>CM057458.1:738812500-740033750 GCA_016271365.2 Neoceratodus forsteri
GATGGAAAGGAAGCAGTAGTGGAATTTGCCATTGTTCTTGTGTGACAGTATCCTTCCTGTGGGGGTCAAGGTTACAGGGCATGTTACAGACCCGGGAGAGTGCTCTGTCCACTGTGCTTTTAGGGTATCCCCTGTTGATAAAAAAACTATGCATTATTTGGATCTGCTCAAGAAAATCATCCTCTTCACTGCATAACCTGCAAAGTCTAAGAAACTGTGAATAAGGCAGGCCATTCTTGACATGTTTAGAATGGAAGAAGCTGTGGAGGAGGAAACTGTAAGAGTCAGTGGGTCTGTAACAAACTGATGTCTTCAGACCAGTGTTCTGTACTGACAGCTGGATATCCAGAAAAAGCATTGAAGAGGAGGATACTTCAACAGTGTATTGAAGGGAAGGATGGGCCATGGTAAACTTGTCAAGGAAGACTTGGAAGGTCTCCCTGGAGCAGGAGGTGGCCCCACACAGTCATCAATGTAGTGTTTGTAGAGTTCAGGCACAGTCCCTGTGAATGAGAGAAAAAAACATTCCTCCACCCAACCCACAAACAGATTAGCAAAGCTGGGACCCACCTTGATACTCATGGCACCTCCACTGACCTGATGAAAAAAACTGTTATTAAAAGAAAAAGCATTGAGTGTAAGAACCAGTTCTGCCAGACAAGTTAGTGTGTATGTGGGTGGCTGCTGGACTTCCCGCTTGTTCAAGAAATGCTGCAAAGCTGTCAGACCATCATTGTGTGGGATCACTGTGTAAATAGATTTGATGTCCATGGTGAAGATGAGCTGATGAGAGTCACTGAATCTGAACCTGTCAAATAACTGAAGAGCATGTTTAGTGTCTGGAACACAGGAGGGCAGGGACTCAACAGTGGGTCTCATGAGGCTGTCAAACTCAATGGTTTGCAAGCTACCTCCAGAATAGATCCCAGTTTGTCCAGCTTCACAAAAATAAGTCTGGTACAAATGCCTTCACTCATGGGGAGCCACAGTAATCGATTCTTGGACACCCTTCTGTTCTCAGTTTTTTAATGATCTTTCATTATCTTACACATCTGCTAAATCCATGCATTACACAGATGACACAGTTTTCTATGTCCATTGGAGAGACATAACTGACATTAACAATGCCCTCATATGTATCATTCGCTCTCTGCAATGATGGTTTCTCAAAGGAAAAACTGGTCCTAAATGTGCCCAGGACAGAAGCCATGCTCCTTGGCAGAGCTCCCAAAATTTGATGCCACTTCACAAAGCTCAGTGTAAGTACTCTGGATGGTACCCAGCTGGACTCAGTTGCCAAATTTAAATACCTTAGGATAACCCTAGACCCATGCCTCACTTTCAACTCCCAACTAAATAATACAGTAAAGTCCATATACAAGAAACTGTGACAGCTTTATAAATATTCAATGGCACCTCACAGCTGATACCAAAATTAGGATAGTTTAGAGCAACCTCCTACCTTTACTAGACTATAGTGTGGGCATTATAGATGCTTACCGCAAGCCCATCTGTGTGATAAAAAAGCCATTCATCAAAAGGTGGCTAGATCTGCCGCTTCATGAGTCCTAGGTTTCACCACTGTGCCAGTCTCGAGCAGCTTGGCTGATTGCAACAGGACCACAAAGTACAGCTTGAGCTTGCTAACTTTATGTACAAGACTGCAAGGAAACATGCCCCATAGCCTCACTGAGCTGCTTTCTCTTGTTAAATTACCGCATTCCTATTCCACTGCAAACAACTCTCTAATGATCCTGCTTATGCAAACAGGCATGCAGCGACAATCCTTCTGCTACTGTGCTGCCTCCCTCTGAAATTCCATACCTTCTCACATCAGATTATCCTCATCCCCAAAAGCCTTTGCACTTAAAATGAAGGATCATTATATGCATTATAAGGGCTGCAAGCTGCACAATCGAGCAGACTTGATAGACCATAAGCCCTTTATCTGCTGGCAATTTCATATGTTTGTATATTCGTGTCACCTGTTAAATCATAATGCTTGATTCTTGTACCTGTATAAAGTAACATACATAGCTAGCTTGTCACATTTCTCTCAGTACCATAACAAAATTCCCATGGTTAACTGTGTTGTTTTGCTTTATATTTACAATATCATTAAATGCTTTTTTGTTTCGCTGACCTTTTGCATATATATATATATATATATTTCTCATGTATAATATACATAACTGTGTTCAACGTGTACATTGGATATTTGTAACACATTTCTCATCTTGTCCTGGCTTTTGTACATTTATCTGTATTATTTTGCTGATTTTACTATGGCATGCGGTACTCAGGTCATGCCTGAAAAAGGTGTTTTGAACCAGTGCATCTACCCTGTAAACAAAGTATAAAGGTCAAGCAATTAATCAATCACTCAATAAATGCAATTAGGTTTTGGCTCACTAGAATCTACATTACAGAACCTGAACTGAGTCTAGGGTACTGGAGCCAGGCAAGAGCAGATCATTGACTGCATGAATTCCTTTGTGCTCTCACTTTTCCCATCTTACTGGGTCCTCCCTGTCTTGATTTTTGGGTTGTCCCACAGGATGATAAAACAGTGTAAGCCAAAGGGATTCCTAACTTATTTTGCACTATCATCCAGACAGCCAAGGACTGTCTGATTGTTGGATTTGACTTAAGGATATCATTGTGTCCTGTGTAGACAGGCTGTAGGACAGTACTCCATTAGAGAGGTTTTGATGTTAGATCACAGAAAGCACAAATGGTTAGTTGAGTAGAACCATATTCTTGCCTGTGCCACTTGAAATGACTAGGAGTAGGCCTTGAATCAGGGGAGCCCTACCATCCCCTGCTCCACTGAGATCCAAGTTGGACCCAGCTAAAACTGGGTTGTTTGCCCTCCCATGAGAAGTTACTGATCATTTTATCTATATTCTCAAACCATTTATTAGGAATGTGAATTGGTAAGTGAGCAAGGAAGTGAAAAAGTTTCAGAACTGTGATCATTTTAATCACTTCAATTTTCCCAGCTATGGAGAGTTGAAACACCTTCCATCCATCACATTCTACTGCAGAGTTCCACAAGTAGTGGGAAGAAGTTCAACTTGCATAGCTTAGCAATTTTGGGAGAAATTTTTATTCCTAAGTTTGTGATTTGCTGCAGACCCCAATGAAGACCAAAGACTGCATTTGATGAGCTTCACGGTGCTGGTTCAGGGGCAGGATCTCTGATTTTAATTGGTTAATTTTTAGGCTAGAGATATGGGAAATAGAGGTGAGCAGAGAGATGAGCTGGGCAGTTGAGCTGGCAGTGTGGTCTGTAAGCACAAGTTAAGTCATCTGCAGCAGAGAAGGGTCTTATGGCACTCGACTCCCACTTGGACCATGTGGTTCTACAATCCTGGTAAATAGTCCTGCTAAGGGCACTGTTGCCAGTAAAAACAAGAAGTGGAAGTGAGCAGCCCTGATGTACATCTTTTACTAATGGGAAAGAAGCAGATAAGTTAAAATTTGTAAGTACCTTGGCCATTAGATTAGAGTAGATGGCCTGTATATTTCAGTATTTGGCTTGGTTCCTATTTCTCCTCTTCACTCTCAGTAATTGAAGCTATGGGCCATTTTCTGGGCCCTGCAGCTACAAGGAGGATGTGGACTGTTTACTGGCCAGAGTAGTATCCATAGCGGAGGAACTGGGGTAGCAGAGGTAGTGGGGGTTGTGGATTGTGAGGGGTTGCAGGGTCCTCGAGCTGGAGCTGACCAATGAGTTATGATGTAGTTCAGAGCCATCTCCAGGGAATTAAAGGTCACCAGAACACTGTTGTGTACAATTCTCAATATTGCAGGATACCACAAGGTGAAAGGAACTCCCCCCTGGTATAATGTCTGTCATACCGCAGTGTATGCTCACTGGCGGATAGTTAAATCTTTCAAGATATCTTGGAAGATCATAATTGGGTGCCCCCACCACTCCAGACATCCCATGTCCCCAATTTTCATAAAATATCCTCTTCCACTTGATACCTGAGGAAACAGACTAGTATAGGGCACATTCTCTCCCCCTTATTTTGGCACTGGGGCCAGGGACTGATGTGGCCTTTCTATTTCAAATCTGGGACATCTGGATAACTTCAGAAGGGCTGGCAGTACACAGCACAAGAAACAAATTATTGCTGCAGCCACATCCAAGAGCAGGGCCATTATCGATGCCCTACAGGGTGCATGCCTCAGAGAGCTAGTTTTGGAACCCACTCAGGAGGGAGCAGTCTTAGACCTGGTACTCTCAAATGGGGACAGAGAGAGGATATTAGATCTAGAAGTGGGTAGCCATCTGGGAACAAGTGACCACTAAACAGTGTGGTTCACAATAAACTTAGCTGTAGAGTCAAGCCATACAAAAGTGAAGGTACCTGACTTCAGGAGGGCTGATTTTGTCAAAATGGGAGAGTGCCTCAGAAAAGCACTAACAAACAGGTAAGAAGGTGGGGTGAAGCAACAATGGAGAAACATCAAAACTACCATCACAGAGGCAACAAGGCTTTGTGTGAAGCAAATAAGCAAATCAAAATGAAAGAAAAACACACCATGGTTCTCAAAAGAAGTGGTGGGGAAGGTTAGGGAGAAAAAGATAGCATTCAGGAAGTATAAGGAAACACAGAAGAAGCAGGACAGAGAACTGTATCAGTTAAAGCAGAAGGAGGCAGGGAAGGCAGTCAGAATAGCAAAGGCCCAAACCAAGGAAAAGATAGCCAACTCGGTTAAGAAGGAGGATAAAACCTCTTATAGGAACATTAGGGAGCAAAGAAAGACTAAGGCAGGGATACTGAGGCTGAATAAAGAGGAAGGTGGTTGGGCAGAGAGCAGCAGTGAAAAAGCAGGGATACTGAATGAATACTTCTGCTCAGTATTCACAATGGAAGAGCAGGAGGAGATACCTATTCCAATCAATAGAAGCACTCTGGATAGGGGGGTTAATATTAGTCCTTTCACAGAAGAAAGGGTTCTGAAAGAACTCTTAAAACTGAAGGTGGATAAAGCAATGGTGCCTGATGGGATTCACCCCAGAATTGTAAAAGAACTAAAGGAAGAACTAGTAAAACCACTGACTACCCTTTAAAATAAATCATGGGAGGATGGTGTGGTACCTGAGGACTAGAGGAGGGCAGATGTGATTCCCCTTCATTAATATGGGAGCAAGACAGAAGCAGAAAACTACAAACCTATCAGTTTGACCTCAGCGGTAGGGAAAATGATGGAATCACTTCTGAAGGAAATAATTGTTGAGTACCTAGAGGCCAGAGGGGTGCAGAACCCAAGGCAGCATGGATTCACAGTTGGACGGTCATGTCAGATAAATCTAATTGATTTCTTTGACTGGGTGACCAAAGTAATAGATCAGGGAGGGGCAGTGGACATGGCCTACCTAGACTTTAGCAAGGCATTTGACACAGTCCCGCACAAAAGATTAATAAACAAATTGGCCAGCCTGGGAGTGGGTCCCAGGGTGGTAGCCTGGGTAAAACACTGGCTGGACAACAGGACACAGAGAGTAATAGTAAATGGAGTCCACAGTGAAGAAAGGGGGGTTACTAGTGGGGTACCACAGGTTCGGTACTGGGGCCAGTCTTTTTTAATGTCTTTATAAGTGACATTGTAGATGGATTGGAAGGAAAAGTATGTCTGTTTTCAGATGACACAAAGATCAGCAATACACAAGGTGAGGTGGAAAGGATGAAAAGGGACTTGCAAAGTTGGAGGAATGGTCAAATGTGTGGCAGCTTAGATTCAGTGCAAATAAGTGCAAAGCAATGCACCTGGGAAACAAAAACCCAGTGGAAGAGTACACAATAGGGGGTGAGATACTGACAACAACAAAAATGGAAAGGGACCTGGGAGTAGTCATATCAGATGATCTAAAGGTGGCCAGCAATGTGAGAAGGCAGTCAGGAGGGCTGGGGGATACTGAGATGCATAGGGAGAGGCATCATCAGTAGAAAACAGAAAGTTGTTGGCCCTCTGTACAGACAGTTGGTAAGACCACATCTGGAGTACTGTGTACAGTTCTGAAGACCCCATCTCTGCAAATACATAGATAGGGTGGAGGCTGTCCAGAGGAGGGCAACCAAAATGGTGTAGTGTCTGTACCAGAAGACATATGAAGAAAGACTAAAGGAACTTAAGTTGTATAGCCTCGAGGAAAGGAGGGAGAGGGTGGACATGATAGAAACTTTCAAGTACCTCAATGGAATCAACAAAGTCCAAGAGGGTAGCATCTTTCAAAAAAAATAGATGTGCAAGAACAAGGGGGCACAACCTGAAGACAGAGGGAGGATGACTCAGAGGTGATGTGAGGAAGTATTTCTTTACAGAGAGGGTTGTAGATGCATGGAACAGCCTTCATAAGGAGGTCATAGAGTCAAAAACAGTGGGAGAATTCAAGAATGCATGGGACAGACAAAGCAATTCTACTGGGGGGTAGGAGGAAGTAGGCTGTTGGTTAACTAGGATCTGCAGTTTACCCATTAGCTAGGGAAATGGGCAGACTAGGTGGGCCAAGTGGTCCTTATCTGCCATCAGATTCTATGTTTCTATATTATTAAGCTCCACATTCTTGAGAAAACCAATAAAGTGTAAATTATTATGCTAACCACATTTTTTCCCTGTAACTGGTGAATGATTTTGAACTGTACTCTCAATTGCACTTGTATATTGTGGCATGTTTTTTCTGAGTCCTAGCAACAAACAGAGCAACAAGGGAAATAAACTTGCTCAGCAGCCAAGATATGTATAAAGGTACTTTGCTTTAATATGAGCTTTTAAAGTGAAATTTACAACGTGTAATATACTTGAATACAACTGCTGTCCACCCAGAAGCTGGAAGCGAAGCTAGGAACTCCAAATCGGGAATGACAGTTCAGAAAGTCACATTGGCTGAAGCTTGCCGCAACAGTCTGTAATTCCAGATTTTTATTATATAAAGAGCTGTCATTTCTGTATCTAATTAAAAAAACAATGACTGTGAGGAGGCTTGTGTCTTTGCCCCAGTGCTTTATCTCACAAGAGACTTCCTCAGGGAGCATGGCTCCAGAATGTCTGGCCTTGTTTAAAATATGTTACTGCATTTGGTCAGCACCAGCTTACTACTAATTACCTTTACAGATATAGTGTTAGAGCTGCTTTCAAGCATTTTCTTTGCAGTTGCTATTGCTGTCAGTGATAGTACACTAAAATAACATGATAGTGTGAAAGTATTTGTAATATGATATGCTGGCATTATGCAGCAGTTTTTTTTATTAAGTGGAGATTGTGTTCTTTTCCACAAATTTAAATTTAGTCTAATTATTTGCAATTATAAACTTATCGGGAAGTTTCAAAATGGTTTTCGGTAGTATTTATTAAATCTTCATGCACTGTGTGTTATATTGCCATGGTAATAGAAACAGACTCATGAATGTTCATGAAGCAGAAAGCACCTCACACTAGTGATAGATTTCAGATTGTCTTAGGAAAGGTTATTCTAGCAGCCTTTTGAATATTCCTGATTGACATCATACCCTGTGACATCTTTTAAACATGGCTAGACTCCTGGAAACATGCCCCTGAAGAAGTATCTGATGAGATGAAGCACCAGGGTAAAGGCACAAGCCTCCTTATGGATGCTTGTTTTGGCACTGACATACAGAAAACAACAGCTTTTTTCTATCCTGAAAACTTGGAATTATGAACTGTTGCTGCAAGTTACAGCCAATGTGACTTTCTGAACTGTCTTTCCCAATTTTGGGTTGCTGCTTTAGCATCTGGGTTCTGGTAGACTGCGGCTATATTCTGGGTTGTTACATTTTGTAAATTTCACTCAAAAAGCACATATTAAAGCAAAGCAACTTTATAAATATCCCGGCTGCTGAGCAAGTTTATTTCCCTCATTGCTCTGTTTTTTGCTTGATTTCTAATTTAGGGGTTATCAGCCCATTATTTTTTTTTATTAACGTAAAATATTTTATTAAATTTTTTTTCCAATCTTAAAACACCATTGAATACAGGAATACAGGTCAGAAACATACAGAAACAATCAGAGCATTCCATTCACAACAGTTGACAACCTGGACATTTATGTGCAAGCAGTGATTAGAACTATACAGCAAAGTAAGACAAATTCAGGATTGCCATGTGTAGTCAGGGAGAGGGTAATTGTTTAATTAATCTCTGTGGTGGTGGGTTTTCTGGAAGGAAGGGGTACTGAGTACAGGTATCAGGTTAAATATTTGCCCCATTTCTTATGGTAGACAGGGAGTCTATTGTATGTGGAGTAGGATAGCCTTTCAAAGGCAGCCAGCCTCACCAGTGCTGCATGCCAGCCCAAAAGTGACGGTGGAGCAGGTTGCTTCCATTTCATTAGCATCATGCACTTCACTTCCATAATCGCATCTAGCAACCAGTTTGCTTCTTGGTTTGAGTCTCCAGGTAGCAGTGAAGTGTCACCCAAGAGGATCAGAGAAGATTGATGCAGGACATGGAGGTCCAGGACTTTAGAGCAGTCTCCCAGAACTCTTTCCCAATAGTATTCCAGACTCAGGCACTGACAGAATACATGCAATAGGTTGGCTGCATGAGCATGACACCTCCAGCAGTTGGAGTAGGGTAGCAGGCCTCTGTGGAATAGGATGTTAGGAATGTGATACCACCTATGAAGGAGTTTCATCTGTATTGCAGTAGCAGTCCCCTAGCATCTCAGTATGTCAGTTGAGCATCCCTGAGGCAATGGTTCCATCTTTCTGAGGTAAGAACCATTTGTAACTCCTGTTGCCATTCTTTTTTACACTTGTCCATGGCCCCAGGCTGTGCATTCCTGACTACGTGATCGACTGTTCCTGCTACACCCTTTAGATTTGTTTGGTTTATGCAAATGCTGTAGCCATTCTCACTCTTTCTGTAGTTAGTGGTGCTTTTTAAAGGAATTGATGGCACTCTTAATTTGCAAAAAGTTCCAAAAATCTACTCTAGGTATCCCAAATTTGGTCTGAACTTGTTGAAATGAGAGAAGATCATCTGACAGCAGCCCTTGTTATTAAGCAGAGCCCTGTATCACTGCATTGCAGCTGCTTTTTGTTTGTTTGCCTTCTTCTGAGGCTTACTTCAGTGTTCCATCACATTGAGGTGTTCAGCTTTTACCTCAGTGTTGAATGTTGTAGTTTCATTTATGGCATTGATACCACGTAGGAGTTCAGTGAAGATCACCTCAACATGGTCAAGTGGGAGAGTCGCCACACTACTGTTGTCCATCTGCTGCTTTAGGCCATAGCTGAGAGGATTCTTCCCACAATGCCAAAAATCCAAGAGTACACTGGTCAGCTTATTTTCCAAAATTATTACACAGATCAATCACTGCTTTTTACCCAGGTGCCGCTGATCCTATTATTTTGACATTTCAAGCAGTAAAAACTGTTAGGTTCAGAAGTATTTTGTTTCTCTGTGCTCAGACACAAAGACTAAGCAGTTATTTTGGTGGAGCCCAGGCCGCACCCTCGTGTCTCTTTTAAAAATTCAAAACCTGTCAGCCATTCAGGTGGCACCAAAGGAGAGGAGGTCAACTTTCATTCAGTACAATGCAAGACATTATACAGTGGACACAATAGCTTTATTGTAGCATGGTTTTCTGTTTTTCACAGCTTCTTTACTACTTTGTGGGCTTGGGGTGAGGAGGTTGAGTGCTAAAGTGTGGGTGGGGTGAAGATTATGTTGACATCATTTCTCTCAGATGGGTTAGGGAGATGGGAGAATTTTATCATGATGTTTTGCATGGAGAAGCAGGTAACTTTAAACTGCCACCTGGCTCTTGAAATAAAAGAATTATTATAACTAAAACACCACAGGGTTTTGGGAGAGTAGGGAGGTATGGTGCTGTATGGTTTGGTAGGGTGGGGGTGCTTAATTGAATGGGTATAGGTGATGAAAAGGGGGTGTTCATTACTTCTCAGTGCGTAAGGGTGAAGTGTCGTCTTTAAACAGCTGTTTTATTTTTAAAAAAGAGCATTGTTGTGTGAAGTTTGGGATGAAGTCAATACTTGGCTTGTTGTGTGAGCACAGCAACAACTTCACCAGAAAAATTAAATTTCACAACACTCCTACATGTAATATATTGAGAATTCCCACCATACTGAACCTGACTGTTAATAGCTAGAGAAAACAGAAGGGCTGCAGAACAGAGTAATCAGCAATCACTTTAGTAACTGGAAGAGATCCTGACTCATAGTCCCCCAATCTTAAGTTTTGATTGCAGAGTCACTCCAATAGACTGGATGCAATTGGAAAGAAAAAATGTTGCCTTAAATTATTGAAATTATCCAGTGGGCCATCTTTACAGTGCTGCCCCACCCCTCTGGTGGAAACAGAAGGCCAGGGTCAGCCATTTGAGCATTCATCCAACACTGTAATTGTTTGTGCTCCCATGGTTTTCAGAATCCCCTGCTTATGTGGAGCAGAGTATTCACTTCAGGACCCAGGATTGGTATCCAATTCAATAACTGCCTATATCCCTCAATGCTCCCCCATGCAGCTGTGCACTTGGGGGGCATTGGACAGGCAACGTTGCAGAGGTGCATAGTAGTGCATTCTGCCCATCATATGCCTGTCTGCTGGTGTGGAACTACACTGCACGGGTACATGTGATTCACACATACCCAACCCTCAATAGTGCATAGCCCCCAATAGTAGAAAACTGAAAGTTAGGTGCAAAACTACCTGAGACTGACATTTCTGACTAGCAGAATTTTGGGGCAAAGCTTTGAAATTACCTGTCACTTGTTTCCCTTCAGCCTTCAAATAAACAACTAGCAGTAATAAGGTATGCATTAAAACATTAGGAAGCTCATGAGAAAACTTATTCAAGCAATGCTGAACTAAGAAATGAAGGGCTAAACTTTGTTTTTTATTCATATGAATTTATTTTTAAAAATGTATAAAATGTTTTAGGATCTTTAGCATGACCAGCTGTCACATTTTGATAATACTTAAATTTTGTCTCATAAACTACTGTACCCTGACATACCTGTTTCTTGAATACCTATATAATTGTCCATTCTGTTCAGAATTAGGGGAGTGGGGTGTATTTCATGAATGATTCTTATTCTTAACCATTATATGTAGCTCAATATGGCACAATACGGCCTAATAAATTTAATTTTACAAGATTTTAATGGTAGATGTTTATTACATATAGTAAAAAATTTGGAAGCAAAATACTTCTAAGCATCATTTAATGTTGGAATTATTTGAAGGCATTCCCTCTTAACTGCACTTTGCTTACTAAAAAACTTAAAATAATTAAAGCCTTCAAATGACCAAAAATAAATAGATGTGTGTGGATCTTGCATATGTGAACAATTATGGTCACATAAATCACTTTTGTCATCACTGAAAAGATCAGCTAGAAGACCAACCTAAGAATATGCTATCTTATAATTTGTTAAAATCAAAGCAAGCAAACTTGAAGCTGATACATTACCAATATTGATTCAAACAGATTCCTGGATCAATTGATCAAGGCCAAGCAAAAATGCAACATTGTAAACATAGAGCTAGATGGAGGCCAATCCAAGTTTAAATCACACATAATTAAGCTCTCTTGTGTTAAAAGAAAGAGGCAATGATAATGGAGACAGTCATACATTTTAATACAAGAAAACTCTGGAGGGTAATGGCAGGCCACTGATATACTTGGCACTATACTGGAGGGAATTATTATGGCTGCATTGCATCATGACACAATGCTGAGATTTTGCTATCAGAAGAAGGGGTCTGTAACCTGAATTCCTAATGCAGCACAGCTTTTGATGTTACAAGGGAGTGGAGTCAAAGGCCACCTTCC
Organism: Neoceratodus forsteri; assembly: GCA_016271365.2. Classification (NCBI taxonomy): domain Eukaryota; kingdom Metazoa; phylum Chordata; order Ceratodontiformes; family Ceratodontidae; genus Neoceratodus; species Neoceratodus forsteri. Next base: position 738,824,334 of record CM057458.1, read on the forward strand.
ATAAATTCTATCAGTGTCCTCCCATTCACTATAGCATCTTTACCTCTTCTCCTCTTCCCCCTCCTCCTTCCCCCGCTGCACTATTTTGATCTCTGTAATTAATCTTACCAAATTCACTCTAAATGCCACAATCCATGCTTAACAAACACCAAAACAGTTAACCAGAATTCTTATAAGTGTTATTACTAGGGTTTGTTTTGAGGGAGCAGTTGGGGCTCAGAGCTGATGAAATCCATCTTTGATTTTGTAATAGCACTACATATGAAGTTGCTTAGTATGAGAGGATACTTGCCAGCAGGACTATGAGGGTGCTCTGTATACTGCATACCTTCAGTGCTCCCAGCAACACAAATTCTATTAAAAACATCAATAGCAATAATTTTTTTAAGCTTGCTGATTATGCAGGGTGTCATGGGTGATAGAAGGGTATACTGTCTACAGTATTTCATTGTGTGTGATTCAGCCATCAATTGGGATGGGGGGGGCACAGCATGTCCGAGTGCGTAATTTTTTCAGCACCATACATGACAATGCAGAGGTCCAGAATATCTTACTATCAAGCATTTGCAAACTTCCTTGCTTTCTAGAGTGCAGTGTTACACAAACAAAGTGGCTGCAGTCATTTGGTCATGCTATGAGATGCAGCAAATATTGTACCTTTGAGAGATAGAGAGTGTGACAGAGACTCTTTTGCTCACTACTTCATTTACAAGGGCAGTCACTATTGGGGGGGGTCTATGCAATAATAGTGTTTTAATATGACAGCAAAATTCAGCTATTAAGTGAGTGCAGGAAACCCCTATTGGTGCATTATGATACAAAATCGGGGGTTGCAGTATGAAGTTCAGTAGGATGACCCAAGAGAGTTCATGGATGTTTTTACCATTTGGTATTGTGTCTCTATGATCTTACGTTCATCTGCATGTCAGTGTTTTTTCTGTTTTTTTTTTGTCTTTTTTTGGGAGGTGGAATTTGTGATTGTTCCATGTGACTTGCAAGTCTAGCATTGGAGAATCAGAGCAAAGCACATGAAGTGAGAGGTGTCATTGCTTCTGATCTCTGTAATTAATCCCACCAAATTCACCCCAAATGCTATGATCCATTCCTAACAGACATCTAAATTGTTCACCAGATTTTTTTTATAAGCATTTTTTAACTAGGTTTTATTTTGATGGAGCTTACGGGGCTCAGAGCTGCTGAAATCGATCTCAGATTTTGTCATAGTGCTACATATGAAGCTGCTTAGTTTGAGAAAATACTTGCCAGCAGGATAATGGGGGCACTTTTAATAATACATACCTTCAGGGCTCCTTGCAGCACAAATACTGGTCCAAACATTGATAGTAATCATTTTTACAGCTCACTGCTTAAGTGAGTGCAGGAAACACCTGTTGGTGCATTATTAATATAAAAATGGGGATTCCATTATGAAGTTCATCCATAGGTATAAGAGAGTCCATGAAAGTTTTTACTTCTTGTGTCCCTGTTATCTTGCATTCATCAGCAAGTCATCAGTGGGTTTTATTTTTTTTGTAGAGTTTGTCATCTTTCCTTGTGGCTGGCAAATCCAGCCCCAGAGAACTGTAGCAAAGTGCATGAAACTACACCATTGCCTATGAAGTGAGAGGCAGCAGCACTCTTGATCATTGTAATTAATCCCACCAAATCCACCCTGAATGCCATTATCCATTCATAACAGACACCAAAACTGTCAACCAGAATTCTTATAAGTGTTATTACTAGGGTTTGTTTCAAAGGAGCTTTCAGAGCTCAGAGCTGCTGAAATCCATCTCCAATTTTGTCATAGCACTGCATATGAAGTAGCTTATTATGAGAGGATACTTGCCAGTAGGACAATGAGGGTGCTCTGAATACTGCATACCTTCAGTGCTCCTAGGAACACAGACACTATTAAAAAAAACTATAGCAATAATTTTTAAGTTGGCTGCTTATGCAACTAAACTGGTGCTTTTGGGTCTTATGGGTGATAGAAGGGTATACCTTTTATAGTATGTCATTTTGTGTGATCCAGCCATCAGTTGGGATGGGGGGTGTCACAACATGACTGAGCATGTAATTTTGTTTTCAGCACCATTCATAACAATGCAGAGGTCCAGAATATCTTACAGTCAAGCATTTGCAGACTTCCTTGCTTCACAGAGTGCAGTGTTACACAAAGAAGCTGCAGTTTTTTGGCCATGCTATGAGGCACAGTAAATGTTGCACCTTTGAGACATAGAGAGTGAGATGGAGACTACTTTTGCTCACCACTCCACTTACAAGGGTAGTCACTATGGGAGGGGTGGGTCTATGCAATCACAGTGTTTTAAAATGATAGCAAAGTTTGGCTATTAAGTAAGTGTAGAAACCCCCCATTGGTGTATTACAATACAAATACAGATGTATATTTTACACCCACGTGGGTGTCCTCTTGTTCCATGAAAATACCGTATAATGTTCAAAACTGCATTTAAAGCAATTCCTAAGCATTGAACCTTTTAACTTTATAAAAATGCCCCAACACATGAAACATACGTGGCTACCATTTGAAATCTTATATGTTTCCTTAAATGCGGAACTGATATGCATTCAGACCAATTATTTATCATTTTAAATGCCAGGGCTACAGACATACAGTGCATGCAGTACATAATGAAATGTTGAGAAGTAGCATTATGTCAAGTGCAATTAGTGAAGTCAGATCAACCCATAAATTATAGTATATTTATCCATAATGAGCTTGCAACTGCACCCAATATTGGTGCACTGATACATTTGGATCTGTTCAGTGACTAGGAATCCCACAATAGTCTTCAGAAACTCCATCCCATCACCTTCAGACAGTTTCAGAACCACTTATCATCCTTCATTTTGACTTGCTTGCTGTAGCTTCAGTGACCATTCAAAACCACCACACTTGGTCATTATTTTAACTATCAACACATATTTTTTTGTTTACTTAAATCACTTACAGAATCCATGATCAACTTTATCAGTAAAATATACACTTGTAAGGAGGAAAAGGATAACTTGACAGATTGCTAAGTGTGGTGATCATTGACCCTGCACATAAATGGAGTAAGTGATGTCAGCATTTCAAAATTAGACAGTGCTGAGTGCCAATACTGGAAAGAAAATTTGTGAACTGATCCTGTTTAGGGACTGCATTAGCAGCCATAGTGGCTTTGATCAGAGTTTGTTTCAAGGGTGAGCAATTCTCACCAGTCTGTTGGTAGTATTTCATCAATTTCTTTTTTAAAAGATAAATATTTTCCTATACTGTAGGTTAGTGACCCAATTGCAAAAAGAGAGCCTGAGCTAGAATGTACATATCTGTACCTCATTGACCATGATGAAAACAATCTTTTGGAAATATATTTCAAACCATGTTTTTTTTTTTCGGGGGGACAGGAAAGCAACACTAAGCTGAGGCTTGTTTCAAGGTGCATCCTGGGAGCACTGCAAAGTTAAGTATCTTACTCATGGTCACAGTATGCAAGTGATAGCTCTGGGATGCAAACCTAGGTATGCAGTTCAGTGTGCTATTAACCACTGTGCTATACTGCCTCCCATGTTCTGATCTCATGTTAATGTTGTTCCATGAACATGTTCTTTTCAATATTTCATAGGGTTGTGCAGGGGCTGAATATTATTTCCCAAATACCATGAATAGTAGGGTTCCCTAATATTCGAAAGCCCTTGCCAAATGGCGGACTACTCATATTCAGAAACAGTATTTGGACAGCTACAAAATAAAAAGAATTAAAACCCCCTTCCCCTTTTTCTCAGCCTCAAAAAAAGTAAAATGTAACCCCTGCCCACCCACCATCTATCAGCAGCCCAATCCCTCCATCCTCCCCTCCAGAACCCACAATTTGTTATATTTTATTAGAAAATTGTAAATAAATCCCCTGATGGATGATCGGTACAATCCATCTACTGTACCTCCACAGATGACTGCCATCTTTCTTATTGTATAGCTAATTTTTTTTGTGCATAAAAAAATATCAGTTATGTCCCCTACCCCATCCCCACCCTGGCAGCACCTTACTCCCACCTTCCACCCCATCTCAGCACCAAAGTCTTACTACCAGAATGTGACCGGCACAAACCTACCCTCTTCTATGGCTGGCCACTTTCTCATGAATGAAAACACTGAAGCGCTTGCTCTCTCTGTATAACAAAATCAACTGATCACATGATCAGCTGGTTTTACTATACAAAGAGAGCAAGAGCATGAGCACTTTCATTCATGATAAGCAGATGGCTGTGAAGGAATGCAAGTTAGTGCTGGTCACCATCTCATATTAAGAACTGGGTGCTGGGGAAGGTGGAGGGTAGGAGTAGGGTGCTGCTAGGATGGGTGTGGTGGGACATAACTGTTATTTTTCAGGTGTAAAAATAAGCTATACAATAAGAAAGATGGTGGTTGTCTATGGAGGTGGTTGGATTGTGCCAGTTGTCCATCATATAATTTATCATTTTCTAATTAAATATAACAAATTGTGGGTGCTGGGGGAGGAGGGTGTGACTGGGCTGCCGATGGAGGGTGGGGGGTTACATTTTATTGTTTTTTTCTTTGGAGCAGGACATTTTTTAAATGGGGTCAGAATATGAATCCCCAAATATTTGGCTGCCGAATACAAATATTCGACTGAATATATGGGAAAAGGTATTCACATAGCCCTAATATTTTATTTACACAAGTCAGTAATAGTATCAGGGACACAATCAAATGGCATGAATAAAACTGGTCTTTAGCCAGTTACAGGACAATAAAAAGAAGAATTATCATTGAGACACAAGATATGAGTCAGAACATGAATTTTAAAATAAAAGACCATCCCAGAGTTATGGTTATTAGGGCCATAATGGCTACAGGTGCCATCCTGCCTGTGTAACAGAGGCTCATTTTAATTATTCTTATGTGGAGATGGTATTAAGGCTCCAGGATCTTGCCCCACAGATCCCACTAGAACAAGAATTAAAATAAAATACAAATGTCAGTATCTTATTAAGATCTACCCTCCCAATGATATGTGCACAATTATGCACATAAAATGAATTAGGTAGTATTTTAATTAACCAGAATCTGGGCTAGTCCATCAGTGCAGTGGTAGCTACTGCTCATAATGCCAGTGTCCCAGGTTCAGGAAAATGCCCCATGTCATTGGAGGGCCAACTGGTTGAGGAGTATAGGAAAATCTAGCAAATGTTCACTTCCTCAGGCAGGGAAGCATTCAACTCATTCCACCTGGGTGATCATGGGTGCAGGTTTAGGCAGGGAGCTCCTGAACAGGTCAAGGAGACACCAACTGGCTTGACAGAATCTTGCCATCACAAGTGAGCCTGGCCTGGCATTTTTGAGACAAGGAAGAGAATAGTGGAAACAACCTCACAAGCATTGCAGGATGAGGCACCACTGGTACTCTTTGGTCCTGACATGTCAATTGCCTGCCCAGCTCCCAGAACTGTGTTCTTCAGGGGGGACCCTTGCATACTCCCCTCTGCTTCTCCTCAGAAGGAGAGGTCTGTGGTAATAGGAGATGGTTTAAGAGACAGAGAAGGTGTGGGTGTGGCTGGGAGGTAACCGAGATAAGTGCAGATGTGGGCAGTTGTGAACAGAAAGGGGAAGAAATAGAAAGGAAAAATAATCAAAAACCAAGTGTAACCCTAAAAGCTCAAAGGCACACAAAAGGCAGGGGGAAAGAATAACAAATTAATGAATAACAAGCATGTGTACAATACAAAAACATCAATAAAGGGGACATGGCCAGCTACCAGCCTGACAAGACGTGTCTGTCTGGAGCTTCAGTCTTGCAGAAACCTGAACCCGATCACATTGAGAATGTTTTGCCAACAAGCTGCCATTCTGTAGGATGGTGAATCTGAAAAAAAGTGACCAAAAGCATAGGCATGAGATGCCAACAAGCCAGGCTGTATGTCAGTGGCGCAAAGGGTCCACTAGCAGTAGATACACTAACAGGCAAGCTGATCCTGCAGGATGTTTTTCAAGCAGTCAATGTTATGGATGGCAGATTAATAGTCCTGTGTAAGAAAGTTGCAGGCATCAGAGCAAACTACAGATTTGTGAACTGCTGATTAACTCAGTGGTTACTAAAATGAAGGAGGTGGCTGGGATGACTGGGAAATCCTTAGTAGCAACCATCAGACTAATTAAAGAGAACAAAGTTCTGTTTTCAAACTTGAAAATGTCAAAAGTCAAATCAGAGCCAGCAATCAGCATTCTGAATGTCTGAAACTACTGAAGGTGAGAACCTGATAACTTACATGAAAGGCTGGCTTACTAAACATTTCAACCTCGAAGCAGCTTCCTCGGTATGTAAGACAATCTGCATCACACCTCATCGGACCCTAAAAAGATTGGAAGGGGCACAAACCTTCTTGGTTGTCCTTACTCAATCCTTGTAAAGAAACAGGATCCTGGAAGCAGCATAGTGCCTGGGGTCAGTGACTACAGAGGATGAACAAAAAATATCCCTGTTCCATGACCTGAGCATTGTGACATGATCTTGTCACAAATCATTTTCCCCATCCATGCTTCCTTTCATGATGTGGGGAACTCTCACAGTCTACAATTCCCTGTAAAAATCAGAGTCACCTGTTTGGGCAGAGTGTATATTTTTTGTGACTAAATAGAAGTAGGAACCCTTCTGGAAAACAATAGACTTTGATCCACTGGGAGTGTCCAGAGAGAGTGAAGATGAAGAAGATTGAGGACTTCAGAGTTCCCCTCTAATTTCTAAGTTTGGGACACTCAGGTATTAGTACTCAGAAGGCTGGTTTGAGATTGAGCATGTTATCCTGGTGCTAAATACAGATATTTGACTTGTGCATGTTAAACGTGTATACATTTTTATGTCTTACCAGGATTGGGACACTGAAAAACTTTAACTGCATGCATGTTTGTAAATGAAATGATGCAGAATAGAGATGTTGTGAAATTAAATTTTGCAGCTGAAATTCCTGTGAAACCATCATTTTTTGAAACACAAAATATTTTGCATAATTTGGCCATTGTGTAAAATATTTTGCAGGGTGCGAAGTTGAAAAATTTCACCCAAAAATTGCAAAATTTCACCCGCAAGTGGTGATTTTTGCTGTTTCATGGGTGAAAAGTTATGCTTTGTGGGTGAAATTTCACACTACATGGGGGGATTTCTGCATTTCACTTCTGCAAAAAATTTTGCAAAATGCCCAAATTATGTGAAATATTTAGCGTAACGAAATTTGGCAATTTCACACATCTCTAGTGCAGACCTTGTGGCTCTGTACACAATCGTCCCTCTCTTCTCACTTACCTATATGACATGTTCAGTACTTTTGAGAGATGCTATTTCTGAAATGAAGATGTTGCAATTCTCAGCATGTCTAATTGTTTAATAGGACACCCGTTCTGATGAAAGGTGAAGACTGAAAGCGGAGTATTTTGTTCTCAGGTAATTTAGTTATAGCAGTTGCATAAAAAAAAACTGTTTTGGATGCAGAGTTTAGTAAAGTTAGTTACATTTTTTTCCTGCTACCATGCTGATTATAAATGTTATACCAGCACAGTCTATTTGTTAGTAGATAGATTTGTTTTGATGGTTTATGCCGCTCCCTTACTATCAGAGGCAAAGGGCTAGTACACAGATGAACAATCTAAGTTTTTATTATAGTCTGATAGTGGACCCATAGTGGCAATATTGCTCTTTTGCTAACATCCTGATATATTGAGTTTTAAACTGGAGGAATGAAGCTTGACAGTATTTTACTAGTCATTTATACTAATATGTTGGCCCATAAGGGTTTGTTGAAAAAAACTATTTATGTTAAGCTTTTTATGAAGTAACATACTGTGTGCTATGAGTCTGTTTTGAATTCTACTATAATGTATGCTGCACATTAAGTCTCCACTGTTCTACTGTGAATTAATTCATAAGATCTTCTTATAAAAACTAATAAATACAAAGTAAAAAAAATAAAGAAAAACAGCCTCCCCTAGGTCTTCTACCTTGCGTTCACTCCAGTGACTCTTGCCACTCCAAGGAAGGTCACTCATGTTAGCGTTGACTTGAACATATCTATTCAAAGATAATCTTCTGTGATGCAGGAAATATAGTCAGCTATAAGAGAATGTACTTTTTTCTAAATAAAATGTAGATGTTCACATTTTTAAAAGTGAACTTGTTCTTTGTTAAGACTTATTCCAATCCATGACTAACGGATGATGAATCTCCTACAACACTATCAGCTCTGAAACAGGAGGTTGAAGAGGTGCATGGTTAAGGCTTCTGTGTCCATTAGTTATACATAGCAACTGTAGCACCATGAGTCTATATTCATACTGATCCTGCTGTCTTCTTTTTTTCTCCTGGCCTGGGCTATTGAGCCACTGTCTCATTTTTAGTTGGCTGCCATTCCCTAGTTGCTTTGCTCTTCTTGCTGCTTGTTGTTCAGTAAAATTATCCATCTCTTCCTCAGTGTCTTATCCATATGTCTTGTCAGATCTGAGGCACACCAACGTTTTGTAGATAACTGGCTTGTCCTGAGTAGGCCTTACAACACCAAGTCTAAATTTTAGATTCAATATGAGGGTTTTCAAAAGGCTGGATGCAGGTGCAGATGCAGGCTGTGCCTGTATCTGATTGTGTCATAGCAGTCCTGCCACAATTTCCAAAAGATGCATTCATTGACAACAGAAAACAATGATTTGTTACAAAAACAAAATGATGCAAATGCAACTGCATATTTTTGTCCAAGAACTGTGTCTCTTTGGAAGCAAACTTTGGATGGTCAAAGGATTTGGGCACATTTGCAGTTTGAAAATAGAGGCAGATGCAACCTAAACAAATCCTTTTGACTCCCCCCCAATCTGTTTGACTGGAGAGATTAATTTATGTTGGCTGGTCATTTACACCAATTTATGTGATCCCCTTGCACAAGGGTGAGAACAAAACAAACCAAGAAAATATTGGCCACCAAGTCTGACATCAGTTGGAGGGACTCCGATATAAAACATCATCTATTGCCTATCTGGTGTTACAGTTGGATGGCTCCACTCTTACCTCTTGGATTGGTTCCAGTCAGTCCAAGTTGGTAATGCTCTATTCCACCCACCCTACCTTTCATGTCCAGTGTCACCCAGGGCTTCAGCCATAGCCCAATCCTTTTCTCCATCTTCTTAAATGACCTCCCCTTCACCTGTGTCTCCTCACACATACATATGTATGTGGATAACACAGTTCTGTTTGCTGCTGGTGTTTCAGTCTCTGAGCTGGAATCATGACTTTGTAATGTAATGTAAATTTTATTTATAAAAGGTGCCCTTCTTAAGCTCAGGGTGCCCTTACAATAATCCATACAAAATCAGATACATTTAAAATCCATATTATAAATAACCCAAACATATCAAATATACATTAAGTTTCTGAAAAAGCTTGCTTAAACAAGAAGGTTTTCAGTGATTTTTTTAAATCCTTCTACAGTTAAGCTATCTCGTATCTGACAAGGTAGAGTATTACACAGGGTAAGTGCCATAAAGGCAAAAGATCTTCCACCAGATGTTTTCAAAATCACACTGGGAATCTCTAGCAATCCCTCATCAGATGATCGGAGAGAATGAGAAGGACAGTAAGGGATCAGGAGTTCTTTCAGATAGTGAGGTCCCAACTCATGTAGGGCCTTATAGGTCAGCAATGCGACCTTGAAGGTGATCCACCACTGTATAGGCAGTCAGTGTAGTTCCCGCAGCACAGGTGTTATATGGCTGGATCTAAAGATTCCAGTCAACAACCTGGCCATTGCATTCTGCACTAGCTGCAAGCAGATGATAGCCACCCCTAGATAGAGGGCATTGCAATAGTCAAAACAACTTGTAACTAAGGCGTGGACCAGGGTAGAAAGATCTTCGGGTGGAACCAGGTGCTTCACCCGGGCTATGTTCCTTAGATGGAAAAAGGAAGATTTGACTGCCACTGACACCTGCACCCTCAGGGTCAAACCCTCATCAAATATAATGCCTAGGTAATGCACCTGGCCTGAGGCCATAAGCAGGGCTCCCCCAGATATAAACCTGAGGGTTTCCCTGCCCATGACCCTAATATCCTAACCCCAGGGTCTACCACCAATACCTCTGTTTTACTTGTGTTCAACCTAAGCCAACTAGTACTCATCCAGTTCTGTATCTCCAGCAGGCAGTTGTTAAGCACTGTGATTGAATCAGACTCCTGTTCAGGCATAAAAGACATATAGAGCTGAGAAACATCTGCATAGCAATGAAAACTCAGCCTATATCATCTTACAATGTCTCCTAATGGAAGCATATACACCACGAATAACATGGGGGACAGCACTGAACCCTGTGGAACCCCACAGGGCAGGCCATAAGGGGCCAAGGAATGAATCCCAGACACCACTGTCTGAGACCTGCCCTCAAGGAAATATCAATAGTGTCCAATACTTGCTCCACTCAAATCAGCTCTCACAAAATGCCCAATAATCTGTCTTCCTGACTTCTGGCTATAGATAGAGACTAGCAAGGCTCCAACATACCCCTGTCTTCAAAACTCTGGTTGACAACCTTCTTGAGAGGTACCTCATGTCAAGTAATTAGGGGTGTGGCTAAACAAGAATCTTTGCTTTTCTACACATACTGATGTCATACATGAAAACAAAAAGTCATCCAAATCTTGGTGTGTTGTACCAAAATAAATCTTGCCTTCCTCTCCTGATCCACTAAGAGATTATCTGTAAAATGATCTTACCAGTATTTGACCATGCAGATATAGTCTACAGTGCTGCTCCAAAGTATATGCTTACTAGGCTGGATGACCTTTTTCTTTCTTGTGCCACTTTAGCTTTAGTGTTCCACTTCTCACCAATCACTGCTGTCTCTGTGCTAATCAATTATTCCCCTCCCTTGACATCTAGCATCTTTCACTCTGTTCCTCTTTCAGACCAAGTACTGGCTTGCCACTATTACCATTTACCTCTCCTCTCCTCTCACCTTAACCCTGCCATCCCATCCTCATACCCCCTTCAATAATCTGTTGCACATTCAATTTATATCCCTCACAGTAAAGCTGCAGCAGGCTAGGTTGCTTTCTTTACCTAGTTTCCAGCACCATGGAAAAAAATCCCTCTCCTCATCTATCTCAATCTTCTTCTTTGCCTTTCTTCAAACCACTTTTACTGGCACACTTCTCAGAAGCATACACATGCAGCAAGGCTCATTCCTCTTCTCTCCACATTATCACAAGTCATGCCCTGTCTGCCACATCACCTCCCATTATTTAACCATTTTGCCTCTTGCTTAGTAGAATAGTTTACAACTCAGTGACTTTGTAACATGAATTTTAAACTACCATTTATTTCACTTTTATAGATAGGCATGATGTCTTTTCATTTTATCATTTCAGGAATATCACCAGGATTAAGCATCTTGTTCTGTCTGGTGACCTTCCTACTTTGGTCCACACCTTTGTGTCCTCATGCTTAGATTATTGCAACTCCCTCTACCTAGGGCTTCCTGGGGTGGAAATCAGCCACCTGCAGCTGGTGCAGAATGCAGCAGCCTGGCTTTTGATGGGATCTGCTTGGTCCTGTCATATTATGCCGGTGCTGTGTGAACTGCACTGGCTGCCAGTACAATGGGATCACCTTTAAAATTGGTTTACTGACTTTTAAAGCCCTACATGGACTGGCCCCAGATTACATGAACAAGCTCCTGGTTCCTCACTGCCCTGGATGATCACTCCACTCGGCTAACAAGTGGTTGCTAGAGATTCCAAGGGTGTGTTTGAAATCATCCAGGGTGAGAGCATTTATGTATGTAGCACCTACCCTTTGGAATTCTCTGCCCCATCAGTTACAGGAGTGCACAACTGTGGAGGAATTAAAGCAAGCATTAAAAACTTTTTTGTGGCACCAGGCATTCAGTGACTGATCTTCCTTTTGATGAATGGTATACTGTTATTTTAATGTTAATTGCATTGATGTTTGATCTGAATTGTACTGTTTGATCTGTTTTTAAAATTGTTAGGTGCCTTGACTATAGATAAGGCACCCTATAAATAAAATTTATTATTATTATATTATTATTAATATAAAAGTAATTAAAAAGAATTTTTAACTAAATTGTAAAAATTGTGACATTTTTATAGAGAAATGAATTTCAGTATTTATATGTTACAAAGATATCCAAACCACTTTTATTCTTTACCAGATATTATGGTCCATGAATATGATAATTTATGTAAACAATATGTATGAGGTTTTAAAGTGCAGATTACAAAGAAGAATAAGAGAAAATATTTCCTTGTTAAATTTATTTTAAATTCATAGGATGAGACAATAGCCATTTGTCAGCTGTCTATGGTTAAACGTTTGCAACAAAAACATAATTTTATCATTTATATAGTGTTATAGATTGGGTGAATGTTATTGGATTATTCTTTAGATAATTCCAAACTATTTTAGTTTGGAATGTAAAAAAATGCTGTATGGTTCTGGTTTGATTATCTACATTCCATAATTAACTTTCTGATTAGCTTTGTTTAAATTGCTGTGTGTTTTCCTAACTAACATTCCGTAACTAGCTTTCCAATTTGCTTTGTTTAAATTGCTGTGTGTTTTCATAATTGAAATTCAGTGGGCTTAGCCATTTTGTTTGGGCAGGAGTAGGGGCTTCTGTTTGCTGGTTTGTTTCTGGCTGTTTGTAATTGGCAGAATCTGTACCTTAAGCAGCAGGAAGTACAGGCATCACATTACAGGGGATAAACTTTCTTTAAATTGCTGTGTGTTTTCCTAACTAAAATTCAGTGGGCCTAGCCATTTTGTTTGGGCAGAAGTATGGGCTTCTGTTTTCTGGTAAGTTTCTGCCATTTTGGGGGGATTTCACTTGGTTGCAGCTGTTTGTTTGGTTTAGTTTTTTTCTGATTCATAAACTGTTCTGTTACAATAAGCTGATTGTTTTCTTTGCAAGACCCAGAGGCTACGGGCCCTCCCACCCTCCGCATCCCATCCACCTCAGGGTTTCACTGCCTTTATAGGCAACTGTCAGGGTACAGCTTCCTGAAGCCACAGGGGAACTGAAGTGATCACAGTTAAAGGGGTCAGTCTACTACAGTAGCAACAATTCAGAGGGGATACCTCTTCAGTAGTACAGTACTAAATTAGTAGACAGTAAAGAAGAGAACAGGGGAGAGAGAGAAAGAAAGAAAATAAACAAGTAAACAAAAACAGCAGGAGGGCTTACTAAGGATAAAATGGGGGGTAAATAGCAGAGCTGGAAAGGAAACTGCAGGGAGTGGTGCAGTGCAGTGGATGCAGAGCAGGTTTCCTCAGGAGGACATTCTGGGTACTTCGGTACTGCTCCATATGCAGGCACCTCTCTGGGCTGAGGATGGAGATTGCCAGTGTCCAGGCAGAGTTGGCAGTAGTACTGGCAACACTTTCCTATACACCTACATCTGCAGCCGCTACCACAATGGTTACCAAGACAGGGGGCTGGTTGGACTATGTGAGCTCAGGGAGGTTGAGGGAGGGGGACCAGAGGCACACATCCCCATCCAGTCCAACTAAGAAACTCCTATGCTGTCCTGGAGGAGTGGGTGAGCCACACAAGGGAGCCCAAAATTCTGACCAGGGAGGATCAGTGGGTTCACCAAGAGGGAATCCTAGGAGTGGGAGGTAGAAGACCCCAGAGGAAGAGGAAGCTACTCCTCATGGAGGACTCAATAGTCTGGGGAATGGATCTGGGAACAGGTAGTGGGGAGGAAAGGGAGGTCAAGTGCCTTCCAGGATGCACAGCTTGGAGGGAGGAGCAGTGAATTCAGAGGATCACCACAGTGTTAGCTAGGAGGAGGGAGCTGGAGGTCATGGTCAAGCTGGGGAAGAATGACCTAGCCAGGGAGAAGGTGAGCATACAGCAGGTACAGGAGGACTTCAGGGGATTGGGTAGGTGCCTTGAGAGGTGGCAGGCTCCGTAACATTCTTGGAGGTGCTGCCACTCCTTGGCAGGGGAAGGCTTGAAATCCCTGCTTTAGTGAGACCAATACTTGGTTGAGGCACTGGTGCAGAGTAAATGGGTTTGGATTCATTGGGGACTGGGGACCCACCTGGAGGGTTTGGGGCCTGTACAGGGGGATGGCCTACATCTGTCCAGGGAGGGGACTGCGGTCCTTAATGAAACATTTAGATGCTTCCTTGCCAAGTGTTTAAACTTGCTAAAGGGGGGCATCAGGAGTAGGGAGACTTAGGTAGCCCACCCTCATAGGTCAGTGTAGCTTGCAGGATGGATCAGGAGGAAATGTTGAAAACAGATTTTCCAAAACTCCTTATGAGGGGTAAGGAAGGGGAAGAGAGGCAGCAAATGAATTAAAACAGGTTTGGAAAGAGGGAACAAGGAGGCAATGGTAGATATTCAAGGGGGACAAGTGTGGAAACAGGGCCAGATATATCTGGGCCTGTTACAATAGATAAGCAAAGGTGAATGGGCAGGAGAAAGAAAACAGGGTTGGAAGGAGGGAACAAAAAGGCAAAGGCAAAAAGGTGAGGGGCACAGGCTGTGAAACATGGACAGTAATGTATGCAAGTGCCCAAAGTCTGGGGAACAAAATCCCAGACCTGTCAGGCTTAATGGCAGAGGTGGACCTAGACATAGTGACAATTATCAAAACATGGTACACGGCAAACCATGACTGGAAGGTAACTGTAACAGGTTATACCATATGCAAGAGGGATAGAGAGGGTAATAAATGGGATGGGGTGGCCCTCTACATGAGAGAAGGTATTAAGACAACAGTAGTGATATGTAAACAGGCGGAGGCTGAGACACTGTGGGTCACACTTGAGCTAGGAAATGGAACAGCAATTTGCACAGGGGTGATCTGCAGGCCTCTGACACAGGGAGAGGAGGTGGATAGGGAAATAGTGGAGGAAATACACAGGATGGCAACAAAGGGGGAAGTACTGCTGCTGGGTGATTTCAACTTGCCAGATGTAGACTGGTCCATCCCAGCAGCTGCCTCAGCCAGGAGCCGACACATCATGAAATCCTTGCAGGGGGCAGGCCTCAGACAGTAGGTTCAGCAGCCCACCAGGCACAAGTCAGTCTTAGACCTTGTGCTGATAAATGGAGACAGGATCAAGGAAGTCAGGGTGGATAGACACCTAAGGTCCAGTGACCACCATACAGTGTGGTTCAGCATCAGTACAGTGTCACAGGAGAGCCACACAAAGACATGGGTCCTGAATTTCTGGAGGGTGGACTTTGTTAGGATGGGGAGAGATCAAAAAAGCCCTGGCAGGATAGGATCAAGGGGGAAGGGTTGAGTAGTAGTGGGCACATCTGAAAGAAGCCATAGTGGAGGCAACAAATCAGTGCATTAGGTTGAGGAATAAGGGAAAAAGAAGAAACATGCCACTATAGTTCACAAAGGAGGTGGCAGTGAAAGTGAAGGATAAAAAATGGCATTCAGAAAGTACAAGGAGACTCAGAAGGATGAGAATAAGGCAATGTACCTAGAGAAACAGAGGGATGTGGGGAAAGTGGTCAGGAGCATGAAGGCACAAACAGAGCAAAGATTAGCGCAGATGGTAAAGGGGCAGGACATTTTATAGATGCATTAGTGATAGAAGGAAGGCCGGGGGAATGAAGGCTCAAAGGGATGGGATGTGTGTGTGTGGAGAAAGGGACCTAGAAAAGGCATTGATACTAAATGAATACTTCTATTTGGTATTAACAATGGGGAGGGGACAGTTAGGTGGCAGCAAAAGCAAGGGGGGGTAAACACAAGCCCTTTTACAAAAGAGAGAGTCCTGGAAGAACTTGCAAAACTGAGGGTGGACAAAGCAATGGGACCAGATGATATACACCACAGGATATTAAAGGAATTATGGATGGTGCTAGCAGTACCACTGGTGGCCCTGTTTAGTGAGTCACTCGATACAGAGGTGGTTTCAGAGGACTGGAATGGGGCCAATTTTGTCATTCTCCACAACAGTGGTAGCAGGGGGGAGGCAGGAAACTATATGCCAGTCAGTCTCACCTCAGTAGTGGGTAAGATAATGGAGGATCTGCTTAAGGAGAGAATTATGGAGCACTTGGAAACCATGGGAGCACAGGATCCAAGGCAGCATGGATTCATAGCAGAAAGGTCATGTCAAACAAATCTCATAGACTTTTTTTTAAATGGGCGATGAAGCAGGTGGATCAGAGAGGAGCGGTGGATATCACTTACCTCAGTTTCAACAAGGCCTTTGACACCATATCTCACAGAAGACTGGTGAACAAGCTAGGAAGCCTGGGGGCAGGCCACAAAGTGGAAAACTAGGTTAGCAACTGGTTGATGGACAGGAAGCAGAGGGTGGTAGTAAATGGGATCAAATCTGAGGAAAGGAGGGTGACCAGTGGGGTACCTCAGGGATTAGTACTGGAACCAGACCTTTTTAATGACTTCATCAGTGATATTGCTGAAGGGCTGAAGGGGAAGGTTTGCCTATTTACAGATGATACCAAGATCTGAAACAGAACAGACATACTGCAGTATTATTACATACTACAGGAGGTTGCAAGAATGAGAAGGGATTTGAAAAGGCTGAAAAAGTAGTCATAGTCAGAGGTATGACAATTAAAGTTTAATGCTAAGAAGTGCAGGATCATCCACCTGGGGTGAAGAATCCCTTTGAAGAGCTACAGGATAGGGTAGTGGGGATTGTTGACAGTCACCAGGGAAGACAGAGACTGAGGAATAATCATCTCAGATTACTTAAAGGTGGCCAAACAGTGTAACAAGGTTGTGAGGAGGAACAGTGGGATGTTGGGGTGCATAGGAAGGGGCATCACTAGCAGAAGAAGGGAGGTAGTGATGTCACTGTACAAAATGCTGGTGAGGCCTCATCTGGAATACAGTGTTCAGTTCTGGAGTCCACATTTTCACAAAGACATAGAAAGGGTGGAGGCAGTCCAGAGTAGGGTAACCAAGATGGTGAAGGGCTTGCATCAGAAAGCATATGAAGACAGATTAAAGGACCTCAATATGTATACACCTGAGGAGAGGAGGGAATGGGGGGATATAATAAAGATCTTCAAGTATCTTACAGGCTTGAATAAGGTGCAAGCTGGTGACATCTTTCAGTACAGGAGTTGTACAAGGATTAGGGGGCATGATATGAGATTCAAAGGGGCCAGGATAAGGGGAAATATGATGAAGTTTTTCTTCATGGAGAGGGTGGTAGATACTTGGAATAGCCTACCCCAGGAAGTGGTGGGTGCTAACACAGTGGGGGGATTGAAATGTGCATGGGATAAACATAAGGGAACCCTAGATGGGGTGACCAGTGGTGATAGCTAATGACCAAGTAGGGTCAGTGATTGCTAATGCAGGCTGGGAATATGGGCAGACTAGGTGGGCCTAGCAGTCCTTATCTGCCATCAACTACTACTAAGTTAATACATTATGTATTGGAGCTTCTAATACCATATTTCTAAATTGAAAAGAAAGCTTAATTACTTATAAAAAGAGAAGCCAATAACATTCATCCTTAAAAAGAAAAAGGAAAAGAATAAGAAATACACCAATTAGTTATGATGTACAATACATCAGTAAATGTATTATAAAAGTAGTATTAGCTGCCAGAAAACTATTCAAAATAACAAAACAAAACAAAACAAAAAAATATTTAAATAATCACTGGTAGGTGGGGTGTCAAGAGTGGTCAGAACAGCTTTACATTGGACAAGAAAGCCAGCAGATTTTCTACAGGTCTATCATTTTCACATAAAACTGGAGATATAATGTATAATAAGCTGAACTAGGATTGTCCCTAATAGGAATTTTCCAGGTAGAATTTCATTTCCTTGTTATAGCTTGGGCACACAAAAGTAATGTACTCAAAATGATCTAAACTATCGCCACCACATTTGCAAAATGGGGAAAGGTTTCCTTCTCATCTTTGTTTTTGGAAGAGTTGATTACAGTAAAAAGTTTCCAAAGAAAACTGCGTGATAAGGTTTCTTTTGCCCGTAGCCAATATTTTTGTTAGGTAAGGATCGATCTGTAAAACCCTTTTAATATGCTTGCATGCAATATGAACTTTAGAGATATGGATCTTTGTCATGCTCTGCTGCACTCTTATATCCATACACCTATGTCTAAAATGCTCTACTCATAGCAGTCATGGAGTTCTATGAATCTTACAAAATGAATAGTAGACCCATTGGACACAATTTAGACTTCATGAATACCATTTATGGGAAAACAAAACCTCTTAGTGAATATGAAACTTGTTCACCAAAGCATTGCTTAGGAAGGTGAATTGCAGGCATTAATTGTAAGTCCATGATGAATATTATTATTTTAGATAAGACAGAAGATTCAATAGAATATTATCCTAATTCAGGTCTAAGAATGAGAGCAGGGTTACCATTTGGGCCTTTTAGTAAACAACAATATCATTTATTCAATATTATTTCAAAAGTTGAATAATCTGCAGGGCCCCATATGTCTATTGCATACTATATTACATTTGTGATTTTAGCATTTATTACAGTTAAAGAACCCTTAACTGAATAGCCACCAAAATTCAGGATAAAGCATTTGACTCCATTAACTGAGTTCTGTAACTTCTGTTTGAAGTATTTTATGTAACAATTCCATATGGTATTCATGGCAAATCATACACTTAAGTAGTTACAATAAGTTACTGTTTCAATACACTGTAGATGTTTGATTCAGATTTAAATTATATTTCTGAGACAAAGTTGCACCAGAAACCATCATTTGTGTCTTCTTTTTATTTATCTGCAAAAATTTACTGCTGCACAATTGCAAAAATATATCCAGTTTCCTTTGAAAACCAAGTAGCGATGTTGAAATTAAGATGATATCATCTGCATATGCCAAGAGAGCAATTAATCTATTAAAATCTTTTGGTAAATGAAAATCCTGGTTATGCAAGTTCTTTATTTTACTATTTATATACAGAACTGAAAAGAAGTGGCAGCAGAATACAGCCCTGTCTAGCTCCTAAAGTTGTGTTAACTGAAGCTGTGAGATTACTCTTAAGCTTGTATTGAATTTTAGACCATGTATTTTTATGTTGTCTTAATAAGGTATCTAATAAATGATTGTCTATACTGTTTTCCATCAATACAGTCCAGATTGTTTTCCAGGTAGTACTATCAAATGTTATTTTAAGGTCTATGAAACAGTATGATTTAGATTTCAATTATATTTCTGAGAGGAAGTTGCACCAAAACCCATCATATATGTCTTCTTTCTCTCTGCAAAGATTTACGGCTACATTATTGTAAAAATACATCCAATTTCCTTTGTAAACCAAATAGAGATGCTAAAATTAAAATGATATCATCTGCTTGTGCAAAGAGATCAATAGTTCTATTAAAGACTTTTGGTGAATGAAAATCCTGGTTATACAAGTTCTCTATCATACTATTTATATATGAATTGAAAAGAAGTAGCCCCAGAATGCAGTCCTGTTTAACTCATAAGTCTGGGTTAAATGAGGCTGTAAGATTACCCTAAATAGTATACTAAACTCTAGACCATATATTTTCATGGTGTCTTAGTAACATATGTAATAGCTGAATCTCTATACCATATTCCAGAGGCACGGGATCATAATGTCACAAGACATTTTGCCATGCAGCATAAATCTTTTTTTCTGTGGGGGGCTATGCCCCCCCACATCCCCCGTTATGGGGGGCTGTGCCCCCTAACCCCCCCTCACTGAGGATTCTCAACTCCGGGGGGGGGATTATCTCAGGGAGTGCACAATTTCAGGAAAACAATAAAATGTCTGGGACTGGGTATTAAACCCAGTCCCAGACACATGTCCTGGGTTCCTGCTGCTGCTGTGACTCAGTCCAGTGAGCCATGGCAGCTGCTCGGTGGAACCCAATCCCAGCAGAGATCTTATCCTCTGTCTGGGATTGTGTGAATGGTGCAATGCTATGTACAGCAGTATATGTGGTATTGCACCATTCGCTGTCATGGTCAGCACTATTTCAGGTTAGCTATAATGTCATACCTTATTAAGCGTACGGCATTATGACCTGGTAGGTATTACAACAATACAGTCTGGAGTGTTTTCCAGCTAATACTGTCAAATGCCATTTTAAGGTCTATAAAACAGAAAAGTTTTTTTGTTTTAATCTTAAAATAGTTGATGATTAAATGCTGCAGAGCATGGTAGTGCTGTATTGTGAAGCGACTTTTCTTAAAGCCATTCTGGGCTTCATCCAAAATGTTATCTCCTTCAGCCCATTTCCAAACTATTTATTAGTATTCTGGTGAAGTTCTTCTAATTAGTCTCAATTAAACTTACTGGGTGCTACATTTGAGGGTCTGTTAACTGCCCTTCTTTATGTATGGAATAAATTATGTTTCCTTGCCATGAACTTGGAAATATTTTATATTGTATCAAGTATTTATATTTAATAATATAACAGAGGAATTCACGAACTAGAAAAATGTTTAAAGAGATCACTGGAAGGGCTGGCCCGGTGGTGTAGAGGTCTAAGGCGCTGGCGCTTTATCTTGACTCACGCTGGCGATCTGGGTTTGGAAATGAGCCCAGGGCATCAAGGTCAGCACATGGGGAGGGCGAAAGTTGGATGGAGCTGCCAACAGGCAGGCTGTCCTCTCCGGGAAGGAAGCATGGCATCCCTCAGCTGATGGCTGACCCCCCGTGGAGGCTAGAAGAAGTTCAGGCCAGAGGGGGCCTAGGCAATAGGCCAGGGCATGGAGGAAGGAGGCCATTACCGTGGCTGTTCAGTGCATGCACACCTCAACGAGCATGCATGCTGACTCCTGGGGACTGCAGGAGAAAACCAGAGAAAAATGCCAGTTGGCAGGGTGAAGACTGATCCCCAGCAGGTGCTGCTCTCAGGCCAGTCAGGTAAGAGTTGGTGATTCTGTGGGATGGGGCTGGAGGGGTCAGTCAGATGAGGGCTAACCGGCAGGGGAGAAAAAATATGCCGTGATAAAAAAAAAAGATCATTGGAGATTTTATCAGGTCCAGCTGCTTTGTTACATTTAGTCTGATTGATGACTATAATTATCTCCTCTTTTTAGAATATGACAGGTATAGGACACTATTAAAACCACAATATATTTCTGATAATTTCTGTTACAGAATAACAATATTCTTCAGGGTTACTAAAATAAACTTGTGAAAAAATGAAGTTCCCATTGTTATGGTTGGATGTAAGAGTCTACTGACACTGCATTACAGTTTGTACCTTTAGCCACCACTAACCAGAATTCTTTGGAATTTTTATTTTTAATGGTTTGGTATAAATGTGGCCATAATTTAGACAGATAGTTTGCTTTTTCCTGTTTATGAACTTTTATAATTTTTCCTTCTTTGTCTTATCAGTCTTAGATTATTTTTATTTTATTCTTTTTAACCATTCTGATCATTTTAGCCAATGATTTCTTCTCAGCCTACATCTTAAGTTAAACCAACCCACCCCTGACTATATATGTTGCATAATTTATTAATTTTGCACCCCTATAGTTAGGGTTGAATAGCCTGTTTGATGTTAAACGTAAAATTTTGCACTTTAATAACTTTGCAACAGATCAATGGATTTGCACAAAAATTGGCACATACTTTCCTGTACGGTAGATCGTATGATATGACAAGTTTCGTTCTGTTTGGATATGCAGATTTGGAGATCTGGATTGTGCAAAAACCTTAATAGTTACCACTTTTTGCAGTTTTTTCCTCATCACCTTACACTCAGAAGGTGTGGAATTTTGGTGTGAATATTTTATGATAGAAACAGTTTGGGTATCAGAACTGTCATGTATTTGTTTGGTTAAAAAATATTAACCTGTTGCAAAGTTATTCAGTTTTTAAGTTCTCATTGTTTTCAATGGGAAGATCATCTCCAGGATAGAGGAATAAGTTTGAAAAAGGATTTTGCCCTCACAAAAAAGGATTCTTTTTCACCAGAAAAAAATTCCTTTTTCTTGAGCTGCCATCTTGTTTTCTTTTTTTTTCTTTTTAGACATAAACTGTCATTGCACTGTCTAGGGATGTATTTTACAGACATCAAAACATGTATCCTGTTCATCAGAAGCTGATGAGCTTCACTTAATATTTTTTTATAGCTCCCATGGCCTTCAAACATTTTTTTTTACTATGTACAGTAAATCCTTTTTCATCACTCGCTAAGATCCTTTTTCATGAATCTTTTTCATTAAAATGAAAAAGGATCATGAGTCATGAAAAAGGATTTAGGACACAGAAAAACCTTTTTCCAGCCTTTCCCCATAATTTTGTATTAATTTGCCTGGTGTCTAGTGGCCCCCCATACCTTCAGTCATCTTCCCCCTCATTAGTTCTATTTTATACATTTATTTCCCTAGACTATCTCCACCTGTAGTGTGCTCTGGTTTACTGTTTTTTTTTATTTGCCATTATATTCTGTGGTGTCTAGTGGCACCCCTCCACTCTCCAGTTCTCATAAATTAAAACACTGGTGTCCAGTGGCACCCCCACCCGCCGATTGCTGTTCCCCATTTCCCTGTTGTCTAGTGGCATCCTCCCCACCCACCAATTGCCAGCTCCATTTAAAATTCAATATTCCTTGGTGTCTAGTGGCACCCCCACCCTCTGATTCTCATATTTTTTTATAACAAAACATTGGTGTCCAGTGGCACACTTCACCCACTGATCACTGTTCCCCATTTCCCTGATGTCTAGTGTCATCCCTACCTTCCCAGTGTAACTAAAACCTGCAATGAAGAAAATGATCCCTCAATGTTTTTTACATTTGTTTTGTTTAAACCTGTAAAAAAATGGTCCCTTGCAAATCAGCTCCCCCACCCCACCTCCCACTCAGCACCCACCATCCTACACCCCAGAACACCCCCTCATACCCTCATTCACCTGAACTGATCTCAGATTCAAGATCCACTCTCCAATCAAAGACACATTTTGCTGCTAAACTGGAAACTGCAATATGAGAAACTAAGGTAAATGAGGTTCAATGTATTTCAAAGGGGGGGTTTCAACTTTTATGCATAAATTAGCAATTTGTTCAGATTTTGACCCCACATTTTCAACATGACCTTTTGAGGATCCACCTCATGAACAATATGACTGTCATTATGCAACTCCCACCAGAAAGGTGATTTCAAGGTCAGTTGGCAAAATCACCTTTCAGGAGGG
This sequence comes from Neoceratodus forsteri, assembly GCA_016271365.2. Taxonomy (NCBI): domain Eukaryota; kingdom Metazoa; phylum Chordata; order Ceratodontiformes; family Ceratodontidae; genus Neoceratodus; species Neoceratodus forsteri. The sequence goes on from CM057458.1 coordinate 738,847,542, forward strand.
ATTTGAGCATATTGTCCATGGTTGTTCATGAGGTGGTGTCATAAGAAGACAATGTTGAAAATTCGGGGTCAAAATTATTAAAAATGCCAAAGTTATGACCATTTGTTGCAATTTTGCTATGCACACTCATATCTTTGGATGTTTTACTTATTTTCACCCCGGCTTTTCAACATAGCTTTCTTATTACCCCACCTCATGTATGTCACAGCTCCCATTTTTCAAATCCTGGCCAGAATGTGTTTTTGCACCTGTGGCCTGGAATGGCATTGCAGTTGCACAGAATTATGTTTTGGCAGGGATTTGAAAATTTTCTGTACTGGGTATGTGAAGTGGGGTAATAAGATGGCTATACTGACAAACTGACCACTATTGTCCTATACATGGAAGTGCATGTCCCAGGGGCCCTGTGCTTCCATATCTACTTACATATATGCATTTCTGGAGGGATCGGAGCACAGGGCCTGGAGAGCCTTGGGCTCCCAAAGGCAAATAAGGATACAGTTACACTATCCCAAAATGTTAGTAAATAAATTGCAAAAAGCTTTGTTAATGCTCTAGTTAGGGTTAAAGCCACAAAAGTAGGGAAATGTGGAGTTAAGGTTTCCAACCGTAATTCCCCACCTCCACCCTGCACACACCAAAAAGCATTGGGAGTGTGCCTTAATTTTTTATTTATTTCATTTTTGTTGACCTGGTAAGTGCACTAGACAAATTCTGCCTATTTTCAGGCATGAGCTGGGGGGGAGGTATAGATGAATGCCAACTGACTTTGAACCAGATTAAGCTGTTGGTGGTATTTTTAGTGAATGGGGAAATTTGGCCAGGGCACCAGGGAAATTCCCCTACTGAGCTGTAGGGGGACCTGCCATCTGCTTGCAAGATGGCCACTCAGTGTGAGACTCCAGAACAGGAGGCTGTTCCTCAGTTGGGAGAACTGGCCTCCTTTTCCACTGCAACTATGCCAGAGGCTGATCTAATTTCTCATTTAGAAGTTGATTCTGAGGAAGAACCTCAAGAAATCTTTATATCTATGGTGGATTTGAGTATAATTGAAGATGGCTCAGATCCAGTAAAACAGGATCACAATGCAGCACTTCAATCTCAGGATTTTTATAAGCATTTAAACTTACAGGATACACCACAGTAAAAACAGAGAAGAGGCTTTGATTTTCACACTGGTTGACAAAGCAGATGATGCGCTCCCTGTCAAACACCCCAATTGGCCTGTCAAACTACCGCATGATGCAGTATCATCAAGGGCCCCGACGGGACTGGGTGAGTCAAGCCCTGCAAAATTTACTTTTACTACTTCTTCATGTCAGGTTTATGTGCATATTTTGGCTGGCAGAGATATTGATGTTAAACACGCATGCCTAAAGCCTGCAATTGTCCAGAAAGAGTCTAAAATAATTAACGGAGTCAGAAATCCATGAGAAGCAGTACTTCAAGAGGGGTTGGGAGTGAACAAGATATTTATCAAACCCGGCGCCTATGCTGCACCACGGACACAGCTTACTAAATTGGCTGGTTTTGTGTTTAAAAAACTGCTTTTTCTTCAACATCAGGGATTGCATCACCTCAGATAACATATCAAAAAGGCCCTGACTCATAAAACGGGACAACTAGTTTTACATTTGATATGCAAGGATGGGACAAGAATACAAATAAGGCAAAAGGAACACCTGCTCACAAAATGACAAATTTTCCCATGGAACCCATTCCTCCTATACCCCTCGAGACTGCTCATCCCCCAGTTCCTACTCCTGCTTTACCTTTAGGGTCTTGGTCACCACAACAGGCTCTATTAGGAGCAGAGTGGCAGCAAATGCCAAAGGGCATCTGGTTACCTGATCCTGCGTGGGATTCTTCTCTCAATTTCTCACAGTCCTCCCCAAATTGGAAACCAGGCACTAAAACAATGTCAGACAATGGGAAAGGGGTTGAAGATACCACAAATATTTCAGCTGCTACAATAAAGGAATTGACAGTGACTGTTTCAAATAAAACTGAACCACCTCTTGTTGAGGTCACAAGGCCTCCTAATGACATTTCCAAATCTCTCCATAATACAAGGTTACAGACTGACACTACTTCCCATGATTCGGAACACACTGAGGCACCTAGTCAGAAGTCTCTTATGTCTGAACTCTTTTCTAAAGCCAAAAGAGAGGCAGCTCCTAGATGAAATGCTGTTCGCATTAGATATAAAGGAGGTTTAGAGGAAATACCAGATAGGCATTATGTTGGGAGATGTTTATTATAAGATTCATTACATTTTCCCACAAGGAGGTATTTGTCTTCTTTAACATCTCTGGGGAGGGTAACTTTGATGTTAGTTTTCAAACAGCTTATGACTTAGATCTTTTTTGGGAAAGATATGGGCAGGTGAAATTTTCTCCTACATGGACCCCCTTTTTGGCTATTCCTCTTACCAAGCCTTTAATAAAATATGTTACTGTTATATTTAGGAATGAGGGGGTCCATGTAGAGGACATTACCTATTGGTTAACACAGAAATGCAAAGTTTTGAGTGCACCAGAACCAGTCCTGGACACAGAAATGTTCTGGACAGGGGGCTGGAAATACAAAGTTAAATAGACACAGACAGATACAGGAATAGAACATATTCCAAATTCCTTTCTATTGGGCAAAGATGGGGGGTCTGTTTTTATGGTTGGCAACCCAGGGCCTATTACAAATGTGGCTCAAGGACTCACCTCTCCAGTGTATATGACAGGCTTCATTGCAATAACTGTGGAGAAATAGGGCATGTTACCATGCAATGTGCCAATCATACAAGATCTGACTTGTATGAAGATTTTGGATGTGTTTGGTGAATTCCCCTGGGCAGCCAAGAATAAAGCTTCATGTATTAGCCCGGATTTGCTGATACAACAAGCACAGGATGCAGCTACCCCCCTTCCCCCAAGCCTGGGATAATTCTTCCTCAGAATCCTCCTCCATTTGATTCTAATCCCCCTCTCTTTCCCCCTTAAATGTGGAGGCATTGGCTTTAACTGCACTCACACCAAAGGAAGAATCTGTTATATTGGGTTCTACTGACCACATAACTCTAAAACCAGTTTGTTATGATGACCTGGTTAATGCACACAAAGTTCTACTGTTCCTCCACCTGCATCTCCACAGGCTTGTAGGAGATCTTCTAGAAATTTTAAATCTAAATCTCCCCCTCCTTCAGTTTCCTTTCTAATCTGATAACTCTTACGCTGCCTTATTTACTATTTGGGGAGATTCTGAAATGGAACTGGGAGATTCTGACTCCCAAAAATCTTCACAGGACCCATTTGCGTTACCTGTAGAAAACTATAAAGGAAAAAAAAGGAAGACATAAAGTGTCTCTTTATAAAAAAATGCATCTGGTTGGATGTAATTGGGGCTCATTAAATACACATAGTCTGTTAAATACTGCTAAGAGACAAGCTGCATTACAGTACATTCATGATGAAAAAATACGTGTTTGTTTTTTGCAGGAAACCTGGATGTATTCACTTGAACAAATATCAACATTTAAAAGGGACTGGCCCTGGGGACCCTCATTTTGGTCATTTGGCACTGATAGTGTGGATGGGATGGGAATTCTCTTTAACTCTTATAAATTTACTTTATATAAATTAATTGATCTACTTCCTGGTCGAATATTGATCTTAAACGGAAAATGGGATAACTTGGAATGAAGGTTTATAAACATTTATAATCCACAAACAAAGGCTGAAAGGGTGGCATGTATGAAGGCAATTCAGCCATACTTGGTCTCATTTTATATAATTTTTTAGGGAGGTGATTTTAACCATAGCTTGTTAACAAAAAAACAAACTGACAATAAAAAAAATCTGCTGTGATTTCAACACCTTGGTTAATATTATTAAACTAGCAGGTTTAATTAATTGTTATAAATATCAGATAAAAGGCCTGGGGTTCACCTATATGTGTGGTAAATATAGGACCACCATTGACCACTTATTTATTTCATCAAATGTAACTACTGGTACCCTTTCTGTTAAACCAATAGAATTTTCTGACCATTTATTTTTGATTTTCTCATTTCAGATTATAACACCCAAACCTAGAATACAAAATCGATGGAAACTCAACACCTCCATACTCACTGATTCCCTAGTAGAGTAACAATCCTAGTCATTCTTAGAGCATGACTTTCAGTGGCTTTTTTTATATACAGATTTAGGAGAGTGGTGGATGGACACAAAATCTGATTTCGGCAATTGGTTTAAAAAATATAGGAAGAAAACAAGAAATGCCAAATTTGTCAAATATTTAACACTTAGAAATCAATTACAGAAACTTTTTACTTTTACATATACCTCACGGTTTGAATAAACAGAACAAATTACTTACATAAAAACAGAAATGAAAAAATATCAGTACGATAAAGCAAAAACAGTTCAGGCAATGTTATCCATGGGTACTCAGAAAACTCCAATAGGAGATCCTTTTGAGATTTGTAAAAATACTAAGAACTCTATGAATACTGATTTTTTGATAGATACGGAAGGAAATAGGGTGAACTTGGTAGCTGACATAGAAAATTTAATTAATCATCATTTTAGTTCACTGACACCTAAAGCACCCATTTTACAGTTAGATATTGAGAATTATTTGGAATCCTTGAGGCTTCCATCCTTGCCAAGTGATGCTGTAAAGTTGCAAGCTCCTATCTTGGAAACTGAGATAGAATCAACAATCCAACAGCTCAAAAATGACACTTCACCAGGTTTAGATGGACTTCCAAATAGATTTTATAAAACTTTTACAAAGGAATTGGTAGTTTGTTTACAGATGGTATTTCAGTATTTCTTGGACTCAGATTCCATGCCTCCCTCCTTTACAGATGGATTAATGCTTCATTTATTTAAATCTAGTGATAGACATGAAATTAAAAATTGGAGACCTATTACACTTTTAAATATTGATTATAAAATTTTTACGATATTGCTTAATAATCGTCTCAAACAATATGCAGTACAGGTAATTTCTCCCTATCAATTCTGTGGTCTTCCAGATAGGTGAATACAAACAGCACTTATGGTCATAAGGGATGTAATAGAGCATTTAACACGTGGAGGTTGTACAGGTTGCATTATAGCTGCTGATTTGGAGAAAGCTTTTGACAGGGTATATCTCCCTTATTTATTTCAAGTGCTAGTTAGTTATGGGGTTCCTGTTAAAATGATAAACCTTATCCAACTTTTATATAAATCCACACAAGTCTATCCATTGATAAAAGGGGAGATAGCATGAGGGTTTTCCATGCAGACAGAAGTACGACAGGGGTGACCTCTGAGTCCTCTATTGTACATTTTCTCTTTAGAACCCCTTCTACATTCCCTGACTGACATTCCTAGATGGAAAGGAATAATTGGTTCAAGACCACAACAACATTTGCTTTTACAGGCATATGCAGAAGATGTCTGTATCTTCATTTCAGATTGTGAAAAATTAAATGAGTTCTTAATTGGATTTGGAAGATTTTCAGCTCTCTCAAATGCCAAATTGAATATAACAAAAACTAGAGGATTATTTATAGGGACAGAAAGTCTGATGGGCAGACACCATAGTGGTATTCACATATCAACTGAACCTCTCACAATTTTGGGAGTACTTTTTGGCCCACAAAATCTACCAGCTGAAAATTGGGAAACAATGCTTTAAAAGTAGAGGGGAAGATATCAAGATGGAAGCAGTGGAATTATTGAAGCAATTTATCATTCCTTGCTTACAATATATAGCCATGATCTATCTGTTGCCCATACATCTTGAAATGAGATTACATAGTGCATTTTTTCAGGTGCAATGTAGGAATAGGTTGAACCCAGTGAAACAGTGTTATACTTATTTAGAGAAGAACAGTGGGGGCCTTGAAATGATTAATCCTGTAGTGTTTTTTCATGCCTTATTTTTCTCACAAACAATTAAAAGTGGACTCCTGGATATAGGTGGAGGGGGACGAGAATGGGTTAGGATAGTTTTGGGATGATATTTTGCAGTCTGGCATAACATGGCTCCGAAATTGAATATTCATATTCATATTCCATTATATTTTAAACCTGCAGTACAGAAACTCTATAAATGGCAGATTACTAAGGAAGTAATACAGAAGAATACTGGGCGTACTCTGTACAAATCTGTAATGAGCAAAATCTACCCAGTTGAACCCAGTTTTAAAAATTGTCCCACAGTACAGAATCCTTTTATCCTGGCTCAGCTTAATAATACCAGAATCCCCTCCTTATATGTGGGAAACTCAGTGGTTAATGATGTACAGCAGATTAAATGTCAGGGGAAATATGAAATATAAAGCAAAAGCTGAAAGAAATTATCCATACCCAGATTGTATTAATTTGGAAGAAACCATGGAACATTTTTTTTATATTGTTCATGTGCTAAACCATTATGGGTGTTTTTAGGGGAAAAGTGGAATTTGAAATGGTTAAGTCATCTTACTTATGACATCCTTGTGCTAGGCACATACCCCTCCAGGTTTGCTAATTTTCATCAAGGTACATTAACTGTTTTTTATGCTGTCTTAGATTTTATCTATGGCAGGCAAGAGTTCAATGGGTAATTTATCAAAACAAAATGTCCTATGAGGGATATAGTCTATTGGTGATCCAAGAACTTACAAAAGTATATTTGAAGAATAAAAAGTTATTTAACTCAGAAAAATACAATAAATGGTGGAAAGGTTTTCAAATGTTTATTAAATGCAAATAGCTTATTACTTAATGACTTGAGAAATGTACACTGAGCTTTTTTGCACTAGGTTTTGAATATTGTTTATTTTATTTTCTTTTGGAGTTGTAGCAAATGATTCTGAGTTATATCTTATGTTTTTTATTACAATAAAAACTCCCCTACTCTTAAACTCTTTGAACACATAGAGAAGACAGGCCTGGTCTCAGCCAATGCCTAAAATCTCTAAAACCACACTGCTTAATACATCTAATAGATACCAGTCAATTTTGGACACTGAGGCATCAGACAGTGAATCTGTAGCCTCCTCTGCTGACTCTAACCCACAAGAGTCACTGATTGAAGTAGAGAATCCTGAAGCACAAAAATCGAATCAAAGGGCCAAACATAGGAAGGGGAAAATCTAAAAGAAGGAATGTAGTTAGCTCCCTTGACAAAGTAGGATGTTCCTGTCAGACCCCCTTTTTATTTTTGACATCAAATGTAAACAGTATAAAGAATAACCTGAAAAAGGGAACAGTTTTTCATCTCTTACAATCTCAACCCCCTGGGGTCTTTCTTATACAGGACACTAGGATACACACTCTTTTGGAAATAATGAAGGCCAGCAAAGAATGGCTGTCTGGTGTATCATATTAGTCCCTGGGTATTGAGCATTGTTCAGGGGTTGGGATACTTTTCCATAGAATACAACTGACTGTAGTAAATATTCTTGACTTGATACCAGGAAGAGCACACTTGCTCAACTTTAGACTGCATAATACCCCTTTTCGAGTAATCAATATTTACACTCCACAAGCAAATCAGATCATACAGCTATATGCCACCAAAGAAGTTCATATTTACACACTGATCAAAATGTAGTTTGGGGTGGGGATTTTAATTGTGGGCTTAGTAAATTGGATAGAGGGACATTCACATCAACAGAGAAGATATTTTGGGATATGACAGCTCTAAACACTGTCATAAGTACTGCCAACTTAAAATATGCATTACTGTAACATTCTGGTAAAAGACAGAAAACTTTCTTTAAGGGGAACCTGTCCACCAGAATTGATTTTATGTTTATTTCTAGGGCAATGAATATTCAAAAAATATTAGTAAGTCCTGTAGAATATTCAGACCATAGTTCATTAACCATCATGTTAGGCAGTCCACAAGGTCCCATTGGTCCATGATATTGGAAACTTAACTCGGGTCTTCTAGAACAGTGTTTCTTTCTACAGCAGATTACATAGTTTTTGATTTGTAGGAAATCACTATTTGATCTTTACCATGACCTGGCTAGTTGGTGGATGGAGACCAAGGCCGAGCTTTGGAGTCTTCTCATCATGACTAGTAAACAGACTAGAAGAGATGATTACCTATCTTACCGGAATGATAGAAAACAGTTACACTTGTTTACCCTTTCCCAAACTACTAAGCATGACTTTCCTGACCAAATATCGCACAAAAAGTGTAAAATGTTGCAATACCATGTAAGGCAGAATGAAGATCTCCAGTTGCAACAGTGATACTGTACACAAGGCCCCTTTGACAGCACGTGCCCTTTGCTTAAAAATCAAGAACAACTCAAGAATAAGGTAATAACTGCACTTTATGTCACACAGGGGAAAGTACAATCCTCTAAACAGCAGGTCCTTAAAATTGCATCAGAATATGCAGCCTCCTTGTTTAAAAAACAGAATACAGATGTAATTGATTTTGCACCCTTGTTTCAGAAATTTATGATTCCATCAGTTCCCCAGGAATTTATTGATGCACTAACCAGGCCTTTCACTACACTAGAAATTGCAGAGGCTATAAAGTCACTCACAAAGGGTAAAGTACCTGGACAGGATGGTTTAACTTTGGAGTTATACACCATCTTGGGACAGGAAATCATAGAAGAACTCACGAAGGTATATGATTTTATTATGCAGAATCATAAAGTCCCATTAGATATGACTACAGGAGTGCTTATATTTTTATATTAAAAGGGAGAGAAACTGGACCTATCAAATTGAAGGCCTATAAACCTTCTAAATAATGATTTTAAAATCCTTATGAAAGTATTAAATAAAAGGTTGCTAACTGTAGCAAAATATCTTATTACCCCAGCCCAATCCTGTACAGTCCCTGAAAATGCTATTACAGATCAATTAATTATGTTGAGGGATTTGTTTGATAGAAATAATATAGCACCTTTGGAAGGGTATATAATTTCTTTAAATCAAAAAGTGGCATTCGATAATGGAAATCATGCATTTCTGTGGCAGACTTTGGTACATTATGGCATACCTACTATCTTTGTAGAATGGTTAAAAATGTTATATAGAACAGCTACAGTTAAGCCCTGAATCAATGGGTATTTTGGCCCTTACATACAGATACAAAAGGGAATCAGACAGGGGTGCCCTATTAGCCCCTTGTGATATGTTTTTAGTATAGACCTACTCTTATGGCTTTTGAATACTGCAGTAGGCATAAAGCCAATAAAGCTACCCAACTAAGTGGTACCCTTCATAGCCTTGGCCTATGTAAATGATGTAGTTATATTAGTAGGGGATGTGAGTTCAGTGGAAAAAGCTATAGAAATATACCAAGAATATGGAGCCTACTCAGGCACAAAATTAAATACTTTAAAAAGTAAAGAGAAACATTTGGGAATCAGAATGCTTCTCAGAACAGTGTGGCAGGGATTCTAATTATGACAGGGGACTTACAAATGTTAGGGATTGTATTTGGAGTAAGCCAAATGGATATAGTAAATTGGGACAAAAATACAGATTGGGATGCAGATGGTCCAAAATTGGAACAAAAGGAAAATGAGTTATCAAAAGAAAATATACTTAATAAAACTTACCTTATCCCAGTGTTTTTATTTCTCAGTGCAGGGTTCCCAGTACCCAAATCAAGAGAAGCCAAATTGTATAATCTTTTTTTTCAATCTTTTTGGGGGAGTAGGCTGAACCCAATCAAATGGAATATTCTTTATGCACCCTTAAATATGGGAGGACAAAACATGGTAAATCCAATTCTTTTTTTCTACTGTCAATTTGCACAGGCAAATTTAAAACCCATGTTAGCATATTTGGGCAAATATTGGTGTGATCTTTTTATTCAGACTATATCACTGTGGTTTAAAGATTGGGAGAAGGGTCAGTTACAACAAATTTAGCACCAAGCTTCTACCCCAACCTATCTTTGAGAGTTTTTTGTCAAACTCAGGCTGTGGAGTCTTTCTAGTACTATGGTACTAACAAAATCCTAAGAAACAAATATACACTTACATTATTGAGACATGTTTTAGGGAGGTAGACCCATTTCCCAAATGTCCACGTGAAAATCAAGTGGCTCTAAAAAGCTTTATAACAGAAAGGAGAATTCCTAATAAAATTAAAGATATACACTACTTAAATTGCTACAAAATGTAAAACATGAAAGCTAACCAGAAACATAAGAAAGTGGAGGAGAGAATTTGTTCTAGGCCCTTATCTATAAACCAACTAGAAACCATTAAGCAGCTTCATTTCTCTTGCTCTTATATACTTAATTTTTGGAGCTTTTTGTACCAGGAGACAAAAGAGCCTTTCTTCCATGTTTCTTATCCAGATTTAATGTACAGAGAGTATCCAAGCTCATGGACTAAATGGGAGAAGAGCACTTTGCATGTTATTTTTGTGGTGATTAAATAGTATATTTAGAATTTTAGTTGTTTATTTACATTGCAGCAAAAAGATATTTCATATGTGGAGCTTTATGGTAAATTTTTAAAGAGCTGCAAGAGATTCATTTTCAGGAAATAAACCATATGGAGAGGATGAAGTTACATCAATTTTGGAGGAATTTACCATGGGTCACAGATAGTGATGTTCCCGTAACATAGATGTATAAATAACAGTTTGTATAGATAGTAGATATTTTTTTTCTTCCCTTATTTTCTTTTCAAGAATGAATTGTACAGAATGTTGCAGAGAGATCAACTTGAGAATGACTTATATTTCTTGTATATAATGCTTATTTCTTTTTTGTTTGATTTGTATGATTTCATAAATAAAACATCCCCCTAATCTTTCTGAGAAGTGCCATGGGATCCTTAATATCCACCTGAACTACCACCAGAATAGGCAGATGGGACCTTGGTTTAACATCTCATCTGAAAACAGCACCTCAGGAGTGCAGCACCCCACTCTCATGCTGCACTGCAGTGTCAGTGAGTCTGAGCTGGATGTCATTGTCCACCTAGGGACAAATGACTTGGCTCATCATGAGATTATAGCAGTGCAGGAGGACTTTGTAGAGTTGGGGAGGTGCCTAAGACAAGTAGCACACACAGTATCCTTCTCAGAGGTGCTGCCTATCAATGGCATGGGTGAGGCGAGGGTACTTTGCACCATGCAGTTTAATGAATGGTTAAAAAAATGGTGTGGAGCACAGGGGTTTGGCTTCATTGGGGACTGGGGTTCCACCTGGAGGGGACACCAGCCTATACTGGCAGGATGGTCTGCATCTGTCCAGGAAGGGAACAAGTCTTTTGAGCAATCGGTTTAAATGCTTCATTGGCAAGCTTTTAAACTAGTCAAGGGGGGATGCACTGATAAGCAGCAGGAAAATCCCAGCCTCTCCCTACAAAACAGGGTACTAAATGAGAAAAAGACCGAGGTAGAAAGGTCAGTGGGGGATGCAGCAACAGAAGGTAAAGCCATCAAAAAATGGAGAGCAATGAGTACCAATGCCCATAGTCTGGGTAACAAGCTTTCTGAATTAGTGGCCTTGATGGAGGAGGAACATCTGGATATCGTGGCAGTCACAGAAACATGGTACACATAAAACCATGACTGGGATGTAAACATACCAGGATACACTATCTACAGGAGGGACAGGGAGGGTAAAGAGGAGGAGGAGTAGCTCTTTACATAAGGGAAGGAATCAAAGCAACAGAACAAAAGGGTAAACAGGGAGGAGAAGAAGCACTGTGGGTCAATTTGGAGACAGGCAATGGCACCACAATCCGCACAGGGGTTGTATACAGACCCCTCTCTCAGGGGGAGGAAATGGACAAGGAAATGATAGAAAGTATACTTAGAATGGCAGAAAAAGGGGAGATATTGCTGATGGGTGATCTGAATATGCCAGATGTTAACTGAAGTGCAGTTGCAGCAGCCACTTCGAAGAGTGGGGTTATTCTAGATGCCCTACAGGGGGCATGCCTTAGACAACTAGTATTGGAACCCATTCGAGAGGGAGCAATCTTAGACCTGGTTCTCTCAAATGGAGATGGAGAGGGACCACAGATGTAGAAGTGGGTAGCCATCTGGGAACTAGCAACCATCGAACAGTATGGTTCACAATAAACACAGCAATAGAGTCAAGCCATACAAAGGCAAAAGTACTGGACTTCAGGAGGGCTGACTTTGCTAAAATGGTGAGTGCCTAAGGAATGCACTAGCAAATGGGCAGGAAGGAGGGTGGAAGAGCAATGGGAATAATAAAACTGCCATCACAGAGGTAACAAGCCTTTGTGTGAAGCAAATAAACAAAACAAAACGATGTAAGAAACCACTATGGTTCTCAAAGGAAGTGGCAGTGAAGGTTCAAGAGAAAAAAGCATTCAGGAAGTACAAGGAATCACAGAAGGAGCAGGACAGAGAACTGTATCAGTTAAAGCAAAGGAAGCTGGGAAGGCAGTCAGAACAGCAAAGGACCAAACTGAGGAAAAGACAGCCAACTCAGTTAAGAAGGGGGATAAAACCTTTTATAGGTACATCAGGGAGCGAAGGAAGACCAAGGGAGGGATAGTGAGGCTTAATAAAGGGGAAGGGGGTGGGCAGAGGGTGACTGTGAAAAAGCAGAGATACAAAACAAATATTTTCACTCAGTATTTATGAATGAAGAGGGGGAAGTACCTAAAACAAACAATAGAAACACGCTGGATACAGAAGTTGATACCAGCCCATTTACAGAAGAAAGGGTTCTGAAAGAACTCTTAAAACTGAAGGTGGACAAAGCAATGGGGCCTGATGGGATTCATCCCAGAATTCTAAAAGAACTAAGGGTAGAACTAGTGACACCACTGACTACCCTCTTTAACAAATCATGGGAGGATGGGGTGGTACCCGAGGACTGGAGGAGGGCAGATGTGATTTCCCTTCACAAAAGTGGGAGCAAGGAAGAAGCAGGAAACTACAGACCTATTAGTTTAACCTCTGTGATAGGGAAAATGATGGAATCACTTCTGAACGAAAGAATTATCGAGTATCTAGAGGCCAGAGGGGCACAGGACCCAAGGCAGCATGGATTCACATTGGTAAGGTCATGCCAGACGAATCTGATAGATTTCTTTGACTGGGTGACCAAAGTAGTAGATCAGGGAGGGGCTGTGTACGTGGCCTACCTAGACTTTAGCAAGGCATTTGACACAGTCCCACACAAAAGATTAATATACAAGTTAGCCAGCCTGGGAGTGGGTCCCAAGATGACAGCCTGGGTAAAGAATTGGCTGAAGAATAGGACACAGAGGTAATAGTAAATGGAGTCCACTCTGAAGAAAGGGGGGTTACTAGTGGGGTACACGGAGGTTCAGTATTAGGACCGGTCCTCTTCAATGTCTTTATAAGCGACATTGCAGAGGGACTGGAAGGAAAAGTATGTCTCTTTGCAGATGACACAAAGATCTGCAACAGAGTTGATGCACAAGGTGGGGTGGAAAGGATGAGAAGGGACTTGGCAAGGTTAGAGGAATGGTCAAATGTATGGCAGCTTAGATTCAATGCTAAGAAGTGCAAGGTAATGCACCTGGGAAACAAAAACCAAAGGGAAGAGTACACAACGGGGGTGAGATACTAACAACAACAAAAATGGAAAGGGACCTAGGGGTAGTCATATCAGATGACCTAAAATGGGCAAGCAATGTGAGAGGGCAGCAAGGAGGGCTGGGGGGATACTGGGATGCATAGGGAGAGGCATCACCAGTAGAAAACAGGAAGTTATTATCCCTCTGTACAGACAGCTGGTGAGACCCCATCTGGAGTACTGCGTGCAGTTCTGGAGACCCAATCTCTGCAAAGACATAGACAGGATGGAAGCTGTCCAGAGGAGGGCAACTAAAATGGTGCAGGGTCTTCACCGGAAGACATATGAAGAGAGACTTAAGGAGCTTAATATGTATAGCCTCGAGGAAAGGAGGGAGAGGGGGGGGACATGATAGAAACTTTCAAGTACCTCAAGGGAATCAACAAAGTCCAAGAGGGTAGCATCTTTCAAAAAAAGAGGTGTGCAAGAACAAGAGGGCACAATTTGAAGATGGGGGGTTGGCTCAGAGGTAATTTAAGGAAGTATTGTTTCACAGAGAGGGTTGTGGATGCATGGAACGGCCTTCTGGAGGAGGTTGTGGAGTCAAAAACAGTGGTGGAATTCAAGCATGCATGGGACAGTCATAAGGCAATTTTGTGAGGTGGGGGTAGGAAGAAGTAGGCTGTTGGTTAACTAGGATCTGCAGCTTATCCATTAGGTAGGGAAATGGGCAGACTAGGTGGGCCAAGCAGTCCTTATCTGCCGTCAAACTCTATGTTTTTATGTATTGGGATATTAACCCAAGTGCCTTGTGTGGGGATAGAACCCCACAGCTTTCTGATCACCTGGCCTCAGAGGTGAGTGTCCTACGTGCTGAGCCACTGACACTGACACTGTGTCATCTGCCCTAACACTCACCCCATTCTCCCATACTGTAACCATCTAAGCTTATTTACTTATAGAATGGGATGAATGTTAGTGCTTACGACCCTAAGGCACAACCCAACACCTGTTGGTGTGTGCAGAGTGGAGGTGGTGTGTTAGGGTTGGAAACCCTAACACCACATTTCACTACTTTTGTAGCTTTAACCCTAACTACAGCATTAACAATTTTTTTTGCAATGTATATATAACAATGGAGCTATATATGACAATATTTTAGGTCACAGTTTGTTCAAATTCTCAGTAGCTGAGGAATTTATCAGCATCTGTTTATAAATGTTTATTTGTGAATATCATAATATCTGCTGCAGATTATTAATAGTATCTGTATTCCATGTATTTATTTGTTTTAGAGTCAAGTATATTAAATGATGGCCTATTATATTTATATTTTTTCTGAAGAAGAAACAGCATAATTTAATAATGCTTGCAAAGGAAAGTGTGGCCATTCAGAGCATTCTATTATTTGTAACTCAATAATCCTATCTATCACATTTATATTGCACATAAATACACCTATTAAAGATGCTCCATTGGAACACCACCATGATTTTGCTATAAATATCTTGCCACGCACTGGTGTCATGCTTCCCTAGCTCATCCGGGCTACTGCTGTAAAAATGTACTTTTTACACTTTGCTTATTCCATTTTTTTCTTATGAATTTATTACTTGAACATAGCTTTCAGTGTTCATATACATGCACATGTTGTTGTCACTTTATTTGTTGTTTCTGTTCCACTCCCTGCTGTATACCTTTCTAATGGTTGCATCAGAAAATGTGCTTTGACTCTGTGTGCCTATCCAGTCAAAATATTTTAAATTAATAAAGGAAAAGATCATGAATAATTTGGAAAAGAACAGACTTGCAGACAAGAACCAGCAAAGATTTACGAAAGGCACATCACAGCAAACTAGACTGAAAGACTTCTTCAACAGTCATACAGATGGTAGCCAAAAATCAGGCAGCAAACATCTTATAACTCAGCTTTAGTAAGACCTTTGCTATGTGTATCATGGACACTTATCCAGAAAGTAGGACAGATGGGGCTAGGGAAGAAACTTACAACATTGTTGTATTGGGTAGGACACAGAAAGTGGTATTAAGTGATAAATCCTCACATAAGAAAGGTGACAAGTGGAATCCTACTGGGGTCAGTACTGGGACCACACTAATTCAATTTATCTTTTAGTGATACAGGGAAAGGACTGAATAACAAGGTTGCAGATAACACAAAGCAGTGTGGGAGGATGGACACAGAAAATGTGATAAGGAGCTCGCACAACATAGAAAAATAACATAGGCTAGGACAGGATAGGATAGGACAGGACAGGACAGGACAGGATAGGATAGGATAAGAATGTGAAGAGCTTTAAAAATTGGTTGTGTGCCTGGCAGCTAAAATTCAAAGCCAGAAATATATAAAGAGATGCATATAGGCAAGAAGCATCCTCAAGTAAAGTATATTATAGACAGAACTAAGAAAGAATCCTCACATGAGAACAGAGATTTGTGTGTAATGATAAACAGCAACTGTGAAGTTCCAATCAGTGTGAAAAAGCATATGAGTGGGCTAAGAGGATACTGGACTGTAGCAGAGAACAAGTCACAAGCAGCACTGAGCACTCATTTTAAAATGACTAGTCCCAGATTTTCAGAATTATTCTGGACTGCTTTGAGCACTCATTATGCTATAAGTTTAGTAACAGTGGATGTTGCATTCTAGTTCACGTTAATCACACTAAAAGTGATGTTAAGCACTGGGGCCTAGATATTGAAAAGTCCCCTGCAAACTCTCACAAGTGCCTGCATCATGCATCTGAGATGCACAGGCCCAAAATAATCAGATATTTAAAAGATGTGCCATGAGATGTGCTTGATCATGTCCAGCTGAATATCCCAAAGATGCTCGATCATGTGGTGAGAGATGCATGATGCAGCAGGTGACCAGTGCCTTATGCAAAGCATGGGGAAATGCATGATGCAAAGCCACTTGTGCAGTGCACAAAAGTGCAATATTCAGCCAGGATTTGCAAATAACCTCATTTCACATTCCATGCCCATCTTCCACATTTGCATCACATTACTGGAATGTATTCAGGCCATTTGCATACCCCGGACATGCTCAGTTCCAGCTTTGTAGGGCTGACCCACCACTCCACAAAAGTGAGCAGGAGGTATTATAGCCTAGCAGGCAGGTGTGATAGTAGGTATGTGTGAGGGTGGGTGTGCCGCATTGACCAGGATACAGTGCTATTACCCATAGCCATGTACAGTGAAGCACAAAGAACTGGCACTGACCACCAACTGTAGAACACTCCTCTTGTAATTTTGTATGTCACCAAAACCCAACAACACAGCACAGCTACATGTGGAGGGATACTCACACCTGATCAACTAGCTCCCCACAGCCATGCACCGGGTCAGACAGTGGTACAGGGGCCCCCCTGGACAGTAGCAACAGGGGCTACCTAGACATGCACAGGGTGGACACAGGGTGACACAGGCTGCTAGGGTTACCACATACATGTGAAACACCAGCTCCATATGCTGCATACCATCACCTGCAGTGCCCCACACACCCCTGTATAGGAGGTACCTGGTGGGCACTGCAAGGGATGACAGTGTGCAGACAGTGACCAGCTGCTGGATGGCTACATCCAGAGAGTGGTGTGGGGTGTTGCTCCCTGGATGGTGCCAGTGGCTCAGGGTCCATCCATCCTGGCATGACTGCTATGTGTGGGTGCCTGGAGCATATCCTGCTGCACCTCCAAGGGCTATATTCAGATAGCCTGCCTGCACTTCTGTGGCTTGCCTGTGGGTAGCTGGCCATTTAGGTGTGGTTTTTCCATGCCTAACTTTGAGCAGCTCATCTCTAAGATACACTGCAGATGTGCCACACATTTCGGCTGAATATAGGGATGCGCGGCACATTCATGGGACCACCACCTCTACATGCGCTGTATACATTATAGATTTGCGATGGTGCATCTGGGGATGCATGACGCATCTCTCCCTTTTGAATATCATGGTTCTGCCCATCTTCTGGGATGCATGGCACATCTCCACTTTGCGCTGTTCATCTGCTTTGAATATTTATGCCCAGGTGTTCAAAAGCAGGGAAGAATAATGATGAAAACCTTAAGTATGGCCATATTAAAATGAAAACTCCTTTAAATTATTTAAAATGCAAAATAATGTAAAAATGTGCAAGCAGGTTCAAAATGGGGGAAATAGGGCATCTTACAAAGCAGTAGAACAAGGACACTCTAAAATAGAATACAAAAGTATAGCTCAAAAATGTTCATAATAGCATGTTCTTCTGCTTTATGTAAGTAATAACCCACAACAGGGTATGGGGTTATTAGGGATTAATCAACACCCCAGGTGCATTTTGAGGTGAGAGGCTGAGTGTCCTCACAGCACCCAGGGTGTTGATTAATCCCCAATAACCCCATATCCTGGAGTGGGTTATTGCACTTTTAAAATGGGTTATGCTTAAATAACAAAAAAAAACATCCAGAAAGGTGTTTTTTTACTGTTTAATTAGAGAAAATGTCACTGTATCCTGCCAATCTGAAAAATATTTCCCAGAACTCATGCATCTCGTCTTGACTTTATGAACATACAAATGACACAAACACTTGTGAAATGCTCTGTGATATTCATATATTCACATCAATAACATATGCATGACTCACTTTGATGTTTGGTCATTTTACTGGCTGCATACACAGAGACAGAGACAGGAGAGATGCTGCAGCAATGCTGAAATGGGAGAGGAAACACTATTGTCCTGTGCATCGCCCCACATCTACTTCACACCGACTTGTCTCCCCTGGAATCATGGTAACTCGTCCTGGTGTCTCTCTCTCTCTCTCTCTCTGTGTATCACTGGCTGTCACACAGCACACTGCACCAGACACAGGGGACAGTGATCATCACTGACTGTATGCCTCAATATAGTGACACATGGAGAGAGAGAGAGAGAGAGAGAGAGAGAGAGAGAGAGAGAGAGAGAGGCACTGACAGAGACATACCACACTGCCAGAATTCTGCATTAGTTGTGCCATTCTCACTGTCACTGTGTGTGTGTGTGTGTGTGTGTGTGTGTGTGTGTTTCTGTCTCTCTCTCTCTCATTCTGTCTCTCTGATCAATCTGACAGTGGTGGGGTATAGGGGAGGCACTTCTTTTGGGGCTTGGGATGATTTTTTGACTCCTTACTCTCCATTTCACCATAAGGACAGTTTAATTTCTTTACTGTTTGCCTGTCTAATGAACAATCCCAGCTGCACATTACAACTTAATCTATATAGCTCTCTGTGGGTCCCAATCACTTATTTGTATTTTAAATGGCTGCCACCACACTATGCCTTCCTCTGCAGTGAACAAGACCTGGTGATTCATCTCCAGAGTCATTCCCCACAACCATGGAGTACTGCTAACTTAATCCATGGGCACGCAGAGTAACTCAGCTAATTGACTTGCTTTTTTTCTGTTACCCATGTTATGATACTAGATAAAGTATGCTTACATTGGCACTAACCCTTGCCCACCCTACCCGATCACTTGAGTACAGCGGTGCACCAGCATTCATTCCACACATGTACCAAGATGTTCCTGGTGTTCAGTGGTACCCCTCCATTTTCCTGCCCCAGTCAACAGGCCACTGACATCCAGTGAAATCCAGCTCCCACACTCTGCCATAGTACAAGCATTCCTGGTGTCTAGCACTCCTCATATCCAACCCCATTCCAAGTATCCCTGGCATCCTATGACACCACCTCCTGTATCCTACAGTACTGCAGTCCAAGCATCTCTGGTGTTTAGGGACACCATCACCCTTCCCCATTTCAAGTATCCCTGGCATCATCCAGTGTCACTCCAACCCTGCAGATTTTAAATATTCCCAGCATCAAGTGGCACCAAACCCTCACACCCTTCCCCATTCCAAGTATACATGGCATCCAGCAATACCCTCTCTCATAACCTGACCCATTCCTAGTACTGTATCACTGGCATACAGTGACATACCCTCCCCCACCCTGCCCCATTCCAAGTATACCTGACTTCTTGGGGCAGCCCATTTCCACATACTGTCCCATACCAGCTATACCTGGCATCCAGTGTATCCCCTTCCCACCCCCTGCCCATTCCAAATTTCACTTGCAGTCAATGCCACCCTCTCACACCTTCCCCCATTCCAAGCAACCCTGGCACCGAATGGCGTCCAACCAGACCCATTCCAAGTATACCTGGCATCCAGAGGTACAACCCCCACACACACTATACCCCATTCCAAGTATACATAGCATTCAGTGACATACCCTTCCCACTCCCTGTCCATTCCAAATATTATTGGCATTCAGTGGCACCACCCTCCCCAACACACACACACACTTCCCCATCATAAGCATCCCTAGCACTCATAGGCATCCCCCACCTTATCCCATTTCCAGTATTCCTGTCATTCAGTGGAATCACCCCCACACTCTGCCACATTCCTCATATCTCTGGCAACCAATTTCATCTCTCTACTAGGAAGGAAATCACATGTTGTGCACTACACAGTAAAAGGGAGTGCTGCTGTGCAGGTAGTGAAGCAGACTCACAAAGCACAACAGAGCACAGTGTGTATCCAAACTGTTAAAATAGATGGTTTATTAGGTCCACATGTACGTGACAGTCACTCCAGCACTTTGAGGGCTTACTGCCTCTACATTAGGGGCACAGTCACAAAGAAGACATCACACTTTTATATGCTCAGTGGTGTCTTACAATAAAGCATTTAAAGAGAAATTGACACCTCAAGATATTAAAGACAAAAGTTAAAAAGTCATGACAATGACAATAAATCAAATGGAAATATTTAAAACACATTTGGTAAATATTCTGTGGTTCAGTGCATTATAGAAAATTTCAAAATAAATAAATATGGCTACTAAAGACACAGATGTGGCTAGTGTGATCTGCCAAGGTGGCGATTGTCACAAACCCACTCAGCAAGTCAGCCCTCTACTCCCAAAGTGCCAACCTCTGAGTGTAGAATTGTGAACAGTTTAACAGAAGAAGGTAACACGCTTGTCTGTTTTGTGGGTTCGAGTCACCTTTGTCCCAAGTTCTGGAGGGATTCAAACTGATAACTTCTTGTTAGCATACCCAATTGTCCGGCTCAGATAATTCTGTCTTCGGGGGGCCAGATATCTTTGCCTACAAACACCTAACCAGGTATTACAAAACAAACCCTAAGAACTCTATGCAAAACCTAGAGAACTCTTATTTGTTTCCCAGTTTGGTACCACAATAAGCTCATGCACAGTGTCAACTACAACCATCTAAGCTTCACTTATAAAAAAAAAGAAGTTTCAAGGCACACCAGGCCATTTCTGTTTTTAAAATATATCTTTACTTTAAAATAGGTAAAAAAATAGTAAATACAGAACAAGATATCCCCACACATACAGTCTTAAAAACAAAACAGGTTTTAAAGTGCAAATTCCTACAATCCATACACTCAGGCTGGTCTTATCTAATGTATTCTTACTTTCTTAATCTTTCAGTGCTTCGATGTTCCTCTTTTCTCAGTCAGAAAATAATGTCACTCTGTAAGGTCTGTTCAGTATATTGAAAAAGCAGTCTTGAGCCGGCCTTCTCTCTGAGGTCACATAACTTCGCCTTGGTGTATTAAAATTTATATTTTATAACACAGAATGTCCTACTAAGATATTTAAAAAATAATAGGTGACATAATTGAATCTCATCTCTTCATGTGACTTGCCAAAACTGGTCTGTGATCTGCTTCACACAGACATTAAAGCCTCTTTGATGTAATTCTGGCTTCCTTAGATGACACCCCCCAAAACATGCATATTGGACTTCTTGAACCAGTCTGCGATCTGTTTCACACAGACATCAAAAACTCTTTGATTAAATTACTGGCTGTTTTGGGAGACACTCCAACACATGCATATTCTCCTTCCACATGACACCTAGTGCAATTCAAAGGATTTCCCTGAGGACATCATGAATGGATATTTTATTTCCTAGGCTTCAAAGAAAACTTAATAAAGTAATTGCAGTTCAGAAATCTGCAGTTTAAGCTACCTCCTGTCCTTTGAACTTATCCTTGGGGGGTTTGATGAGTCTATTTCAGTAAGACAGTATTTTCTCCTGACAGACACTCCCTTTCATATTTTATATTGAAGAAAATATATCATATTGAAATCAGAACTAGCTGTCCACATGCCAGAATCCTCCTCATCTAGACTGAATTTGGGTGGTCTATCCCCTGCATGGGATGAGCTTCCCAAATCAGTTTACTCCTCATACACATGAGACAGCCCATCTGAGTTCTGATTGGTCACTCCAGCCTTATGTAGAATGGTCATGTCATATCCTTGCAAAGCAAGACTCCATCTTAGTAATCGACCATTGTTTTTCTCCATTTGTGTCAGCCAAACCAGTGGGTTGTGGTCAGTCTGCACCACAAAATGCTGCCCATACAAGTATGGCTCTAATTTCTTTAGGGCCCACACTATGGCAAGACACTCCTTTTCCACCGTGGAGTACGCTTGCTCCCTGGGAAGTAACTTTTTACTCAGGTAGGCTATTGGGTGATCCCTCCCCTGGCTTGATGTCCGACTCAGTACTGCCCCAATACCAATGTCTGAGGTGTCAGCATGAACTATAAAAGGTTTGCTATAGTCAGGACTTGTCAAAACAGGAGCACTGCACAGTACCTCCTTTAGTTTGGAAAAGGCTTCCTCACAGGCTGGGCACCAGGTAATTTTCTTGGGCATCCATTTCTTTGTCAGGCCAGATAGGGGAGCAGCCAGGGCACTGTAATTGGTTACACATTTTCTATACTACCCTGCTGTCCCAAGAAAACTTCTGACCTGCTTCTGAGTTTCTGGTCTGGGCCATGCCTGGATTACCTCTATTTTTATTTGGTTAGAATGGAGCTGTCACTGGCCTACCACATGCCCGAGGTATGCCACCTCTCCCATAGCCACTGGCACTTCTCAGCTTTGACAGAGAGCCCAGCCCTCTGTATCCTGCCCAGCACTTCCCTAAGGTGGGATAGGTGTTCCTCCCAGCTGGTACTAAAGATGGCAATGCCATCCAGCTATGCCAAGGCGTACTCCTCAGCACCATTTAACACCTGGCTCACCAACCTTTGGAAAGTGGATGGGGCATTCTTCATTCTGAAAGGCATTACTTTAAACTCAAATAAGCCTACCGGTGTGATGAAGGCCAACCTCTCCCTAGCTCTGTCCATCAACTCTACCTGCCAATACCCCTTTGTCAGGTCAATGGTCATAAGGTAGGTCACCCCTTCCAACTTGTCCAGGAGTTTGTCAGTCCAGGGCATTGGGTGGGCATCTGACTTTGTGACTGCATTCAGTTCACGATAGTCTACACAGAAATGAGTCAAGCCATCTGGCTTGGGTACAAGGACTACGGGTGAGGCCCAGGGACTGTGGGATCTCTGGATTACCCTTAAATCCAACATCTCCTCCACTTCCCTCCTAATGTCCTTTTGGACAGCCTCTGACACTGATATGCTGTCCGCCATATGGGTGTCTGTGTCCCTGTCTCTACATCGTGTGTCACTAAGGGGGTTAGTCCAGGTTTGGCGCTAAACAAGGGGGCAAAGTCTGCTAAAACCTCCCTTATTTTCTGGATCTGGCCCGGAGTCAGCTGGGGAGACAATTTTTCTGCCTCCACAAAGGATTCCCGCTTGCTCTCTTCCAGCAAGTCCAGAAGGGGGTCTCTTTTGTCCATTCTCTCCCCACGACTACACACTGCAAACACCATGTCAGCCCTATTTGCATATGGCTTCATCATGTTGACATGGTACATCCTTTCTGTCTGTCTGCGGTCAGGTAACTCCACAATGTCATTCACGTCATTTACCTTCCTAACCACTTTGTACAATCCTGCCCACTCAGCCTGCAGCTTGTCTTTCTGGACCGGAATAAGGACCTTGACTTCCTGACCCACAATGTATGAGTGAGCGCTGGCTCTGCGGTCGTACCACAGTTTTTGTTTCTGTTGGGCAGCTGCCAGGTTTCTCTGGGCTGTCCCCATAAGCTCCTTCAGCCTTTCCCTAAACCTAAGGATGTAATCCACAATGGGAGTTCCCTGGGTGGTGTGCTTGCCTTCCCAGTCCTCCCAGATGAAGTTTAGGGGCTCACGTACCCAGCATCTATATAAGAGTTCGAAGGGGGAAAATCCTGTCGACTCTTGGGGCACCTCCCTGTATGCAAATAACAGGTGGGGAAGGTATTTCTCCCAGTCCCTCCCATGCTGTTCAGCAAACACCCGGAGCATTGACTTTAGGGTACCATTGAATTGTTCCACAAGCCCATTGGCTTGTGGGTGATACAGTGTCATGCATCTCTGCACCACCCCACACTTCTCCCCTAAACATTTCATCAGGTCCAACATGAAGGAACCACCTCGATCAGTGATTACCTCCTGTGGAAACCCAACACGGGAGAAAATCCCATGTAAGGCATCTGCCACTTTGTCTGTCCTCAAAGATGATAGGGCGACTGCCTCTGGGTACCGGGTAGCATAATCTACCACAGTCAGGATGAATCTCTTCCCTGAGGAGCTGGGGGTATTTAAAGGTCCCACAATAT
Source organism: Neoceratodus forsteri (assembly GCA_016271365.2). Classification (NCBI taxonomy): domain Eukaryota; kingdom Metazoa; phylum Chordata; order Ceratodontiformes; family Ceratodontidae; genus Neoceratodus; species Neoceratodus forsteri. Next base: position 738,871,635 of record CM057458.1, read on the forward strand.
CCATTCCTACCCTCTAGAATGGCTCCTCCACTATGGGCAATGGAATCAGGGTGGCTTGGGTTTTCTTGCCTGCCTTCCCTATTTCTTTTCACTGGTGACAAGACCTGCAATACTCCTTCACCTGCTGGGTGAAGTTAGGCCAGTAGAAATTCAGGGCCAACTGCTGCATAGTGCACGCGATTCCCAGATGACAAGACAAGGGAATATCATGTGCAATTTTGAGCAAGTGCTCACGATACCCCTGGGGAATGACAAGCTGCCTGTCTAGCATCCCTCCCTCTGTCTGTACTGCCTGAGTATACATAAGTCCATTTTCCCAATAAACCTTACATCTGCTGTCACCTCCCTGTGTTCCATCAGAGTCTGCCCAAGCCCTCAGCTTCCCTAAACTAGGGTCACTTCTCTGAGCAGCTGCAAACCCCACACATAGTCCCAAGGCATGGGAAATGTCCCCTTCAGTCACTAAACTAAGGTCCCTAGCACTAGCGTCAGGGCCCTCAGGATCACTGTCAATCCCAACCCTCTGACACAGGGTCATCCCTCCCTCTTCAGAGTAACCCTCTGTAGCTGTGTGGTTACTTGCTACTGGGGAAATTTCTACACTGTTTTTATCTGTCTCCCCATCTGGAGACACAGGCTGGGGTACCAGCCTCTCAGTGGTTTCCACACTGGTTTCTGTAGAGTTCAGGGAACTACTATTTTCCCCTGCTGCTTGGCTATGGGTAACTGCTCATACCATCCCCTGCTGGAGATTGTTACCCAGAATCACATCCACTGCTAATGTTTTGGCTACAGTCACCTGTTGCACAGTTCCTCCTGTCTCACCCCAGTCCAGGAGAACACTGGCCAGTGGCAATGTTTTCTCTTCACCCACAAAGACCTGTACAGTCATGTATTTATTGGGTATAAGCTGACCAGGCTGTACTAGAACCCCTTTTACCAATGTCAGGGATGCCCCTGTGTCCCTTAACCCCTGCGTCTGTATGCCATTCACCATGTCTGGGTGCATGTGTTCCCTCATGTTCACTGGTATGCTTCCAGGGACACAAACAACCCACTTCTTTTCTAGCACCTAGTTGTGTATTATGGCTCTCCTTTTTGGGACACTGTCTGGCAATATGCCCAGTTTCCTTACACAACCAACATTCAGTTCTTCTCTCAGAGAAATCTTATCTCTGAAACCTGGGGCTAACTGGTTTCGGTGGAGGCAGTGAGGGTTTTAGCTGCCTTGAAGGCACGCTTTTCCCTTTCTGTGCTGCCACACCTGCCCCATTCACTCTCAGAACAGGTCTGCTTTTGGCATAATGGTCCGAGAGTTCAGCAGCCTCTTGAACTGTTTTTGGATCTCGGTCCTCTAGCCAGGTTTTTAGCTCTGCTGGGCATGCCCAATAAAACTGTTCTAATAAAATCACAGTTTCAATTTTATCAACAGAGTTTGCCTCAATTCCTTCCCACCAATGTTTTAAAAACTGACATTGTTTCATGGCTAGCTCCTCATAGTTCATATTAGGGCTTCTCCTGAGCTTACAGAATTTAGCTCCATATGATTCAGCAGTTAATTCAAACTTTTTTAACAGTGCAGCTTTTAGCTTGCTGTAATCATTGCTGTCCTCATTGTCCATTTGACCCAATGCATCCCGAGTTTTCCCAGTAAGTAGCGGGGATAGCTGGAAGCTCCAGGACTCTCTAGGAATTTTAACCTGAATACAAACTTTTTAAAAAGAATTTAAAAAGGCATCCATATCCTCCCCCTCTTTAAACTCAGCTATTAATTTGGAGTTCAATTTGTAACCAAGTCCTGCAGTCTCAGTTAAACCTAAGCCACTTACCTGCTCTGGTGCCACTGGTTGGAGTCGTAGCTTCTTCAGTTCGTGCTGCCAGTGGCGCTCCTCTCTCTTCTCCTCTGCAGCTCACTGGTGCTCATACTCCTCATGGTCTGCCTCCCTCTGTTGTCGCTCTACCTCTCGCTGTTCCCTCTCTGCCTCTCGTCATGTTACACCTGGGTTATGCCCCCTATTGTCTCACATACACCTCACATACACCTCACACTGTATTCCTCATCTATTGTACTATAATACTACTATTTTGCACTATGCTAATACTGATCGTGCATGATTCATTATACCTCACTATAATACATGTATCTAGATTATGTTTGTCTTTTACATATATTCCACAGATTATCTAATCACTGATAAGATGACTCAGAGGGGTCATCAGTGATTACTGTATACTTATATTCACATATAATTATATGTAGTGCATTTTACACTCAGATATGCCATGTAATAGGCCTGTCAGCAGTTCTCTTTGTCTTTAAGCAAGCTGACAGAGAGAGACAGCTTTTGTTATGTCTCTATGTTTTATATTGTACGTAAGTAAGAAATGTGCATGTAGTTTGAACTGTCAGCATTTCTTTTGTCTAAGCTATAATGCTAATGGAAGCATATTCTGTCTCATATTATACTCATTAGTAATTCTGTCTCCTAAGTCATTCTCCAATGGAGAATGACTTAGAACTAATACATATTGTTTCTCATAACTGTAACTATGTTATAATCTCTGTTGCTATGCTGCTATCTGTAGTATTTAGCTGTCTGCAACCCATTGTAGCACTCTTGAAACACTACTGTAGCTTCTCTAGAAGGGCAGAGAGCTGGAGCGTGGGGAAAAATAGAACAAAGATCTCAGAGAACCTAAGATCTACAATTCTGGAGATTATGTACATTCTTCAGGAGTGGCGAGAAACCCATCTCCTTTGTGATTTTCTTTGTCACATGCTTGACGTAAGTAGCATAATAAACTTTATTAGTACTCCTTGCTTGTTTACGAATGTTTCTTGGCAGACTCTGAGACACAAGAGTCTGTATTATTATTATAATTTTTATTGTTTACCCTACACACCAAGAGTGTTTAGACAACAGTCATTCCCAATCTGCCTCTCAGCTCTCTCACTCCCTCTCATTCTAGAACTCCAGCTCCATCCTGCGCAACTCAGTTTGCAGCCTGAGTACTTCCAGATTCAGGATACTGGTTACCATCCCCTGCTGCTGTGGCCGTTCACTGACAGTGGCCCTGTTGTCCTCCTCACCGGACCTGGTCACAGAACTGGCCACTAGCCCTGCCACACTCAAGGTTTGGTCCTTTTCCGTCATGGTCGGTGACTCGCTGCTCTGGATATCTGCTACCATCAGGGCCTCTATGAGGTTCTGCTTTTTGGCTGTCACTGCGGACAGGACTCCTCTGTCCCCACACAACTGCTTTAAGTATTCTACAGTGTGTCTGTTGTAGTTGGAAGCCATCTTTCCTGACTACTGCTACTCTGACTGGCACTTTAGAAAAAAAAAATGGGTAGGAACTTGACTGTAAGACAAGGGATATAGTTCTGTTTCCTTTTGAAATAAAACACTGCCTTTCTTTTTTCCAAGTGAGCTGAACAGTCTCCAGCTGACACACTGAACAATAAAGCTTATACCACCAAACTTTTTATGTCACCACTGCCAACCAATCTGTCACAAACCCACTCAGAAAGTCAGCCCTCTACTCCCAAAGTGCCTACCTCTGAGCGTAGAATTGTGAACAGTTTAACAGAACAAGGTAACCCTGTTGTCTGTTTTGTGGGTTCGAGTCATCTATGTCCCAAGTTCTGGAGGGATTCAAACTGATAACCTCTTGTTAGCATACCCAATTGTCAGGCTCAGATAATTCTGTCTTCGGGGGCCAGATATCTTTGCCTACAGGCACCTAACCAGGTATTACAAAATGAAGCCTTAGAACTCTATGCAAGACCCTTATTTATTTATTTATTTATTTATTTAGTTTTTGTTGACCGGATAAGTGCACTAGACAAATCCTGCCTATTTTGAGGCATGGCAAGGGGGAGGGGGATACAGATGAATGCCAACTGACCGTGAACCAGAGTAAGCTGACCTAAAGAACTCTTATCTATTTCCCAGTTTGGTACCACAATAAGCTCATACACAGTGTCAACTATAACCATCTAAGCTTCACTTATAAAAAAAAAGAAGTTTCAAGGCACACCAGGCAGTTTCTGTTTTTAAAATATATCTTTACTTTAAAATAGGTAAAAAACAGTAAATACAGAACAAGATATCCCCACACATACAGTCTTAAAAACAAAACAGGTTTTAAAGTGCAAATTCCTACAATCCATACACTCGGGCTGGTCTTATCTAATGTATTCTTACTTTCTTAATCTTTCAGTGCTTCGATGTTCCTCTTTTCTCAGTCAGAAAATAATGTCACTCTGTAAGGTCTGTTCAGTATATTTAAAAGCAGTCTTGAGCCGGCCTTCTCTCTGAGGTTACTTAACTTTGCCTTGGTGTATTAAAATTTATATTTTATAACATAACATGTCCTATTAAGATATTTAAAAAATAATAGGTGACATAATTGAATCTCCTCTCTTCATGTGACTTGCCAAAACCGGTCTTTGATCTGCTTCACACAGATATCAAAGCCTCTTTGATGTAATTCTGGCTTCCTTAAATGATGCCCACCAACACATGCATATTGGACTTCTTGAACCAGTCTGTGATCTGTTTCTCACAGACATCAAAGATTCTTTGATTACATTACTGGCTATTTTGGGAGACACCCCAACACATGCATATTCTCCTCCCACATGACACCTAGTGCAATTCAAAGGATTTCCCTGAGGACATCATGAATGGATATTTTATTTCCTGGGCTTCAAAGAAAACTTAGCAAAGTAATTGCAGTTCAGATATCTGCAGTTTAAGCTACCTCCTGTCCTTTGAACTTATCCTTGGGGGGTTTGATGAGTCTATTTCAGTAAGACAGTATTTTCTCCTGACAGACACTCCCTTACATATTTTATATTGAAGAAAAAATATCATGTGGAAATCGGAACCAGTTGTCCACGTGCCACAGTGATCAACAAAAGTAAAAGTACCACAAAGGTGGCTACTAGAACACCAAAAAGAAGACAATTATTGCTAATGTACCAGAGGCTAAAGGGTGGGTATGTAATGAAAAGGAAAAATAAGAAAGAAAAATTAGTTGGGGTAAAAGAGATGAAATATGAGAGATAAAAAAGTAAGAACAAAGGGGAAGAGAAGAGGTGGCAAATGTATATAGACATTAATAAAGGTGGCCATTTTACAGCTAGGGAATCTGTAGCTAGAGATCACCCATGAGAACCCACAATGCCCATAGTGGGCAACACAAAATACAAATGCCACCAAAGAAGAAACACCCACACAATAATAATTTCAAAGTCTAGACTGAACAAACAAGGTCAGAATGAAAAGGATACAAGCATTTGTCAATGCTGAATGTTCACCGCAGGTATTGCTGTTGTACCGGCTCTTACTTCTACACATTTTTACTATATATTTTCCCAGGATAGAGCAGATGAGATGCAATGTCTCATTTTCATTGGTGTCTTGCTGTGACATATTGTTAGACTGTAATTATCCAGGATAGGCCAGCTGAGAGGCAATATCTACTTGTACAGTAAGTGGGCTTTCACATTTTAGCCCCAAATGTCCAACAGTCTTTTTATGACCTGATGTTGTCCTTCCCCAACTCTCTCCCCATCTGGACGCCTCCTCCTTCTTCACTCCTTTCCAATCTGGCTTTCGCAAATCTCACTCAACCATCACCTCCCTGCTACGAGTCACTGATGACATACTCACCAGCATGGACAAAGGCCACATCACCTCTGCCATCTTTAAAGACTTAGCCAAGGCTATCGACACCGTCTCCCATACTCTGCTCCTTTCCAAACTAACTGAAGCCGGGCTTTCCAAACCAGCCTCCACATGGTTCCATGATTACCTGGTTGGCAGACACCAGGCTGTAAAAGTCACCTCACACATCTCTAATCCCCTGCCAGTTACCGGCAGTGTCCCCCAAGGATCAGTCTTGGGCCCACTGCTCTTCTCCATATTCCTAAATGACCTACCATCAGCCTGTCACTACTCTTCCATACAAATGTATGTGGACAACACAGTACTGTATGCCTCAGGCCCCTCCACAAGCATAGTGGCAAATCTTCTACAGGAAGATTTCAACACCATCCAGGAATGGTTCAGGTCAAACCAACTATTCTTAAACCCTAAAAAAAATATGTCACTAACCTTCGGCTCACAGCAAAGACTTTCCCGCAAAGCCCCCTGCCCCACTTTCAAAACCCTGGACGGGTCCGTACTGGAACAATGCCCCAGCTTCAGATACTTAGGCATCTGGCTTGACCCTCACCTTGATTTTGCCACTCATATTGACTCTACACACAAGAAGCTTCTCCCTAAACTCGGTGCCCTATACAGGAACAAAAGCTGCCTCCCTTCTCCTGCTAGGAACGCTATTGTCCAAAAGATGATACTCCCAGTACACTACTATGGCGATATAGTATATACTATTGCTCCCTCCTCCACCTTGGCCAACCTTTTCACCCTTTTCCACTCTTTTTGTCGATTTATCCTCGACTGTCCACAAACAACCCACCACTGCACCTTATATAGCTCCCTAGCCCTGCTGTCCCTCCAAGACCATAGATTAACCCATAGTGTTAGGTTCGCAGCCACATTTTCATCCCATTCCCTACCCCCATACCTGGCCTCTACCTTCTCCCAACAACCCCCCTGCTTACTCCCTCAGAAGCACTGTCCCAAGGCTCCTCCACGTCCCCTTTATGCACACAACCAAAGGTCAGGCCACTTTCAATTACCGTATCCCACAGTTATGGAATGCCCTGCCAGCTGATATAAAACACTCACCCAACCCCAGACATCACAATCACCTACTCAGCACCCACTTCTTCTCCTCCAGCTGCTCTTGCTATAGCTAATGCCAAATTATGCATTGAAATTGCATTTCTGAGCTCAGATATAACCATCTAAAATGTATCCTGTATTTGATCTTCCGACTGTCTGTATCTATCTGCCGATTGTCTGTATGGTAGACGGCCATTCACTGTGTTGTTTTAACTCTGTAACTAGTGTTTTGTACTATTGTCTTGGATCTTGACCCCCAGGTCGCATCTGGAATCGAGCAGCACTGCTCAGTATTCCTTCCTGGTTAAACTCGAAAATAAATAAATAATTTTTAAAATGCTATCCAAAAGGTGATTTTATTGTGTGACAGTGGAAACAAGTTTTGAGGGGATTTGAAAAATGACACCTGCCATATTCAGGAGTCAGGTAACACCATGGATATTTTGAACATTAGGGCCAAAATCTGCAAAAAATAAAGTTATGAGTAAATGTTAGAACAATTAATTTCCTCATGACTTAGTTGTTTTTTTCACATTTTTACCCCAGTTTTTCAACATAATCTTTTTATGACCACTCCCTCTGAGCATGAGAGGTGACATTTATACAACAATGGCTGAAACATCATTTTGCTCTACAAGTGTTAAAACATATATTGGGTAGACCTGTCACATTCATGAGGTGGTATAAAAAATGGTTATGTTGAAAAGTTGAGGTAAAAATATAGAAAATTACCACAGTTACAAGCTTGCATTGAAAAATTGCAACATAGACTCATAACTTTTTTCTCATATTTTTAACCCAAAATTTCAACATAGCCTTCTTATTATCCCACATAGTTTTCTAATGAGCCCATCTCATGAACAAGGGTGGAGAAAATTTTCAAATCCTGCACAAAAGGTGATTTCATGCCACAAGTACGAAAACACATTTTGACCAGGATTTGAAAAATGATTACTGTCACATTCATGAGGTGCTGTGAAGAAATGGCTATGTTGAAAATGTGTGGTCAAAATATTGAAAATTACCAAAGTTACAAGCCTGCATTTGTAACTTTCAGCGTAGGTTGCAGCTCATAACTTTATTGTGTTTCAATATTTTTACCACAAATTTTCAACATAGCATTCTTATAACCCCAGCTCAAGAACAATGCCAGCAAACATTTTTAACTCCAGCTGAAAAGGCGATTTTGTGCAGCAAATGTGAAATCACATTTTGGGACAGATTTGCCTAATTTCACTTCCATTGCTCACAAGGTGGTGTCCCAAAAAAGGCATGCTGAAAATTTGGGGCAAAAATATTCATAAATGATCAAGTTGTGATGACAAGTTCAAAACCCCATTGCAATACATTGAACCACATACTTGATTTCCTCAGTTTACAGTCCAGCATTGAAGGGTGAAGATGTGTCTGCAGTCCAGAAAAGGATTATGATGTTGGACCACCAGAAGATAAGTAAGGGCTTGGGGGTGGTGGGTGCTGAGTGAAAGGGTCAGGTGAGAGGACAATAACGGTGCTGGCAGCAACAGACATTGATGGGCGGTTTTCTATTTTACATGGTGTGTGTGTGTATATATATATATATATATATATATATTTATGCAGTATGGGTAGACATATATTGAGTGTGGTAAATTAATTTATCTGAGTCACTGTATGTATAAATAAATTTATACATACAGTGACCATTTATACATACAGTGCCGGACTACTTCCTACTTTCACACACTTTCACTTTCTCACATTCACACACACCCAGTACTGCAGTCTACAAATCTTGCCCCATCCACAGTAACACATCCAGTTAAAAAATCTGTTTTTTTTTATTTTTTTAAATCTCTCCACAGTATCATCCATCTAAATTTCTTCCTCACACCAAAAAAAATGGTATAATCACAGACCATGAATCAACATGTCTCACTCGTGCTCTTCTCGCCACAATCTCCTTCCTAACTGCATCCCCCTCACATTCTAAACAACTGCTGAATAGCCAAACCAAAACTCTTTTTAAATCTCTCCCCTGCATCCATCACTCACAAGCAACAGAACTGCTAACCTGAAATAAAAATGTTTTCTCTTCAAAACCGCTGTTTATTTTTTCCTTCTGCCGCACTCGCTCACTCACACTGCCACTATGGGTCCATCAGTTTGGTCCCCTCTTCTTCCCGATGCCACTCACTGCACTCTGAATTCCCAGCTCTCACACAAAAATAACTTTAAAATACAAAAAAAAAAGCACTTCATAACAGCAAGTACTTTTCTCTCAGCAAGCGCTCGCTAAACTCACCCAATGTTTTCCCTGTATTCTCCCGATCAGCGCTCACTAAACTCAGCCACTATTTTTTTCTTTAAAAAACTCTCAAGCAATACTTTCAGCCAATTACCTGTAACGGACCACAGAGGATGGTGCATCAACCAGGAAAATCACAAAATAAGCCCACACACATTTCCACATTTCTTTACTTCAAAAAACATTCTTTAAAAACTACACATCTACACAAGGTCCTTCCCTATTGCATAAATGAAATATGCAGGGGGGACCTTGTGTAATATAAGATTTATGCACACCTGTGCTGTTTGTTCTTGGTCACCACACTCGTGGCTTACACCACTCGTGAGGTTACCTAAGGGCAAACAGCACTCGTGTGCATAAATCATATATCACACAGGTCCCCCCGCACATCCCATATATATATATATATATATATATATATATATGCATATAAAATATATGTATATATATGTAGAGAGTTTGCACAAGGCTATGGTGCACTAGTCAAAAGCTTAGTGCATAATTACAGACAAAAAACAGGCACTCACCACCACATATAGTGCTGACACTGCATATAATTTAAAAGGCTTTATTAAGCAGAAAAAACATGTTGCTCTCCTGATACATTTCTGGTCAACACTGGACCCTTTCTCAAATATATATATACACATACATATGTGTGTATATATTATGGTAGCACGGTAGTGCTACCATAGTTAGGGTTGAGGAGCCATTTACATGTTAAACCAAAAATTTTGCACCTTAATAACTTTACAATTGTTTGACAGATTTGCCTGAAATTTGGAAAACATGATCAAGATCCATACACCTTGGGATCTGCCAAGTTTCGTACTGGTCAGATACACGGCTCCGGAGTCATTAAGCGTGATCTGCGTGTGCATTTATGCTTTTTGTGGAATTCTACGGTCACACCTACAGGTCGCACGGTTTGCACGACCGGTCTGAAATCTTCAGGGAACGTGTGGCCGGGGTCCCCAATGTGCCTTTTGAAGATTTCATGAAAAAATATTAAACGGTTCAAAAGTTATTCAAAAAACAATTTCCCATTATAAGTCAATGGGAAAAGTTAACAAAAAGTTTGACAGTGTCGCAAATGCACTTTTTACTTTCGCAAATGGCCCCTTTTCTGTTGCAAAGCTGCCATTTTGTTTTCAGTTAGTGATCAGAAAAATGCTTGGCATTTAAAATTGGGACCCTCTAGCAACCTAATTCTTTTTGTATTCACCTAGTCGGGCCCTGAGGATGCTAGCCATGTCTTTATTTTGGGGTAAAACACCCCAGAAATATTTTTCAAATTTCTGGGAAAAGTACTTTGCAAGTAGTGTCGCTCTCACGAAAGTGTCGCAAATTTTTGCGAAAACTTTCGCAAATTGCGACAGTACTTTTCTAGGCTGTGGGAAAATGACAGCAATTCTTTGGCACCCATGCTTCAAAAGAACGGTTTGGTGCTTTGGCTTGAAATTTGGAGAGAACGCAGCTGACATCTCACAGATATGCCTTTCAGTGTTGTGTTGGAAAAATATTACACGGCGGCAAAGTTACGGCACTCCAAAGTTGATGCTTTTTCCCATAGGATAACATTACGGCATCTGACGCATTGCAGCAACCTTTGGCGCCCTGCTGCAATATAACGGCTCAGTCTTTTGGGCTGAAATTTGGAGGGAAGACAGCCAACATCCCATAGATGTGCCTTGTAGTAGTTTGGTGAAAAAATATTACAGGGAGTCAAAGTTATGGCACTCTGAAATTCTCTTTTTTCCATAGGATAACATTATGGCATTAACACGCGTATTAGGCCCGATCTCGAAACGGTGCGAGATAATGGACTTTTGGTCGAAAAACATGGGGCTAAATACAAAACTAGTCAGGAAAGTCATAAATCATATGACTTTAAATTTTTTTCACTCCTCATTTTCTCTCGAGACCCATTATTATGCATACATTCTTTGTACTCACTGTCTTTCTCTATGCAGCTTTTGGGGAAAACCAGCCTGTGCGCTACATTACTGTTACCGTTGTCTTTCCGCTGTGCAGCCCGTGACCGCTTCACTTATCGCTCACGCCTATGCCACCATGTGCTATCCTTTATGCTTCATTTGCGCTATGCTTCTGTTATTTTTGCCATTTGTGTCTACAGTACTGTTTCTCTTTCTGTTTTGCTTTGCATCACCATGCCCATTGACATTTCCATTTGAGGGCACCATGTTACTATCTGACAAGATATCACGTGGCGGACCGTTCCCGTCTATGCCACCGTGTGCTTTACCCTTTTTGTTCTCATTCGCGCTTGCATTACCATGTGTGCCACCATCAGCACATCTATTTGTGTTGCTGTTCCTGTTACTATGTCACAAGATATCACGTGGCGGCCGGGCCCCGCACTCCCGCCACTGCATTACATTCACTATTTCTCGTTATCATTCTCAAAAAGAAGGGAAATTAGAGGCAAAAAACTCTGTTTCATGCATCAGTTAGGGTTGTTCCACAGTGACAAAAGTGAGGAAATTCAGTGTTAGGGTGAAAACCCCCTTGGACCCCCGGCCCACTCCCCCAACTGGCATTGGAGTGCGTGATAGGGTGTTCAGTCCTAATCTCACCCCATTCTCCTATACTTCTGCTGCTTTACACATGTGATGGGGTGAGAGTTAGGGCCAATGCCCAATGCGCACCCCAATGCCTGTTAGGGGTGGCGGGTCCAAGGAGTTTTTCAACCCTAACACCAAATTTCTCACTTTTGTCATTATGGAACAACCCTAACTGATGCAGTAAATGGAGTTTTTTGCCTCTAATATATATATATATATATATTATGGTAGCACGGTAGTGCTACCATAGTTAGGGTTGAGGAGCCATTTACATGTAAAACCCAAAATTTTGCACCTTAATAACTTTGAAACTGTTAAACGGATTTGCCTGAAGCTTGGAATACAGAATCAAGACCCACATGCCTTGAGATTTTCCAAGTTTCATACCAGTTGGATGTACGGCTGTGGAGTTATTAAATGTGATCTGCGCGTGCATTTATGCTTTTTTTGGAATTCTACGGTCACGCCTACAGGTCACACGGTTTGCATGACCGGTCAAGAATCTTTAGGAAACATGCAGCCAGGGTCTCTGATGTGTCTTTCGAAGATTTCATGAAAAAATATTAAATGGTTCAAAAGTTATTCAAAAAACAATTTCCCATTATAAGTCAATGGGAAAAGCTAACAAAAAGTTCAACACTTTCGCAAATGCATTTTTACTGTCGCAAATGGCCCTTTTACTGTTGCAAATCCACCATTTTGTTTTCAGTTAGAGATCAGAAAAATGCTTGGCATTTAAAATTGAGACTCTTTAGCAACCTAATTATTTTTGTATTCACCTAGTCGGGCCCTGAGGATGCTAGCAGTGTCTTTATTTTGGGGTAAAACACCACAGAAATATGTTTTTCAGATTTCTGGAAAAAGTACTTTCACAAAGTAGTGTTGCACTCACGAAAGTGTCGCAAATTTTTGCGAAAGCTTTCGTAAATCAAGACACTACTTTGCGACACTATGCCCAAAATAACAGTAATTCTTTGGCATCCTGCTGCAAAAGAATGGTTTGGGGTTTTGGGCTGAAATTTGGAGGGAACACAGCTGGCATCTCAAAGATGTGCCTTTCAGTGTTTTGTTGAAAAAATATTACACAGCAGCAAAGTTACGGTACTCCAAACTTGATGCTTTTTCCCATAGGATAACATTACCACATATGACGCATTGCAGCAATCGTTTGGTGCCCTGCTGCAAAATAATGGTTTGGTCTTTTGGGCTGAAATTTGCAGGGAACATAGCCAACATCCCACAGATGTGCCTTTCAGTGGTTTGGTGAAAAAATATTACAGGGAGACAAAGTTATGGCACTCCAAACTTCTGTTTTTTCCCATAGGATAACATTACGGCGTTCGCCGCGCCTTTCAGGGCCTGTATCTCGAAAACGGTGCGAGATACAGACTTTTCGTCAAAAAATTTCTTAGCCCCCTAAAAGGAGTTAAGTACAAAACTAGCCAAGAAAGAGATAATTCATATGACTTTTACATTTTTTTTCTATGTCATACGGTTACTGAGATATAAGCAATTTACTATTCCAAGTCCTCATTTTTGTGTTCCGAGACTCATTGTTTTGCATACATTCTTTGTACTCACTGTCTTTCTCTATACAGCTTTTGGGGAAAACCAGCCTGTGCGCTTACATTACTGTTACCAATACCATTTCCGCTTGCGGTTCTGTACCCGTTTCACTTACCGTTCATGTTTACGCCACCATGTGCGTTACCCTTTGCATTTTCATTTGCGATTGCGTTTGCATTGTTTTTAACATTTCTGTCTACAGTACTGTTTCTCTTTCTGTTTCGCTTTGTGTAACCATGCGCATTATGATTTGCGTTTGCGGGCACAATGTTATTATGTGACAAGACATCACGTGGTTAGAGTGTGGGGCCGCGAAGACCTGCCTCCACGCTACATTACATTCACTATTTCTCACTATCATTCTCAAAAGAAGGAATTAGATACAAAAACTCTATTTAATGCATCATTTAGGGTTGTTCCACAGCGACAAAAGCGAGAAATTGATGTTAGGTTGAAACCCCTTTCCCTCAAGCCCACCCCAACTGGAATCGGGTGCATTAGGTCATCGGTCCCAACTGTCACCCCATTCTCCTATTCCTCAGCTTCTTTCCACATGTGATGGGGTGACAGTTAGAGCCAATGACCCCAATGTGCACCCCGATTCCAGTTGGGGTGGGCTGAAGGTGCAAAGGGGTTTCAACCCTAACATTGAATGTCCTTGCTTTTGTCACTGTGGAACAACTCTAACTGATACATTACATGTATTTTTTGCCTCTAATATATATATATGTATCTATCTATATATATATATATATATATATATATATATATATATATATATATATATACATAATAACAGAAGTATTGAAATTCAGTGTTAGGGTTTCCTCACTCACCACCACCTGTCCACCTTCCACACAACAGGTGTTGGGTGTGCCTTGGGGTCATTGGTCCTAACTCTCACCCCATTCCATGTGTAAGGAAGCTGAAATGGTACAATATAGGAGAATGGGATGAAAGTTAGGCCTGATGACCCCAAGGCACACCCCAACCCCTATTGGTGTGTGGAGGGTGGTGTGATAGGGGTTGGAATCCTAACACCAAATTTCCATACTTCTGTTGCTGTAACTAATGCATTAATAGAGTTTTTTTGCAATGAATTTCCTTACTTTTTGAGATAGTATAATAGTGTCCATATTTTACTTTGGTATCACAGAGTCTTTTGGATGTGCATATGCATGTAGGTAAGAGGGCTCTGTGTCAAGCAACAGTGACCAAATTGTCAGCACAGCCATCTTATTACCTCACCTCATGTACCCCGGTACAAAGAAATTGTGACATGCAAGGCAAAATGTAATTATGCGCAATTGCAAAACCATTCTGCACCAGAGGTACAAAAACACATTTCAGGCAGGAAGGGGAAAATGACAGCTGTACTGTTCATGAGGTGGTGACAAAAAATTGCTATGCTGAAAATTTGGCATCAAAATATTGAAAAGTACCAAAGTTATGTGCATGTGTTGAATAAATTCATTGGAAGCACATAACTGGGCATTTTTAAGAATTTTTTCACCAACTTTTCAGTATGGCACTCTCACTTCATTAATCAGTCCTGAAAGGTGATTTTGTGCAGCATACATGCCATTCTGTGCTACATGAGTGAAAACAATTTCAGGCAGGATGTGAAAAATGACAGCTGTACTGTTCATGAGGTGGCGTGAAAAAAATGGCAATGTTGAAAATTTGGAGTGAAAATATTAAAAATTGGCAAAGTTACGAATGTGCGTAGAAGGATTTCAATGACCGCGTGTAACTTGGGTGGTTTTTGTTGTTCAATTTAACATGATTTTAGACCTCATGAACACTGGCACTGTTATTTCATTACTCTGTCCAAAAAGTGATTTCGCACAGCGACCGAGAAATCACCTTATGGGTCTGATAAATGAAATAACAGTGACAGTGTTAATGAGGTGGAGTCCCAAGAAGCCCATGTTGAAAATTTGGTGAAAAAATAACAAAATATGGCCAAGATATCAACATAAGTTCAAAACGCCATTGGCAGCCATTATACGCACTTACCTTGATTCTTCAGTTTGCAGTTCAGCTTTGAAGAGTGCAGATGTGTCCTGGTCCACAGAAGATGACAGAAGAGGATCTCCAGTGGTAAGTATAGGGAAAGGGGGGTGTGTGGGGTGGTGGGTTGCTCAGTGGGAGGGTTGGAATGGGTAAGAGAGGATGGGGAGATGATGAGGGATCATTTTCTTTTAACAGGATAAAAAAAGTACATCGGGACTGTTTTCTTTTTTTCAGGTATATAGAAATAAACATTTTGGGACACTAGGGATGGGCTCCCCAGTGTCCTACAGTATTGGTGTTTGTGGGGGCTCTGACATAACTGGGGACATAGGGAGTGGGCTCCCCAGTGTCCAACCTTGGGGGGGCTACTGCTGACACAGGGATTGGGCACCCCATTGTCGGCAATGTGGGAGACTGTTTTCTTCTGTTGGGGACACTGGGAGGGGCTCCCCAGTGTCCGACAAAGACAGGGGGGTGGGGGTGCATCTAGTGCTGACACAGGGATTGGGCACCCCAATATCAGCAGAAACTTTTTTAAAATAAATTTTCTGGCTTTTCGGTTCACAAAGTAGGATCTTATTTTGTATTTCATCATACAAAGTAAGATCCTACTTCGTATTACACAGTCACGGTCCAGGATGTTAAAATATACAAAACACATTTCCTATTAACTGTGACAAAAATCTCAAATCACAGCTAATTTATTTATTAATTAAATTTATTTATTTATTTATATCTAGTATTACAGCACACCTTTGAGCCAAGGCTCTTTTACAAAGGTTCCACGTCTGAAACAGCACAATACAGAACATGAGGAAGCATAACAGGTTAATAATGGGAGAAGAACAATGCAGTAGACAGGATAAGCTGTACTAGTGTGAGACAACATAGGAGAAGACAGGGTAAAATACAGCTAATGGGGAACTAATGAGGCACAAACATGTGTTGGAATCACCATGGCATATCATTTTGCCATCTTTTGCACACATATTTTTTGACTAAAATGGCCACAAGATGGCTGTCATATGAATGTGGATTTAGACTATATGAAGGAGGATTCCTGTTTCATATCATACAGCTATATTAAAGTGCTTACTGAGCATGCAGAGAAACAATTTTTTTCACATTTTCAAAATACAATAACTTAAAAATGGTGTATTGTTTTTTCACAAGACTTGCAAAATGAGCATCTGTGGGCTAGCCCCAATGTTCCCTGAAAATTTTAGACCCAAAACCCAAACCGTCTGAACTGTAGGTAAGTTCAAATAAAATTACCAGCAAAGTCGATAAGCAAAAACATGTCTTTTTTACTTCTCCGTAACTCAGAAAAAAAAACTCTGACCATAACAAAGCTTACCACATCAAAGGATCTACCCCATAAGACTGTGCATACCAAATTTTGTGCAACTCCATTGAACGATTGCAGTTATTAAAGTGCACATTTTCAGTTGATCATTAAAGTGCCTAATGAACCCTAACTATAGGGGTGTGACTGCATCCTATAATACATATATATATATATATATATATATATATATATATATATATATATATTAATTATAGTGCCACAGTAGTGGCACTGTAGTTAGGGTTGAGTGCATATTTTTATGTTAAAGTCAAAATTGTGAACCTTAATAACTCTGGAACTGTTGAATGGATTTGCCTGAAATCTGGCATGCTTATTCTCTATGGGTAGATCACTTGACTGACCACATTTTTGTGTGAATTGATTCTGTGGTTTGTGAGATAGAAACCATCAAAAATACCTTAATTTAACACTTTTCTTACATTTCTTTGTCCACCTGTGACTCAAAAATGGTTTTAGGTTTGGGTCTGAAATTTTCAGGGTAGAAAGTCTTTGGGTCACAGATGAGCCTTTTGAAGTTTGGCGAAAAAATATGTATCCATTTAAAAGTTATTAAAGCGTAATTACTGGCAGGCACTTTTTACCTAAGGAAAACCCAGTTGATATTTGCCGTAATAACTGGCTGGTTATTAAGGTAAACACGTGCCAGGTTTCCTGGACTTGGCACATGGCTAGCTGCTCTCTCCCTTTACTCGTGCTGGACACCTGCCGTTGCCACTGCTCAGAGGTAAGTAAAACCAATGATTGTTTTTTTTTTATTATTTTATATAACTGCTGTGGTGAAAAAGCATCCGTTAACAATTATATAAAATAAAAGATGGGGTGGTGTGCAGAACTGGATTTTACACACACCCCCTGTGCATGGGATGCTTCTCATAAACCCCTCAGGCTTCGCTATTGGGGTTTATTTAGCATCCCGTGCCTCGAGTATGTGTAAAATCTCGTAACACACACCGCCCCATCCTTATTCTCTATTTAAAGTTTCACATTATTTTCTATGGCAAAAAAGGCATGAAAGTTAGAACTTTCACACAATAACAGTACTTTGCATAAAGTACCAGCTCCTTTTCACAAAGAAGATAGGTATTTTGCATGAAGTTGCCCGTAGTGAGAAAGGTGGAGCAGCGTTGTGTCCGCCATCTTGCTTGCTGCTTAGCGAGGATCTTGAAACAGATTTAAAAAAAAAATCAAAACATAGCTAAAGAGGACCCATTCAGCTGTATTCTGATGTCTTTTTTATTTTGAAAGTGGCCACATAGAAGTTTTTACATTATCCAAAATCTCGGGTGTGAGCTCAGCAAGAGAATGGCTTCTAGCCCATTCTCTGTATAAGAAGAGCAGTATTTTCTTGACTTCTGCAGCCGCAGTTGGAACTTATGCTGCTGGCTGTAGAGTAAAGGTTGATGCACTCTGTTTTGCTGCTCTGTAATAGCAGCTCCCGATATATTTGTAGCCCTGGGGCAGGATTCACAAAGTAGAGAGAAGGTGAAAAATTCTCGCAAGTACTCAAAAATGCCGCAGCTGTGGGAAAAACAAGGGAGTTGTGCTGTGGCATATGCACAAAACTCCTGCAGCTGTGGCAAAAAATACCTGGGGTTGCAGAAAAAACACAGCAGTGGGAATTCCGGAGGTAGCTGAAATGCACAAAATGCTATACCCAAACATGGAAATCCTGCCGCTGAGGAAAAAATGTTGCACAAATGCTACTCGACAGAGACAGTGGAGTAGGACTGCCTGAGTAAAAAAAAAGTGAACCACCAATCAAGCACCATTTAAGGCGTGTGCAGTCAACAGCAACCATGTGGGGTAAGGCAATATAAGGACATGTGAGCAGAACACACACAGAACACCACACAGAACAAACCTAGAAGACTAAAGACAACACCAGGAGCATCCCAGTGAAGGAAGAGGGCCGCTGGCAGTGCAGCCACAGGCACAGTGTACTGCCTAACAGTGTGTGACACAGGAGCAGGCCAAAGAAAAACAGACAACAGTGACAACATGCTACTGGGTGCATGGTTCCACCACATGCAGAAACAATGGTGCAGGCAACAGGAGGGGGAAGCACCACAACCACATACAGGAAGGGAGGAACGTGAACGTGGGGTACAATGTAGGCAATCTGCTGGACGACAGTACCAGCACAGGCAGGCATGCAAAGACCTCACAGAGGAGCAGTGTGTACCCAGATACAGGCTAAACAAGGCCGCCATAAATGACCTGTGCAACACAGTGCGTGAAGAACTGCAGAGCAAGACACACAGGAGCCATGCACTCACAGTGGAGGCAAAGGTGACAGCTGCCCTATGTGTGCTGGCAACAGGCACATTCCAGACACCAACAGGGGACACCACAGGCATGAGCCAAGGTGCAGTGTCACAGTGCCTAGAACAGTTTCTGAATGCCATAATACCAAAGGTACATCAGTACATCAGTTACCCACTACAGGCACTACAGCAGCAGGAGGTGATGGACAACTTCTACGGCAAGGCAGAATTCCCAAGAACATTGGGTGCAATAGATTACACACATGTAGCAATCAAGGCACCCATGGAAAATGAGGCAGCATACATAAATCACAAGGGGTACCGCTCCATCAATGTACAGGTGGTGTACGACAGTGACTGCCGGATCTTGGATGTGTGTGTATGGTTCCCTGGGTCATGACATGATGCCTATATCCTGAGGCAGAGTACGCTCTGCAACCTCTTCGAACTGGGAGACATACAGCATGGATGGCTGATTGGCAGGGCCACTGGAAAATTGTGAAACATTTTACCTGAAAATGCGGGGACTTTTTTGCAAAAATTGAGGGAAAATTGCGGGGGTTCACTATACATCCCCACTGCCCCCTAATAAATATTTTATTGTTTGCTGCATCATGCATTGGTCACATAAATTGTTTATATAAATGTATTGCCACTTGTAAATGCTTTTGATGTGAAGAAAGGTGTGTGTTTTTGAAATGCGCTGCAAATTAATCATTATGTAGCATAACTTCTAAAAATCAAGACATCTAAGTCATGCAGTGCTAACTAGATTTTATTCAGTAATTTACAATTAGTCTATACTGAATGCATCCTGAAACAACATATTTTGCCAGTTTCTAGATGTTAAATAATGAAGCTTGTTTAAACTATTTGCTGGCAAGAAAAAAATAAACAGATAACCAGGGTGCCTAATAAAGGTCTAGTAAGAAAAATGTTTATTTTGTTAAAATAACTACTGTTTTTAATCAGCACTGTAAGAACATTTTAAAATCACAAGATAAAAGTATCAAATCATAAGAGTAGCTTTTCATTACATCATACAATAGTTTTTAATACATGGTACTTTTGTTCTACTCGGTTTGCAGTGATTTCACTTGGGTTGCAATTATTTTGTCTATTTGAAGGTAACTGTTTAACTATACTTGTAACACGGCTCTCCGCAGAGCAGGGGAATACACCAGCTGGATTGGCCGAACTGGCACAGCTGACTGAAACCGAGCGGGTATTAACCCACAGGTAACGCCTGCTCGGTCAGTACCAACTGTCGCCATGGAGGCAGCAGAGGACCACCTGCTCAGTCACCACCCACTCACCCCACCAGCGGCACTCGAGCCGTAGCCCACGCTCGTCGCCCCGAGGCCTGCCGCGCCGAGCGTCACAGCCCGCTGGATCTGAGCGTAGTCCTTTCACATTTCCGTAATTTGGTCTGTAGCCCTGCAGCCGACCTGAGCCATAAGGTTGGCGATCGTTGCTTAGGCTCATGCCTCTTAATTGTCTGAAACCAAGCAGAAGCTTCCAAAGTAAAGCGCCCGTGCCTTGCGCATCTATCCCGTGTGAGTGCTGGTCCCTAGGCAATGTGTAGCATATCTGGCAGGGTGGCCATAATCGTGAAGCAGGAAGACTGCAGAATCAAAATCCAACTGCAGCTTCTTCTGTAACCTTCAGCAGGTGGCCACCGGCAGCGCTCGCGAGCTGTAGCCCACCGCTTGTCACCCCAAGGCACCGCACCAGCACCGTCACAGCCCGGTTGGTTCTGAGGTGAGTCCTTCTCATAATGGAGAGAGTAGCTGCGCTTTCCCTTGAGAGGAGTCCTGTTGTGGTTGCCATGTTACAAGCGCATTAATCACCTCCAGAGTCGGGCTCTACCGGTGATTAATGCCTGCTGGGGATTGGAACCCTTGAGCTTCGCCCTCGTTCACCAATCCCCCCCAGCGGGCATTAATTCACCGGTAGATCCCTCCTCTGTCAGTGATCAATGCTTACCTAACCTGTTCAGCATGTTTTCAGAAATGTTTGCTTTTTGTAGGTTTTGTACATGAGTATGCAGTTGCGGCAGACTGACATGTAAGGAGTCACTGTCACCAACCCCCTCAGAAGAACATTCAGGTTTATAATTAGCAAGGCCATCCAAACTCCTGACACATTTGAATCAAAATCCTTTCAGACTGAAAGTATTTATACAAGGAAAATCTACCCTACCATTCAAAAACAAGCATTGTGGTCAATGCTTCATTTAGGTTAATGGGGCACTTTGCACCTCTTCTCACACCTATTGTTTCAGTCTCTGTCAGCAAAAAGTTCTCTAACAGTCTGCTTTCACACAGATTTTAAAAGTGTTCAAGTCTACATATGTATGACCAGAGGATTTTGAAACCAAAGCAGGGAAGGGAATCACATGAAAGCAGAGTCACATTTGACCCCTTCTCATCTCACACTATACTGTTTTGGTCAAATCCAAGTCTGTGTACTAAATTGTTAGCATATCTGAGTAGATTTCCTTGAGAATTTAAATATTTTTATACAATTTTAGTCAAAAATTCCATAAATGAAAGAAATTGCAAGAAATTGCGGATTTTGTGCGAAGGGTGAAAATTGCGGAAATTGCGGAAAAATTGCGCCCGCAATTTTCCAGTGGTCCTGCTGATTGGTAAGTGCACACCTGGGCCATGGTGCCCAGAGGAACATAGCACAGGCAAGGAACAGGGAGTACAGCAACTGTGATGTGTATAGGGAAGTACTGGGACTGACTGAACAGTGGGCAAATGACAGTGCAGGACATGTCCATAAACACAGTAGACATGTGTGACATGTCACGAGACACAGGTTGCCAAAAACAAACCATAGTTGGCAGCTTGAGCAACCATGGACACAGTAATGGTCATGGCAAACAGTGGTGTTGTGACCAGTGGCAGGCGACACACAAAAGCAATACACAAATGCAGAGCCAGGCATGGTTGTGTGTGACATATGCAGGACACACCACCAATACTGACAGTTGGCCACAGTGTGCCAAGACAGTGTCACTGATGGACAGACTCCACAGGTGCACAGTAGGAGACAAAGACTGAAGCAGGCTAATGACAGCCTGCAAGCAGACAACAGGAGCAAAGCTGCCATGTAGCACCAATGGGAGATCATGATCCAGTGAATCCCAGGAATGTGCAACAAGGGAGGTGGCAGGGGAGGGCATTGGACTCTGACCACCTGGAATACAGAAAGATACAAGATAATGTGCAACATAGATGGGCAGAAAAGGACAAGGGGAATATGGAGATGGGTGGGACAGCAATGTGGTGTGTGGGACAGTGGCCGTGTGACAGGAGGCAGATGACGTTGCACAGTGTCCGGCACACCGCAGTGGGAAGAGTGTCATGTGTCACCCCCCAAGGATCAGTGCCATGACAGCAGCAGTGCAACATCACCAGCAGTGACGGTGTGCAACAGCAAGACTGCAGACTGAAATTGGAGCCATATGGCACAAAGGCCTGTAATAGTGTCAACATGCCACACAGTGTAGAATGAAGGAACAGGAACATGCCAAACTGGCAGCAATGGTGAAGAATATGGCATTGGGAAATATATGCCGATCAGTGAGGGAGAATGCACGTGGCCCATACACATCATGCAACACCCTAGCAGTACAGGTATAGGGAAAAAAAAGCAGCACAAACCAGGAAAGGGACCATGGGGTCAGGAATAATGTTGAGCAGAAGGAAGTGACACAGTGCAACATGCCATTTGGCCAGGTATGTAGGATGCTGGGATGCATATACTGACAACACCAGTGGGAGAATGGTGTGCAACATAGCACCATACAAGAATCATGAGAGGATACACATGGATATCACCGCACAGACATGGGGACACTAACCATGCAAGGACAGGGACAGAGAACAGAATGTGCATGGTAGCCTGTCACAGATGCCACAGGGTGGCCAGCACATGTCCAATGATGACAGGAACATGGACCTGTACATGCACCCCCATGAGAAGTGGAGGGAGAGACAGGATATGATACAGGGTCAAGTACCCAACATGGAGGTATGGGGCACAGGTACACAGTCCATCACGGTGAATGACACATACCAGGAGAATAGAGCATGGGATGAGGTGTGAAGGAAGATGAAACAGAGGAAGTGGGAGCATGAATAGCTGCACAGAAAGGGATATGGAGTACCAATACACCCTGTTAGAGGATGTAGTGTGGCTCCAAACAGCCACAGGTGACATGGCACCATGTGCTAGACATGAGGGGTGTCATGATAACCAGGCCAAGGGTGGACAGAACAGTAGAACATCAGACATGGTACACACAACACAACTTGGCCACATTCTGATGGCCTTAGGACCATAACTGCAAGCAGTGTCCATGTATCATTGTAGTACTGCTATGCATAACACTGTAACCACTGTACTGGACAGTGGACTACAACAGTGCATGTGCAGACCACACAATTGTAAACAGGCAACAGCAGCAATGAAGTACCAGCATGGTGAGACACAGAGACATGTGCACAACCACTATCCCACATGTACATGGTGCAGACAATCCTGTGAGCTGAAGACAGAGGTACAGCCAATATTGCCCTGATGCACAGGATGCATGGACCACACTAGTAGTGCATAGGCACATACCAGCCACAAAGGTAACACATGGCTGAAACCCACCACAGGTCCACAGACAGACACAACTGAGCATGAGAAATCCAGTTGCAGTGACCCAATAGAAACACAAATAACATACAGCAGTACACAAAGTAAATGAGACTACGACACAGGCCTGGCAGTGAATATGTGTACATGCCTGCACATGATACCCACATACCAACACACATTGTCAGATAACAACACATGCCTTCACGTATCACCTAAGCATGGCTCTGTAATGGCTGGAATGTGGATATCAGGAATGCAGTACGCACCATGTGAGAAAACACAGCAACATCACAACATACTGATCAACAGCCATACCTGTGATTGTAGGTGGCCATGTGAAATATGAACAAGCCAGTCACACATGCATAAATGTTCCAGTCATGTTGTGGAGAGGCCAGATGCATGTACCCTGGCAATGTGAGACAGTGCAATCCCACAATGACATGCACAGATACAGTACGAAGACACTGCCTCCCCATGCAGTCAGACAGTACCACACCACTGAATACCTGTCGTGCTGCAGACCCAGACAGAACATACAGTGTACTGTGCTTGTGGCATGAACAACACAGGTAAGAGCACCAGTGGTACATGTGTGCCATGGATGTGGTACCCATGTCACAATGTCACACAGTCCCCTAATGGCACAGGTAAGCAATATGGCACAGGACAGTGTGTGCAAAAAGGGCAGTAGCCATGTCGTGTGTGGTGTGACACAGGCACAGGTGAGGGAAGGAGGTACACAGATGTTGAAATGCCACTGAAGATGCACACCCTGGACTACCACAGTGTGAGAATAAAATGGTAGTATATAGAAAGCACATGTCAAAGTGTGCAGAGATGTAAGCTGGCATGGTGGCACTAAGGGTTGATGTGGTGGATACCACACAACATGCAATGTGGCAGCCCATGTATGGATGTGGACACATCTTGCCAGGGGTAGGCATGAGAGGGTAAGGACTGAATGACTGCAGGCAGCCCTCCACACTCAGGGGGAGGGCAGTGGAAATGCTCGGGATCCAGGAGTGCCCCAATGGAGATCGGGGAAAGTATGGGACAAGCCTGCAAACTGGTGGGTGGAGTGTTGCAGCCGCCAGCAAGGTTGCAGTGTGCAAATGCATCATTGCACGCTGCAACCCAGAAGGGACACATGCATGGCAAAAAGCCAAGATGCCTGCCATGGCTGTGTGGCACACAAAGGGGCACTAGTATCAGACCCACACCCCAGGGCAGGCACAACGCTACTGACAATGCTGAAGGCATCATCCTTACATCAAGGTAGTGCCCTGAAACAGTAGGTGTGCCATGGGATGGAGAGACACACTGGGGTTAACCCAGATGCTGGGTGACTGAACTGGCAGTAATGTTGGGTGGAGGGAATGCTGGCAGCGCGTGAGCAGGCTGGGAGTGAGAGGCCAAGGCGAGAGTATCCTAGGAGGATGCACAGGATAGTGGAGTTATAAACAGATGTGAAACTAACTAAAACATGCAGGTGTGCAGGGATGTGTGGTGCAAATGCCACATGACAGGTGGGTATCATGCTGGAGTGACACACATGCACTACGACCTGTACATGAAGGGTAGGGGATCAGAGGACAGCAATGTACAATGGGTAGGTACAGCACAAGATGATGTTTTTATGGTGACAATATCACACTGAGGGAAAGAATGTCAGCCTGGGGAAGCACACAGCACACCCCAATGGCTGAGCACCTGACAAACTCTGGCCCATCAGGAATGACACATTGCTGATATACATGTGTGGGCCTTTACACAGTCAGAGGCAGTAAGAGCCAGAACAAGGACATGGCACAGACATATGTGTACTGCACACAATGCAGAGCATGGCAACAACACTGTAGGAATGAGGCACAACATGATATCAGTGATAGGTGGATATATAGAACCTGTGTGCTGCCTGATGTGGTGCAGGACAGCATGTACACTACACATGACATGTGTAAAAGACATACAACCAACAATATGGAATGGACTACTAGTTGCACACAATGGACACATATGGATGGCACATCCACAATGTGTAATAGGCACATAAGAATGGCAATCCACATCAGCATGGTACTGCAGGATATGAACAACATTATAAGATGTGCTGTGCACAATGAGGTATCAAGTGCGTGACACACCATAACCCACAATGGAGTAGGATACAGCAATGTACTGTGATCCAAAAAACAACAGTATGTGTGCAGTGCAACATGCAGGGGCACACAACTAACATGGATGCACAGATGTGAAACCACCCCAATAAGACACAATGGAGTACATCATACAACAAATACAGGCACAATGTAAGAAATGTAAGTTTAATTACTATAATAACACTAACAATGAGTAACGTACAAAAAACACTACACAACAGTAACATCGCAAATAACAACAAGGAATGCCACGGGAGCCAACACAATCTGTAAAAACAGTAAGAAAACATTATCGCTGTGAACGGTACAGCCAACATACACACAAGTCTGAGAAATAGAGGTGTATACTAATGTCCGTCATCACAGAGTGTACGCAACTGTGCAGTAAGCGTCTCACAGGTGGACGTGATACCCTGTACATGCTGATGTACCACTGCCCAATGGTGACTGCAGTCACAGCTGCCACCCAGTGACCCTTCCCCCTCCAGCATGGCACTGACTGCCACCACTGGCACCATGGATACACCATCCTGTGACACCACTGGGCCTGGAACATCAGGGATAGGGTCCACATCAATAATGACCTCCACAATGCCACCCACATCCTCATCAACTGTGGCTGATCCAGACCCACCCTGTACTGTGGACACATGCTGCCGTGTTTCCTGTGATGACTCCAGAGTGCTTGTCACGGTGTCCACTGCATGGTGGACTGCAGGCATTTGTTGGTGATGGCGAGCAAGGACATTTCTCGCATGCCTGGTAAACAGCATCCTCCTAGCTGCAAGTACATGCCTCAACTTCTCCTGCTCCCGGCGGGCAGTCAGGCATCCTTGAATGGCAAACAAAAGACAAGGTGAGCATGGCCAGCACAACAACAGGCCAACACACAAACAGGCATAGCATGGAATGTAGAACAGCAACACACAGGCCTCGGATGTCAGGATCATCAACACAGTACATGCAGTGAGATACATGTCCCCTCAGGAACATGGGTAACACCATACAGACACACCTGAGGAATCCCACTGACATATGCAGCAGTATCCATTGCATTTTTCAAGTAGGGCCAGCACAACCAGCAAATAGCACCCATGAAGCACTGTGCTAACAATGTCCGGGACAGTATGTGGGCCTGCACAAGCACAGCCATAGTGAGGCCTACTGGTCAAACAACAGCTGCATGACACAGGTGCACTGCCAGCCAACCAACATTCCACCCATCAAGTGTACAATTAGTGTTAACAGAGCAGCAAGCATGAAGCAGCCAGACAAACAATACACCCCAATAACACAGCCAACACATGTCGGTGGGGTACGCCCCACGGTTGCAGTCCAGCAGTGCCTAACATACAGCTTGTGTTATGCAGGTCACAATGGAGTGCACAGCATGCACAACAGATTAGACACTGTATCAACACTGGTACCCAACCAGAATGTGCAGAAAATGCACAACTGAACAGAAAGGCAATCATGCCAGCAGTGCACAAAGCACAGCCCATGTGTATGCCTACATGTCATCCAGCACAGTGGGTGTCCCCTGTGTAAGCATAGAGTGTGGTGTGAAATGTAAGCCCACACAGGTGGTGCCATGTGCGCTGATGGCATGACTGATGTTGTGTTCTGATGTTAACACACTGCATCCACTGGAAAGTAACAGTCTGGGCTGTGCATGTACCTGCTGGTGAGTGCCGTGTGTCCCATCCTACCCTCATACACAATATATTGATGGAAGGCACCACCAACCTTGTGCCACACCCTCTGGAAAACACGTAACGTAGCACATGTATGGCACAGGCATTGCTCAAAGAGAGACACACTGTGACAGGTGATATGGGCCACATGACAAGGCAGGTGTATGACACACAATCACAGTCCAGAAACAGATGTCCACCTATGACAGATGGTTACAGAGCAAAACACCATGCAACACAATGTCATGATTGCACAGACCACAGGACCCTGGCACTGCCACACTCCCACAGTGGACCAGCCATGGACAGTGAGCCAACAGCAGTGAACACAATCAGATGTACACTACTGTGATGCCTAGCTAGGGGGCACAGGTGACAGATGGAGGATGATGTACTGCACATGCAACAAGAACCAAGAGGCACACAACCACAGTATGTATAGAGTGCTGGAACATTGCACGCAATGCAACGTGGCCAGTAACACTCTGTAGAAGTAACACTGAAAGGCTACATATAACACAGTGGTGCAGCTGGACAAAGGTATGTGGGGACAGGCATCATGCACACTACAACTACACCCTAAAACATGGTGGGGAGCCTGGACATTAGTGAGGACAAGATGTACATGAAAGATACACTAATGGCTGATGTGGAGGTGTGCCATAGGCTGAGTGCACACAAAGTGACAATGCAACATGCCAGTACGATGGATGGTGTGCCATCCAGTAGGAGGATAGCATGCACATCCTATGGAGACATTGCTGGACACTGTGACTGTGATACTGGAGGGTGTCATGATGGTGCACACAGTGGCCACTGGTCAGAGGCTGGGATGACCATTGAGTATGGTAGGGAGCATGGTAGTTGGGAGTCTGAGGAGTGTGGAGTGAGTGTTGCTGGAAGATGCTGAGCTGGTGGTCATGTGCTGGCCTGGGGTGGATGGGATACTGGATCATGGTAAAGTTGCATGTGTACAGTGTTGCATCCACAATGGGCTGTCTAATCACCATATGCACTGATCATGGCCCCCCACCTGCAACACTGTGTAGTCTGGTAACCCATTTTAGAGGTGTGCATAGTGCTAAGCCATCCAGGGGGCATCCCCCTGGCATGGATGTATATTGCCAAGGCCAGAACACAGTATTGTGCAGCATGGGGGGGACATACGTAGAAGGTATGATGGCAATGTATGCCCGCCATAAGGACAGATGCGTTCCTAGTAACACCTGTGTGCCACAGAAGCATGTGACACAGTGCCAAGGCACACCAACCCTCCCCCACGCAACACACAACACCATCCTGTCATGCACACCACAGCAACATGTGACAAGTGTCCAAGAGGCAAGGACATCACCATCCAACCATGTATGTGATTGCTGCTCTCATGGTGCATCAGCACTAAGAACACATAACGGTTTATGTGTGGAGCCAAGGCTATACACAACCATGGTCTGTGTCCCCATCAGGGTGACATGGACACATGCACAGCCTGGTACACACAACAACAGTCTCCACACAATGACCAAAGTATGTCTACTACCACATCCGACAGCGGTCAGCACTGCACAACAGTACATCAAATGTATGTGATGGCATTAGCTATACACAGTCATAGACCATGGTCAATGCCAGACAGTGGTGATGGCCATTGCGCCCTGTGATGTGTCCAACATGCACACATAGCACCCCTGCAGGTGTGTCACATGACATGTAGAAAATGTGGCAGCAGGCCATGGTATAATCATCACAGGTGTGACCCATGGCCATGCAGAGTACATGTGGAGGCACACCAATAGCAAAATGACAGCTCTGTAATTGGAGAACGAGTAAGACAAAAATGAAAAGCCATGTCATGTGATATGGCTGTGCATATGGCAGTGGTGCAGTGCTATGGGGCACTGTGGAATATGGGTACAAGATGAGATGACATGCCATAGCAGACACATGGTACAGGTCCAGGTAGCACACACACAACAATGTCACCTGTAACACAACACATGTGCACATGACAGTCAATACAGCCTCAGCAGCTGACACAGCTCACAGAACAGGGCCAAAGCCATCCCACAGCAACCACTATGATGGTGCATGACCCAGCTCTGTCAGCAATGGTGTGTCTTGTACAGTGATGTTGGCTATGCAAGGGCATTGCAGCTATGGAACGTGGACTGGCAAGGGTGATGTGCCCCTGTCCTGGGCAGCACAGAGGGAACAATCCCCATGGTGACATGTGCTATGGAGTGTGCCCAGTCATGCCTTTGTGATGGACACAATAACAAAGGGTGACACAGTGAAGGGACAAGACAATAATGCCACCAGGCACAGCAGCCATGGGCTAAGGGCTTTGACTGTGTGCACAGCCATCCCCCAACATGCAGCTGACCCACCATCCTGCATCCATGATAACTCACCTGCCATACCACAACACCTGTGAAGAGTGCTATGTTGCACAGTATACTGGCCTGTTGGGGAGAGGCGTCCAGTCCCCCACCATACATGCAGTGAGGCAATCACCATAGCCGTGTACCCTGGACAGTACTACATGACCACCTGTGAGACATACGGTTAATCTCACTCTTGTGATACCCATCCAATGAACACACTGCACAACCGTACAGGATACTAACAAATCTTACCACAGTACCCACATCCATCCTGTAACACATGGCATACATGGCATGCATGTGATGGTGTCCCACATAGGACGGGAACCGCATACCAATACCATCAGTCTGTTGGCCAGTGTCAGAACACACCCACCCTGCAACTGTCCAATATCATGTCTGGTATCCAGTAATGTGCAAGGTATGCCCAAGGCAGCCTGCCCATTGCCCTGTACAGGGTGATAGGAACCCATACCCATCCAAGGATATATACCATGCCATAAAGGACAGCATGATGTTGCCCTGTGGTGCATGAGTACTGCACTGAGCACAGATGTCCATCAGCATGGAGGAGCGGTCATCGGCAAGTGATGCACCATTGGTGGGTGAACGTGCACAGATCATTGGCAGTGAAGCTGGGCATGGAGACCACAATTGTGGCAGGGGAGGAGGGCCGAATTGTCATCAATGGAATATTGGAAGGGTCCATGCCATGGGCTGCATTGGTGGCACAGAGCCAGGGGAGTGTTATGTGGCAGCAGGGAGTGCTGAGGGGGTGGGAGGAACAGCTGCAGGTGGATGTGGATCACTTGGCACATGGGGTGCAGTGTCCACACCTGTGGATTACCTATATGAAGGGACCTGGACAGCCAACAGTCAGGACTGCTGCAGGGAAGAGCTATAATTGCCTTCCTGCCTCCTGGGTCATCTCTGACTGATATGTAGTAGTCAGAGGTGGAAGGGGGTGAGGTGATAGGAGTGGACTGGACTTGGGGACCCATGGGTCCTGTGATAATTGATGGGCATGCTGGCTAGGTGTCTGCATACTGTAGCCTTTGGAAATGTGACAGCCATCTGCTTGGTGGTTTGGGGTATTCATGCAGCATTAGGATGGCAATTAACACAGCTACCTGCTATATTGAGGTCTGTTCATGTAACATCAGGGGAGCAGGTACACCGCTATCCTTGCTGGATGTGTGGGAAATGTATACATGCATCATGAGGGTTGGCAGTGGTCCGGGGAACCTTTGGCACATGACGATCCTGAGATGGGAGCACATGTGACAACAACAGGCATCATCGGTAGTGTGGTGCAGTGTATGGGGGCGTGTGGTGGCACCTGTACATGACTGGGCTAGGATGTCTGGGGGATACATATAGTGCCATTGGATGGCACAGCGTGGGGGGGGCTGAAGGCATTTGGAGTCAGCTGAGAGATAAGAGGGGGTGAGCATGGGAAGGATGGAGAGGTGGTGGACAAGGTGGTGCCCTCACAAGTTACAGCACTGGGTGCTGATGGCATGGCCACAGGGAAAGGGGCAAATGTGGGCACACAAGGTCCTTTCTTCCTCTCTTACTAAATGCCTACCTGAGCCTCCATAATTCTGTTAGTTCAAGACTGTGAGCCTTATTTCTTACTTTTACCATGTATCAAGTATGTTTATGTTCCCTGCACTGTTTATGTTACCTTGACTTTATACTGTTCAAAATATGTGATGTGGAACCTATGAAAATTGTTCCCTGCACTATGTGTTACCTTAACTTTGTACTGTTCATTATATGTGACGTGGAACCTTTGTAAATGAGTCTCTGACTCAAAGGTACTTTCCGATCTCTGAAATAAATAAAAATAAATAAATATGGCTGTGACAACCCACCTCTCCCTCTGGGCTGAAACAGCTTTTAGAGAGGTGTCTGTCCTCGGGTATTCGCTGCCACCAGCCAGACTTTCCTTCCGGCACCTCTTTCAAGTATACATACTTGAATAATCAAACGTGCAATTGCACAAGTTAAAGTCTGGTAGTGTGTCTCTCTCGGGTGGTGGATGCTACACAGAGTTTACCTTAGCCAGTGGAAACCAAATATTACCTTAGAAAAATGACATCACAGTCACAACTGTTGAGCAAATAAATAGCTTTTAATTAACAGAAAGTGCACTGAGCATTTACAGGATATATATTTACAACACAAGAGAATAACACTCATACAGGAAAAGTAAACAAATGTTTTTAAATAACAGATGGCAAAAGAAGAAGGCTATTACTGAAATATGCTATCACTAAACTTACCCTTCCCTGTTCTTACAAGAGACACTGGATGCTGTTCTAACTGCCAGCTCCCACGGACATAGCTACAAGGTAGGCTCCAAACTTAGGTTTCCCCTCCCAGCTTCCAAAGCACAAGAGAGCCTTCTCTGCCTTTCAGAAGGTTATATACTGTGTGGAGAATAGGTCATTCCTATTCTCCCTTTAAATGCACCAACCAATTAACATGTATGTATTTAATTGTGCCAGAGTGAACACCTATCAGTGACCAATTATATTCCCTTTTCACCTTAAGTTTATATTTGAATGATCCAATCCATTCAAACTGCCCGGTGTCCGTGTCTGCAGGTCTGTGTGTGTCTGGAGATGTCTACTCAAGACTTATGACCCAGCTCTTATCTAGCAGCTAGGAATTCCACAAGCTGGATGCTGCTGGACAGAGAATTTCAGCCTGACTGTATTTTTTCCAAACTGTTAAAAAAATAAGGCATCTACATAATCCAAGCCATTAACTCTTTCCTGCCCATTTCTGTCATCTCCCCCCCCCACCCAGATAATGAAGGCATGTCCCTTGGGCTACCCCAAGTGACACAGCCATTCATGCAATTACTGGGAAGTGCCCAAAAGTATCCAGCCAGGCCATTAGCCCTGCCTAGATAGGCCATCCACATTTGCATTTTGTTTGCCACTGCGATGCTGGATGGTCATGTTGTATGCCTGCAGTACCAAACTCCAACGTAGTAGTTTACCATTTTGCCCACTGGACCTATGAAGCCAAATCAGGGGATTATGATCTGTGACCACAGTAAATTCTCTCCCATATAGGTAAGGCTGCAGCTTCTGAAGGGCCCACACTATCCCCAAGCATTCCTTCTCAATTGTGGCGTATGCCTCCTCCCTGGGCAAAAACCTCTGGCTGAGGTACACAACCAGGTGCTCCTCCCCCTGGTGGGTAACTTGGCTCAGCACAGCCCCCAGCCCATGATCTGAGGCATCCACATGGACCATAAACTTTAAACTATAATTAGGGCTAGCCAATACAGCTTGGCCGCTTAAGGCCTTTTTTAGCTCCTGAAAAGCAAACTCACAACCTTCTGACCACTTCACTGTATCTGGCTTTCCCTTCTTTGTTAAGTCTGTCAGGGGCTTAGCCAGATTTCTATAGTGGGGAACAAACCTTTGGTAGTACCTTGCTGTCCCTAGAAATGCCCTGACCTGTTTCTTTGTGGTAGGAGTAGGCCAGGCCAGGATGGCATCAACCTTGGCAGGCTCCAGATAGATGTGTCCACTACCCACCCGGTGCCCAAGGTAGTGTACCTCTGCCATACCTACCTGGCACTTCTCTGCCTTGACTGTCAGACCTGCCTTCTTTAACCTGTGGAACACATCCTGCACATTCTTGATGTGCTCATCCCAGGTCTGGCTGTATATGGCTATATCATCCATATAAGCCAATGCAAATTCACCTACCCCAGACAGAATGTGATCTACAAGCCGTTGAAAGGTTGCAGGTGCATTCTTCATTCCAAATGGCATTACCTTAAATTCGTATAAACCAAATGGAGTAACAAAAGCTGATCTTTCCCTGGCCGCAGGGGTCATAGGTACCTGCCAATAGCCCTTTGTTAGGTCTATTGTGGTCAAATATTTGGCTCCCCCCAGTCATACCAGGGTCTCATCTGTTCTCGGCATGGGATAGGTGTCAGACTCTGTGCAGCTATTAAGCTTCTGGTAGTCCACGCAAAATCGTGTGGTGCCATCCCTTTTGGGGATCAGTACCATGGGTGAGGCCCAGGGGCTACTGGATTCCTGGATTACCCCCAGTTCCAGCATCTCTTTGAGCTCCTCTTTCACAGACTGCTTAACATGCTCAGGTATCCTGTAGAGGGACTGTTTCAGGGGAACCTGGGTCCCTGTATCCACATGGTGCTCTGCCATCGTGGTGTACCCCAGTTTCCCTGTGAACATGTCCTCAAATTCTCTCAGCACACCCCTAATTTTTTGCACCTGGGCTGGTGTCTGCTGTTCTGAGAGGGTAAGGTTGTCCACAGAGGATGCAACCCTGTCCTCCCCAAGTAGGTTCACCAATGGATCTACCTCAGTTTCCTCCTCTGGGGCACTGCATACAGCGAGGACCATTTCCTCCCTGTCGTGGTAGGGCTTCAGCATGTTGACATGATACACCTTTCATTTGCATCTCCTGTCTGGTAGCTCTATCATGTAATTGACATCACTAACCTTTTGGACAATGGAGAATGGCCCCTTCCATGCTGCCTGTAATTTATTCTGTCAGACAGGGATGAGTGCCATCACTCGCTGTCCCACCTCATATTCTCTGGCTCAGGCCCCACGGTCATACCAGACTTTCTGCTGCTGTTGTGCAGTGGCCAGGTGCTCCTGAGCAAACCCCATGAGCTCCCTAAGGTGGGTCCTGAAGTTCAGTACATACTCCACAACAGACTCCCCTTGGGAGGCATGGTCACCCTCCCATTCATCCCGAATCAAATCTAGGGGGCCCCGCACCCTAGGACCAAACAGGAGCTTGAAAGGTGAGAACCCTGTGGACTCCTGTGGGACTTCCCTGTATGAAAATAGGAGATGAGGCAAATATTTGTCCCAGTCCCTCTTATGCTGGTCAGCAAAAGTCCTTAGCATGGTCTTAATGGTTGAATTAAATCGCTCCACTGGACCATTAGCTTGGGGATGGTATGGGGATGTTTTGAGCTGCTTCGCCCCACACTTCTCCCACAAACTACTCATTAATCCTGACATAGAATTGGCATGCTGGTCTAACAGTATCTCCTGGGGAAAGCCCACCCGGCTAAATATTCCCAACAGTGCATCTGCCACTGGTTCTGCCTCAGAGGATGTTAGGGCCACTGCCTCTGGGTATCTGGTGGCATAGTCTACAACTACCAGGATATACCGCTTGCCAGTGCAACTTGGGGTGCTCAATGGCCCCACTATGTCCACTGCTACCCTCTTGAAGGGTTCATCAATAATGGGCAGGGGCACCAAAGCTGCCTTGGCCTTGTCCTCCTTTTTCCCCACCCGCTGGCACTGTGGACAAGTCCTGCAATAATTTGCCACATCCTTGCCAATACCAGACCAGAAGAAATTGTTGGTTAGATGCTTTTTTGTGTGCCTCACTCCCAAGTGCCCTGAAAAAGGGATATCATAGGCAAGGGCCAAAAGTTGCTGACGGTGAACCTTAGGGACTACTAGCTGCTGAAGTACCTCACCATCTAGCTCTTCCTCTGTTGTACATTCTCTGTACAACAGCCCATTGTCCCAGTAAATGGACTCTTTACCCCCCTGAGAATGCTCAGCCCTATGAGCTATTTCCCTCAGTTTTTCCAGGGTAGGGTCAGTTCTCTGTGCAGCACTCAGCTGCCCTCATCTGATCCTTCCCAGTGCCCCTTCTGAAGGAAGTCCTATGGGCTCCTCTATTTGTGACTGAGGTTCTGGACTGTTGCTTCTAGCCAGCCCCTCCACTGTGCTAGACACTTCCTCAGCTGCTGAGGGTGTGGCTAGACCACCCACAGTCAACCTCTCTTCACACTCAGAAGCTTGCCCTTGTGCCTGACTATGAGTTACAACACGCACCAGTTTTTTACTGGTGTCCAAATCCTTCCCCACAATCATACTCACAGGTAGGTCCTCTACAACTCCCACCTCCTTTTCTCCATGGCCCCCTTCCCAGCTCAGGAAGACTCTAGCCATTGGTAATGGGACTGGTGGCCCTGTGAATGCCCGGACCTTGGAGTATTTCCCAGGCACCATCTGCTCTGCCCAAATGAGATCCTGCTTTATCAGGGAGATGTTAGTGCCTGTGTCCCACAGTCCCTGTGTTATTATTCCATTAACTGTAATGGGACACAGATTCTCATCAGAGGAGAGTGGTTTTTCAGACTGGACACACCCTAAAAACACACCAGTGCTCTTTTGATCGCCCCACCCCCATATCTCTGCCCCTTAACCAGTTTCTGAGGTCAGTTATATCTCAAGTGTCCCACTTGATTGCAAATATGACATTTCTTGAGACCTATTTCTTGAGTCCCCTTAGAACCAGAGGGCTCTACTTTGGGCTCAGGTGCAGGCTGGTTTCCTTTGGGCTGCCCCCCCATGGGATCCCTTATAACCATGTGTTGCCCCCCCACCCTAAGACTTATGTTGTGTGTATGGCTGGCTAGACAGATACTTGTCAGCGCTTCCTGCCATCTCTGTGGAAGAGGCACATGCCCTGTCTATAAGCCATACACGCATGTCCTCAGGTACAATTTTAAGGAATTGTTCTCTCACCAATACATCTTTAATCAGTTCCACAGTAGTTGCTTTAGCCCCCTCCATCCACCTATCAAGGTAAGTATACAGTTTAACCTGCAGTTCTGCATAACTGTCTTCTGGGCTTTTCTTTAACTCCCTAAATTTCCTTCTATAAGCCTCAGGAGTTAATTCAAAACATTTCAACAACACTGTTTTCATTTTATGATAATCAGCATAGTCTTCATTACTCATTTTAGCAAATGCATGCAACGCTCGCCCAGTCAGCAAGGGTGTGAGATAAGTTGACCAGGAAGCCTTAGTTAATTTTAATTGGTCGCATACTTTCTCAAATGACCTTAAAAATAAATCAAGGTCATCTCCCTCTTTAAACTGAAGGAACAATTTAGAATTCATTTTGGCTTCATGAGGTAAATTCACTCCACCATTACTCATGGTTTGCTGACTGCCAAGGGTCATCATCTCCTTCTCGTGCTGTTGTCTCTGGAGTTCATGCTGTCATTCTTTCTGTCTGTCTTCATGTTCCTTCTCTTTGTCTTGGTGTTCTTTCTCTCTGTCTGCCAGTCTCTTTTCTTCAAGTTCTTTCTCTGCTTCTTGCCTTCTTGTCTCTGCTTCCCATCTTTTTGTTTCTGCATCCAACCTTCTTGCTTCTGCTTCAGCATCCAGTCTTTTCACCTCAGCATCCAGTCTTTTTGCTTCCAATGCCTTGTCTTGCAGGAGCAGCTGCATTCACAGTGCCTCAAGCTGGTTTGGGGGGTCTGCTGCCTCAGTTCCTGACTCACCCCCAGTGACTGTCTGCTCCAGATCATGTGCCAAGACAGTAGCTATGAGGTCTGCCTTTTTCTTCTGCTTTAGACCTTCAGGCTTAATCCCCTTTTCCTGGCACCTTTCAAAAAGCTGTGGTACAGTGAGTCATACTCCATGGAGTGCATTCTCTACTGCTACACTTTACTGTGCTAACTAGAAACAAATAAAACTGCTGTACAAATGGATTCTCTTATACATACTGTTTTTCAATGCTAAGGTAACTGTTCCACTGGAAAACTCTGTATCTCAGTGTGCTACACAGTCCGCTATCATCACCCCACCACTGCCAACCAATATGTGACAGCCCACCTCTCCCTCTGGGCTGAAACAGCTTTTAGAGAGGTGTCTGTCTTTGGGTATTCGCTGTCACCAGCCAGACTTTCCTTCGGGCACCTCTTTCAAGTGTACAAACTTGAATAATTAAACATGCAATTGCACAAGTTAAAGTCTGGTAGTGTGTCTCTCTTGGGTGGTGGATGCTACACAGAGTTTACCTCAGCCAGTGGAAACCAAATATTACCTTAGAAAAATGACATCACAGTCACAACTGTTGAGCAAATAAATAGCTTTTAATTAACAGAAAGTGCACTGAGCATTTACAGGATATATATTTACAACACAAGAGAATAACACTCATACAGGAAAAGTAAACAAATGTTTTTAAATAACAGATGGCAAAAAAAGAAGGCTATTACTGAAATATGCTATCACTAAACTTACCCTTCCCTGTCCTTACAAGAGACACTGGACCCTGTTCTAACTGCCAGCTCCCACGGACATAGCTACAAGGTAGGCTCCAAACTTAGGTTTCCCCTCCCAGCTTCCAAAGCACAAGAGAGCCTTCTCTGCCTTTCAGAAGGTTATATACTGTGTGGAGAATAGGTCATTCCTAATCTCCCTTTAAATGCACCAACCAACATGTATGTATTTAATTGTCCCAATCAGAGTGAACACCTATCAGTGACCAATTATATTCCCTTTTCACCTTAAGTTTATATTTGAATGATCCAATCCATTCAAACTGCCCTGTGTCCATGTCTGCAGGTCTGTGTGTATCTGGAGATGTCCACTCAAGATTTATGACCCAGCTCTTATCTTGCAACTAGGAATTCCACAAGCTGGATGCTGCTGGACAGAGGATTTCAGCCTGATTGTACTTTTTCCAAACTGCTAAAAAAATAAGGCACCTACAGAATCCAAGCCATTAACTCTTTTCTGCCCATTTCTGTCACAGTGGCAACCCTGGGACACTAGCAAACAGCTGGGTGTCTGGGGATGGCCCAAGGGAACCATGATGAGGGGTGGTGGTGATGGGGGGACATTAGGCATAGTAAACACCTGTACCCTCTGTGTCAGTATGAATATGAGGGGAGGGTAGAAGGGGAGGAGGCCGATAGAGGGGATTCAGATATGAGGGGAGGATGGAGGAGGAGGGCCTATCTCAAAGAAAGGAAGCTGGTAGAGGACACAGTCCACAACATGGGGTGGTGGTGCAGGAGGATATGAAGTAACAGGGGTGCTGATAGAGGGGATGAAGGTGGAAATCTTGGGCCAAGAATGGCAGTTGAGCGTGCAATCAATAGTAAATGTGACACATTGTGCATGTATGGAGACGATGTGGAGAGTATTGCTAAGGAGGAAAGGAAGGATGGCAGATGTAGGGATGTGGAAGACCAGGTGAGGCTTGGCTCCAGAAACAAACATCGCCGAGCCAGCGGGGGGTGAGGGATTCAGTAACCCACATAAGTGTGGTGGCACGGTAGGGCAGAACAAAATCACAAAAGTGGAGGGGTAAAACAGGCAGAAGCAGAGAAAGGGTGTGGGGATAAGAGCACTCACAATGAGACAGGAGGTGGCATTGAGTAATGAAGGGATGTAGTTAGAGGGGCAAGGATCATGCCAGTGAATGGACCATACCTATGGGGTCTCTGGAGGTAGGCATGGTGACAGTGAGGGTAGGGAATGAGGTAGGAGGAGGCGTTGCTGATGGTAGTGCCAGGTGTGGGGGAGGCTATGGTAAGGAGGGGGATGGAAGGTGTGGGAGAATGTAGATGACAGATGAGCTAGGGTAAGGGGTGGGGTAGAGGCTAAGCTAGGGTAAGCCATGGAGCATGGGTATGACAGCTGTGGCAACAGGGGTAGAGCAGGATGTGGTGCAAACCTAGGAGGTCCATAGGGTGTGCAGGGGGCAGTGCTCTGTTGGAGGTGAGAGGAGACAGTGGCTGGCAGAGGAGTCAACCATAGTGGTGATAGCAACACCAAGTGGGACACCATGGTACACCTGGTGGTCATCCTCATGATCAGGGGTATATGTTGGCAGGGGCTGAGGGATGGGACCCCTAGTCAAGATAATGTAGTGGCCAGTTCCATCCTAACTGTGCATAGGGCAAGGTACACGGTGTATGATCTGGGGCAGAATTGTGGCAGAAAACTGGACCTACTGATGCAACAGGGGACATATGACACTGAGGGGAATAGCATACATCAGGCAAGGGTCCACAAACTGACCAGGGTTGGCCAGTCTGATGGGAGTACAGCCCTCATCCAGTGTCACCTGCCAGTGCCAAGGGCCACAGTCATGGATAGACAGGGTCAGGAACATGGATGACTGGTACAGGCTGGGGTGTGTAACACACTGAATTGGGGTGATGGAGGATCGGGTGTATGCCTGGGCTGCCATGGGACTGCATGCCCAGAATCGGCATCACCATAATCTGGTGGGCCAAGACGGTCTCGAATGGGTGCTGGTGAATATCAGGCAGGATAGATTGGGTCTTAGCATGTGATGAAGGGATGGGTGGGATGCGGGGCATATCCGGCCATCCACAACAGAGGTAGTACTGGCACTCAATCCCGATATGGGAGAGAATGAAGCACAGGACAGGGGGTCAGACAGTCAGATGAAGGGTAAAGGGAGGATATGGTCAAGGGGGTTGAAACAACTGTCGTAGAGCGGTGTCTTGCGTGGCATGATACAGAGGTGTATGATGCCTGAGTTCCAGGCCACGCTGGTGGAGGGTGGATTTAGCAGTGGACACTGTAACCCAGTCCACACCTGACCATGATGGGGAGTGTTATCTGAGTGGGACCCCTACCATGTGCATAGGTTGGATAGGAAGGAGGGCAGAGGAGGAGGAGCTGCATTGTACATCAGTCTTAACACTGAGGTTGACAGGGTAGAGACAGCAGAGGGCAGTGTGAAGGCCCTGTGGGCCACTGTGAGATCCCATGCAGGAGGTGGGATTATGTTGGGGCTGTTGTATAGGCCTCAAGGCCTGGCAGAGGACTAAAAGGAATGCATGCTGGCTACCAGTAGGGGTCATTGTGGACTGGAGGGGGAAGGAGTGGTGTTGATGAGGAACCATAATATGCAGGCGAATCATTGTGGAACCATGATGTCCATGGTAACCAGTGAGCAGAGACAATTTGGGGGCTCTCTGGCTGTGTTCCCCAACCAGCCAGTGACAAACCCAATGAGGGACACCCATAACCTGTGTGCAGCCTACGTGGATGGGGACTATGTGCAGAACATGGTGGTGATGGAGGCCCTGGCTGCAGAGGACCATGACACGGTGTGGTATGGCATGATGGGGGGGCCTGATTGTGCAGGGATGATGTTACTTGACAGTAGGGGAGCCAATGGTGGAAGCAAGTGGGACAATCCTAAGGGTCACCTGAGGGGGCCAGGCCCAGGACTGGATGAAGAAGACAGATGGGACATCACAAACCAGGGAATACAGATTGCCACAAGGCCCTGTGGGAGGATGTGGCACAAGGGACTCATAAGGCATGCAGGTGGCATGTTGAGGGCCATGAGGCACTAAGGGAGCAGTAGGCTGCCTAGGGTTGTGACACATACATGAGAGGAGAGAGAGATAGGGGAATCCAACATCACACAGCTAGGCAGCTCACCAGAGTGGTGTGAGGGGAGAAAGCCTGGATGGAGCTGAGGCTGGTGCAGGGGATATGGGGTGTGGAACTGGGCTTCATGAGGCATATTGGGGTGTGGATGAAGGTGAAGCGCTAGCTCGGTAGCTGCAGGTCAGCTGTGCTGTGGGTGGAAGGGGCTGGAGAGCAGGCAGAGATACTGAATGGGTACATTGCCTCAGTGTCCACTAGGGAGGAGGCTAGTGGATTCACAATGAAGGGGGAACAGGATACAACAGGGGAAGCTGAACTGCCCAGTGGGGCACCTACTGTAGAGCACCTTGCTGTGGATGCGATCACTAATAAGGGGAAACTACCCATATGGCCGGGGGGGATGGTGCAGATATCCCTATTGGATGGGTGGGGAAGGCCCCATGTCCATTAACAAGGACTCCGCTTAGGTGTCCACCGCTATTCACACTAGGGTGCTGTGGGAGATGATGGGTGTCATGGCTGCACCACTTATGGATGTCTGTCACAAGTCGCTGCAGATGGGGAAGGTGCCAAGGATTGGAGGCAGGCACATGTTGTACCACTCTATTGTGGACGTTTGAAGGGTGTGACAGATAACTATGTGGACAACAGGTAGACATTGGTGGTGGGGAAGACGATGGAGAGCACACTAAAGGTGAGGATGTAGGTTGACATGGAGGGCAAGGGGTACCTGTATGATCGTCAGCATGTGCATGTTCAAGGTAGATCGTGTCATACCAGCCTTGCACAATGTCATGGGTGGGTCACGTCAGCACTCAGTGGGGGAAACCTGTGGGTGTCCTGTTCTAGGACTGCAGACAGGTGTCTGCTCCCATCCCTCACAATGGGGGGGAGGCTACGATTCCCAGACAGCTCATACGTGTGGTGCCCGCCCCTATACAATGCCTACATGTACAAGATCAAAGTAGGTATCGGGGGCACACTGAGTCTCATTGCAGATGGCCCACAGCTGGGGGCAGTGGTGGAGGGGAAGAGGGATGACTGGCTCTGCAACAGGTGCTGGATAACCTGGACAGGTTGTCCCACATCTGTGTAGTGACTAGCAACCCCTCCAAGTGCAAGGTGCTACAGCTAGGCATGGATGCCCCAACCATGTATACACCCTGGGGTTGAACGGGTTGCAGGTCACTAAAGGGGACAGGAACCTGTGAGTCCTGGTGGATACTAACATGAATAGGTTGGAACACAGGTTGGGGCTGCGATGAGGGTAGATGGGATGGCTGCCTGCCTCACTAGGGGTAGTACTGTTAGGGGCAGGAGGTGTATCCACTGCTGTACACCAGCCTGATTAGACCACACATGGG
This sequence comes from Neoceratodus forsteri, assembly GCA_016271365.2. Classification (NCBI taxonomy): domain Eukaryota; kingdom Metazoa; phylum Chordata; order Ceratodontiformes; family Ceratodontidae; genus Neoceratodus; species Neoceratodus forsteri. Next base: position 738,913,965 of record CM057458.1, read on the forward strand.
GTACAGTGAGCAGAGCTGGATGCCTTACCCATATAGGGACATCCAGCCCCTTGCAAAGCAAAGGTCCAGGGGAGTGCACACCAAATTATCCAGGACCTGGGGGATCGGACATCGGACACATGAGGAGCGACTAGGGGAATGCATCCTGTCCTCGCTTGAGGGGAGGAGGGCCAGGGGGCACATGATAGAGGTATACGTGTACTCCAACGAACTGAATATGGTAAGCTGGGATGTGTACCTGGGGTGGAAGGAGGGGGTCCACACCAGAGGACACAGCTGGATGTAGGAATGAGGGGACTAAGGGAGAAGGGGTGGAGGTACATCACACAGAGAGTGGTGGATCCATGGAATGCCCTGCCTAGGGTGCTGGTATAGGCAGCTACTGTGGCTGTGTTTGAGTGAGGCTGGGATAGGGATAGGCAAGGGGTTGTCTTGTGGATGGCTACCTGGGGACTGGGAGATGGGACTGTGGAACAGTGGCAGGTGGCAGCTAGATAGCTACGGTATCCACTGAGGGTGGTGAACCATGAGCAGACATGTTAGACCAAGGGGCCTACACTGCTGCCGTATAGTATGCTACTTGGTTAGTATGTTGACACCACTGTGTCTTGTCCCACCTTTGTGCACTGCAACCATACATCACCGAACGGCTAGCAGATACACTGGGTACATGCACCTACTGGCAGTGACACACACTCAGAAAGGAATGACACACACCAGAGCCCTACATTGCCTATACTGGGGACACCTACAACACTCCATGTCAACCACCATAGCCCACATGCAGTATTCATCTGCAAACAGACTGCAACCACTCTGTGCACCATGTGAGGCCACCACATTTAACTGCAAAAGTGACACACAGACCATCCATATACCGTGTAGTGCCACACATGTATATATCATGGGGATGTGCCACTCCACACACTGGCAGCCTGAGCTGCATGCCCTGTGGCCCATCACTGTGTTAAAGGACCATCCTAGCAACCAACAATACACATACCAGTAACACACTGGGAACACATGGAGCACAGGGCCACTTGGTCCATCAATCACTAAGTACTGGATTTGCAGTGCATGGCCATCCCCCATGTGCCTGTTGGCCACAGCATAGTACACACTCCTGTCTGACTGTGAACATCTGTCATGGACTGACATATGTTGATACTTGCCCTGGGACCCACCGACACATACACAATGCAACTGCTTCACTGTACAGGGTGCTGTCCATGTGCCACCACAGGGATCATGTGCGGACCAGTGGTGTGGATGCACCTGCAGCATCAGTCATCCTCTCTTGTGAATAGTCACCACATGGTACAACAGCACATACCAGGACACACACTGTGTGCAGGGATGTGTTGCACATGGCAGACACTGGTCCTGACAGGCATACTGACAGTGACCTGGGCAACCTTGGGGGACTACAACCATCACCCAGACATGTGTCCACACACAGTTTCCATGACATGTCAGTGCCCTGTCCTCTGTAGGCCATCCGACCATCCCTCCAGCACCCACCCAGGTCAACCCATGCAACACATGCACCATCTGTGAGGCCCACACAGTCGTGAGTACAGGACTGTTGGACACATGATGTGTGTGCTGTTGATCCCCCAACATCCATGCACACAACCCTTTGTATGACTGCACACATGTGTTCATATGCATCCATCCTAGTCTGACATATACCTAGATGTCCCATAGACCCCCACAATGCCCAGTCCCAGCCACAGCTATCTGGATGCCAGTGTGTCAGCCACAACCCCTGTACCACCATGGCCACTGTTATGGTCCACCCCATAGCCTCACCCACATACCACATCCCTGGATGCACTAAACACCCCACCATCTGCCCACGTACCCTATGAACCCCAAGCCTGGCTGACTGGCCATCTGTAGCTATCACATCATGCAATGTTCCCAGGTACATGACACGGTGGCACATGCCTTCATGGGTGTACTGTTCAGCTACATATGCTGCCATCCCTGGGTGGTCAGGCTGACATCAGTGGAACCATCCATCCATCACCCATCATGGTGATTTATGGCCCCCTAGATAGGCTACCAGGTACATGAGTCAGCAATGAGAGGTACCCTTGTTCAGCATGACACATACAGTATGTAGTGATGCTCACACCCAGCAGGCAACCAAGACACAGGCATGTCCCTTACACCATCACACGAGTAGGGAATGTGTACCATTATGTCCATACCTACTTGCTTCATAGCACAGTGGCATCAGGTACCATACCAACATGTCCCCAACATGGTCTGCTGACATGCCTATATTTTGCAAGCCATGACACAGTCCAACACAGCTAGGCCCACCTCACCCACAGTCACTGTAAACACAGCCCTGCAAACCCCTCCCACTGTGACCTGTCACACCTTTCACCAGGCCTGTCCTAGTGTGTCTGTGCCCAAGGGATGGCCACAGGCACCGTACCCTACACCCAGAATTATGGCAATGTATCCATAAGGCCAACATCCTGGCACCCTACATGCCTATGTTGACCATGTACGGCCAATCAGCACCTAGGTTGCCATCCCCCCCACAGTACCTACTTACCATGTTCCTGGTGACAGGCCACAACATACATCACATCACACATCCAGTGGTGTGTGTGCATGGTATGCGCTATGACCATAATGTTCTGCTGCACACGTGCACAGAGGGTCTGCGGCTTGGCTATACATTATCATGTGCTCCCCCTGGGCAGTTGCAACATCGATCCTCTCCCAGTCCTGTCCACCCCACACCCATTCCTCATCATCGTCCCCACCCTGGTGCACTCACCTACTGGGGGGAGGGCATATGTGGCTACCAACTGTGGAACCCCTGCCTACCAGCCGTACCTGTGCCCTGCCATCCTAGGTATACAGACACGTGTCCCTCTGGAGCACACTACCCGTGCAGGAACAGCCCTCCCATGTCTGACCCAACATAGCATGATCCCTGTGTCTGGTGCAGTACCTGACCACTGTGGACCCCAGCACATCAGTATCACATGCCTGTTGTCATGGCACCAGTCCCACAGCCAGCCGATGGTCTCCCCTTAACAGCCCACCCAACACTCAATATAATGTGAACTTGTACAAATGCTCTTGGAGTGACTGGGCCCTAAGAGAGCACCCCCAGCATCCATACAGTGACCGGCACCACATGCATGTGACCCTCCCAAAAATGATATTGCAAAGTAAATGTTATTCATGGCATTGGTGTGCAGCAGTCGCAGGCTGTGGTCTCTGTGCAGCACCTGCAGCCTCCACCTGTCTCTAGCAGGAGCGTGTCACTCTGACACTGAACACACCTGTGAGGGCGATGCATAACACTCATCACAATATGTCCACAATGGCTCATGCTGAACATCATCCCTACACCACAATAGTGACTGATGCTGGTATTTTACAGTTAGCATTATGATACACAGCTGTCTTTGCTGGGTGCAGACTGTTGACAACACAACACACAAGTATGTGCACAGGATATGACCAGGTAACACACCATTGTACAAACACAACCCATGTGGTGGCAGCACAGGCTACATTTGGATGACAGGGAAATGCCATCATGACCCTTGAGTTCATTGGGAGTGGTACTGCATGATTATTGCACAGCTGGTACAGTATGTAGGTATGTGCACACATGACACATACAGCTATGCATGCCTGCACTGTTGATGGTTGTCAGCTGTGGCCTTGCAGTTGCAGCACATGTACTGTATCATATGACCACTGTTGTCCAATGCACTACACTGTACCACATCAAGGCATGTGGTGGTGCTTCACTACACACCACCAGCCCTTGCATAACATGACAGACCACAGCCATGACACAGCAGTATGGAGCCAGCCAACCCTGTGTCTGACTGTGACGATGATAGGCAGTATACCATTCAGTCATGCTATCTTAACTGTCACACCTCACGTGTGACCATGTGTCATGCACTGTTGGGTGTGATATGACACAATGACATACCTGTGCCAGTTGTCCTGCATGTACAGAGTACTACAGTGTATGTGTGCAACGTTGATGACACGGGCCTGGTGACATGCCCGTACTGTCCATGAGCGGCCTGGCGATTTCATGTTTGCACATCACCTACACAATGACACAATCCGGGGTGTGGGGTTGGACAATAATGCATACTACTAGCATGGCCTGTATGTGGACCACTGTGACAGTCACATGATGTACTCAGTACCATCCAGGACATCTGATGACACAGAACAGCATCACTGCATGCAGCACACACCACAGTAATGGCGTGAACCTCCCCTGCCCATGACACCAGTGATTTGCAACACCACACATGCAGTCCTGTGTCTGTCAGTAGGGGGTGTCATGTCCCCATGGCCAGGATCTGGATGTAACAGTACAGTATAACACAGTGGGTATGGGGAGCCGAACACTGGATAGGGGGTCATGCAGACATGTGGTGCTGTGCTATCCAGGACTTGGCTACACACACCATGCACAACATCCAGGGACACAGATACCCAACTTGCATGGCTGTGGTCTGCAGTCTATGATACACTGTACTGTTGACAATAAGCATTATGGGTGTACCTGACACATGCTAGCACCATATATATATGACATTACACATAACACAGCCTTGTACTCACCTGCTGCTGTCCCCTGTGCCTCCTGCCATTCTGGTGCCACCAGCTGGCTCAAACGTGGTTCCCTCTGCTCCACATCATTCTACTTGTGCTTTAACAGGATCAAGGTCCTGTGCACATCACTTGCGAGGTATAGGTTCCTGGCAATTGATTGTGAGACCTTGTCCCTCTTTTTGGTTGAGTGTAATGCCCTCCCTGGTGGCAGCAGTATGGCTGCATGCTTCTTGATGAGGTCCAGCGATGCTGCTGTCTCAGCATCACTGAAGTTGGGAGACCTGACCCTCTCTGCCATCATCAGCTGCCTGTAACTGTGTCTGTCTTGAAGCTAGTTGTGGCACAGACTGACACACCCTTCCAGCAGTACAGGCCTCAAACTACTCAGAGGACCACTTTGCAGCACATGCACATATTCCCACACATGTGTGACATGTGATTGTACATTCCACACACATGCACGATTTCCATGGGGAATTCATGCATGTGCACGAACATGGCAGTCATTTACATGCACATACGGTTAATCCATGGAAATGTCCCACATGGGCTGTGAATCATTGTTTGCTCATAATTATCATATGCCTGTGCCAGCAATGGCCTGTGTTGTTGAAATGTCCTGCAGGCATACCCATGACAGCCACCCTGATCCCCATCCTGTGGCCATCTGTATTTGGTGTCTGCATGACTGCCACGGACATGTGTGCATGCAGTGGTACAGATGTTGTTGTTACACCCTTGGTGACAACTGTGACAGCTACTGTGTGGCTGTTGTGCATGTCTGCCACTCTCACACCATGGCAGGCTAGGCCATGGTCCCAAGGGCCCGCAACCCCCAGCAGGGTATGACAATGTGCATGTATAACAATGACAGTTAACAGTACCCCACCAAACCACTGTACATGGGTGGTACATGTGGATATGCCCTGCAGTGGGATGACACCAGACAATGTTATGTCTCTGACCCATTGTGCTGCTGCAACACATGCCACAGGGTAAGTTGCATTATACAATTTATGCTTGGATCCTGGAATATGATCAGGGGGCCATTGCAGCTCTCAGCGGGGAGCAACAACTTGTCAGAGGGGATGTGGGGGTGGGGCCAGGGACTGAAACATAATACAAACATCAATGGCCTGCATTGTGGGGGGGTGACTGCCCCTGCCCCCCTACCTGGCACCCCTGAGTGCAGGTCATCAGTTGGGCATCACAGCAGGGCCGCTATCCTGGCATGTCACCCACCCTGGGGCATATCGGTCATCCAGTATCGCATTATGGACAGGTGTGTACTGTGTCCTACCCATATCTGGGCTATGTTGCTTGAAGGGTCGCTCAGTGTTATATGGCATTAGGGACATGTGTGCCGCTACCATGGCATGTGCACATCACATGAGTCTTGGGGCCTCATAGTGTTGTGATGCATGTCTGTGACCATCCCACTGGTGTCTCAGTGGAGTTGTGGATGTACATGCATCACAGTATTGTGTTTGTGCAGGTGTACACAGCCCATTACACATGTCATGTGATATGTGTCCATCTTGTTTGCAGGTGACAGTGGATACCCGCTCAGGCCCTGGCTCATGACACCAGTGACAGCACCACAGATACAGCAGGAGCAGAGGTACAATGCTGCACATACATGGACACAATCTGTGGTCGAACATACGTTTGGTCTACTGAAGATGCAGTTCTGGTGTTTGTCGACCTCAGGGGGAGCACTGCAGTATACCCTGGAAAAGGCATACAGGATATTCGTAGCATGTTGCATACTGCACAATATCGCCCTGTCCCACTGGATGCCAGCACCAGAGGTACTGCAACAGGATGACGATGATGATGCACGAGAGATACCAGCACCACCATCATCACCATCACCAGCAAGGGGCCAGTCCAGTCAAGCAGCATTGGCCCACCAGGCATGGCTAGGCTCATCAGACACTGCTTCTAGTGCAGTAACATGCACCTCAGGCATCAGTGCCTTATCCAGTTGTGCCATCACTGTATACCCTTCATATGCCGAGCTGTGTTACGTACATAGCTGTCATGTTCTCAGTGTGTGTATTGTTGTTCATCACCTGTGCTGTTTCATTTGTCTTGTTACTGGGAGGGGGGCTGTCAGTGGATGCCTATTGTGAATGATAAGACTGTAACTGTGGTACAGAATCATTTATTGGGGTGAGGAAACTCCATTTACTTCATATTCCTTGGTTTGTAACAGGTTACAGGTTTCTACTCATGTATAACAATACAGCACACTCATACATAGTAAGTTATGAACATGTATTGTATGAATGCAACTGAACATCGTTCATCAGACAGTGTACAGTACTACATACAGTAAACACTCATCTACAACATTGGCATTAATCCATCATTCATTTGTGCATCATGTAGCTATACCTGTGCAGATCAGTAGTCACAGTTAATTCATTATGTTATTCATGTCAACCTCTAGCCAGACCATTCTGGACTGTCATGACATGCTGTTGCACACATTAACAACAGTGGCCCAAAACTGTATCATGGACATGGTATGTGGACTGGGCACTGTCAGGCAGCATGGGGCCTATATATGCATTCAGTACATGATTGTCATGGTGTCATGGTCAGTGTTACTGTTAGGTCAATGCATGTGATGTCTGCACTCCTGACATATGTCCTGTGGACAGGTGCACCTCACAGGGCAACATATCGAATCCGGTTCCCAAACCGGATATGGTACATATCCACATGTGTACATCAACATAAACATGCACAACTACCTGTGCATGTCAGATGGTCCACCCATTGTGTTGTACATGGAGAGATGGTCAACATGTCCCATGGGGCATTTAGACACTTGGTGGGGTGGACCAGCACCGCAGGAGTGAAGGCACTCTGACTACTGTCATTTGACATGATGCGGGGTCCAAGTGCATTGCATCCATGCTGCACCTTGGGTAGCCACGGTAACAATAGTGATGTCCATGTCCAGACAGCTGTCATATGGTAACATACTTCATGGGCCTACATGAACACCCCTCTATATGTACATCATGGAGTTGATGGATTGGCACACAGCACGCAGCATGCACATCTCCACAATGCTGTGTAGCATGAGGCACCATTGACACATCATGTACAATAGATGGCAGCAGTCCCACTGTCTGTGCCACCACTTACACAGGGGCACTGTCAGTGACCACAGCAGCATGGGTGTCAGTGTCCACGGTCATGCGCACATGCAGTATGTGTATGTCACATGCAGCCATGCATCCAAGACACTGTCCTCCCTGTCAGGGGCATGGAGAGCATGCTTCCGTGTGTACATTACATGAGACACCTGGTTAGTGCAGCATGGTGCTCATGGCTGCATTGGAAGGCATTGCACGTCCCTGCCTTTCAAGTACACATACAATGTATATGTGTTGCATATATCAGGTATGTTCCATTGACCAGCCTAGAGGACAGCATGTGGTCCATTACACTGTACACCATATGGTGGTTCACAGAGTGGTCACAACAGCCATGGTGCATAACCATCATGTACATTATGCACTATGTGCTGCCACATTCAGATGTATGTGTGGGATGTGGCCCATGCTGCCAACACCTTAGGTACTCCAGTGTCACAACCAGCTGGTGTTTGTTTATCACACAGATCATAGTAGGCTGCTAGTGCAACAACACACATGTATGTAGGTGGGTAGGACATGTGTACAGGCTACCTAGCAGTATCAGGCAATAGACACACACATTAATGTGGTCACTGTAATAAGGCCAACTACATCACATACTGTTCCTGTGTCACATGTCAGCATTACGATGTTACACATCCATGACATGACACACGCACAACTAAGGACATGCTACAGATGTCTGCATGAGTGGGATACACACAGTGTTGAATGGCTACAGCTACAATGCTACTAGGCATCATCCAATACATGGTCCTGGTGTCCCCCTACACCTGTGAATCATCATATTGATGCCATCTGGTCTGCCACATGTGAAACATGTGTGTGTGGCACTACAGTCAGCACGCATGCAATGCACACCTTCTGTGGGCTGTGCCATGACAGTGCAACACTCACATTATGCAAGATGCTGTGTTTGAGGCATGTCTGTCTACCCCTATGTTGTCTGATGTCAGGTGTCCTGTGTTGTGCTGTATGCTTTCCCTGTAGTATTATCAATGGTCACAGATAGATGCTCTTACACATCCGTGGGCATCACCATGTACTCTGAGTGACTACATGACTGCCATATGCCTCTCATAACACTCCCAGTCACACAGCCCTGGGACACCTTGACTACAGGCCACATCTGCATGTGTCATGGCCATTGCATCTGTTGGTCATACACCAATGGTCCGAATGCATCATGTGTTCCATGCCAGGACACTGTGGGACCCTTCATGTACTAGGCTGGTCTGTGCTACATGTTTCTGATAGCGTCCCCCACCCTTGAACACACACCTGTGGTCTGTCACCAAGCACTGGGTGGTGGATGTCTGTTACCCCTGTACTACATTGCACATGTGGTTCACAGGTGCCTTTATGTGACACACAGGTATTCCTGTCACCCTGTGCATCATTGTTTGCCACTATCCATGTCCCTGGGCTGCCAAGTGTCACAACATCACATCACATGCCCCCACACAGTCCTTTTATCATACATTGTATGCCCAGCCCTGTATTACCACCCGACAGTGTCCAACACCATTATATAGGGCCAGCATAGCCAAGTGTGACATGTGGTGCAGAACAGACCTAGTCTGACATTGATCACAATGTTCACACTGCACAGTCTACCATGTGGTGTGGAATGATACCCAACTGCAGGTATGACAGTTCCATGCATGTTTATGGTCAGCATGGTATGCCAGGGATAGCACTACACTGGCAAGTGCTGATGGCACAGCTAAGACACTGGGGGTGAAACTGTGTAGCCGTCATATCAGCCATGATGGCATTACATGTGCAGTCATATCACATGCACTGGATGGCACCATTGTGTGTCCCCTGGTCATTCAGTGCAGAGCATTGTAGTGCTATAGGCATCATGCATTACAACACTTATCATTGCCTATGCAACACATGACCTGGAGCATCACCATTGATGGACACTGCAAACTATTCCCCTGCTGTGTCCATCAAGGTATGGTGTTTCTGTACTGTGCCATGTGTGTTGCTTGTTAACGGGCACATGGATCGATGTTGTCATTGGCACGTGGGTGTGACATCACAGGCCTTGCTGGGTGACACGTCCATGGTTCAGGACTGTCTGCATACATCTCAATGATAGCTCATTGGCTACACACTCTGTGTAGGACTGTGGCATGTGTTTGAGCAATGGGTCACTGCATACACTGTCAATATTACCATATCTATACCATTTACCTAGGTTGTGTGGTACTCAGGTATCCACTGGTCACACTGCTGTTGTCAATGTGGATGACAGTATAACATTGTTGTGTACTAATATCGACACCACAGACAATGGTATTGCAGAGTGTCAATGTATATGTGTGTGGCATTCAGAGTTACACTGGCAGACTTGGTACATACTGCACATGGCACACACATAATGTCCAAACAATATCTGGTTATGTTTCATGTCCATGTGGCATGTGCCACATTAGTCAAATGCACTCATGCATATGTACATGGAATGCAATGCTGGTGGTCTGGATGGCACGGATATGCAGGCTGTGCCATATTTGTCAACCAATACTGCTGGTCAGACACATGTCCGGGGTGTGCACATTGGGACAGGTGCTGTGCATGTTGTACATGTATGTAGCATCACACAGTATTGAGACCTGGCACACAACACATGGCATGTGTGAGTGCATGTGTGACTGTTCATCAGCAGTGTGCCAGGGGATGACACACCCTGTGCATCAACATGCAGGCGGGGCCGCCCTTTGGGGACAACAGAGAGTCTCACACACACACATTCATAACTGAAACAACTTTATTGACAGTACCAGTGCACAACACTGTCCACCAATCAATGACTACACAATGTCATTCAGTGTTGTACAGACAAACATAAACTGTATGACCTCTCCATCAGGCTACCTACCATCTGCAACATAATTAACACATGATGCCATCTGTGGCATTGTCATACTATATAACATAATCAATATATCCAATGTCATACTGGAATACTTCACTAGTCATGGTGTCATGCACTACTGGATTGTCCAGGTTTACATCACTATATACATTTCCCATGTTATGGTGAACAACATATGGAAGACATTCAGGGCTTTGGACTGACAACTGATGTAACTCCAACATGATATAAGTGCTCCACTAAGCCTGTTCATGTGAGTTTATGTGATGTTGCAAAGGGTCACATATGAGTGACCCATGACATGTAACATATGCATGTCTCTATCTCTACAGTACATCACTCAGGTGCCTGGTGACCTACACCACATCCCAGTGCCTACCGTTTCTTAGGTGGACGTCCTCTGCCAACATGTTTCACTGTGTTCTTCCTTTCCTTTCTCCCTGACACTGTCTGTGTCTGTGTAGTGTCAGCTATGGTTTGTGTTACCATTGCTGCTGTTGTCTGTTCTGCTGTGGTCACACTCTGTGTGTCGTGGGTTTCATGTCTGTTGTCTGCATGTGCTGCCCTTTGTGTCTGACAGGCACTCACCTGTCTCTTCTGTTCCTGCTTTTGTGTGGCCTGTGTCTCATCACTGCCTACATGCATCTGGCCACTGTTGTGAATCTTTCTCTTCTGTTTGGTATGTGCACTGTCAGTTGCTGACATGTCTGTTCCCCTCGCTGCACATACCTCACCTGTGCTTGCATCTCCCTGTGTGCTGCCACTGTCACTGGTATGTTGCATCTCTGTCACAGCCTCTGTATGTGTTCTGCCACTATCCCCTACCTGCAGTCTCTGTGGCATGGCCACCAGGGGTGCCATAACACTTGTGTGGTGTGTGATTTGTGACTGTGCTGTCACCTCCTGGATCTCCCCATGTTGCTTCCTACTCTGCGTACACAGTGTTGCACAATCCTGTCTGTGTCCCCATCTACAGCTGTTTCACAGTGAGCTGTCACATTGTGTGACTGCACAGGGTGACCTGCTGTCTGTGGTTGTACAAGCTTAGGACCACATGCATGTAGCAGGCTATGTGTAACAACACTGGCAGGTACTTGGCCCCTGGCAGTGGACGTGTCAGGCATGGTTGTGTGTATGACCACTGGGTCAGCCATGCCCACGTGGAGACCACCCATTGCTGTTATTGTATTGGTCAACTGATCCATTTCACCTGTTTGTCTGCCAAGTGCCACCACATGTTCTACATGTGCTGCATGCTGCCCTGACAGCACCTGACATACCTCCCTCATGACAGACATATGTGTGTCATGTATGGCATGCAACAAATCAGTGTGCTGCTGCATGATGATATTCTGCCTGGCGGTTGCACATGAGATGGCATGTAGTGCACCCACTATGTCAGCGCTCAATTGGCACTGTGTCTGATTATTATGCTGCACAGCTGCTGCTACAGATGGCACAGCATCTATCAGCTAATGTGTGTGCTCTGAGCTACTCTCATGGTGTTGTGAGAGGGTGTCCTGCAGGTTTTTAATGGCCACACTGATCTGCCTCTCCACATTGAGTATGGCATCACCATAGTGACTACGGTCGCTCTGTACTTCATCAGCATCACCCGCAGACTGTCGCTCGCAGTGCAGTGATGCGGATGTTCCCATCCCAAAGTTACCTAATGTCAGTCCTGAGATGTGACCATTCTCAGGGAACCTGTTAAGGGTGGACTGTGCAATGTCCTGTGCAATGTTTTCAATGGGTACACTGTCCTCATGCTTCTCTACATGCAGCTGTCTGTCTCAGTCAACCATGCCATTGTCGTCAGGCATCTGTGACTGTCTTGCACACCCTGCTGCACTCTGTTGGTCAGATGCTGGACTGTGTTGGGTATCCACATGATGCTGGGACTGCATCTCACCTGGTGTTGATGGGCGTTGTTGTTGCACTGGTCTCCCGATGTCACGTGTGGATGTACAACAACATACACATTATGACTGTTGTCTGTGCTGTGTCCATCCATTTGTAGGGCATGCATCCCATGCATTGTGGCATTGTACAGTTTCATTAGTTCCACAACAGGGTCACCATAGCATACTACTATGGCACATGGCACAGTGTATATCATGCCACAGTACAGTGCAGTCACCACTGCTGTCACTCATGCACAGCTGTACCTGGCCTCTGTCTGTTACTCCATTTACATTTACATCTGTAGTCCTGTCTTCACATGTGACATGAGGTATATGTGGCCACTGATGGCATGCGCATCGCTACTACCATTGCTGTCAGGCGCACACACACATGCAGCACTTGCAATGCACATCTGTCCCTACTGGGATCATGCATTGCATGTGTGTGGCTCTGTGCATGGCTCAGTGGCATCTTTTCACAGTGGTGTTCCCCAGTGCACATTCCATACATACAGATCTTGAGGTACGTACAGTGTTGATGCAATGGACATGTACTAGGAGACATGTGTCCAGTACACATCATGACCACTGTTCATCACGGTTCTAGTCCTGTTCCACAGGATTGACATGTCTGAGGGTGTTATTCATGCTTACACATGACATGTTACACACCCCTCAGGCCAGCATGGTCATGACTATTTCACAATCTATTTCTGTATCTATCACATCTGGACAGTGTGCATGTGTGTTATGGGTACACATCACCTGCTATGTGTCCATTTGTTTGTATCCCTGCAGACACGTGTTCAGTTCCATTGTGTTACCATTGTGGCATTGGCATGGCATGTCACAGACATGCACCCACAGGTCAATTGGTGTCACACATGTTTAGTCATGGTGGTCTGTGTGGCCACCTACACTACAACAATGTATATCATCCCTCTGTCAGCATCGTCCATCCCACTATGTGACATTGTTTCACATGTCTGTGTCACACAGTGCAACACAGATAGTCACTGTCCACAGTTCACAGGTGCTTGTCATGGTGATGTGTACATAGTACACTGTACATACATCACCGTTGCCCTACTGAGTATGTAACTTCCGATATGCATGGTGTTCCATGTCTACATGTGCTGTGTGTTTCCCATACTGACACTGACTATGATGTTGATGGCAGTTGAGGACTGCATGGCCCATCCAGTCTACCCACTGCTTTCCTACCTTTTGTATGTGCCATGGTCCTGTAGTCTGTCAATGGCCTATTTATACTCATCTGTATTGCTCCCTTATGCATATCCCATGCCTATTTGTTGCCCTGCACTGTTGTCATGACCACCACTTCCTGAGGTGGGCTATTCCATGCCTCCACCACCCTTTCTGTGACTTGTACCTTCATCACACTCCCCCATACACAGTCTCCCTCTAATCTCATGCTCTGTCCTCTAGTCCTGCTATTATTCTCATGTTGTGACATGTTAGACTCATTTACCTTGTTAATGCCCTTATGATGTCTGAATGTTTCGATTGTATCACCCCTCTGACTCCTTAGCTCTAGGGTATACATATTAGGCTCCATTGATCAGTGCTCATATGTTTCTGCTGCAGTCCCTGCACCATTAGGTTTTCCCTTTTCTGGACTGCCTCTCTGTTATTGCTGTCCTTGTTCATGTGTGGTCTCCAGTACTGCACACAGTATACCAGATGGGACCTAACCAGTGTCTTGTCATGAAGGTATACTACCTCCCTCTTATGACTTGCAATACCCCTACAGATACACCCCAACATCCCTCTAGCCTTTTCTACTGCACACATGACTATTGCCTGACACTGTGCTACTACAGGCAGTACTGTGGCATGTACACAGTGTTAGTGACACATTGCTTGTGTACCCCAGCCATGTTGTGTGTGTGTGCACTGGTTGCTACCACTTGTCTGTACCGATATGGCTGCACAATCCATCAGTTGCTGGTGCCTACAGGTGGCTCCCATGCTTTATGATGTGCAACATGCGCTCCATGGGACAGGTCAGTGGCCTATAGGTGCTTCAAGGGCTCAGGGCATGGGAGGGATCAGGGTGTGTGTGAGTAGACAGCAAAAAGGGTCACCAGGGTGGTGAATGCAGCTATGGTGAACACAGGGCAGACCTTGGCCAGGGGGATCCAGAGGAGGGTCATGGGTTCTTTATATGCATAGGGGGAATAGGGAACAGGCAGAGGTCCTAGATTAGGACCTAGCTTTGGTTTGTACCAGGGGGGTTGGAGGTGCTATGTCTTGCATGTGGAGTGGAAGCACACCTGGGAACAGAATGGGACTGGTACAGATCAGGGGCCCAATGGGTGTGGGGACAGGGAGTGGCCACCATGGACAGATGGGGGGCCAGGAGTACAGGGTACTCTGTGGAAGGGGATGGAGGCCAATATCCTGGTTGTGGGAGTGTATGGGGGACCTCAGGTCCCTTCAATAAATAGACACACTTGGGCCACGTGAGATACATCTCAGGGTGCTGAGAGAATTGGTGGATTTCCTGGCAGTCCCCCAGGTGGTGCTCTTCAACATCTCCCTGAGAACTGGATGAGTGCCCCATGACTGGAGGGTGGGGTGGCCCATGTTGTGCTGATCCATATGGTGGGGTCAAGGGAAGGGGCAGGGACTTACAGGCCCATTAGCCTGCCATTGGTGGTATGCATTGTGATGGTGGGTATTGTCACAGATGGGTTAGGGGGTGTCCTGGAGCACATTGGGTATTTGGATGATTGGCAGCATGATTCTCTCCCAGGATGAATATGTCATATGAACCTTGTGGAGTTCTATGACTGGGTGCCGAGGGCCCAGGACTGGAGTGGCCAGAGGACTTCCAATGTCTGTACTTCGGAAAGGCATTTGATTCTGTATGCCACAATGGCCTGCTGGCTACACTGATGGATATGGGGGGTGGGGAGACAGTTGTTAAGTTAATTAGATATATGCTCTCTGAGCATACTCGAGGGTGTGGTGTTTGTGGGGCTAGCCTCATCCCCAGGTTTGGGTTATTAGTGGGTTGCTGCAGGGGTCAGTGCTGGGGCCACTCCGGTTCACTGCCTCTGTCTCAGTCATGGGACGGGTGCTCAGGTTTGGAAGGAGTCCCTTTGCAGATGACTCAGGGCTGGGTACAGTGGTGGATGTAGTGTTGGTGAGGGTGGCCCTGCAGGCAGATCTGGAGGCTCTGAAAGGGTGGTCCAATATTTGGACACTAGGGGTACATGTAGGGAAATGAACAGATCTGCACCTGGGAGTTAGTTATCCAGCCAGGGGCATACCCTGGGTGGGGATGTTATTCTAGTCATGGAGGGTGAATGGGACATGGGGTAGTGGTAGATGTCAAGCTACACTACTCATACTTGTAGGTGGGCAGTGACAAGGGCACTTAGGATGCTGGTATGCATCACCATGTGGATCACCTCCAGAGGGCTGGCAGTGATCTACCTCTGTACAACTGCTTGGCAATGCCAAACCTTGAGTATTGTATGCAGTTCTGGAGCCAACATTTGTAGAGGGATGTTACAGTCCTAGTGAGGCTCCAGAGGAGGGCAACATACATGGTCTGGGGACTGGGCAGTGGACTGATGTGGTGAGGCTCAGGGGGCTCGAGATGTACACCCTGTGGGGATGGACAGGAGGGCCAAGTCAGAGGGCCTCCGGTATGTGACAGGGATCATTACGGGGGCACAGTCATGGTGCCCCAAGGGGGGAGGTTGTGGCAGGTGCAAATGTGTGTCAGCTGGCAGGGCGCAGGCTCAGAGGGGAGTGGGTGTGGTGTTTTGTCACAGAATGGGTGGTTGCACCATGGAATGCACTGGACAGGGAGCTGGTAGAGGTGAAGACTGTGGCTGGGTTGGGAGGGGTTGGGACAGGTGGAGGGGCATCTGACATGGTCCACTGCAGCTGCTACATCTGCAACTGGGGACATTATAACATGAGTGGGAGAGGTGGAGACATATCTGCCCTCAGTGAGGGTGCTGGTATCCGAGCAGACTAGATTGACTGTTATGCCTATGCTGCTGGCATTGCTGTCTGTTAGTATGTATGTTAGTCTATGCACACAGTGCATTGTGCAGTATGTGCATGGCTGACCGTGCCCAGTCAATGTTTGTGTTGACCTTCACACACACACACACACACACACACACACGCGGTGTGTTTGGTGCTCCTGTGTTAGCAGTCCCCTTGCAGCTGTACATAACTGGGGACAGTGTGCCAGGCACATGTGGACCTGCAGGGCTCAACATGCTGTTGTGTACTGACATGTGTTGCTGTGTGTTGTTTATTGCTGTGGTTTGCCATGTGTTCCCACACCTCATTCTGTTTCTACACGTTTCAAACAACACACATTTACAGCCTATTACATTGCCATATATGCTCCATCATGTCCGGTTATTATCTACAGTTATCTCCTTATTGCTGGGTTTGCACAGTGGGGCAATGGATCATGGCACATATGTCACTATATGCACCATCCCTGTGTGCAAGCTGCCATCTATGTGTACAGTATTGTCCATACATCCCTATGCATGACTGGACACCATGACAGGACTCCATGTCACATCCTTTGCTGTGCACATTATGGACTTGTTATCATTCCAGTATCTGCTGTCCCTATGGACATGTCCCTGATACTGTGTGTGTTTAGTTGCCTTCCATGTCACCTGCCCCTGCTGGACACTTACCAGTGTCAGACATGTACTGCTGGGTCCAGGTATCCATCGCATCAGGCCAGTACCCATGTCCCCAGTACACCCTCATTTGGATTATCTTGTTTGCACATCTGTGTGGTTCCACCACAGCCAGTCCAATGCATGTGTACAGTGTTGCCATGCATGTTGTGGCACATTGCTGTACAGTTGCTCAGTTATGTTTGTCCAGCACACACTGCACTGCACATGCAGCCATCACTATTGATGTTGTTCCATTCACATGTGACGGCGCAGCTCATGCTGCCACACTGCACTGTATTGGGCATCACAACACATTCGCTAAACAGACCCATGTGTGGTGGTGACACATGTGTTCACAGTATGTGCTTGCACAATTGCTCACATCCTCTCATCACACTGTTGTGCGCTGCACACTTGTGCATGCACCATGTGTGCCATTCTTTATATGTGCTTTGACACTCGTCATTGTTGTACTGGTACAGTATTTGCCACTCTACATACTCACCTCTCGCATGTATAGTGCACATTGCCATTCCCTGTTTTACATGGCAACATACACCTTGTGGCTCGTGAGGACCACTATGACCACTTGCCCTTCCCATACCCCTACCTATTGGATGTGCTGCAGCTCCTGCTTAACCAACAACCTAGTTCCTCCTACCCCCCACTATCACTGCCTTATGTCTCACACATAGATTCTTGGCTTCACCCACTGTCTGACTCCACAGACACACCAGTACAGCTGTTACATGTATCCACCACCATCCCCATGGCATTATACTTGCTCACATCACCTCTGTTCAGTCTCCCATCTTCCAATTGTGCCCCCTTGTTTGTGCACATCCCATGATCAGGCAAATGCTTCGATCTTGGACATTGTTGTTTCCCTTGCTGTACGTGAGAGTTACTATCATGTCCAGCTGCTCTGCATTGTATTTGTTTGTGCCCCTGTACTGTGCCAGTATCTGAACTGTGAGCCACATGCATCCCATTGATGCAGTCTCTCTCATGTGCAGCCCACATTGCTTCACACAGAGCTCCATGTGTTGCCAGGCCATGTGTTGTTATCGGCACATCCCTGATGTACACCTTGTGCCCATGGTTTGTTTGTGGTGGTTGTGGTGTTATTGGTGGTGGTATGGGCTAGGCTCCACATGCCTTTGTGATGCATAGTGGTTTACATGGTAACAGTACTGACCCTTGCACAGTGCTGTGTCATTTATAGTTTACCTTTTTGTCTGCTCCCTGTCATCCATTTCCTGTGTGTGTGGTCATGTCAGCAACTGCATACGATCCTGTCCACAGGCATTAGATGGTTCATGTTTGTTGCCAGCATTCATGGCTTCCTGTGTTCTGTCTCTGTTGCCACACATTGGCCTGTGTCTCCCACTTCCAATATCTATCCCTCCTGTTATGCCCCACCTTGTCAGTATCCACCACCCTGGAACAGAATGTTGTCAGCTGATTCTTGCCCTATATTACTGTGTATCACTGCTGCAGTGTGGCTATTGTTGGCAATGCAGGGCACACACTGCTGACCTTCTCCCTATTGTAGTCAGTTGTGCACCTCACATTGCTTGGGCTGTGGCACATTTGCATGGATACCTTACCTCCTTCCCAGTGGCAGAACCCTACATAAGTGCTACCATTGTTCTCCTGGGGCAGGCCTATGGGTCATGTTGCCTGGCATCCCATGTGGGACAGTACTGCAGGCCTTGCAGTACACATTTGTACATCCTTGTGCCATTCTCTACCTTCTGCATTGTGTACCCTGTCACTCTGTCCAGTTGTGTGCTCATAACACATCATGGACAGTGTGACATTGTGTGCCTAGTGTGTTGTGTGTTCTGGTCTACCTGTGTCTGTGACATACATCCATGCCATACCTCCTTGCTGCTTCCAGTACAGGGGTTGGACTTGTATGGCAATGATTCACCCTCAACACCATGCTGACATATGTGTGTGGTCATGGCACATGTACCCTGCACATGTGCACTGTTTCCACCTATGTGTTTGTTATGTCTGTGACAATATATGGTGATGTGTTTCTGACAGTACTGTTCATATGTTTTCTGTTATCTGTTATGTAGACATATACTTGTAGATACCATCATGGCAGTGTTCTCATGCTGGACAGTCTGCTGTGTTGCTGCTTCCTGCACCCACTGCTTCCTGTGTCCTGCTTGTGTTCCTGCCCCTCCAGTTTTGTGTGTTACAGTGTGTGTAACATGTTCCTTACAGATCATTGACACCCTCCAGTCACCATACTACATTTCCCAACATCTATGTGCTGTGCTGCTGTTGCTTTACTGTGTCATTCCCAGTTCATTAGCTCTTTGTACCAGTCCTTCCCCGGTCCATGGTCATGTTCACTTTGCTGCCCTCTGCCATGTTTGTTGGACATTGTTTTCAGCCTCACATTGTTTCACCTTATTTTCTCTTTATAAATTGCTTTTAACCCTTATCATGTGTTCACACTTTGTTATTCACATATGGCATGTATCAGGCTCATGTCAGCAATCTTAGCCATACATCCATGTACATTTCATGTTTGCATCTCCTTGCATATGTACAGTATGTATGGTTTGTACAGCTTCCCTCACACACAGCATGACACATCTCACTCACATGCATTTGCCACCATCCTTATAATGCTATGCATGTCATGTGTATGTTGCAGATGTGTGTACATACCTCCCACCTGTAGGTGCATGCTTAGGGTGTCCATCTGGCTGACACCACTGATGTTCAACTCCTGCAGGTGTGGCACTACTCTCTCTTCAGCATCGGTGAGAGTGGGGACATCCCAGCTCCTCCACCTGTGGGAATAGATGCATCTTTACTAGCTTGACTCATGTGTATCCAACACTCGTTCACTGTATTCAGCCAGCACCCATACATATATGTCAGTGTCAGTGGCTCAGTAGGTAGCACACTCGCCTCTGAGGCCGGGAGATCAGAGGGCTGTGGGTTCAGTTCCCACATCTGGCACTTGGGTTAATATCCCAGTACTGACACTGTAATGCAGCATGAGAGGGGTGCTGCATTTCTGAGGTGCCGTCTTTCGGATGAGACGTTAAACCGAGGTCCCATTTGCCTGGATTGGTGGTAGTTCAGGTGGATGTTAAAGATCCCATGGCACTTATCGAAAAGAGTAGGGGAATTTCCCCAGTGTCCTGGCCAAATTTCCCTCATTCACTAAAAATACCACCAACAGCTTAATCTGGTTCAAGGTCAGTTGCCATTCATCTGTATCCCCCCCCCGGGTCATGCCTGAAAATAGGCAGGATTTGTCTAGTGCACTTACCTGGTCAACAAAAGCTAAAATTAAAAAAAAAAAAAAATATGGACAAACAATGCCACAGTGTGGCAGGCACATCTCCAGGTACATTCATGTGTTGTTGGTTTATATGGTCATACAGTGTTCACACTGCCTGACTGTTCTTGGGTGCATATTGGTGAACACTGTTCTCAGCTGGAGCACCATGCAACATACCTTTATCTGTGTTGTGCACATCACATAGATGCTATGTACAGGTGTCACCAGCCTGTCTTTCTGTGGTGTTTGGGACAGTGACATGTTTGTGTACTGCCTTGTCTGTACTCTTGTTACCAGCCATTATCACTGTGGTGTGTGTCACACTTTGTTAGATGACACTGGTCTCACTGCAACAGATGTCTATTACAGTTTGAAACATAGACACATAGAAACATAGAAGTTGATGGCAGATAAGGACCTCAAGGCCCATCCAGTCTGCCCATTTCTTTTTCTATCTTATAAATGTGCCATCGGCCTTTGCTTTGATGCTTTGCTTTTGCCAGTGTTTTAATACACACATGCACCTATGACTGCCAGGTCTGCCTGTCTGTGGCCATGTCCAGCTCTCCCTACCTATGCCTGACCATGTGCTGTGTACCTGTTGTTGGCTGCTGTTTACTTGTGTTGTGCAGTGTGCTTGTGTGTGTGGGCCAGGCTCACACACTTTTCCTGCTGTTGTGCATCTGATACTGTGTTCTGCACTACATGCTATGACTGGGTTATTGTGCATGTGTCAGTTGCCTGTTTTCAGTTATGGGCACATTGTACTGGACAGGTTATTGCTTGCCTTTCCTATACATTATTGTGTTGGCACCTGTTCCAGGTTGTGCTGCAGTATTCCCGTGTGCATATTGGTGGACATGTGTTTGTGGATGTTACCACTGGGATTTGGTTGCATGTTGTGGACAGTTCATGTTTGTGCAACCTGTGCAAGTGGTACACTGTCATTGCCTGTGCTGCTGCTGCATGTTTTCCTTTAGTACATACATATGATGAGGGTATAGTGTATGTGTCACCCGTTACCAGGCACACATTTGGGATGCAGTGCTGGGTGGGGCATTGTGTGTTATTCATCTGTACTGTTTGAACACAGTGATGCTCTACCATGATGGGTGTGCTGTTTCAGATGACCCACTGCTGTGATGCAGCATATGCCTTACTGTGGCTTGGGGGGCACTTTTACTGGGCATGACATCTGCACTACCAGTCATGTGGTATGCCGGCCTGCGGTGCTGCCTGTGTACAGGGGGAGGGCTGCATGGACTGTGTTGTCCATTTCTGCAGCCTGTATCCTGCTGTTGTGTATGTGACACATGTTCTGTTATGTCACTTCTGTTCCCACATCAGTAGAGCTGACACCTGTCCTTTTTACACAGAACAGGCCTGATATGGGCAGCCGTGTCCTGATACACAACATGATGTATGCTACATGTCCTGCTTTTATTTTTGTATACGTATTTCCTACCTGTCCTCTGCATGTTGCATGCCACTACATCACCTTACCTACATTAACATGCAATGTTCAGACACAATTGGCAGCAACTGAGCTACTACAATACTTAACCTTATTTCTGATTATAGGGGACACATATCTGTTCAGTTGCATTTCTCCAGCTTATATGCTATCCTGCAACACATCTTGTTTCAATGGGGACTGTATCACTTATGGCTTCTTAAAAGGTGGTCACCCTCCACAACAGTAATAACCTTGTGACTACAGATACATGGACATTGCTGTGTAGATGGTGTGCAACTATTTCACTTACCAATTTGTTGGCTTGACCATCTTATTTGCGCCAGCTTCTCCTTGGCCCTTCATCTGATGTCATCATGCTTCTTTTTTAGGGTGTATACATACTCACTACATTCACCTTCTGGTGGATTTTGTCCCATATTTCAGACTTGGCAGCCTTTGGTGTGGACCTGCTATGAAGCACTGCATAGTTTGCATCCACTTTATGTACCAGCAGCTCCTCCTTTCGTGATGTCCAGTTTGCTGCTCGTATGCTTCTGCTTGCTGAACCACTTGATGCTGTTTGTCCTTCCTGGCTGCTGGTTGGCCTTGGCTGCTGGCCCTGCTGCTGTGGTGCCAATGGCTGTAGTAGTGTACTGTGTTGCTGCTGTGTCTGCTGGGGCTGTTGGTGTGGCTGGGGCAGGATCTGCTGTTGTGGCCCCTGCTGTGCATACAGTGCTGCCTGTTGTGCATAGGCTAGCTGCTGTGTTGGCACCTGTGGCTATGGGATGTGTGGTGGTTGGCATTGTGCCTGTTGCATGCTGTACACACCTGTCTGTTATTGCTGTGCATGCCTGTGCTACTGCTGTTACCATATCTGTGCTGTGGGCTGTCCTATATTCCCCATTCCTGGCTACTGTTGCATGTGCTGCTGTTGTGCTGGTACTCCATGCTGTTGCATATACTGATAGGCATGCTGCTGCTGCTGTTCATCTCCCTGCTGTGTGGCATGCTGCTGGCTTCTCTGTGGCAGTTGGTTTGGGTTCATGCTTATTATTCTCCTGCCTTTTCTCCTTTGATCCTCAGGGTGTTAAATGTGGTATTCCTGAGGCTCTTTTTAATTGCACATGCAGAATGCCGCAACTGCATGTTTTTGCAGAATTCCACAAGGGTGCTACATTTCTTTGTGAATATCCCACAGCTGCATTTCCATAGTGCTGCAGGCCTTTTTCCCACAGCTGCAGGATTTTTGCTGTTCTTTGTGAATCCTGGCCATGGTGTCTAATGGCACCTCCACCCTAGTTAGCACCCCTGTTAGTCAGTTATTTAGTTAGTTATTTAACTAGTTGGTTAGTTTCTCAATTACTTGCTTCATTTTCTTTATTTAAAGTGACACTGGGATGACCAGTCCCAGTGTCAGATGTGCCTGCCAACCCACTTCTGTTTTTGAATGATTTCCCAACATTGGGGGGCACAATCTCTATTTTGACAGTTGACCTTTTCCCCTCTAAGGTGGCACAGTGGATATCCCACACCCAGTGTCCCCAGTTATGTTACTCCCAACAGCCACCAGTATTAAGTAACACTGGGGTGCCCACCCCCAGTGTTACAAAATGTATCCTTTTTGCAGTTGTACAGCTGCAAGAAAACAAAACAGTACCCCGCCATCTTTTTTTAAGCCTGTGAAAAAAGAAAACTGTCCCTCGTCATCTCCCCCATTCTCCTCCCCATCCCCACCCTTCCTCTGTGCACCCACCTCCCTGCACCCACCCCTTACCCCATACCTACCTCTGGAGGTCAGGCAATGTCCTCTTCTGTGGCTCTTCAAAGCCAAACTGCAAACTGAGGGATTAAGGTAAGTGCCGTATAATGGCTGTCTATGGCATTTTGAACCTATATTGATATATCTGGCATTTTGTAACATTTTTCCACCAGATTTTCAACATGGGCTTTGTGGGGCCCCATCTAATGAACATTGTCACTGGCATCTCATTACTCAGCCCCCAAAAGGTGATTTTGCAGTGAGTGCATGTAATCATGTTTTGGGACTGATTAATGAAATGACAGTGACAGTGCTCATGAGGGGAGGTCCCAAAATGCTAATGTTGAAAATTGGGTGCAAAAATTCAAAACAATGGTTGCGATACGAGCATGCATTGTGCAGTTTCTACGCAGGCTTGTAACTTTGCCAATTTTTAATATTTTCACTCCAGATTTTCAGCATTGCCATTTTTTCACCTCCTCATGAACAGTATACATCTGTCATTTGTCACATCCTGTCCAAAACATGTTTTTGCACCTTTGATGTACAATGGTGCAGTTGCTTTGCAAAATCAGCTTTTGGGACAGATTAATGAAATGATAGTGCCAATCTTCATGAGGTGGGATCTCCAAAAGGCCATGTTGAAAATTTGGTGAAAAAATTCCTGAAAATGCCTAGATTATGTGTATCCACTGAAATTTTTCTTTGCACATGCATAACTTTGTGGGATTGGAGCGCAGGGTCTGAATGACCCTGCGCTCCCATAATAAAAGAAGGATACAATTATACTATCTGAAAAAGAAGGGAATTCATTCCAAGAAACTCCATTAATGTATCAGTTAGGGTTGCTTGTACAGCAACCAAAGTTTGGAAATGCGATGTTAGGGTTCCCACCCTACTACCCCACCCTCCATACACCAACAGACATTGGGGTGTGCCATGGGATCAAAAGGACTAACTCTCTTCCAATTGTCCTATATTGTAGCATGTCAGCTTGTTTACACAAGGAATGGAGTGAGAGTTGGGAATGATGACCCCATGGCACACCCCAACAACTGTTGGTGTGTGGAGGGTGGGGGGTTGTAGGGGTGGTAACAATATCACTGCAGTTCCAAACTTTTGTTGCTATGCTATCAACCTTAACTGATGCATTGATGGAGTTTTTTGCAATGAATATATATGTATATATTTATACTCATTGCAAAAAACATCATCAATGCAACAGTTAGGGTGTTTACTAAAGCAACAAAAGTAGGGAAATTTCATGTTAGGGTTTCCAATCCTAATGCCCCACCCCCACCCTGTACACACCCACAGGCATCAGGGGTCTGCCCTGGGGTCATCAGTCCTAACACTCACCCCATTTCATGAGTAAATAAGCTGAGATGGGTACAGTATAGGAGAATAGGGTGAGCATTAGGGCTGATGACCCCAAGGCAGACCCCTGATGCCTGTGGGTATGTGCAGGGTGGGGGGTGGGGTGTTATGGTTGGAAACCCTAATGGGAAACTTCCCTGTTTTTGTTGCTTTAGTAAACACCCTAACTGATGCATTAACAAAGTTTTATGCAATTAATTTCCTTACTTATTGAATAGTATAACAATATCCTAATTTCCTTGTTAAGGGCCCTGCACTCACATTTGTCCATAGATGTATACATGTATGTAGCTATGGGAGACCTGCACTCCCATTCCAGCCTAAATGCATATATGTACATAGTATAAAGAAGCTTCTAGATATGGTGTCATTCTGTATCAGAAGCCACACCATATCCAGAAGCAGACATCCAGTATATCTTAGTATGGTTTCTTTGATCAGTGGTCTCAACCTCATAATTAACTGTGCCAGTACACCTAAGCACTTTATACAGTTCTTGACACTTCATTAGCAGTTTGTTTTCTGAAGTAGGTAATAATAATAACAGTACCTTTTCACCTGGCTCAAAATGTTTTCCTGTTACCTCGTGATCATAATACACTTTCTGTTGGTTTTGTGCCTCTTCTTGGTTAGTATGTGCAATTTCATCATAATTGACTGACTTCTTTCTTAGCAAACACAAATATGCCAAAATAGATTTTTTTGAGAGGGGTTATCTTGCCATGATTCCTTTATAACATCTAAGGGTCCCCTGGGTTGTCTACCATATAGCAATTCAAATGGTGAAAAACCTGTTTATGCCTGTGGCACTTCTTGATAAGCGAAAAGCAAATTTGGTAGATACTGGTCCCAGTTTCTTCTTTCAACTTTCACAATGTTTATTAGCATGCATTTTAGGGACTGTTTAAAACACTCAACATGACCATCTGTTTGGCGGTAAGGGGAGGTCCTTATGGTGGTTACATTGAGTAATCGGTATAGCTCCTTTAGCAAGGCAGCACCAAAATGATTACCTTGATCAGTAATAATTTCTGTTAAGGTATGCCCACCCTGTTGAAAATATTTGCAAGCTCTGCAGCCACTTTCGGGGCTGTTACAGTGTGCATTGGTACCACCTCTGGGCATTTAGTAGCATAGTCACATCATAACAAAATGAAACAATTTCACCATTTACTTCTATCTAAGGGGCCTATCACATCCATTGCAATCCTCTCAAATGGCACATCTATCAAAGGTAAGGGCTGCAGGGGCACCTTGTCTCTCTTAGACACTGGGAGTACTTTCTAACATTTAGGACAAGACCTGCAATAAGTAGCTACATTATCATGGATCCCAGGCCAGTAAAACTTGTACAGCACCCTGGCAAGGGTGCGTTCCCTTCCTGAATGATCAGCCAAAGGATTATCATGTGTTATTGTAATAACTCATTTCTATACTTCTTTGGGATGACCAATTACTCTATCTGTTCATGTGCCTGAGAATTGGCACAAACATGGTACCGTAGCCCATTACACTTTCTAAAAACAGGTTCCCACTTTAGTGTTTCACCCCACCTGCTTAAATTGACCTTGGAGAGAAACATAATTAGTCTGTTCAAAAGCAAAATCACAATTAGTTATCAGTCTGGTTTTGGGATTTTCTTAAATTAGCCTCTTATGTGCATTAATCTTTTCTTGCAGAGGCTTAGCCCCCGAGTTGCACTTCTACACAATTCATATGTTGGTCTGGCAAATCAAGGTTCCTCTATGATGACACCCTCATTGGAGACCAAGAAGAATGCTGGGGACATCCACAAGGGAGACCCACAAAAGAGTGGCAAAGGACAACAGAAGGGAAAGAAACAGCTTCTGATAGGGGACTCAGCTGTTAGGGGTGTAGACCTGGGGAAGGGAGAGGAGTGGGAAGTAAGGTGCCTGCCTGGTGCCATGGCTTGGAGGGACAGGAAGCAAATCCTCAGGATTGCAGAAGCAGTATCACAGGAGAGGAAACTAGATATCATTGTCCACCTCGGGACAAATGACCTAGCTAGGTATGAGATCAGTACAGTGCAGGATGAATTTGTGGAGTTGGGGAGGGGCCTCAGACAGGTAGCAAGCACGGTAACCTTCTCAGAGGTGCTGCCAGTCTATGGCAGGGGTGAGGCTAGGGTACTGCACACCATGCAGTTTAATGAATGGTTTCAAAACTGGTGCAGAGTACAGGGCTTTGGCTTCATTGGGGACTGGTGGTCCACCTGGAGAGATGAAGGTCTATACTGGCATGATGGTCTGCATCTGTCCAGGAAGGGAACCACGCTCCTAGGTGACAGGTTTAAAGGCTTCCTTGGCAAGCTTTTAAACTAGCCAAGGGGGGAGATGCTGATAGGAAACAGGAAAGTTCAAGCCTCCCCCCGCAAAGCATGGCAGGTAGTAGGGTAAACACTGAGGTACAGAGCTTGACAGAGGGCAGGGCAGGGTAAATGGAAAAATGGACAAGGGCAATAAGAGCAGGGATGGGGTAAAAAGGATAAAGCCAACATTAAATGGAGGGCAATGAGTACCAATGCCCATAGTCTTGAAACAAGCTTCCAGAGCTAGTAGCCCTGATGGAAGTGGAACACTTGGATATTGTGGTAGTCACAGAAACATGGTACACAGAGAACCATGACTGGGATGTCAACATACCAGGGTACACAATCTACAGAAGGACAGGGAGGGTAAAAGAGGAGGTGGAGTAGCTCTCTACATAAGGAAGGGATCAAAGTAACAGAACTAAAAAGTAAAGGGGGAGGACAAGAGGAACTCTGGGTCACATTGGAGACAGGGAATGGCATCACAATCCGCACAGGGTTGTATACAGACTCCCGTCTCAAGGGGAAGAAATGGACAAGAAAATGATAGAGGGCATTCTCAAAATGGCTGAAAAGGGGGAGATACTGTTGATGGGGGACCTGAATATGCCAGATTTTAACTGGGCAATATGGACGGCAGCCACATCCAAGAGCAGGGTCATTCTCGATGTCCTACAGGGAGCATGCCTTAGACAGCTAGTGGTGGAACCCACTCAGGAGGGAGCAATATTAGACCTGGTACTCTCAAATGGAGAGAGGATCACAAACTTAGAAGTCAGTAGACACCTGGGAACAAGTGACCACTGCACAGTGTGCTTCACAATAAACACAACCATGGAGACAAGCCATACAAATACAAGGATACTGGACTTTAGAAGGGCTGACTTTGGCAAAATGGGTGAATACCTGAGGAATGCATTAGCAAATGGCCAGAAAGGAGGGGTGGAAGAACAATGGAGAAAAATCAAAACTGCCATCATGGAGGCAACAAGCCTTTGTGTGAAACAAATAAAGAAAACAAAGCAGAATAAAAAACCACTGTGGCTCTCAAAAGAAGTGTCAGGGAAGGTTAAGGAGAAAAAGGCTGCATTCAAAAAGTATAAGGAATCACAGACAGAACACGACAGGGAACTGTATCAATTAAAGCAGAAAGAAGTGGGGAAGGCAGTCAGAAAAGCAAAGGCCCAAACCGAAGAAAGGATAGCCAACTCAGTTAAGAAGGGGGATAAAACCTTTTATAGGTACATTAGGGAACATAGAAAGGTTAAGGGAGGGATAGAGAAGATTAATAAAGGAGAGGGAGGTGGGCAGAGGGAGACAGTGAAAAGGCAGAGATAATGAATGAATACTTTTGCTCAGTATTCACAAAAGAAGAAGAGGAGGAGTTACCTAAACCAAACAGTAGAAGCACTCTAGATAGTGGGGTTGATACCAGTCCATTTAAAGAAGAAAGAGTACTGAAAGAACTTCCAAAACTCAAGGTGGACAAAGCAATGGGGCCTGACGGGATTCACCCTAGAATCCTAAAAGAGCTAAGGGAGGACCTAGTGACACCACTAACCACACTTTTTAACAAATCATGGGAAGATGGTGAGGTACCTGAGGACTGGAGGAGGGCAGATGTGATTCCTCTTGACAAAAGTGGGAGCAAGGCAGAAGCAGGAAACTACAGACCTATTAGTTTGACCTCAGTGGTGGGGCAAATGATGGAATCACTTCTGAAAGAAAGAATTGTTGAGTACCTAGAGGCCAGCAGGGCACTGGACCCAAAGCAGCATGAATTCACAGCAGGAAGGTCATGTTAGACAAATCTAATTGATTTCTTTGACTCGGTGACCAAAGTAATAGACCAGGGAGGGGCTGTGGATATGGCTTACCTAGACTTTAGCAAGGCATTTGACACAGTCTTGCACAAAAGATTAATAATCAAGTTAGCCAGCCTAGGAGTGGGTCCCAGGGTGGTAGCCTGGGTAGAAAACTGGCTGCACAATAGGACACAGAAGGTAATAGTGAATGGAACACATTCTGAAGAAAGGGGGGTTACTAGTGGAGTACCTCAGGGCTCAGAACTGGGTCCAGTCCTCTTTAACGTCTTTATAGGTGACATTGAAGAGGGTCTGGAAGGAAAGGTATGCCTCTTTGCGGATGACACAAAGATCTGTAACAGAGTTGATACACAAGGTGGGGTAGAAAGGATGAGAAGGGACTTGGCAAGGTTGGAGGAATGGTCAGACATATGGCAACTTAGATTCAATGCAAAGAAGTGCAAAGTAATGCACCTGGGAAATAAAAATCCAGGAGAAGAGTACACAATAGCAGGGGAGGTACTAACAACAACAATAATGGAAAGGGATCTGGGTGTAGTCATATCAGATGACCTAAAGATGGGTATGCAATGTGAGAAGTCAGTAGGAAAGGCAGGGGACACTGGGATGCATAGGGAGGGCATGACAACTAGAAAAAGGGAAGTGGTTATCCCTCTATACAGACAGTTGGTGAGACCCCATCTGGAGTACTGCGTGCAGTTTTGGAGACCTCATCTACGCAAGGACATAGACAGGATGGAAGCAGTCCAGAGGAGGGCAACTAAAATGATGCAGGGTCTACATCAGAAACCATATGAAGAGAGACTGAGAGAGCTTAATATGTATACCCTTGATGAAAGGAGGGACAGGGGGAACATGACAGAAACTTTTAAGTACCTCAAGGGAATCAACAAAGTCCAGGAGGGTAGCATCTTTCAGAAAAAGAGATGTGTAAGGACAAAGGGGCACAATTTAAAGTTAGAGGGGGGACGGCTCAGGGGTAATGTGAGGAAATTCTTTTTCATGGAGAGAGTGGTGGACGATGGAACCGCCTTCTGGAAGGTTGTGGGGTCTAAAACAGTGGAGGAATTCAAACATGCATGGGACAGACATAAGGCAATTATAGTGGGGGGTTACAGGAAATAGGCTGTTGGTTAACTAGAATCTGCAGCTTATCCAGTAGGTAGGGAAATGGGCAGACTGGGTGGGTCAAGTGGTCCTTATCTGCCGTCAAAGTCTATGTTTCTACGTTTCTATGTTTCTTGCCACAGCTGTTTCAGGCATCTTCTTTCTCATCAAAAATTTCTGGATCTTGGAGCTTGGCTGAAACAAGTCTTGATCAAAAGCTACCAAAGGGAAAACTGCCCTCTTCATTCCAGTTTTTCTTTGCCTGTACTCTTCTCATCACAGCTGCTGAAACTGTAGGTTTGTCTCCCTCTGTGATTAACTCAGCAAAGCCTGGAAACTCATTTCCAATTACCACTGGTAAAGGTAACTTTGGGACCACTCCTACTTTCATTTGGTGTGACACACCATTAATGCTGAGAGTCAGTAGAGTGATAGGATAGTAACAAGTGTCCCCATGAATGCAAATGACTCCAGTACCTGGTCCTCTTACACAACCCTTTCCCAAAACTCCAGCATGCACAAGGGTCTTTCTGCTTCCAGAAACTTTGTCCTTTCACAGCCTTATCTCCCATCTTTACCTCTGTTAAATAGTTGTCCCAATTTGCTAAGGCTAAATCTGCTTCAGTTTTACCTTTCTTATTTTTATGACAGTTTCTTGCAATATGGCCTTGCTGACTGCAAATATAGCATGTATAGTTTTTAGGTACAGATTTGTTATAACAGCCAGAGTTCTTATCTGACCTGGAATTATATTGGGAAAAAGAGGGTCTTACTGGTCCTGGTCTGTCACCTCCCTGCTGTGGCATCTGTCTGGCCATCTGATAGTCTTCAGTCAAAGAAAAAGCCTTTTCCCCATGTTCTGGTCTTGCCCTTTTACCCAAAGCTGCACGTCTGTAGGCAGGATACTGATGAACTGCTCCATTGTAAAAATATCAATAAGCTGAGGGACTGATTTGCCCTCTGGTTGTAGCCATTTAATGAGAAATTATTTGAGTCAAGTGCAAGCTTCTTGCAGATTGTTAAATGACTGGTCCTTCAGGGACTAAAAGTTGTGCCTGTAAGTCTTTTCTGAGATGTTATATCTCTTCAATAAATCTCTTTTCACCAGGTCATAATCTGCTGACTAAGCAGTGTCCACATTATTATAGGCAAGTTGGGCTTTACCTGTGAGATGTGGTACCTGCCTGATAGCCCATTGCTGTTTTGGCCACTAGCATGCACTGGCAACCCTTTCAAATGTAGTGGCATGCCTCAATATCATCTGAGGGACACAGCTTTGTTAGTTTAATGTCTTTCAAATAACCTGTGTTTTATTGATCTGTGGGACCAGTACCAGTTCCTCCATTTTTAATAGCCTGCAGTGCAGACAGCTATAGTAGCATGTTTTCTTTCCTCTGTGCCTTTAATACTGCATGTCTTCTTTTCTTTGCCTCTTAACATTGGAGGTCTTTGTCTCTTTCTTCTTGGTCTTAATTTGCTGTACCATTCACCATTTGAAAAACTCAGACAGACTTTCTGGTTCTGCCATTGAGGCTTCTCCCATCTCTGGTGGCTTGGCTGCCATACTCCTGGTGGTCACTCCTGTTCTGTCTTTGACTGATCCATACCTTTCTGCTATGCTTTCCTGGTTCCAGATGTGGAACCCATGAACAAATTCTTGACCTTAGAGTATGCACAGCGTAAATCCAATCCCACTACTAACACCACATGTGGAGAGGCTTCTTTTTTTTATTAAATATACTTTAGTAAGGTGTTTTGTGGAGAGGCTTCTGATGTGGTGTGGTTTCTGACACAGAATGACACCAGATATACCTTATCCATGTGCCGATGACACTAAATATATTGGTGGCTTAGAATGAAGAAGTATGAGCAGTCCAGGAGAAATTGTAGAAAACCACCAGTGGTAATTTATTGTACTAAATCAAAAGGAAAAAATATATAAACAAATGGGAAAACATTTCAGCATCTCTCATCTAGTCTCTCTCTCTCCAAATCAGTCTTTCCAGCAGGGCATAAGGCAGCCTGTCCTGGCTAAACTGAAAATCTGTCTCACCACACATCTCAGTAAGACAAGCTCTTCTAGTTGCTGGTTGTTAGGCATATGATTGTGACCTATCTAGCAGCTGTTTGTTGCTAGGCCTAATACTGTGATGCATCTTATAGCTGGCTAGAGCACTGTGACAGATTATATCAGTCTGAGATCACACTCTGTCACAGCTGTCTCTATTTTATGTATCAGGGAACCCAGTTGCATAGAATACAAACCTAAGCAAGTTAGAAATTAGAAATTAGGCCTTAGAACGTATAGCATGTAGAGGTAATTGACTGCACAGTCTAATCGAGAGTTAGAAAAGATATTAATAGTTGTAGAATCCTTGCTTCTGATTCCCTCCTACATAACACAAATGAAACAGGGCCAACCTTAGCCCTGTCACACATAGCTGCAGAAGCTTTATAACCAAAGAGTGATGACATTGTCAGCATAGACATGTTATTACCCCACCTGATGTACCCAGCACAGTAAATATTCAAATCCCTGCAAAAACGTAATTCTGTGCAACTGCAACTCCATTTCCGCACCACAGGTGTGAAAACACATTTCAGACATAATTTGAAAAATGACAGTTGTGACATACATTTGGTGGGGTAATAACAAGTCCATATTCAAGATTTGTGGTCAAAACATTTTAAACTGAAAAAGTTATGAGTGTGGGTTGTGCAATTGCAATGAGACATCATAACTCAGCCTTTTTACGACATTTTGGCCCAAAATTTTTAACATGGCCTTTTGGGACTCCATCTCATGAACAATATGACTGTCATTATGCAAATCCCACCCAGAAGGTAAATTCACCAAGCAACCCTGAAATCACCTTTTGGGTGCAATGAAAGTTGCATTGTTCATGAGGTGGGGTCCCCAAAAGCCTATGTTGAAAATTTGGGGTCAAAATATTTAGAAATGGTGAAGTTATGCATAAAAGTTGAAACCCCCATCAAAATATATTGAACCGCCTTTACCTTAGTTTCTCATATTCCAGTCGCCGGTTTCCAGCAATAAGATGTGTCTTTTATTGGGAGAGCGGATCTCAAACTTGGGACCTCTTCAGGTGAGTGAGAGTGTGTGAGAGTGTCAAGGGGGATATTGGGAGGTGTGGGGAGGTGGTTGCACAGTGGGTGGTTGGGTGGGAGCTGCGGGTGTGAACAGCGATGGACTTTTTTTTCAGGTAAAAAAACACATCAGGGTACTGTTTTCTTTTTACAGGTACAAGAGGATTTTTTTAACATATTTGGGGATGCTGGGAGTGGGCTTCCCAGTGTCCCACAGTGGAATCTGAGGGGAGTGTCACCAATGAAAGTTTCAGGACACTGTTAGTGGGCTCCCCAGTGCCCCACACTACTATAGGGGGTTTGGAGGGGGAGAAATGCATGAACAAGAACACTGGGAGTGGGCTCCACAGTGTCCCACACTCCTGAGGGAGTGACATCCACTTGCTAACATTTGGCCGCATGTGGATAGTAAATATTGGAAGCTGTGGTGTGTGCAAAAAATAACCTATGCTTATTTTTCACACATACTGTATTTCTGAACATTTACCATTCATTTGTGGCCAAACATTTGTGTCATTTTTAATTACAAAAAAAGCACAGTTCACATTCTGCTTATCTGATGGTGAGATGGATGGGCACAAGACTGTGGAGCCTAGCCTCCTGGATTCAAACACAGTGTTTTTACACATTTTTTTTTTGCCTTCATTTTGGGTACAAAAAAAAAATATGAAGACACTGGTCTTAAACCCAGGACCTTCAGATCCACAGCTCTGTACTTTATCCTCTGCACAATCAAGCACGCACAATAACAGCTTTGCTTTTTTTGTACTTAACACACAGTCAGTCTGGATATGTCATTTTTTTAACTGCAGCATGCATTTATAACAGTTACAAAAGTGACATATCCAGTTCAGTGAGAAGAATGACCAAGTCCTGGTGCACAGAAGATAACAGTGCATGCAAGACAGGTGGAGGTAAGTGTATGTTAAAGGGGTGTGGGTGGAGGAGGAGGTGGGAGGGGGACAGACCAGACGATGAGGGATCATTTTCTTTTTTCAGGTACAAAAGTTAAAAAGACATCAGAGGACTGTTTTTTTTACCTGCAGGTTTATAGAAAAAGTTATTTTGGGACACTGGGAGTGGGCTCCCCAGTGTTCCATACTGTAACAGGGCTAATAAGAGGCACTGGGGGTGGGCTCCCCAGTGTTCCACACTGCTGGAGGAGGTGCTTAATGTCTTGGGACACTGGGAGTGGGCTCCCCAGTGTTCCACACTGCTGGAGGAGGTGCTTAGTGTCTTGGGACACTGGGAGTGGGCTCCCCAGTGTCCCACACTGCTGGGTGAGGAGACAAAAATTAAAAAATGCCAATGGGAGAGTGGGGGGTGACACTAAACACCAGGGCAACATAAATAGGGGCTACCAGTAGACAGCAGGCAAAAGGAGTGGCTTAAACTTGACTCTGCAGCTGGCAGCATGAGTTCCAGCTGTGACTGAAGAAGTCAAGAAAATACCACTCTTCTCATAAAGTGAACCAACCAGGTTAGGAAATACCCTTGACCTTGTGCTGGCAAATGGGGACTTTGTGAGAGAACTTACAGTGGAGGAACCGCTGTCAGGGAGTGACCATCGCTCAGTATGGCTCACATTGGATATGGGCAAGGAAGGAGTGGAATCTGGCACAATAGTGCTGGACTTCAGGATGGCTGACTTTGGGAGGATGGGGGAAGTGGTAAAAGGATACCTGGCCAGAATTCAATCTAGTATGGACACTAACCAGAGGTGGGAGCTCATAAAGCTGGGGATAGTGGAGACAATCAAAACCTGCTGCAAAGCCCAGAGCAAGAAGGCTAGGGCAAAGAAACCAATCTGGTTGAGCAAGGAGGTCATGGAAAAGGTAAGGAGGAAAAGAGCTGCCTTTAGGAAGTACAAGAAAACAGGGAGGGGGGAGGACAGGCAGAAGTACTTGACAGAATCAAAGGAGGTGACACGGGCAGTAAGGGGAGCCAAAGACCTAATGGAACTCAGGCTGGCAAAGGCATTAAGAAGGGGGACTTTTAAGTACATCAGGGAGAAAAGGAGCTGTAAGGACCACATAGTAAGGATTAGGAAGGAGGGGGGTTGGGTGGAAGCAGGGTGAGATAAGGCAGAAGCACTAAATGAGTACTTCTGCTCAGTATTTACTAAAGAGAAGAGGGGGGTGACACCCAAGGTGGGAGAAATGGCAGAAGCAGGGGTGAAGTGGTGACAGATGGGGAAATCATGGAGAGCAGAGTTCGAGAGGGTTTGAAGGCACTGAGGGTGGACAAGGCTCCAGGCCCAGATGGCATCCACCCAGGGTACTGAAGGAGCTGGCAGAGGTCCTTGCAGGACCTTTGGCAGACCTATTTAATGCCTCACCATATCTGGAGTGTACCTCAGGACTGGAGGATGGCTCATGTGGTGCCCCTCCACAAGCGTGGCCTCAAGGATGAACCGGGAAACTACAGACCAGTGAGCCTCACATCCATCATGGGTAAGCTAATGGAGACTATCCTGAAGGAGAGGCTGGTGGCCCTCCTAGAGGACAAAGGACTACAGGACAGCAGACAGCATGGCTTCATACATGGCAGATCCTGCCAAACCAACCTGGTCGAGTTCTATGACTGGGTAACTAGGCAACTGGACAGGGGCCATGCAGTGGATGTCCTGTACTTTGGTTCTCAAATACAGTAGCAGAAAAGGTCAGAGCCAAAAGGCTGGCCTTCAGGAAATATAAGAGAACACAATGGGATGAAGATAGGGAGGCATACCAAACTGCCCTAAGGGAAGCAGGGAAGGCAGTAAGGCAGGCAAAGTCCCAAACTGAGGAAAAACTAGCACGAACAGTAAAAGAAGGTGACAAGACTTTCTATAGATACATTAGTGAAAGGAGAAAGTCCAGAGGGGGTATTGCTAAGCTTAATGGAGAAAATGGAGCATGTGAGGAGGAGGACCCTGTAAAGGCATCTATCCTAAATAGATACTTTTGCTCAGTATTTACTGAAGAGAAGGTAGGGCAGGGCCCACAGCTCAGCATCATGGACACAGGGGGAAGGAGGTGAGCACTACTCCCTTCACAAAAGAAAGGGCATTTGACTCTGTTCCTCACATGGGCCTGTCGGATAAGCTGGGAGAAATGGGGGTTGGGAACCAGATGATCAGATGGATAGGCAATTGGCTCCAGGACTGGACCCAGAGGGTCGTAGTTGGTGGGATAGTCTCATCACCAAGGAGGGTCATTAGTGGGGTCCCACAGGGATCAGTCCTTGGGCCCCTTCTGTTCAACTTATGTATCTGACATAAGGACAGGAATCAGGAGTGAGATGAGTCTCTTTGCAGATGACTTGAAACTGGGGGCGGTGGTGGATGGGAGGAGGGGAGGGTGGCCCTACAGGGGGACCTGGAGGCTCTGGAAAGATGGTCTAGAAAGTGGAAGCTGAGGTTCAATGCAGGAAAATGCAAGGTACTCCACCTGGGGGCCAGAAACCCAGGTCAAGTGTACACCCTGGGGGGGAAATGCTACAAGTCTCGATGGCTGAGAGGGACCTGGGGGTGGTGGTGGATGTCAAGATGAACAACTCTTAGACTTGTAGGAAGGCAGCAGCCAAGGCCAACAGGATGCTGGGATGCATCGCTAGGGGGATCACCTCCAGAAGAAGGGAAGTGATACTCCCTCTGTATAACTGCTTGGTGAGGCCACACCTTGAGTACTGCGTGCAGTTTGGAGCCACCTTAAGAGGGACATTAAACTCCTGGAAGGGTCAGGAGGCAACCAAAATGATTTGGGGCTTGGGGACAGGACCTATGAGGAGAGCTCGAAGAGCTAAA
Organism: Neoceratodus forsteri; assembly: GCA_016271365.2. Classification (NCBI taxonomy): domain Eukaryota; kingdom Metazoa; phylum Chordata; order Ceratodontiformes; family Ceratodontidae; genus Neoceratodus; species Neoceratodus forsteri. The sequence goes on from CM057458.1 coordinate 738,951,320, forward strand.
TGTACACATTGGAAGAGAGAAGGGACCGGGGGACATGATGAGAGGTCTTCAAGTACATGAAGAGAGTAAATAGGGGAGGAACAGTCAGGGTGCTTCGAAGGAAGGAGGAAGGGGCCACTAGAGGGCATGGGTGGAAGCTGGAGGGGGGAAGATTCAGGGGAGAAAGGAGGAGGTGCTACTTCACTGAGAGGGTGGTGGAGCCATGGAATGCACTGCCTAGGGGGCTGGTGGAGGCAGAGACAGTGGAGGGGTTCAAGAGGGGGTGGGACAGGTACAGGGGAAGGGTTCTGGAAGCAAAATCCAATGCAGCAAGAATATCCGGAACTGGGAAGGGAGAAGCCAGAGAAGGCGAGGGGGACAGCAAGGTCAGCACCCAGGGTGGGGGCTGACCAAACGAGCAGACACGAAAGACCATTAGGCCTATTCTGCTGGCATTTTAGTATGTTAGTAAGAGCTGCTAAGATCAGGGTGGATAAGGCAATGGGACCTGATGGCATACATCCCAGGGTACTTAAGGAGCTAAAGGTGGAACTAGCAGAGCCATTAGCAGAACTGTTTAGTGAGTCTCTGACACAGGAGAGGTCCCAGAAGACTGAGAAGGGCTCATGTGATCCCGCTTCACAAGAGTGGTAGCAGGGAGGAGGCGGGAACTACAGACCAGTCAGTCTTACCTCAGTAGTGGGCAAGATTATGGAGGCACTCCTTAAGGAAAGGATAGTGCAATACCTGGAATCCATAGGGCACAGGATCCAAGACAGCATGGGTTTACAAAGGAAGGTCCTGTCAAACTAATCTCATAGATTTCTTTGACTGGGTAACCAGAGTGGTGGACCAAGGGAGCAGTTGATGTCAGCCTACCTTGACTTCAGCAAAGCTTTTGACACTGTTCCACATAGAAGATTGATAAATAAGCTGGGTAGGCTCGGGGTGGGTCAGAAGTTGGTCAACTGGGTGGCAAACTGGTTGACAGGCAGGAAATAGAGAGTAGTGGTAAATGGTATACAGTCAGAAGAGATGCAAGTCACAAGTGGGGCACCTCAGGGATCAGTCCTGGGGCCAGTCCTCTTCAACATCTTCATTAGTGACCTTGCAGATGGACTAGAGGGTAAGGAATGTCTGTTTGCAGATGACACCAAGATCTGCAACAGAGTAGATGATCCAGATGAGGTGGGCAGAATGAGAAGAGATCTGGATAAACTAGCAAAATGGTCAGAAGAGTGGCAACTGGGATTTAATGCAAAGAAGTGCAAGATCATGCACATAGGGAAGAGAAACCCTGAAGCCACCTATAGGCTGGGAGGGGAGTTGCTGGCAGTCACAAAGGAAGAAAGAGACTTGGGCATCATCATCACTGATGACCTGAAATCATCCAAGCAGACCTCTAAAGCAGTAGGTAAGGCTAAGGGGATGTTAGGGTGTATAGTAGAGGTATCAAAATTCATAAGAGGATGTAATGATCCTCTTTACAAGACACTGGTTAGGCCCCATCTGGAGTACTGCGTGCAGTATTGGAGGCCACACCTTCACAAGGACATTAACCAAATTGAGGCAGTCCAGAGAAGGGCACCAAAATGGTGCAGGGACTGCATCAGAAGACATATGAGGACAGATTAACAGAGCTCAATATGTATACCCTTGAGCAAAGGAGGAGAGAGATGATATGATCGAGGCATTCAAACATCTTAAGGGCATTAACAAGGTGAAAGAGTCTAACATGTTTAAATATAAGAAAATAGCAGGACAAGAGGACACAGCATGAGATTAGAGGGGGCCGATTAAGGGGAATGTGAGGAAATTCTTTTCACAGAAAGGGTGGTGGATGCATGGAATGGCTTACCACAAGAAGTGGTGGCTATGAATACAGTGCAGGGCTTCAAACAGGCATGGGATAGGCATAAGGGAGCAATACAAATGACTATGAATAGATAGGCCACTGACAGAGCAAAGGCCGAAGGCACATTTATAAGGTAGAAAAAAGAAATGGGCAGACTGGATGGGCCTTGCGGTCCTTATCTGCCATCAACTTCTATGTTTCTATGTTCTATGTTTCTATGTATCTGGACTTCAGTAAGGCATTCGACTCAGTGCCACATGGAAGGCTGGGAAGGAAGTTAGTAGGCACAGGGGCGGGTGCAAAGCTGGTGAGATGGGTAGGAAACTGGCTGCACAGAAGGCAGCAGAGGGTGGTGGTGGGTGGGGGCTCTCACACCCAAGGGCAGTGACGAGTGGTGTTCCACAGGGCTCAGTGTTGGGACCAGTGTTGTTTGGGATATTCATTGCAGACATATCATGGGACATCAAGAGCAAGATCAGTCTGTTTGCTGATGATACCAAGGTAGGCGTGGTGGTGGATGACCTAGGGGGATGGCAGGGGTTGCAGGATGATCTGGCAAAGCTTGAAACCTGGTCAGACACCTGGCAACTGGGCTTTAGTGCCAAAAAGTGCAAGGTGCTGCATTTTGGGATGAAGAACCCAAGGAGGAGTTACCAGCTAGGGGAGTGCAGCTAGCCCAGACAGAGGAGGAGAAGGATCTGGGTGTGCTCATTACAGGGTCAATGAACAACTCGGCACAATGTAGGAAGGCAGGTGAAAAGGCCAACAAAATGCTGGGTTGTATTGCAAGGGGTATATCCTCGAGGAGGGAGGAGGTGATTCTGCCACTGTATAGGTCATTAGTTAGACCACGCCTGGAGTACTGTGTGCAGTACTGGCGTCCGCATCTGAAGAGGGACATTATTTTACTGGAGGGGGTGCAGCGCAGAACGATAAGGATGATCAAGGGGCTGGGGGACATCATATGAGAGGAGGTTGAAGGAGTTGAACATGTACTCACTGGAGGAGAGGAGAGACAGGGGTGACATGATTGAAACCTTTAAATACATGAAAGGAATAAACAAGATGGGTACAGAGGGGCTGTTCAAAGTAAGGGAGGGGAAGGCCACCAGGGGCCATGATATGAGGCTGGAGCAAGGAAGGTTCAGGAGGGAGATGAGGAGACACTTTTTTACAGAGAGGGTGGTGGCTGGGTGGAATGCTTTACCTGCTGAAATGGTATGCAGTAGAAAAGTGGACTGCTTCAAATGAGGATGGGACAGGACAAGGGGGAGGATTAATGAAGGGGAAGGGTGGAAGGGAGGGGCAGCTGCAGAATAAGGGATGCTAGCTGCACATTCGAGTAGACTTGATAGACCTCTAGGCCTTTATCTGCTGGCAAATTTCGTATGTTCGTATAAAGAGAAGGGGCTAGAAGCGGTCCTCTCGCTAGGCTGGCACCCGAGATTTCAGGTGCTCCTAAAGCTTGTTTTGGGATACAGCTAAATGGGTCCCCTTTAGCTAAGTTCAGATTTTTTTTTAATAACATTCTCTTTCACATGTTCCGTACTTGCAGATCCTCGCTACTGGCAAAAGAAAATGGCAGACACAACGGTGCTTCTGCAATCAAGCAACTATAAAATGTATGCAAAATACCTCCCTTCTTTGTGAAAAAAGCAGGGTTTTTTTGTAGTATGATTTGTTCAAAAATTCTAATCTTTCGTGTCTGACATAAATTTTCCCATAGGAAATAATGGGAAAATTAAAAATGTAATAACTTTTGAACAGATTCATATTTTTTCACCAAACCTTCAAAAGGCAAATTTGTGTGGCAAATGCTTTCTACCCCAAAACTGTCAGACCACAGTCTAAAGCCATTTCTGAGATACAAGCAGACAAATAGCAAAAAAACACAGATTTTTCTGTTTTTTCAACACACTGTACCTGACAAACCACAAAACGTATTTGCACAAAATTTGGCACATCAAGAGACGTAATCCATTGAACAGTTCAAAAGTTATTAAGGTTCAAAAATTCAGATTTAACATAGAAACTGCCTTTCACCCTAACTATAGTGGCACTGTCACACCAGTATAATATATGTTTTTCTTTGCCCCTCCCTAGGCCCCCAGTAGGCCACTCTTTTGTGCCACCAAAGCCCACTGCTGTCCCATTGCCATCCACCTCCATGTCTATGCCATGACCCCGGGTAACCTGAATAACCCGTTGTCAGGTGGGCCCCTCCCCTGTAGGCCTGCAACTGGGAGAATAGACTCACCCACAGGCATCTAATATATCCTGGGCATGGACTGGGAGTCATCATCCAGCCTGTTGAGGGCAGATTTTTCCACTTTTCTCCCAACATACCAACGCTATCACACTATGGGCTGGCAGTGGGGGTGGGGATGTTTGGCAGCATGTTGAGGCCACATGCCACCAAGAACACCACCCAAAACCACCCCAGGAGCCGACAAACAGTGGTCCGAGGCAAGGCACCCCCCCCAGAGGGAAGCATCCAAACGATGCTCTAAATCCCCTCCCTGCCAGACTCCGCTCCTGAAGTCTGGGCTCAGGGCATGAACTCCAGCTGCCAGCATGCTGATCAAACACCCAACACTCAGCACCATGGAGCCAGCTTTACATGGTATATTAAAAGCACACTACTGAGGATGGTTTTCTGTATTTCAGGTGGAGACACTGGGGATGAGGCACCTCTAGTGTTGGTGTTATGTTTGTGGGGGGCAGGTGGTGTGGTGGATACTAAGTGGGAGGGTCAGGTGGGGGACCAGTAACAGCAGTCGCAGCAACATACATTAATGTATGATTTTCTTTTCCACAGGGTACATTACAAAAACTACAAGGAATGGTTTTCTTTATTTCAGGTGACAACACTGGGGATTGGACACCCTCAGTGTTGGTGTTATGTTTGTGGGGGGGGTCATGGTTGCTGAGCAGGAGGGTCTGGTGGGGGACAGTAATGGCAGCAGCAGCAGGCAACAATGGATGGTCTTCTTTTTTACAGGATATATTATAAACAACTATGAGATATGGTTTTCTTTATTTCATTTGGCTTCACTGGGGACTGGGCACCCCCAGCCTTGGTGTTTTGTCTGTGGGGGGGTAGGTGCTGAGTGGGAGGGTTGGGTGGAGGAACAGTAATGGCAGTGGCAGCAACAGACATCGATGGACAGTTTTCTTTTTTGCAGGGTGTAATTCAACCTATGAGGGATAGTTTTCAGCAGGATGACCATGACAGATCATCTGTGCTTGCTGGGTGGTGTTATGTAGATCAAAGGAAAGAGCTGACCTATGATTGGGTCGGCTGTCTCCTTTAAACTACACAAGGTCTCCTCCCAGCATATCAGAACAGTGTCATGATCAGCCTGGCTGATGATTGGTAAATGTTCGCTGCATGTGTGCACATGTCAAACACAAAAAGAGACCAGTTACCAGACCACGGTAAGACACCCAAGAAGGAGAAGGGTGAATGAAGTCAAAAAATCCCTGAAGGCTTTGTAAACAATGATAATGAATTTAAAGGGCAATGATGCTCAAGTTTGAAGCAATGGGAAACCTAGAAAAAACAATTAAGGAAGACAGACCAATAAGGTCCAGTATAGGTTCATTTTCTGAAAAATTGTCAATGTTTTTTGACTTCTTTCTAGAGCCCTGTGTTTTAGGCCTCAGATTCTATACCAGGGGTTCTTTGCATGTAGTAGAAAAACTAAAACATATGGCATGTCACCTGGATTTCTTGTGGATGCATTAAACATGCATACTGTACAGTACCTCATGTTTTGCATGTGGAAGCTCTGAATTTTTCCTATCTTCCAGCATGTGTTCAGGTGCCCCCCCCCACACACACACACACCTTCCTTCCTTATAGTGGCAATGCACTTCATCCTGTCCCACAATTACTTTTTATTTAACAAGATTTATCTTCTGAAATGTGAGACAGTGATGGGTCCACCATCCCCCTCAGCTATGCAAATTTATATTTAGGCTGATGTGAAAATTGTTACATTTTTATTAACCGAATGAATTTTTGGATAACATTGTATTATGGAATAGGTGCATTGATGATTTATTGATGAACTGGAGGGGCACAGACACTCAAGCACAGGTTTTTGTGGATACAATGATGAAAATACACTTAATTTACATTTCACTTCACAGATTAAGGCTAAAACTATAAATTTCCTTGACCTGTATCTTACTGCTATGGAGGATGGTAATATTCAAACAACATGCTACAGAAAGGATACAGCAGGCAATTCAGCATTACATGCTTCTAGTGCTGATCCACCTTCACTTGGTAAATCTGTTAGCTGTTACTGTTCCGTTTTGTACTGCAAACTCCCCTATTCCCTTTTCCCCCAGTTGCACCTGGAAATGAACTTTGGCTCAGTGTGCCTCTCCTGTTCAACAACTTTAAAAAAATCAGTAAATCTGTTTCCTATGGACAGTTTCTCAGATTGCGCCATATCATTTTTTCTGACACTAATTTTGACACCCAGGCTAGTTACATGAGGCCAAATTCTCAAAGCGGCCACAAGATCAATGCAAGCTGAGGCAAACAGCAGCTTGCATCGATCGCCAGTGTGTCCGCGATCCTGAACCTGATTCTCAAGAGTGAGGGATCCTGTTGCCAAACACCAGCAGTGTGCATCAACTGCACCTATGCATCAAAGTAAAGGTGCACCAGAGGGGATTGCCACAAGCTGTGGTAAGGCCATGCAGCATGGTTACCCCTGTGCTATATCATCCACATGGTGCAGCAACATGTCCAAATGGGAAAACACATTATGGCGATTGAATGTGTAGATGGTACTAGGGCACTTGCAGCAGACGGATGCCACAGGCTGGTGGCACCCATCTGTAAATCCAGCTCCAGCACCACCTACCATAGTGCAAGGTCTGGTACTGTGGCAATGCTGGCATATTGAGGGCCACATGACTGGCAGCATGTCAGTAATTCTGTCTGGCATCTCACAATCCTTTTATGAGCATCACCCCAGCGACAGACCAAACAATGTTATGGTGTGATGACAGCAAATCAGTGGCCCCATTGCCAGTCTAGGGGGTGTACTGTTCTGTATCATGTTCATGTTTGTTACTCACCTAGGTGTTAGATGGTATGTTGCACCCATCTGATGTGCACCCCAGTATGTGCCACTGACAACACAGAGTAACAGTGTATTGTATTGGACAGTATACATCAATTTAAAATGCAGAGTAATGTTCAGATGTTTTCCCTGTTTTATTTAGTTTTTGTTGACTGGGTAAGTGCACTAGACAAATCCTGCCTATTTTCAGGCACGACCTGGGGGAAGGGGATACAGATGAATGCCAACTGACCTTGAACCAGATTAAGCTGTTGGGGGTATTTTTAGTGAATGAGGGAAATTTGGCCAGGACACCGGTGAAATTCCCCTACTCGTCAGTAGGGGGACTTGCTGACCGTCAGGATGGAGGGCTCAGTTGCTGAGCAGCCTTCGAAGCAGCAGGACATGCTGCTGGCCATAGGGACAATTGCTGCTTCTACTTCAGAGAACATGGAACCGGAAATCTTTTTCGAAGCGCCCACGGAGCCGAGCTTATATGCCAAAACGTAAGGATTTCTGGATGCTGCAGCTCAGCAACCGAGTAAGGTCATGCAGTTATTGCCATTTTCAAAATCTCCTGCAGAACATCGAATGGATATGACTGCCTGTCATTCTGTGCAGTCTTTGCCTCCTGAATGCAGAGCATTATCAGAGGCATCTGTGACAGCTGAGGGATTGCAGACTGACAGCAAGGCCGCTAATCCAAGGAATCCTGAAACTCACTTGCACGACAGCTTAGTTACAATTTCAATGCCACAATCTTTTGGTCCAGGGAAGTCTGTCACAGGTACTGTTTACACTTCTTCTGTTTCTGACAAACAACAAGCAACGGTCTTTTCTTTCGCTGCTCAACAGCGGGTGTTTAAAAATGTGGCTTAATCCACTTCTGAACAGAAATGTTCTTGGGCTGATCAGGTAGAAGAAGCTGATGCTTCATGGTCAGTAAGTAAAGCCCTGACATCGGCAGGCTGGGTGCAGCTTCCAGATTCTGGTAAATAGATCTCTGTTTTTTCCCCAATTGTTATTCCTGGGGTTAGTATGAGGGGGAAAGACCTGCATGCTTCATCTTCACTAGCTGCAAAACTTACTACCTCATTACCTCAAAGCATGGTTGGTCAGGCCCACCCTATGGAGGCCCAACCTTTGGACACTGCAAGTTCGCCTTTAGCTCTTGCTTCTGAATTGTCATTAACACAGAACCCAGAACTTTGTCTAAAACCACAGGAAGTTTTGCCTTCTACTGAGGAACATTCTCCTCGGATGGTGCCCTCTTCATCTATGGAGCAACTAGATGACTAGGCCTCTGAGGAAGCCCCTGCAGGCCCATCGTCAGTATTTGTACCTGGCCTAGAATGAACTGCTCCATGCTCTTATGCTTCTTTTTTTCACACTTCAGACTTTTCTGCTAAGAGGCATAATGCAGTTTGTTTTGTTTATAAAGGAGGAATGAACATTTTCCCAGATAGGAAATTTGTAGCAAAAACATTGTTGAAGATAGTTTGCAGTTTTCATCAACTGAAATGTATGCCTTAATACATGTTTCAGGGGAGAAGATTTTTGATGTTAGTTTCAAGTTAAATAGTGGCCTAGATAAATTTTGGAATAATTATCACAAAGTCAGACAAACTCCTTTATGGTCCCCTTTTGATGCGTTTCCACTAACTAAGCCTGCTCATAAAACAGTCACTGTTCTTTTTAGAAATGAGGGGGTAAGTGTTACAGACCTCATTTATTGATTGAAGCAGAGATGCACTGTATTGGGACACCCAGAAGCAATATTTGATTCTGAGGATATCTGGACAGGGGGTTGGAGAATCAGGGTGATACTACACTCTGCAGAGGATGGCTTACAGCACTTTCCAAATTGTGTTTTCTTGGGGCAGGATAGAGGGGGTACTTTTTTATGCAGGACAACCCAAATCCTGGTATAGATGTGGGAAATCAGGTCATATCAGTAGTGCCTGTGATCATTTGAGTTGTACACTTTGCAATTCTTTGGGGCACTTGAGTGAGCAATTTAAAAATATAGCGGTTTGTTCCTTATGTAGTGCACTTGAGCATTCTTATGCCACTTGTCCTGAGGCAGCTCATTGGCAATCAGACCCACATGATTCAGAAGAACAAAGACTGCTGATCGCTATTGCGCAGCGTTCACGAGCCACTCACACTAAAGCATCCACACCACCTTCAGTTCCCCCTCCTTCTGTACCACCTTTTTCTGAGCCTTCTATTATTGTTCCAGATCCTTTGGCCACTGCTCATCCCTCTCCCCCTTTGGAAATTTCCTCTGAGGTTTTAATGAGTGACCCTCTGCCTCAGGCATCTACCCTTCTCGATGCCCAGTCCATGCTCCCCCTCCAGCTTTCTCAAGAAGTACTCTTTCATTCTAGGGAAATAAGGCATAAGTCTTATAACATACAACCAGCTTCAAAAGTCCCTAAATTAGTTAGTACCCATACTACTAATCGTTTCCATGCCCTTATCCTTGCTCAGGATGTATCCGATGCAGAATCTGAATCCTCCCAGCCTGGGGCTGATACCTCAGAAAAGGCTTTAGAAGTGGAGTCTGAAGGGGATCAACTCTCAGTTTTCCCACTTAAATCTATTTCCACTGCTACTAAGAAAAGGAAGAAAAATAAACGTAAGCCCCCGTGAATTTTTCTTTTTTGCATTATCTGAATGCTTTCTTTACTAACTTTCTGTTCACTAAATGTGAACAGCATAAAGAACAAGCTACAACAGTCTGCGTTATTTTCTTTTTTGAAGTCATTACATTGTAATATATATTTTTTTACAAGATGCACGGTTACATACAGTCTCTGAGATCTCTAGTGCTTCAAAATGGTGGCATACAGGGGTTTCTTATGGGTCATTAGGATTAGAACAGTGTATTGGGGTTGCAATACTTCTTCATGAGCTTGATGTGAAAGTTTTGAAGTTGATTGATCTGGTCCCAGGCTGGGTATTAATTTTGGATGTAATACTTCAGTGGGTTTGTTTTAGATTAATCAATGTATATGCACCTCAAACCAAAGCAACTAGGGTTGATTTGTTTCAGCTTATACAACCATATTTGCATACCTCCTTTCATGTTGTTTGGGGGGGGTGATTATAATTGTGGTTTATCTAATAAGGACTGGGTTAAGGGTATAAAAACCTCTAAAGTTTTTTGTGATATGTCCTGCCTGGCTAAAGTTGTTCAGACTGCGAGTTTAATTGATGCATATGCTCGATTACATGAGACTACTGTTCTTACTTTTCATAAAGGAACATTGGCTACCAGGATAGATTTATTTTTTATTAATAAAACATTACCACTGAATTCAGTGTGGGTTACCCCAGTGGAATTCTCTGACCATTGTGCCCTATGTATAATAGTTGGGTCTACGATTGCATTCTCCTTTGGCAGGGGCCTCTGGAGACTTAACTCACAGCTGTTGTTACAACAAGACATCTTGCAACATCTGCAATATTTTGTAAAAGCTAGAAAGTCTTTATATACAGGTGTGGTCTATAGACCACCAGCCCAGGAGGAAGAAACAGATAGGGAGCTGATGCTAGCCATCCAAAGCATGGCAGACAAGGGTGAGGTAGTACTGGTTGGAGACTTCAATAATCCAGACGTGGACTGGAGCATCCCAGCAGCAGCATCAACTAGGAGCAGATTTATCCTGGACTCCCTTCAGGGTGCCTTCCTCAAGCAACTGGTCATGGAACCAACTCGGCAGAAGGCAATACTGGACCTTGTGCTCACAAACAGGGACATTGTGATGGGGTAACAGTGGGGAGCACCTGGGGAACAGTGACCACCAGTCATTGTGGTTTGAAATCACAGAAAGAGCAGAACCAAACCACACAAAAACACGTATCCTGGATTTTAGGGGGGCAGACTTTGGGAAAAAGGGGAGATACTTGAAAGAGGCATTAAGGGGAATGGGGCAGGAATCAGGGGTTGAGGAACAGTGGGCAGTATTTAAAATGGAGATTACAAGAGCAACAGAATTATGCATTAAGCAGGTTAGCAAGAGGAAAAGGAAGAGGAGACCATTATGGTTTTCCAAAGAGGTAGCAAGGAAAATGAAAGTCAAAAAGATTGCATTCAGGCAATACAAAAAGACACAGGCAGAAAGGGATAGGGAGAAGTACCAGGAGAAGCAAAGGGAGGCAGGGAGGTCAGTAAGGGAAGCCAAAGCTCAGACAGAAGAACACATTGCAAAATCAGTGGGTAGAGGGACAAAACCTTTACAGGTACATAAGTGAAAAAGAAAGGCAAAGGGAGGATAGTGAGACTGAAGGGGAGGATGGGGACATGTGGAGGATGACAACAGTAAAGCTGACATATTGAACAGGTATTTCTGCTCAGTCTTTACTGAGGAAGAGGAGGGTAATGGGTCTGAAGGGAGTACAAGGGGTGAGAATGGTGCAGAAATGGACACAAGTCCCTTTACACGAGAAAGATTCCTGAAGGAACTGGAAGTAATAAGAGTTGATAAAACAATGGGACCAGATGGGGTGCACCCCAGGGTCCTTAAAGAACTAAGAGAGGTGGTGGCTGAACCTCTGGCTATCCTGTTTAGTCGATCACTGGAAACAGGGGAGGTACCCAAAGACTGGAGGATAGCAGATGTAGTCCCCTTATACAAAAGAGGGAACAAAGAGGCGGGAACTACAGACCAGTCAGCCTCACCCTCGGTAGTGGGAAAGATCATGGAAGCACTACTGAAGGAGAGATTGGTGGAACATCTGGTTGTCAATGGACTACAGGACCCAAGGCAGCATGGTTTCACCAGGGGAGGTCAGTTAGACCAACCTCATTGAATTTTTTTGACTGGGTGACTAGGGAGGTGGAGCAGGGGAGGGCAGTGGACATGGCCTATCTGGACTTCAGCAAGGCCTTTGACACTGTGCCACATAGAAGACTATTACACAAACTGGGGAATATGGGTGTGGGCAGGACAGTAGTGTGGTAGGTAGGTAACTGGCTGGGCGGCAGGACACAGAGAGTGGTGGTAAATGGCTGTCACTCCACAGAAGGAAGAGTGACCAGTGGGGTACCACAGGGATCAGTGCTGGGACCGGTCCTATTCAACATCTTCATCAGTGACATTGCGCAGGACCTAGAAGGCAGAATTTCACTGTTCGCTGATGACATAAAGCTCTGTAACAGAGTAGACACACCAGAGGGTGTAGACAGAATGAGAAGGGACCTGCAGAAACTTGAAGAATGGTGGGTTTGGCAGTTGAAATTCAAGCAAAGAAGTGCAAGATAATGCATATGGGCACAAAACCCTGGCACAATATATCAGTTTGGGGTGAGGATATAGCATGCACCAAGCAGGAAAGGGATCTTGGGGTTATCATCTCTGATGACCTCAAGGTAGGGAAACAGTGTGACAAGGCAGCAGGTAAAGCAAATAGGATGCTGGGATGCATAGGCAGGGCATCACCAGCAGGAAAAGGGAGGTCATAATTCCACTATACAAGACACTAGTGAGGCTCCACCTGGAGTACAGTGTACAGTTCTGGGGATCTTACCTATGTAAGGACATAGACAGGGTACAGAAGGTTCAGAGGAGGGCAACAAAGATGGTGCATGGATTGCATCACAAGTCCTATGAGGACAGGTTGAAGGAGCTGAACATGTACTCCCTGGAGGAGAGGAGGGAGAGAGGGGATATGATAGAGACATACAAGTATCTTACAGGGAGGAACAGGGTGCATGAATACACTATTTTTAAGTAGAAAAGATATTCCAGGACTAGAGGGCATGGGATGAAGTTGAGGAGGACAATCAGAGGAAACGTGAGGAAGAATTTCTTCATAGAACGGGTGGTGGACAAGTGGAACACCCTGCCAGAGGAAGTGATGGGGGCTGAAACAATCACGGGATTTAAGAATGCATGTGATAGACATAAAGGAATTCTGGAGGTCAGAGGTAAGGGGCAACAGACTTCTAGGAAAACATAAACTAAACTTACAAGCTCAAATGGGCAAACTGGGTGGGCCATAGGCCCTTATCTGCTGACACTGTCTATGTATCTATGTTTCTATGAGGACCCTCTTTTATGGTGGGTAGATACTAAAGTGGATGCTAAATCCCTATTTAAATTTTGTGGGAAGTTTCAGCATGAAACAGCCTATTTTTCTTATTTAAAGCTCAGAAAACAACTGCAGAAAATAATGTCTATGGCCCAAACCACTAAGCATGATTTTTCATCTCAGATAAAAATACTTAAGGAAAAAATGGCACCCTTTCACAAACATCAATCAGCAGTTTTAAAATTTGAACAGAAATTTGGTACACAGGGAAATTTTGAACCATTTGTCCCTTTCTTGGCAGCAAAGAAAGGGTGGGGAAAAGGGGTTTTGTTAGCATTATAGGGCACGATGGTCAGGAGAAATTTTCACAGCAAGATATGATGTCAGAGGTGACGTCATACATGGCTTCGCTTTTCAAACAACAGCCTGTTGATTTAGTTGCTGCTCAGGCTTATCTACATAACGTAGATGTTCCAGACTGTCCTCCATCTACACTATCCAACTTAGTGAGTCCTCTCACACCCCAAGAAGTACGTACTGCCATTCATTCCCTTTCACATAATAAAGCACCAGGTAAAGATGGTTTGACTGCAGGGTTTTATAAAATAATCAGCACTGCGTTATCACAGGAACTTGTTGATGTTTATAATGACCTGTTGCTGAATTCTGATTTCCCTTTAGAGGTGATTGGAGGAATTTTAATTTTCCTACACAAGAAAGGTGATAGGAAACTCCTTTCAAATTGGAGACCAATTAGCTTATTAAATGTTGATCTAAAAATTTTAATGAAAATTCTGTATACACGTCTTTTGGCTGTATCTCAACATTAAATTTCCCCTGAACAGTCCTGTGCCATCCCAAACCGATCCATAATTGATCAGTTGCTTTTTTTGTGTGAACTTTTTGATAGATCCCATACGGTTGGACTAACTGGGTTTGTTTTGTCATTAGACCAAAAGGGAGCCTTTGATTCTGTAAATCATGAATTTTTATGGCTTACTTTGCAGCACTACGGTATTCCTTCTATTTTTATTTCTTGGTTGCGGAAGCTCTATAAGTCTGCTACTGTGTCCCCTCTGGTTAATGGACATCTCGGGCCTATGCTTCCACTAAAAAGAGGAGTCAGGCAGAGTTGTCCAGCTAGCCCTTTATTATATGTTTTTAGTATAGATCCGTTGTTACATACTTTGAATAAGTTAATACCTCCCATTACAGTTCCAGGGGTGTTAATTCCTTTTTCAGCCCTTGCCTATGCAGATGATATTTGTATCTGCACTTCTACTGTTTCTTCAGTTCAGACTGCAGTTATAATGTGTGATTTCTTTGGTTCCCTTTCTGGTGCATCTTTAAATAAAAACAAATGTCTTGGGCATAAATTGGGTGGAGGTTCCCTTGCCCAGGCTCATGTCCTCGATATAAGTTTTACGTTAAACCCCATACAGATTTTGGGTATTGTTTTCAGTTCCCCAACTCCAGCAATCTTCAATTGGGATTTACAACTTGAAAAAGGTAGAATTATGGTGCAGAAATGGAATAAATGGCAGTTTTCTAAATTCAAATGTATTTACCTGATATGGACATATTTACTACCTCTTTTTTATTTTAAGTAATAGTTCCCCCCACCTAAGCAAAGGGAAGCAAGTTTATTTAGTATTTTTTTCAGGTAGTTTGGGGTAGCTGCCTCAATCCTATAAAACGTAATATTCTCTATTTGCCTGTGTCTAGGGGTGGTTTGAATATGTTAAATCCTTTACTGTTTTTTTATTGTCAATATTTTTGTTCTAATTTCCCACCATTGTTGAAACATCTCCCTAAATTGTGGACAGCTCTCTTTCCGCACGCGGTGGGGAATTGGTATCAAGATTGGGTGGATGGCCGTCTGGGCTGTATTAGCACTACAGCCATTGTGAGTCCCTATCAGCATGAAATCTTTATTAAATTAAGACAGTGGTGCATACCAAGTGACTGGTTACTTTCTAAACATAAGAAATTTATATACCAGTTAATACTTGATTCCCATTTTCTGAACATACTACATTTCCGAAATGTCCTAATATGCAGCTCTCATCATTACAGGGTTTAATAGCTAGTAAACATATTCCCCATAAATTACGGGATGTTACTTGGTTGTGTGGTCATGACAGGCTTAATGTTAAAGGTAATCAATGCCATAAACAGTTGCTTGAACAAAATTGTTCTCGTCCAGGTTGCTCTCAAGTACTGGAAACTATGCAACATTTATACTTTTTATGTCCACATATTTCTAGTTTCTGGGGCTATGTTGCCAATGTTTGGAAAGAACCTGTATTTGAAAATGTCACTTATGAAATTTTGATTTATGGTTCATATACTCCGGATTGGAGTAAATGGGATACTAGTACGCTGCACGTCTTTTTTGCAGTATTTAAGTGGGTTATTTACCTTACAGCAGAAGGATCTCTCTTATGTTGAACTTTTGCAGAAAATTCATTCAGAATTGTCTATTATTTACAAATATGAAGCTGGACTATATAATCGTACTATTTTGAGGATGAATTGGAGGAACTTGCCATGGGTAACGGACAATGATGTTCCTGTAACATGAATTCATATTTCTTTGACATTTTTCCTTTCAGTTCCATTTTTCAGTATGATGTAATACTGAATCTCGTGTTCTTTTTGTATTGTTTTTGTTGTTGTTTTTTCTTTTCATAAGTTTTCTTGTTTTTCTCTCTTTTGTATGCATTTTTTTGTAAACACTGTGAATTAACATTGTTTTTTCTCCATTTTGTTTTGAAGTTCTGTTAAAAAAAATTCCTCTACTCTTTTTGATAAGTGCCATGGGATCTTTAACATCCACCTGAACTACCACCAATCCAGGCAGATGGGACCTCGGTTTAACGTCTCAACCAAAAGACGGCACCTCAGAAGTGCAGCACACCTCTCATGTTGCACTACAGTGTCAGTACTGGGATATTAATCCAAGTGCAAGATGTGAGAACTGAACCCACAGCCCTCTAATCTCCCAGCCTCAGAGGTGAGTGTGCAACATACTGAGCCACTGACACTGTAGTGTTAGTTCTATGGGCACAACAAGGCATAAGTGTCTAGTCTATACATTGTATGACCACGTTAAATATCTTGGCCCTTTACATTGTTTCTTTTCTGGATCTGGTGTCTCACTTAGGGTTGACAGTGCAAGGGTGACTGGCACCTTCTGAAAACTTGTGGCAGTAATTGTGGTGCAAATATGCAAAGGCCACAGGTTTACCTGCTAAATACTGTGTGGGAATTTTTGCACATCGTTCCGTAGTTGCAAGAACTGTTATCCTACAGAAATAATCAGGCTGGCACACAAGCTGCAGAAGGCTCTGTACACTGCAGTCATGGAAGCACAGGCTGACTTACTGCCAAGCCCAGCAAGTACAGGGCATGGGAGCCCCCCACACCCAGCACCATCTCCAGAGGTGGCTCATGGGCTGTTAGGCAAGCTCCAAGCTGGGCTACACTCTGGTGAACCTTGTACCCATTGTGGTTGTTTCAAAATTCCATTTATGGGGATATGGCAGCACTGTTGTGGTGCAAGCCCCCCTCTGACAGGGCATAGTCATGCAGCCGCCACAAGAGTGCAAGCACAGCTGGTGCAGATGGCCACCCATGTAGCAAAGACCACTGCTGAGACTCAGGAATGGTGCACTGTATGGCGTAAGCTGCCCCTTGCACCATTCCTGGTTGGTGCAAGCACAATCCACCATTACCAACCTGTTGAGAATTGGGTCCATGTACTCTAGAATTCTTGAAAGAGGTTATAATACTAGCATTGTAGACACTGCTCTCTGCCAAGTTAAACAGCAGGGAAGAGATTCACTACTAACTCTGAAAACTAAGCACAAAGACTGGGATATGCCCCTAACTTTCATTCTAGACTACAACCATATTGCCCCTCAAGTAAAAAATATTTTTCATAAAAACTGGGGCATGCTTTCACATTGTAGTGTTCATGGTCTTTTTACCGAACAACCAAGAATCACCTACAATCATGCCAAAACTTTGGGGGAACCACCTCTGTCATATCTATTTTTTATCAACACAGGTCAGACAGCCTCCTTGGCTTCCAGAAAAAAACTATTGTTTTTTACAGTTGTGAACATTGCTACATATGTAGGCATTCCATGCTAGGCTAAAAGTTCACACACCCCATGAAAAACATCATAGTAGAAATTAAAGAATTTATAAACGATTCCACGCTGATTGTAGTTTATGTCATTCAGAGTCCCTGCCCACACATCTATGTAGGGAGAACTATACACCAGGCCAAAGAAAGAATATTGGAGCATCAAAGAGACACTAGAAATATTAACCTTGATTCTTCTCTAGGAAAACATTTTAGAGGTTTTCATCAGAGTGATCCAAGCTACTGTATCTGATATTTACTGTCATTGAGCATGTTAAACCTTTACCCAGAGGGGAGGGGGGGACAGAGTAAGCACTCTTCTACAAATAGAGTCTAGGTGGATTTTTGTCCTAGATTTCATTACTCCAAAAGGTCTAACTAAAGAGATAGATTTCACAGTATTTCTTTAAGGTCCCATCCATAACTCATAACTTTCCCAATTGTGCCTTCCACTTTCTGTGGACTGTATGTATATATGTATTGTATTAAAGCTTGATTTATTCCTTAAACTTTTTTTTTTCAAAGTTTCCCATCATTTCACACGTGAGCATCACTACCCATTGAATTCATTATCATTGTTTACAATGCCTTCAGGTATTTTTTGGCTTCGTTCACCCTCCTTCTTCTTGTGCGTTTTGGTGTGGTCTGCTAACTGCTATCTTTTTCTCTATTTCATTCTGACCTTATTTGTTCAGTCTACACTTTGCAGTCATTGTTGTGGGAATGATTTTCTTTGGTGGCACTTGCATTACATATTGCCCACTTTGGACATTGTGGGTTTTCATGGGTGATCGCTACCTGCAGATCCCCTGGTTATAAAATGGTCACCCTTATTAATTGCTATATCCATGTGCCACCTGTTCTCCTCCCCCTTTTTCTTACTTTTTCATCTCTGATATTTCATTTGTTTCACCCCAACTCATTTCCCTTTCTTATCATACATTTTTTCCTTTTCTTTACTTTCCCACCCCTTATCCAGTGGTGCATTACCAGTAGCTGGTTACTTTTTGTTACTGTAATAGCCACCTTTGTGGTACTTTTACTTTAGATAATTACCACCTTGGTGGATCACACTAGCCACATATGTGTCTTTAGTAGCCATTTTTGTGTATGTTGCAATTTTCTATAATGTATTGTACCACAGAAAAGTTGCAAAGTGTATTTGACATATTTCCATTTGAATCATTGTGATTGTCTTGACTTTTTTTACTTCCATCTTTAATATCTTCATGTGTCAATTTCACTTTAAATGGTTTATTGTTTGACACTACCGAGCATCTAAAACAGTGACATGTTCTTCATGATTCTGCCCCCGATGAAGAGGCAGTGACCCCTTGAAGGGCTGGGGTAACTCTCTCCTATATGTAAAACTAATAAAGCACTTATTTTCACAGTTTGGATGTGCACTCTGCTGTTTTGTGCTTTGTGCATCTCTCCTCTACCCTACGCTTTTCCAATTATCTCTGGCCTCCAGTCATATCCTCTACCCTGCACTGCCCTATTCCAGAAATCCCTGATGTCCAGAGGCACTACTCCCTCATTGTATCCCATTCCAAGTATACATGGCATCCAATCACATCTCCTACACCCTGCCCAATTCCACATTTACCTGATGTCAGGTAGCACCCCCCCCAACACGGCCCCATTTCAAGTATCACCATCTTCCAGTAGTGCCCTCATGTACACTGTTACACTGAAATATCCCTGGTGTCCAATGGTATCCCCCAACCTCAGCAGTGCCACCCCTGAAGATAGCAACCAAGACAAATCATTTGCTCACCTCCTCATCTGGTTGACATCTGAATAAATCATGTCATACAATTTATAAAATACATTCACATGGCATGTATTTAATACATTCTGGTTTATTACATTTTTCATAAACTAGGATTAATGAAATACATGCTATGTGCATATATTTCATAAATGACACAATGCCAATTTACTCAGATGAAGGCTGGCTAAAGAAGAAACATGAGGGAACAGCTGGCTGAGATCTGGGGGGAAGGGGTCTTCAGCAGTAACAGGGTCTGGCTCTCTATACCAGCCAAATGGGGGGATCTTGTAGCACTAGCATGCAACTGTTTAATGATTCCTGGTAATTGTCTTTTACTTTTTATTAGCATATCCCACACCAGGGTTGCACTCTGTTGTAAGTGCATATATTGAGGGGAGGGAGGGTAGCAGGGGAATTCCTGGTAGCTACATTTATTAAAAAATAAACAAAACTATCTCCACCAGAGCTAGATACACAGTGTCAGAATTAGGTGGTAGGGATTTATGGTGGCACCAGGGCTGGACTGCCAGTGTATTGAAAAAAAAATGCAGGAAGCCAATCAGTACCAAGGATGGTGGTCCTGGAGTTGGCATTTAGAAATTGGTGGTGGTAGTGGGATCACTGAAGAAGTGGCTATTGGGGATGGTCTCCTGGGAGCCATATTGAGAAATCAGAGTTGGGGGTCATATAGAAGTGGTACCTGGGGACTGGCTCCAGGTGGTGACTTTGAGAAATGCTGGGTTCAGCAGAAGTTGCTACAAGGGATAGGTTCCCAGTGGCTACATATATATATATATATTTTTTAACAGGTTCTCTAAAGTTATAATGTGTTCAAAGATGTGAACACATCCTTACTTCCTGGATTCACAGGACACTGTGAAATGCAGCTTTTGACATGGGTAAGCCAGCAATAGGGAGAGCAGTAGAATATGAATTGGCCTTACCTGTCTTCTGGTAGATTTTTTTTGTTTGTTTGTTTTTGAGCTGTACTTGCACAATTTTAAAACATGGAAAGCACTCCATTTGGCAATATCTAATGAAACTGCAACTTTGTGTTTCAAATCCCAGACGTGTTTAGTTATTGATGAGCCAAAAAATAAAGTATTTCATATTGTGTTAACGTTTATGCAGCCACTCTGAAGCACAAACAGCACAGAAAGAAATCCCCCAAAAAAAAAAAAATTGTCAAGCACCAAGATCCTGGTCCAGAATGAGTACCTTCCAAATTCCATGACACTATGTCAAGAAACAGCCGATATACAATTGGAAGAAACATAGGGTATTGTGCAGTAGTGTTAGCTCATACCTAATTACAGACTACAGTGGCACGACCTTTTGACACTATATAATCATTGTTTTCAATATGCCACGGTACAGGACAACTGGATGTAAAGTACAGATCAAGCCAGAATAGTACACAGTGTACTGCCTGGGCTAATCGTGTATTAGAATCGCTGCTGCTACAGTATTTACTCCGTTACAGATGTGTCTAACTTCACTGAGGTATGCGCAGAACAATGTATAAAAATGATAACCTAAAATATTAAACCATAGTGAAAAGACGGTCTACCTCCAAAAGCAGGGTGCATTGTGGCTAACTTGGTGAAACATGACAACACAACACCATTGCTCACTGTCAGTCCAGGTAACCTTCCCTTGCTCTCCTCAGGCATTAGGACCCCGCGTGCGCGCCCCCACCCCCTCTTGTTCCCGGACTTTTGTGCCATGACGTCAGTGTTGTGGACCGGCTCTCGACGCTCTCCAGCTGGTGAGACGGCAGAGCCCAGCAGCACAGCCTCGCAGCGCCAGTGGAGCAGCGACAACAACTTCAGCTCGCTCTGGGAAACGACCAACAAGAACAGCCACCCCGCAACAGCGATCTATTGCTTGTGGGATCCCGAGAGACAAAGAGCCATGGCTTCAGCTGGCAGCGGGGTAGAGGAGGTGCGCTCCTCCGTGCTGACCCCCTTGAAGCTGGTGGGCTTGGTGTGCATCTTCCTGGCTCTCTGTTTGGATATCGGGGCGGTGCTGAGCCCTGCCTGGGTCACGGCGGACCAGCAGCACTATTTTTCTCTCTGGGAGGATTGCTCGAAAAATGCCAACCAAGCGAAGTGGCACTGCAAATCCACACTCGAAATTGGTGAGAGACTTTTTCATTAGACAATCATACTTTGTTCCCGTTTTATGCTGGAAGGACCCTGTAGCTGGGGGGGGAAAGAGGAGGAGGACCAAGCTCAGTAGCGTTTTGCAGTAGCTGTTGGATGCAAAGTTGTGTTGCTCTCAGTCAGTGCTCTAGCTCCGGGAGCCTGATCGCTTGTAACAGAAGCTTTCAGATGCAGATGAGCTGCACTGGGTATAACAAAAGCACATCGGGCAGCCCATTTTTCACAATCTCTCTCCCCTCTTCAGATAGATTTGCAGTCTTTCTTTTGTCCCTCGCTTCAAACTTGTCCAGTGCTCTTTTCAGCTGTTAAAGAATTGCAAAATAGCGTGATGTGCATTCCCTCCTCACTTGTTTTATCACGATGGTATTAATCTTCGTTAATTCTGTTCTTGGGGAGGTGTGCAGCTGGGCAGATTTCTGGTTTTATTATTAGGGGTACAGTAAAGTTTTAGATTACATCGGTTATTGAAAATTTGACTTCTGTTATTAATTATGTAATTAAATTGGGAAATGCCGTCCTCTACAGATTAGTTTAGTGCACCTACAGACTTCATTCAGAACATCTGAGTATAGATTGAGAAGGTCTCAGCTTAGATGGTTACACCCTTTGATCTACCTATTTTCTGCTACTCTTGTATTTAGATATGGTTTTTCATATCTGGCAATCGCATTTTTGTTTTCTCTCCGTTTTCACGCTAATGATTTAAACCTTCATTGTCTGCTGCCCATCGTGATTTCCTTTCGATTAGCTATCTCATGCTGGATCTATATACCAGGCTGCTCTTTAAATTATGAGCGAAAAGGCACCGCCTATTATGTTTAGTCAAAGAGACTGAGTGCATTGGTATTTCCCAAAGATTGTATTCTCTGGACTACAGTGCAGGAAAAAAAATGTTCCCATTTTCTACAGCTCTGCATAGTTACCGGGGAAATCTAAAGCAAAGTTAGAAGTCAATATCACAACAATATAAATGTAAATTTATGTGGAGCAGTTGGAACTTTTTTAATATCTCCTTAGAAACACAAACCCACAGCTCCCTCTTCTTTTCTTGCAGAAGGTTGCATAGTTGCGAATAGGCTCAGATCCCTTTGAAACTGAACAAAAGGCAACGATTGCCCTCTAAAGTCACTCTACTTTAGATATTAGTGTCATGGTTATATGTGTGTGTGTGTGTGTATATATATTTATATATACACACACACACACATATATTTGTCTTACGGTTCCCACGGGTTTCTCTGCCAACCACTGATATTTTAATGTAAAAAAAAAAAAATCAAAATCCTGCCACTAAATTTTGTTATCCCTGCCGAGAGAAGGTTTAAAGCTTTGAGTTGCAACTCTGTAACGACATTGAAAGACTGGATGCTACAAGGTCTGACTCTTCAGTGATGTATTAACACATTTTTAGTAACAAGCTAAAGGATTTAATAACTGGTGCTCTACCCTTCCTTTCCCGTTCATTTTAATGAGGGATACCTGTAACAAACATCTCTATTGAACCTGCAAGCCCCCGCAAGCCATTACTGGACTGTTTAAATCAAGCATACTGACATGCCCTTGCCATTGACAGACCTGGGCAATAATATAACTGTTGACATACTGTATTCAGCTCAATAATTCCAATGTAATATCAAAAGCGACAATTTCAAGACTTACATTTCTTCGTTTGGGGAAGGGGGTTCTAAAGGAGGACCCCCTGTTTTAGTTGTGTCTTGTATGCAGTTGCAGAGTTACCAGAACAACCAAAACTTTTATGCACCTTTAAATTGTTCAATATGGCAAGTAAAAATGTTTAAGATGTATATCATGATGGAGTGTGCATTTAAAGATTAATGATGCACACCCCAGGTGCATAGCAATGCACAAGGCTAAAATGTTCTTACACACATGGGAAGTGCATTGCTAATCCTTTCATGCACACCCCAGAGTGGTTTATTGTGCTTATAAAATGGCTCACTCTAGGTAATGAGATTTTCAAGCATTTGTAATGAGATCCAATTTCTGACAGTGCACTGTTAATATTTTAATGCATGGCCATGTGCCAGTTGTCCTCCAATGAAGTCTCTGTAGTTATCCTTACATTTTACAAGTCATTAATGAAACACCATCTACTGTCAGTTGTGACTTTACCTTAGACGAGATGTTTGGGGAGCCATTTCTCTAGTATAGTGGTTGTCAATACTTTAATTTTAAATTGTTTTGCTGGAGAGATCTTTAAAGAATCAAAATTAAAGATTTAAGATGGCTTGCAATGTTATAGAACATTTCAGGGAGCAGACAGTAGTGACTGGTTTTAAAAAGTGAAATGAAAAAGGGTTGTTTCAACAAGATGCTTTTGGCAAAAAATAAAGTGTGGCTATCATGAGTTTTAAGCCAAAGCACCATTGCTAATACCTACTTAGTTCCCATTTTGTGGATGGGGTGGGGGTGGGATGAGTTTAAAATAATGACGGCTCTGCAGAAAAGAATGTCACCTTCTGTTGCTTCCAGAAAATGGGCATCACAAGGATGGATGAGTCAGATGAATGAAACAAGAAACCCTTTTCCCATGGTTTCAGAAACAAATGAAACTCCCGTAAGAGAACCTCTATTAAGATGAAATGTCAGGTTCACTTTCAAAAGTCAGTCTCCTCTTAGAGTTTAGATATGGAAGAAATAACACAGTGTAAGGTGTTTGTGCCATGTCTCACACACTCCTTATTGCAAATAATTTCTGTTATTTTGAGACGCGTGTTTTTACTTCTGTGAAGCCTTGCATTACCCATTCCAGGAAAAAAAAAATACTTTGCAAAACAGTTGTGGTACAGTATTTTCAGTATAGAATGCTGCTGAAAACAATTGGCAATACAGCAATACAGAATGCTATTGACAACAACTGGCAATGTCATTCAATTAAAAAAACAAACAAAACAAAATAATAAAGGCATTGCTGTTCAAATGAAAAGTATTTCTTTTGGGCCCAACTGCAATCTGACTAGTGAGGTGAAACCCAAAAGAGTAAAGATTGGAGTAAGCAGCACACTCTCATCAGAACCATTTCCTGGTGCAATCCAGGTGTTGGTGTTTGAAAGAGCAGGGGTTGTGCTCTGGATGTGAACGTATTCTGCCTGCTGCTGGATGTCATTTGAAATGCATAGCTAAGGAATGACATAATAACTTGAGCAGTAGAGCCATGAGGTTTTATCACTGGGTCTGTTAACTTGGTTTTGCCTTGATAATGGACATGCCACTCTTGATTGGTGAGAGGAATGTAGCAAGTTTTAAAATAGCTTTTACTGCTAATGAAGCAACAAGTGTAAAATACAAAACATTGTTTGCCTGTTTGCTTGCTGATATGATTCTATAGCTAACTTTTGGGGCAATCTTGTGCAATATCAGTTTTTGTGTACATCAAGGCTAATTTATATGTGTACAATACATAGGCCGGGCACCTTCTTGGGCATACAGGTATCACATTTGTGATAAGGCCATTTGGCAATGAGCCCACATTAATGTTAAACACATAATGGCAGTACATTTGGTAAAGCTCTCTGCACACAAAACTATATTGCCATAACCAAGTGAGGTGCAGAGTTGCACAGAATATAGATAATTAGTAAGTATTAAGCCACAACATGGTGTGCATTAAAAGATTTTAATGCACACACCAAGGACATAGTAAGGCACAAGACCAAAGGCCGAGTGCCCTTACTCTCCTGGGAAGTGCATTCAGGTCCTTCAAAACATACCATGGAGTGGCTTGTAAAACTTATAAAATAGCTTGTTGGTAATCTGAGTTAAGGAAACATAGGAAAATGTATTTCTAATTGAATAATATTGTTTCAATAAATATTTAAAATGGAAAAACAGAGAGAATACTGAATGGGCAACTATGCATAGTGAGTGTGTTCTGCCACAGAGGGGTTTTAATTCCCTCTGACCTCATGAGCGAAGCTCGAGAGGGCCTTGGGAATCAAAATCCCAAGGTGGGAGAACACTCTGGTTCGGCATAAAGTTGCTCATCCTGTATTTTTTATACTGTACAGTATTATGTGAAATGTGCACATGGTGGTTTTTAGCTTTCAGAACAAAACTGATGTCTTCATTCTGTAGAGGTTTCCGAATACTGTTGTACCACAAAAGGGTACAATGACATTCCATGTCCATTTGAACTGTGGTACAACAGCATTTTGAAGGGGATGGAATTCTGTCCAGAACAATGCTCTACTATACACTATATGCCATTTTTTAATAAAAAATCCATGTTATGTACTGTAGTTTTGGAGTTAGTATTGTAGTGAGCCAATGCAAAGGCCAGCATGTGACACTGTGAGTAATGCCTTTTTGTGGCAAGGTTAGCAGTGTGAACTCTTCTGCTTCTTGTTTTCTTGAGTGGTCTTTTACTCTTGTTGTCTTCCTTCTGAGTGCAAGACCTTGTTGTGGTATGCCTAAGTTCCAAGCCCCCCTTCCTCTTTGTCTCCCCTTGTAAACTGTAGAAGATGGTGCATCCCAACCCACTGTACATAACATTGCATTATGTGTGTTTGCATGTCAGGGCAGTGCCACTCCACCTGTACTGTAAGATGGTGGTTTACAATTGCAGCCTTCCCACCACCCTCAGTCCGGTATGTGGTGTGTGTCAGGGTACAGCAATTCTGCTCGAACTGCTTGCAGTTCTTCCACTGTGGCAGCTCACCCACTACTCTTGGCCTGTCCTGTGCAGCTTCAAGTGGGCAGAGTGGACATTGGTGAAACCTCCACTCTGTTCCTGCTCGGCACAGTGCTGCTCTGCCCATTTGTGGCTCACACTGCCAATCTGTAGCAGAATGTGTCCCGCTGCAGTTCCCTACCATTTCCATTGTTTCACTTGATGAACTGAGAAAACATAACACATTAAGATCATGCCTGCTCAGTAAGTGAACCAGTGAAATAAATGAACTGAACTGCTTTTTAAATATATATTTAACATGGAAAAGTCTGAAAGGGATTCCCTGCAGTCACAACTGAGGATTAACAGGCATCAGCAGGAGATTTAATGTTGACTGTTTTTTATTTATTTATTTATCGGGTTTTTTATTTTATTCATTTATTTATATTTTATTTAGTTTTTGTTGACCGGGTAAGTGCACTAGACAAATC
This sequence comes from Neoceratodus forsteri, assembly GCA_016271365.2. NCBI lineage: Eukaryota > Metazoa > Chordata > Ceratodontiformes > Ceratodontidae > Neoceratodus > Neoceratodus forsteri. The sequence continues at coordinate 738,977,493 of CM057458.1, forward strand.
CTGCCTATTTTCAGGCACGACACGGGGGAGGGGGATACAGATGAATGCCAACTGACCTTGAACCAGGTTAAGCTGTTGGTGGTATTTGTAGTGAAGGAGGGAAATTTGGCCAGGACACCGGGGAAATTCCCCTACTCTTTTGATAAGTGCCATGGGATCTTTAACATCCGCCTGAACTACCACCAATCCAGGCAGATGGGACCTTGGTTTAACGTCTCATCCAAAAGATGGCACCTCAGAAGTGCAGCACCCCTCTCATGCTGCACTACAGTGTCAGTACTGGGATATTAACCCAAGTGCCAGATATGGGAACTGAACCCACAGCCCTCTGATCTCCCGGCCTCAGAGGCGAGTGTGCTACCTACTGAGCCACTGACACTGACACTGACGGTTTTGTTTACCGGGTAGCTTCACTGAGAGTAACAGTTCCTTTTTCAGGGGCGACCTGGAATTAGTTAAGAGGTAACAATACATAAGAGTAACTTAGCATAACTAAAATGACTATACAGAGCAATACAATAATTGTTAGCAAGGTATAAACAGTAGCATCAGACATACATAAGATAAAGTTAAGCAACATCAAAACAGTATTGTAATTAAGCAGAAATATCATTGAGTGCACATAACAATGAGTTGACTTAACACATTAATGGTAGCAGTTGCATTGGCCCCTCCCCATGTAAAGAGTTTCCACAATATTTTTGAAACTAGATAAAGTCTTACTGTCCCGTGTTTCAGAAGGAAGATTGCTCCATATTCTAGGAGCAAAGCAGGCAAAGGATCTGCTCCCAGATTTTGATTCAGGAAAATCCATCAGGATACTGGATGAAGAGCGAAGAGATCTCCTCAGTGACTGAAGTTTTAGAATGACTTGCAGGCTAGGAGGCCAAACACTAGCTTGCACGGTAGACATAGGGAAGGAAATTCTAATTTGCATTCAAAGGAGGGCCTATTAAGCAGGGAGAGGACTCTACAGTGGTGGTGTGTAAAGGAGGCACCTACAGCGAATCGACCAATTTTGTTATGTAACCATTTCAGTTTACTGAGCTCCATCTTTCTGACAGAGCATAGCACTGGAGCTCCATATAGAAATTTGGGAAAGAGAATACTATTAGCGATGTCTAGTCATACGGATGAGGTGAGATAGTCTATAATCCAGTACATTATACCAAACTTTTGATGGATGGATTTCGACAATTGTTCAATATGCAACTTAAAATTTAATTCCTGGTCAAGGTAGACACCAAGGTATTTTATAGCATCAAACTCTATGCGAAAGCCAGATATGGAAGATATGTTACGTAGATTACCTCTATCTGCACCCAACTTCCTGATACCAAACAGCGTAGCCTTAGTCTTTTTGGAGTTCGATACTAATTTACTCCTACCAAACAAATCTTCGAGATTCTTGAAATCCTCAGCCAGACCATCATTTAAAGAAGCATGGTTTTTATACATTATAGATTCATCTATGTAAAGGAGGGCCTTAGTACTACCACAATATTCATGTAGGTCATTAATGAATAATGCGAAGAGCAAAGGGCCAAGTAGGGTTTTAAATAACTCTAAAAATTGATTAGCGTTTTGCTCATAAAAGTTCTAAAACCTTGTGAAAATGCATATCACTTGCCTCACTGTGTTTAACAAACATGACACTTTTAGAAAACCTATATAAATGCTTTCTGTACAGTTAGTATTGTCCCAAGAAAAAAACTGCTAATCAATTATTTAAAACCCTGCCAAGCATAGATCCTGTGGTACCCCATCTGTGACTAATCAAAGGGAGGCTGAACAACCTTTCTATATAACATGTTGTTTCCTGTCAGATAGATAATTTATGAACCAAAAACAGGAGAGTTCACCAAACCTCAGGGTGATAAGTTTAGTTAGCAGTATGTCATGGTTAACTAAGTCAAAGGCCTTTGTTAAATCAACAAAGATAGAACCAGTAGCAAGGCCAGATTCCACTGCCTGAAATATATCTGAGGTTAGTCAGATTAAGGCAGTGTCAGTATTATGGTTAGATCTAAACCCATGCTGAGCCAAATGAAGGATATTATGCATGTCAAGAAACTTTTTTTAATTGATTAAAAATTAGTAGCTTTTGGATTTTGGCCAGAGGGCTAGGTGAAAGGTGGGGTTTAAACTTGTGAAGGAGGAGAGAAGGCTGTTGAAGGGGGTCCGATAAAGGAGGGAATCAGTCTCCACCCCCCTGGGGAGCTGGAGGAATGCGGAAAAAGGCTGACTGGTAAGGTGCTGACCGGGGGAAGACGGAATCCCCATGGGAACACTTTAGCAGGGGAAATGGGAAGTATACGGAAAGGGTGGAAGGTAGTCCTGATAAATGCCAGGAGCTCGGTCAATAAAATGCCTGAGCTCCAGGTGATGCTAACTGAGGGAGAGGTGGATGTGGCAGTGGTCACTGAGACCTGAAGCTGGAGGGTTACACCATGTTCAGGAAGGACAGGGGGGAGAGAAGGGGAGGAAGGGTAGCAATAATAGTCAAAAACTGCATTGGCATAGGAGGAGTGGAGGAGGCAGAAGGAACTGTGGAGGTGATTTGGGTCACCTTGATAACAAATGGGGGCAAGAGAGTAAAAATAGGAGTGGTGTATAGACCCCCTCTGCTGGTGGAGGAGCTGGAGGAGAGGCTGGTGGCAGATGTTGGGAGACACTGCAAATTGGGCAGGGGAAGGGTGGTGGTGTTGGGGGACTTAAACATGCCAGGAACGGACTGGGAGACTATGACATCCTTGGTGGCCAGGGAACAGAGGTTGTTGGATGTCTTTCAGGATGCATTCCTAACTCAGTGGGTGGAGGAACCAACCAGGGAGGTGCAGAAATTGGAAGTGGTCCTGGCAGACAGTGACCAGATTGGAGGCCTGGAGGTAAGGGACCCATTGGCCGGGAGTGACCATGCCATGGTCTGGTTCTGCCTGAACCTAGGAAGGATAGAAGGCTGCAAAAAGATGGAGATAACTGACTTCGGGGTTGATTTCAAGAAAATGGGAAGGATCTTTAAGAAGCATTTGGATGGGATTGGACCAGACATGGATGCTGACAGTAGATGGGAAATCATCAGGAGGAGGGTGCAGGATGCTACCAGCATCTGTGCAAGAGCAAGACAAAAATGTGGTAGGGCCCGTAAACCCTGCTGGTGGACCAGGGAGGTTCAGGAAGTGGTGAGGGGAAAGAAGGTGGCTTATAGGCATTTCAAGTGCTCAAGGAGTGAAAGGGATAGAGGGGAGTACGAGCTTATGGCCAGAAGGGCCACTAGGGTGGTGAGGGTGGCTAAGGCAAGGAAGGATAAGAACCTGGCCAGGGAAATTAGGAGAGGGAATAAGGGATTCTTTAGATACACTGGGGAAAAACAAAGGGTGAAGGGGCAGATTAGCAGGATTAAAACAGGCAAGGGATGGGCACAAGATCCGGGGGAGCAGGCTGAGGTACTAAATGAGTACTTCACCTCATTTTTCACCAAGGAAAATGGGGGGGCTGCATCATATATGGGAGGAGATGGTGAAACTGAGGGGGGAGTGGGCCCTTGCCGATCGTTGGGTCTGGGGAGAGGATGGACCATCACTGGCAGGAGGGGGGACGGCAAGGCAGGAGGACAAGGCAGCGGAGGTGGAAATCATGGCAGAGAGAGTGAGGGAAGCCCTTGGGTCCCTTAAGATGGAGAAAGCACCGGGGCCAGATGAATTACATCCCAGGGTGTTGAAGGAACTGGTGGATATCCTGGCAAAACCCCTGGTGGAGCTTTTCAGCATCTCTCCGAGGACAGGGTGGGTGCCCCAGAACTGGAAGGTGGCACATATAGTGCCTATCCACAAGGGGGGATCAAGGGAGGTGGCAGGGAACTACAGGCCCGTGAGTCTGACATTGGTGGTGGGCAAGGTGATGGAGAACATTGTCAGGGAGAGGCTGGAGGGGGGACCTGGAAAAGTCGGGGTGCCTGGACGACAGACAGCATGGATTCCTCCCAGGGAAATTGTGTCAGACAAACCTTGTGGAGTTCTATGACTGGGTGATGAGAGCCTTGGACCTGGGTAGACCAGTAGACATCCTTTATCTTGACTTCAGCAAGGCATTTGACTCTGTTCCTCACAGGGGCCTGTGACTAAGCTGGGAGAAATGGGGGTTGGGAACCAGATGATCAGATGGATAGGCAATTGGCTCCAAGACCGGACCCAGAGGGTCGTGGTTGGTGGGATAGTCTCATCCCCAAAGAGGGTGATTAGTGGCGTCCCTCAGGGATCAGTCCTTGGTTCCCTCCTGTTCAATGCTTATGTCTCTGACATAAGGAAGGGTATCAGGAGTGAGATGAGTCTCTTTGCAGATGACTCAAAACTGGGGGCAGTGGTGGATGGGGAGGGTGATCCTACAGGGGGACCTGGAGGCTCTGGAAAGGTGGTCTAGAAAGTGGAAACTGAGGTTTAATGCAGGGAAGTGCAAGGTACTGCATCTGGGAGCCAGAAACCTGGACCAAGAGTACACCCTGGGGGGGAATGCTACAAATCTCAGTGGCTGAGAGGGACCTGGGGGTGGTGGTGGATGTCAAGATGAATAACTCTGAGACTTGTAGAAGGGCAGCGGCCAAGGCCAACAGGATGCTGGGATGCATTGCTAGGTGGATCACCTCCAGAAGGAGGCAAGTGATACTCCCCCTGTATAACTGACTGGTGAGGCCACACCTCAAGTACTACATGCAGTTTTGGAGGCCACACTTAAAGAGGGACATTGAACTCCTGGAGAGGGTCCAGAGAAGGGCAACCAAAATGATCTGGGGCTTGGGGGACAGGACCTATGGCGAGAGGCTCAAAGAGCTAAATATGTACACATTGGAAGAGAGTAGGCACCAGGGGGACATGATAGAGGTCTTCAAGTACATGAAGGGGTTAAATAGGGGATAAGCAGTCAAGATGCTCCGAAGGAAGGAGGGGGGCAACTAGAGGGCATGGGTGGAAGCTGGAGAGGGGGAGATTCAGGAGAGAAAGGAGGAGGTACTACTTCACTGAGAGGGTGGTGGAGCCATGGAATGCGCTGTTCAGGGGGCTGGTGGAGGCAGAGATGGTGGAGGGGTTCAAGAGGGGGTGGGACAGGTACAGGGAAAGGGTTCTGGATGCAAAGTCCTGTGCAGTGGGAATATCCGGGACTGGGAATGGAGAAGCCAGAGAGGATGAGAGGAGCAGCAAGGTTAGCTCCCAGGGTGGGAGCTGACCACATGAGCAGACACGAAAGACCATTGGGCCTATTCTGCTGGCATTTTAGTATGTTAGTATATTAGTAAGAGAGATGGGTCTATAGTTTTCAATAGATACCTTATCTCCTCCCTTGCGGACAGGCATCACTAAGGCAGCCTTCCATGTAGAAGGTACCTTGCCCTGAATTAGAAATTTATTGAACAGGTCCCTTGATGGGGAGGCTATGATTGGGGTTGCTAGTTTGAGTAATTTAGGTTCCATGTTGTCCTATCCAGTTAAGGAATTCTAGTTTAAACTATTAAGCTGAGTGAGGACATCCCTTCTAGTTATTAATTTGAAATTAAATTTAAAGGGAGATCCTGAGCTATTGAGTTGATGAGAGGGAGGCTGGGGGGGGGGTCTGGTGGGACTGTAGATGGAATCATAGAAACATAGAAGTTGACGGCAGATAAGGACTGCAAGGCCCATCCAGTCTGCCCATTTTTTTCTTTTTTTTTTCTTCTAACCACTAATGAGGTGGCACAACTTTGTCTCGTGCCTTACAACACACCCAAAGCATCCCTATCTTATAGCATGACCAGAAACCTCATTGGGTTTTATTGCTTACATATAGTATATTTGTTTGTTTGTTTGTAAGTCGTAATATATAAAAACAATATCTTATGCAAAACACAAATGTGCTTACAGCCATTCCCATGGTATCCAGGATCAAGAGTCCATGCCCGTACCACAGTCTGAATCTGCCCTATCAAGGGCTGGTTATCCACCCATATGGAGGTATGTGTCAGTTTATGTTGGCTCAACCCATGTCCGTGGCCCATCAAAAGGACAGGAGACAAGAATCAATTACCAACCCCATCTTTAGGGCACTCTTCAAAGATCTCGAAGGCTTTCAGTTGAGGTAGTGCAGTTCCTTGACATCTTCCTGGAAGGTGTTGAGCTCCAGAACCATTGCTCGGATCTCATGCTGGATAAAAGTGCACCAGGTCTTGTGCAGGCTGGAGAGCTCTGCCTACAACTGCCAGCTCTCAGTCTGGGTATTCCGTTCCATCCTCTTGGCTAGGGACTGTTGGCTTGCACTGCTTTCCGTAGGTGGCTGGGCATGTTCTATTAATCCATCTTCTTGTCCAGACTGCTCCATTTCCAATTTGCTCACTTCTCTTTTCAGCATGGAGTTCCCCTACCGCAAACTCTGCAGCTCATCTTGCGACTGGGTCAATGCTGTCAGTGAATCACTGCGAGCTTTGAGGTATTTGCATTCCTTCCCTGGGCCTCAGACTTCACCTTGAAACTGGAAAGTTTTCTCTATGCCTGCCTTTGCTCCCTCTTCACCCACTTCGGCTCTCTCCTCACCAGCCCAGGTTGTCTCCTGGGCTGCTGTCAGCTCCCTATGGAGGGCCTCCTGTTGCTGCTGCCACTGCACTGACTCCCAGCTTGTGGGCCTTTCCAACCTGCATGGAATTCGGCTCCCCAAACATGATCAGTGTTGGAGCTCTTTCCACTGGTGGTGACATACCATCATACTGAGATAAGGGCACATCTCTCTCCAGAACTTCTTCTGCCTATAGGGTGTTGTGCTTAGAGTCTACAATTCTGCTTTTCACATTGCGGCCAAAATCTGTCTCAACTGTGGGAACACATTGTGCTTTTGTTGGCATGTCCTGATGCAGTATTAGCTGCTGTGAAATAGGAAACTCTATATCTTGCCTGAGGCCATGAGCCTCTGTTCTCCCTAAGTCAGCATCATGATGACATACTTTTATCTGTTGCCATTCATTAATTCTGGTAAGCATGTTGGTGATAAAATCTTCTTTCATTTGTCTATCAAGTTCCTCCTCGACCACTGAGCTTTGAAGCACCAAACAGCTCCTCTCTTCCAGGAGATCCTGTCTCCAGCTGAGATCTTTAGAAAGATCAATATCATTTGCAAACTGAACTAGGGCTACTTGCTCTGCCAAAAGGGCTTCTTGATGATCCTCTTCAAAAGCCTTCTCTACCTCATAGGGTCTCTTGAGCTCAGCGAAACCCAAGTTCAGTTTCAAACTATTACTGTTGTTTTTATTATCAAATGCTACCTGTTATTCAAAGTTGATAGCTTAATTGCAACTGTCGTTTCACACTGTTTGACTCAAGATGCTGTTGGCCATCTCTGACTCCTGATATTCTGGTAAGTATTCCTCTTTCCTCAGTAGTTCATTGTTAACCCTTTATCTCATCCAATTCATGTTCTCTTTGACTCATATTTAGGTCTTTTGCTGACTTCTCTAATTCAGATTCTGGAATGCACTCTGTAACAACATGGACATTCTCAGTATAGAGATATTTATCTATTTTGTTGTCCTGTGGCAGGAAAGAGGTTTGTTCCATTTGAACACTTGGTATATTACTGAGTTCAAGAGTCAAGTTCCCTTAATCAAGTTCACATTGAAATTTATACTTCTGAATGCAAGTTTTAATGGGGTCAGTTTCTTTCTTCAAAGTAGCCAGTTTGTCTTTAGATGTGTCACCCTCCATGCCTGTCTGATGATCTTCTGCTACATTCCCTCAAAGACCTTTGTCTCTATCTTCTACGCTTCGGTCAGTAGTCTTCACTTTAAAACTCTTGACCTCTCCTACACTGAGAACACAATCCAGACATTCCATGGTCTTCCATTTCACAAGACTGGCTTTTGTTTTCTGAATCCTGATCAACAGCTGCTGCGTCTTTTGGTTCCTTTTCTTTCCAAGCATATATCAATGACTTATTTTCATCCTTTAATTCACACTCCTCTAAAATTGTTTCTGATTGGTAAGCTGTCTCTTTAGATGCATCTGCAATGTGAATATCTTCAGTTTCTTCTACTTCTTTGCAGGTTCCTAAGTCTTCACTCTCACTTTCTTCTTCTTCCTCAGTCAAACCATGCTGCTGCTTAAGCAGGTGCCTAGCCTGCAGATTCTGAATCTCTGGGTTCAGTGAAATGTCTATGTTATGGCCTTTTGTTTTTAGAAAAGTATTATCATGTTTATGCAGAACCTTTGAATTCTGTATCTTACTGAAGTCATTAAAAGCAGTAGCCAAGGCAGTTGGTTCAGTGAGTACTGCACCAGCATTTGACATTTAATTCATTTGGAAGTATGAGCGACCTTTTAGGAGACAGTTTACTTGGCTTCAGATGTTTTGGGGTCTGTGAGGATTTTACCTTGTAGACTTCTGACATGTTTAATTTTTGCTTTTTTGAGATTATGTTTACATGCATTTTTAAGTCTCTTACAGCTTTGCCAATCATTTGCAAGGTTTGTTGATTTGTAAAGCTCGCAAGCTCTGTCCCTTAATTTCATGATCTGCACAAGTCCGAGGTTAGCCATTTACAGTAAAGCCCTTTTACCATTCTCTGAACAAGGGGAGCATGCCTGTTGACCATGCTTAGAACATTTTTCTGAAAGAAGTCAAAAGTCCCAGGGAGATCATGCCAGACCAACCTCATAGATTTCTATAACTGGGTGACTGGGACCCTGGATAGACAGAGACCAGTGGACGTCTTATATCTGGATTTTAGTAAGGCGTTTGACTCATTACCCCACTTTGGGTTATTGACAAAGTTAGAGGAGATGGGGTGGAAAGACAGTTGTTTAGATGGGTGGAAAACTGTCTTACAGATAGAACACAGAGGTTGGTGGTTAGAGGGATTGTCTCCTCCCCTAGGAAGGTCATCAGTGGGGTGCCCCAGGGTTTGGTACTGGGGCCACTCCTGTTCAATGCCTATGTCTCTGATATGGGGCAGGAGTTAGGAGTAGGATGAACCTCTTCGCAGATGACTCTGAACTGGGAGCATTGGTCGATGGCTAAGAAGCAAAGGTGGCAGTTCAGAGGGATCTGGACACGCTGGAGGGTTGGTCAAGGAGTCGGGGGCTGAGGTTTAATCTGGAGAATTGTAGGGTGTTGCATCTGGGGGCCAGAAACCCAGGGCATGTTTATACCTTGAGAGGGGGTCCCACTGCAAGCCACTTTGAGTGAAAGGGACCTTGGAGTGGTGGTAGACACCAAAATGAACAGTCGTGAGAACTGCAGAAGAACGGCGGCAAAGGAAAATGGGATACTGGGCTGCATAGCCCGGGGAATGACATCCAGGAGGAGTGAGGTGATCCTACCTCTGTACAATGCCTTGGTTAGGCCACACCTTGAGTACTGCATGCAGTTCTGGAGGCCGCACCTTAAGAAGGACATACTACTGCTGGAGAGGGTCCAGATGAGGGCAACCAGGATGATCCAGGGCAAGGGGGATAGGCTGGAAGCCCTTGGGCTGTATTCACTGGAGGAGAAGAGAGATGGAGGGACATGATTGAGGTTTTCAAATATGTGAAAGGGATTAACAGGGTTAGAGTCAAAGAATTGATCAGGCTAAAGCAAAGGGGCACAACCAGAGGTCATGAATGAAAACTGGAGGGAGGAACCTATAGGGGAGAATGTAGAAGGCATCACTTCACAGAGAGGGTGGTGGAGCCATGGAATGCTTTGCCCAGGAGTCTAGTCAAGCAAGGCACTGTGGAGGGCTTCAAGAGGGGGTGGGACAGATGTATGGGGGTACTGAAGCCAAGATTGACACTCACCGGGACAAGGGGGGGAGGAGTGAGCGCCCGATAGGGGCTGACTTCCGAGCAGACACAAAAGACCATCAGGCTTATTCTGCTGACTTCTAGTATGTTAGTATGATAGAGGAGAGGGAAGAGGAGGTGGTGTAGTGCTGATAGTCAGAAATGACATAGTGGTTACTGGAGTGGAGGAGGCAGTGGGGGGGTGGAGGAGATTTGGGTAACCCTGCAAACAAGGGGAGGTATAAGATTGAAAATAGGGGTGGTGTACAGACCCACCATGATGGAAGAGGCCCTAGAGGACAAATTAGTTGAGAACATCAAAGGTCACTGTGACCTTGGAAAGGGTAGCGTGGTGGTCATGGGTGACCTTAATATGCCGGGGGAAACTGGGACACTATGACATCCTCTGTGGCCAGGGAACAGAGACTGATGGATGTGTTTCAGGATGCCTTCCTGGTCTAGCAGGTGGGGGGAGCCTACTAGGGAAGGGCTGATACTGGATGTTGTCCTAGCAGACAGTGACCAGATAAAGGGCCTGGAGGTGTGCAGCCTGCTGGCAGGTGGTGACCATGTCATGGTCTGGTTCCTGCTGTATAACTGAGAGGGGAGGAAAACCACACTAAAACTGTAGTAGTACACTTCAGGAGAGTGAACTTCGTCGGCATGGGTAGGATTCTACGGGGGACCTTGGACAAGATAAGGCTGGACATGGATGTGGGTAGTTTGTGGGAGAACATTAAGAAGTGGGTGCAGGAGGCTACTAGGTCCTGTACTAAGGTAAGGCATAAGCAAGGTAGAGCCAACAAGCTGTGTTGGTGGACCAGGGAGGTGCAGGAGGTGGTGAGGGATAAAAAAGGCTGCCTATGCACGTTTTAAGCACTCTAGGGGGGATAGGGAGAGGGGTGATTATGAGGTGTTGGCCAGGAGGGTCACCAGAGTGGTGAGGGGAGCCAATTTGAGGATGGAGCAAAACCTGGCTAGGGATATCCGGAGGGGGGGATTCTATAGATACATAGGGGAGAAGAGAAAAGGGAGGGCACAGATCAGCAGGATTAGGACTGGGGAGGGATGGGCTCAGGAGGTGGGGGAATAGGCTGAGGTGCTAAATGAGTACTTTGCCTTGATATTTACAGAAGAAGGCAAGGGATCCATCCAGCCCGATGAGAGGGAAGGAGAGCCAGCAGAGTCGAGAGGTCAGATGGAGTCATGGGGACATAAAGGGACAAGGATACAGGCCAGGCAAGGTCTAGAAGGGGATGGGCTTGAATGAGGGGGTGGGCTGGGAGGCAGAAATCACAGTGGATAGGGTGAGGGAGGCCCTTCAGACACTAAAAACTGATAAGGTGCTTGGGCTGGATGGGCTGCATCTGAGGGTTGTGAAGGAACTGGCGGATGTGCTAGCAACTCTTCTGGCTGCAGTCTTTAATACCTCTCTGCAGATAGGATGTGTGCCTCAAGATTGGAGGGTGGCTCATGTGGTGCCTATCCACAAAGGGGGGTCTAGAGAGGAGATGGGGAATTATAGGCCTGCCAGCCTAATGTCTGTGGCAGGCAAAGTAATGGAGGGCATTATCAAGGAGATGCTCGGAAGGCATTTGTAAAGGTTGGGGCACCTGGATGGCAAACAGTACGCTTTTGTCCCAGGGAGATTGTGTCAGACCAACCTCATATATTTTTATGACTGGGTGATTGGGGCCCTGGACTACCTTAGGCCAGTGGGTGCCCTCTATTTGGACTTCAGTAAGGCATTTGATTAGGTACCCCACAATGGGCTGCTAACAAAGCTGGGAGGATGGGGGTGGAAGGGCTGTTGCTCAGTTGGGTAGAAAATTGGCTAGCGGGGTGAATACAAAGTGTAGTGGTTGGTGGGATAGTCTCCTCCCCCAGGAAGGTCCTCAGTGGGGTCCCCCAAGGTTCAGTATTGGTGCCACTCCTGTTCAATGCATACATCGCAGATATGGGGAGGGGGGTTAGTGGCAGGATGAGTCTCTTTGCAGATGACTCAAAACTGGGAGCACTAGTGGACAGGGATGAAGCGAGAAAGACCATCCAAAGAGGTGGTCAAGGAGATGGGGTTTGAGATTTAATGCAGGGAAGTGTAGAGTGCTGCATCTGGAGGTCAGAAACCCAGGCCATGTAAACACCCAGGGGGGGTTACACTGCAAGCCACATCAAGTGAGTGGGATGTAGGGGTGGTGGTGGATGTCAAAATGAATAACACTGAAAATTGCAGAAGTGCGGCAAAAGCAAACAGGATACTGGGCTGCATAGCCAGGGGGGATTACGTCCAGGAGTAAGGAGCTCATCCTCCTTCTGTATAATGCCTTGGTCAGACCACATCTTGAGTACTGTGTGCAGTTCTGGAGACCTCACCTCAAGAAGGACATAGCACTGCTTGAGAGGGGCCAGGGGAGGGCAACCAGAATGATTCAGGGCATGGGAAGGAGGCCCTATGAGGAAAGGCTGGAAGAGCTTGGGCTGTACTCACTGGAGGAGAGGAGAGACGGGGGGGCATGATAGGGGTCTTTAGATATGTAAAAGGAATAAACAAGGGTGGAGTCAAAGGGATGTTCAGACCCTAAAGAAGGGGGGAACAACCAGGGGGCATGAGTGGAAGATAGAGGGGGAAACTACAGGGGGTAAAGCAGGAGGCATTACTTCACTGAGAGGGTCGTGGAGCCATGGAATGCACTGCCTGGGAGTCTGGTGGCAGAGGGCACAGTGGAGGGCTTCAAGAAGGGGTGGGACAGGTACCAGGGAAAACTGAAGCTGAAGATGAAGTTGTCTGGGGCTGGGGGGGGGTGGAAAAAGCGAGCACCCACTAGGAGGCTGGTTACCGAGCAGACACAACAGACCATCAGGCCTATTCTGCTGGCTTTTAGTATGTTAGTTTGTTACTCAACAAGCTGGACTGCGACAATCTGCACAAGGGCTTTTGAGAGAGGGTGGAGAATGAAGATTAGTCTGTAGTTTCCGTGTTGAGCCCTGCTGCCACTTTTATGGACAGGGGTCACCAAGGCAGATTTCCACTTATTGGGGAATTGGGAGCCTTAGGTTAATTATTTTGGTTAATGGTGATAAAATTTCCTCCAGGGTTAGAGCAATAAGTTTTAGATCCAGCGAGTCCCCACTGAATCTAGATTTTCCTAGCACCTTTTGGATATGTCTTCTAACTTCACAGACTGTAACTGTTTTGAAATAGAATGGAGTGGTATTTCTGTGATTGGTTAGGATTAACAGCCTTCTCAGAGTTTGAGGAGATTTCAAAGAAGTCCTGGGGTAGGACACTGCAGAGGTCATTAAAGGCATCATTAAAAGTGCTGGCAATGGTTGTAGGGTCAAGTGTCAGTGTATCATCAATATTGAGCATTGATGGGGGCTGTTTTGGAGCCTTCCCAGTTATGTCCTAAATGTTGAGCCATAATTTTCTTCTATCATTCTAGGACTCGGCAAGGCATTCCTATAGAACTGTTTTTTTGGAGTTTTTTTTACGGATCACCTGGGTACAATCATTCTGACTCCTTTTATATTTCTGTATGTCTCCTTGCCTGCCTGTGGCCCTTGCTCACTGCCATAGATAGTCTCTATTCTTCATTAGCTCAGTTAGGTCCAGTGTGATCCATGAGTTGCAGATGTCTTTAACCTTACATTGTTCAAATAGGGCATGGATGTCACAGGTGGTATTCAAGTGCCATGTTTACATCATCAGCATAGTCAATCAGGGACCAATCTAGCATGTGTAGGTGACGTTTTAGTGGCTCAATGTGCCCTGGGAGAAGGACCCTATGTTTAATTATTTTTGCTGGTGACTTAGTGAACTTGTTAGACTACTTGCACAAGATAGGGGAATGGCCACTGATAACATCAGGGATAACAGTTTCATTGGTTGTTCAGTCTGGTCGATTGGAGAGGACCCAGTCCAGAAGGGTACAGGTCCCTGTCCTATAATTTGTTCTAGTTGGGGATTCAAAAATTTGTGCAAAGTGTTTGGCAGCAATTGTATCCCTGTAGGCGCATGCTTCAGGGGATAACCACTATACATTGAAATCACCCTGCATGATGGTTATTTCAGATCTGGGGAGCTGACTACAGATACAGTCTAAGACTGATGTAAGTCCAGAGGTTTTGTGTTTTGGTAGGATATATACTGATGCCACAATTAGAAATCTATTATGTGCACCAAGTAAGATTTTGGTAGCTAGCGCCTGAGTATGGCTCCCTAAATTTGGCATGGGTAATACATGCTCCATGATTGTGTCTTTTACTTATAATGCGCAACCTTCTCCTCTTTTGGTAAGCCTATCTTGCTTGATATAACCTGGTAGGGCAATGTTGGCATCCGCTATCTTTGGAAAGACCCACGTCTTGACAACCGAGAGAATGTTAGGGTTATGTTGGGAGACCCAGTCATGGAGGTTGTCCATTTTTGCCAGTAAGCTACAGATGTTAATTGATGCCAGAGTGAGTATACCTGATTTATTTCCACCGTAGGGTGCTTGTCGACTGAGGTTAGTGTGGATATTGCCAGAGAGTAGCAGTAAAGGCAATATGAGCCTTCTTAGCTGTTCTTTCAGCTGCTTGAGTGCTATAGTGTGTTCTTGAGTAAACTTGGGGTGGTTGATTGGTATCCATTGTTTTTGTGGAGTAGCATGAAAGGAGCAGCAGAGGGGGGTACCATGCAGAATTCCCGGGATTCAGCTAGCCAAGACTGGGACTAGGGATTTTACCTTAAACTTTTGTTTCATTCATGTCTGGGTAGAGACCACAGATTCTTGTGCCTGTGCCATAGACATCATAGTCATTATTTAGTGCAGTGAATGATGAAGCCAGAGGTGGATGCATCCCTGACTGTCCTGCTATTGTGAACATTATGAGCAGGGTGACTAAACTGGGTGGAAGATGCAAAGTTGCCATTGTTTTACCTGGAGAATATTAAGCACCCAAAATTGAAGAGGGCAAGACTGGGTGGGGAAGTGAAGGGTTGATTAGGGAAAGTAAAGTATGGTTGTGCTTTAAGGAGTGTGTGAAGCGTGAAGGTACAGCTGCATTTAAGGAACCTGTGAAGAGTGGGGGTAAAGAGGTGTTTTATGGAGTGATTAAGAACATTATTTTTTATTTTTATTTTATTTGTAAAATCAGTTTACAACCTTTGAGCCAGAGGCTCATTTCCAAAGGTACCTTGTCACATTGAGGACAAACATAACAAATTTAGGGGCAGTATCAGATACAGGAGAAGAGAAAAAATCAGTGAAGTGTTCAGGGTAATGTAGAGGGAGTGCAATAACAGGAGGTTTGGTACAGCAGTTCACCCTCTAGAGGTTGCTGAGTATAATGAGTAAATGGAGGAGTAAGGAGATAGATTTGTTTCCTTTCAGGTGCTTATCACATGATCTCAGATATATGCATTTGCCCTGATAGGGTGGGTGCAAGGGATGGGTGGGGAGCTGGCACTGGTGGGGAGCTAGAGAAGCTGGGAAGAAGTTGAGCCATCGGGGGTTCTTAGGGGCAGGTGGTGGCTGAGGAGTAGTGGCCGTGCCATTGGAGAAGCTGGGGAGAAGTCAAGCCATCGGGAGTTCCTACGGTCGGGTGGTGGCTGAGGAGTAATTGCCACACCATGCCATGGTTCCGACAGAGCAGCACCCAATCAAAGCAGTGATCTAGAGGAGAAAGGAGAGGGGAGAGATTAAAAAGATATGTGGGAGAAGGGGCAGAGGAGACTGGTGGCAGACTGTCAGCAGGGGGATGGGGCAGACAGGAGAACAGTGGGGGATGAGGTAGGAGGGTAGCATGGTAGGTTTAGCACTGCAGGTGGCAGAGAATCGGGGGTAGCAAGAACTGTTGGTGGGAATGCTGTTTAGGGCTAGGTTCAGAGTGGAAAGGTTCAAGCAGGGAGGGGGAGAGAAAAAGGCAAAAAGCAAGGTTCAATCAAACAATTTAACAGACCTTAAATGGTAGGAAAACTTTTAAATGCAAGGCAGATCTAGCACACTAAATATTGCACAAAGCTATCTCTAAACAGTTAACATAAATTTTACAGTTTTTAAAACAAATTTACAGGTAAAAGTCTGCAGAGAAGGAGGTTTAGGACCACAGGTACTAAAAAAAGGAAGAGTCCAGTCAGGTACTGCACAGAGGCAGAATAGCCAATCCAGGAGGGATAGTGAGAGGCATCATTTTCAAAATTGGGCACAGCAGTAGAGGTGTACATGGTTGGAGAGGGAGGAAGTTGTAGAAAAGCTGGGGAGAAGTCAAGCTGTCAGGGGTTCCTAGGGGTGGACGGCAGCTGAGAAGTATTGGCTGTACCGTGGATCCCTCAGAGCAGTGCTCAATCAGGGCAGTGATCTGGTTGGAGAGGTAGGAAGTCATAGAGAAGCCGGGGAGAAGTCAAGCCATTGTGGGGTTCCTGGGGTGGGTGGCAGCTGAGGAGTAATGGGTGCACGGCTCTGTGGGTCCCTCAGAGTAGTGCCCAATAAGGGCAGGATCTAGTTGGAGTGGGAGGAAGGAAGCCATAGAGAAGGCAGGGTGTTTGAATAACTTTTGAACCATTTAATATTGTTTCACAACATCTTTTAAAGACACATTGGGGACTCCAGCCGCATATTCCCTGAAGGATTTGGACCAGTCACACAAACCATATGACCTATAGGCACGAGCAAAGAATGCACAAAAATGCATAAATATGACTTTCTACGGTGCTCTATAGCTCTGCAACTGTATATCCAACTGGTACGAAACTTACCAGATCCAGAGACATATGGTACTGGTTTGTGCATGCCAAATTTCAGGCAAATCTGTCTTATGGTAGCAAAGTTATTAAGCTGCCAAATTTCACACTTTAACCTTAAATGTGGTACACATCCCTAACTATAGTGGCACTACCATGCCACTATATATCAATCTTTATATATGTGTATATGTATATATATATATATATATATATATATATATATATATATATATATATAAAATAATAATAATAATTTTTATCAAGTGCAATTCAAATATCAAAGTGCTGTACAGATATAATAGACTTTAAAACAAAGGTTAAAATTCAATGTACACAACCAGTAATTATTCACAGTAATTCACAAAGGCAAGATTAAATAAATGGGTTTTTAGTGCCTTCTTGAAACTCTCCATGGTCTGACACTTTTGAACCTGATAAGGTAGAGAATTCCACAGGCTATGTGCTACAAAAATGCCTCTATATACCATGCCCCTATATTTAGGGTTGAGTAGGCAGTTTAATGTTAAAGACCAGTTTTTGCACTTAAATAACTTTACAATTGTTCAGTGGATTTACGTGAGATTTTGCATGTGGAGTCTCATGTGGGAGTTCTGTAAATGTGTCAAGATTCATTTGGGTTGGATGTGCAGATTCCAAGTTGTGGATAGTACAAAAACTAAATATTCAGGCCATTTGTTGTTTTTTTTTTTTTTTCTTTGAACGTGACTACAGCCCAAATGGCTTGGAATTGTAGTCTGCAATTATCAGTGTACAAAGGGGCTGACCCACTGATGTGTCTTTTGCTTGTTTGGTGAAAAAATATTACTCCGTTCCAAAGTTACTTAATTTTGAAAAATGTGGTTCTGAGCATGTTTAATAAGCACTTCAAGATAGCTGTATTCACATCGACATCATCCTTTTTCGTGAGGGGGAAAAATCATTTTTAATTTTCCACCATCTTGATTCCTTTCTTTAAAAAAAAAAAAGATATGGTTTTGGTTACATGTAAACTCCTTTTTTGTGTCTCGCTTTCTCAGCCATTTTTGTGACTCACATTCTTAGTAACCAGTGTTAAAGAATTCCTTTTTCATTTGTGACCAATCCTTTTGTGTGAGGGGAAAATCCTATTTCCCCTGGTGTCTAGTGGTGCCCCCCACCCCTCCGATGGCCACCCCTGCATTGTTTATTACACACTATTTCCCTGGTGTCCAGTGGCACTCCCCCACCCACCAATCACAGTCCCCATATTATAGTTTCTCTGGTGTCTAGTGGCCCCCCCAAACTCCAATTACCATCCTGCCTGTAAAAAAAGAAAATGGTCCCTTACTGATCTGACCCACCCACCATGACCTCCGACTCAGCACCCAGCACCATGCACCCCCACGTCCCCCACACACCCTCACTCACCTGAACCTCTCCCAGGGTGAAGTTCCACTCTGATTGAAGACACAACTTGCTGCTGAAAATGCCAACTGCTATGTGAGAAAGTAAAGTAAGTGTTGTATTTCAATGGGGTTCTCAACTTTGTGGCATAAATTTGCCATTTTTGCATGTTTTGACACCAAATTTTCATCATGGCCTTTGTATCACCCCACCTCATGAACAATGCAAGTGGAATTCTGCAAATCAGCCCAGAAAGGCAAATTCATTGTTGCTTGTTGAAATCACCTTTCAGTCAGGATTTAAAAATATTCACCACCCTTGCTCATGAGGTAGGGTCATAGGAAGGCTGTGCTGAAAATTTGGGGTCATCATGTGTAAAACCTATGTGCATACATTGAAATTTTACTACACACCCTCATAACTTTTCTAACTCTAAATATTCTGACCCCAAATTCTCAACATAGCCAGATTATTGCACCACCTCATGAATGTGGCAGCTATCATTTTTAAGATACTGGCAAAAATGTGCTTTTGCAATTGTGGTGCAGAATGATGTTTCTATGCTGCAGAACAGCGTTTTTGCTGTTTGGTTGATGTTACTCTACAAATACGGATATGATTCCACTATCTCTAAAACTTCTCAAAAAGTAAGGAAATTCTTTGTAATAAACTCCATTAATGCAGCATTTAGTTTTAAGACTAAAACCACAAAAGTAGAGAAATGTGCCTTAGGGGTGCAATCTTCATTGGAGTTGTCAAACCCTAAATCTCACCACATTAGGTGTGTATGTTTCTCAAGTGTATAGAATGGGGTGCATATTAGGGTTGACAACCCCAACAAGGACTGCATCCTTAAAGCCACATTTCCCTACTTTTAACCCTAAATGCCGCATTAATGGAGTTTTTTGCAAAGTGTGTGTGTGGGTGGGTGGGTGTGTGGGTGTGTGTGTGTATCGTATATGTATTTATGCAGTAGGTGTGGAGATAAATCTGTACTGATAAGTGCTGTTATCCATGTGATAAATGGTTGATGATGAGTCTACTATGTGTATAAATGTGGAATCTCACATTTATACACATAGTAGACATGTCATCAGGCATTTATACATATAGTAGACACGTCATCACTACCCCCGACCATCGGTTACAGAAGTAGAAGCAGCTACCTTGCTACAAAGCACACATATATTAAATCATTTTAACCTCAGTGCAAGCTCATTTCTTAGTATGAAACTTTTCTCCTTATTGTGTTTCTCCTTACTTGTCACTCAACTTGTTAAACAACTAATAATAAAAAATAAAATAAAAAACTTTCAGCCGGTAGCCTAACCCCAAGTTCTCCCAGCCTGCTCTCTGCCTCCCGCTCAGCAGAGTCCGCTCACCCGATCCACTTCTGGCCTCCTCCCACTCCACTAACAGACTCTGAAAAGCTACTGGACAGCCATCTGTGGACAAATAAAACTGCCAGACACTCTTCTCTTCTCTCAGTGTGACTGCTTTACTCCATGTACATCCCAAAGCACTTGCTTACAACAACTGTCATTTTCTTCTTTTTTATGCCACTTGATTAACCAATCAGCAACACTATTACCCACACAGCGGAATGCCCATATGTCATGGCCATAGCACCAGCGATAGCAACACCACTCCATGACATGCAGCAACACAAAGAAAACCCTCATACATTTAAAAAAAATAGCTGATTTAGAAACCCCAAAATGCCAAAATCCTACATAGCACACAAGTCCCTTTTCCACTGCATAAATGAAATATGTGATGGGGAACTTGTGTGATACATCATTTATCTGCACTTGGGCAGTTTGCCCTCAGGTGCATCACTCATGGCTTACGTCACTTGTGAGGTTATCCAAGGTCAAACTGCCCTTGTGCAGATAAATGATGTATCACACAGCTGCCCATTGCATATCCCTTGTATATAAAATACTGGCACAGTAGCACCAGTATAGTTAGTGTTGAATTGTGTTCCCAATGTTAAACCCAATTTTTGTACCTTGGTAACTTTGGCAGTATTCAACAGAATATGCCAAATATTTGCATGCACAGTCAGGCTTGCAGAGTCTCAAGACATGAAAAGTTCTGTGATGGTACCTTATATGGTTTCCTAGATATGACTACCCCTTATTTAGGAACAGTGAGTTTTTTTTCTATGCTTAATGCTTTTTTTTTTTCTTTTGCATCTTCTGAACCTGCTGACTGAGTCACTCGGCTCGCTCTCCACTTGGTGGCTTCTTTCTAAAAGAAATAAAAGTAAATGTACAGTCTTGAGCATACCTAATTCTATTTTATAGTAAACCGTGCTATTTCTTCTGTATGTCTACAGTTTGGGGTACAGCAGGCACACCGCTAGGTCACACTACAGTAATTGGGAAAGTGCAGGGAAGAGAAAAAAAAAAGGAATCGGCACCAGCAATTATAACAAATAAAGGATAGGCAAATATGAAATTATGGATTTTTTTCACAACCTCAGTGTTTGATGACCACATAAACCTTTTGAGCTTCGCTCTCGAGGTTTATGGGTCATCACATGCCTCGGGTGTGCAAAAAAAATATCCATAATACACACTTGCCTATCCGTTATTCTCTATATAATTTGCTGTATATTAATTGCAAAAAACATCATTAATGCATCAGTTAGGGTTGAAGCGACAAAAGTGGAGTCATTGGGCCTCTCACCCCATTCCATGTGTAAGAAAACTGACATGGTACAGTATAGGAGAATGGGATGAGAGTTAGGCCCAGCAAACCCAAGGCACACCCCATCACCTATTGGTCTGTGGAGGGTGAGGGTGGGATGGTAGGGTTGGGGGTGTTTGGGTCTCAACCCTAATGCCTCATTTCCCTACATTTATTGCTTTAATCCTAACTGATGCATTAACAAAGTTTTTACATTGAATTTCCTTACTTTTTGAAAAACTATAATCTTACCCTGATATGGTTTTTGCACTCTCATGGCACCAGTTTTTTGAAGTGCATCCCATCTATCCATAAAGGGCACTGCCTATAATTGTAGAGACGCAACGCAGGCCTTGACACATTTCAAGTAACCCTTGTGCAGCAAATGGTGCAATATCTCAGTAATTGTAGGAACCTTGGAAAAAATTCCACTACAGCTGTAATCATGGACTGGAAACCTCTACATGTGCTTAGCAAGAAATCTGTATCTCAAACTGTTGCTGGAGCTGCTGTGGGGAGACGGGGCAGGCAACTCTGGGGCCACATTGGCAGCGGGAAAGAAAGGGACCACATTGGTGGTTGGAGGAGGACTGGGGGGCAGTAAGGAGCCACATTTGGAGGAGAGAGAGCGATCGTAGGTCAGCCACTGCTCAGGAGCAAGAAGCGGTGGAGCCAACCAGTGCTGCGCGTGCAAACTTTGTCTGTGCAACTGGGCTATAAAAGCCATTTTCCCAGTCACTTGCTGCTGTGTTGCTGGAGCTGCTGTGGGGAGATGGAGCAGGTGACTTCGGGGCCGCATTGGCGGTGGGAAAGAAAGAGACCACATTGATGGTTGGAGGAGAACCAAGGGGCAGTAAGGAGTTGCATCGGAGCAGACAGAGCAATCATAGGGCTGCCACCACTCAGGAGCAAGGAGTAGTGGGGCCAATCAGTGCTGAATGCACAAACTTTGTCTATGCGACTGGGCTATAAAGGCCATTAGCCCAGTTGCTTGCTGCTGTGTTCTTTGCCCTGCACCACCCACTCTGGCCTCGACCTCTATTAAATAGTCTGAGGAGGTGGAGCCTTGGAGGGGGGAAGGCTGTGAGTGGGTGTCCTGGACTGCTGCTGTGACTGGTGTCCTGGACTACTGCTGATTGGGAAGGCTGTGAGTGGGTGTCCTGGACTGCTGCTGCTGATTGGTGTCCTGGACTACTGCTGATTGGGAAAAGGGAGCTGTATGCTGTGCCTGCATGGGCAACATTGATCATCTGCAAAGAGCAAGCTGAGAGAGGGTGTCTTGGACTATGTCTGATTGAATGAAAGGAGCACTTTATGCTGTGCCTGCTTGGGCACCATTGACTACCTGCTGTATAAAGCTGAGGGATATGATAAATGTGAACTGATATCTGGGTTGAATTGTTTGTTGCTACTGATCTTTGTGGGGTGGGCAAAAACAGAATTGGTTCCGGATTGTGGCAGATTGCAGGAAAGGGGAACTGTATGCTGTGCCTGTTTGGGCACCATTGACTACCTGCTATATATACGGCTGTGGGATATGAAAAGTGTGAACCGTAATAACTGTGCAGAATTGTTTATTGCTATTTGATCTTGTGGGGTGGGCAAAAACTAAATTGGTTCTGCAAGAAGTTGGTACTGCTCACACCAAAATGAGGGTGGATTCGGGGCTAGCCAGAGCAGGCATCTTCAGCAGGGAGATTGGGTGTACAGGGTACGGGGCAGCAATAATCTTAAATTGGGCATGGAGGTTTGGAGGGTGTCCAGTGTGTTTTCAGCTGACAGGACTTAGGGAGGAGGTCGAGGGGATCAGAAGAGAGCTGGAAAGCATGAGGGGAGAGGAAAGGAGTGGAAATGGTCCCATGGAAGGAGGCGAGGCCACTACTGCATACCCCAGGGAGCAGGCAGGCATGGGCCCTATGGAAACACTGGCAGGGTAGGGCACAATACAAGCAATGGATGGAAAACACCTCACAGGAGGGGGGCCTATCAGGGGGAGCAAAGGAGGGAGGGAGGTGGGTAGGAGAAAATGAGCTGGGGCATGCCTCACAATTAGCAATAGATACACCATGCTGTACCCAGGAGAGGAGGTGGATGAGGCTGGTGGGAGGGGGAGCAGGCGGTCAGACAGGGTTTGGTTAGCAAGCTGGGTGGTGGGGGCAGGAGAGGTAGCAGAACAGGAGGATATGTAGGCAGTGAGGGTGTGACTAGGAAGTTGGGGGTTGGGGCAGGGGGGAACTGGGGTCGAGCAGGCACTCAGGCTGGGGAAGTCAGCCAAGGAGAGGGGGTAGTAGGGGGTACCCTAAAAAGGCCAGCGTTGGGGGTTGAGAAATCTGATGAGGAAGGGAGGGTAGGGAGAAATATGCCAGACAGGATGGGGAGCCAAGACTGGAGAGGGGGTTGGAGGCAGGGAGGGAAGCAGTAGAAGGGTGTCTGGGTGGGGGACCTGTGGATTCTGACCCAAAAAGGTAGTCCAGGGGAGATTGGGGGGCCAGTAGTGCCTCCCAGGAGGTTGGGGGCAAGGAGTAAACTGGGAGCCACAAGCAGAAGAAAGAGCATGATAGGATATGCACGAAACTAGTGATCCCCGGACTGAAGGGGTGGAATAGTAAGCTGGGGGTCGATGAAAGAAGGAAGAGCCTGGAAGGGATCAAAAGGGCCAGTAAGTTGTAGGGGTGAAGATGATCCTGCTGGGGGACTCCATGACCAGGGGCATCCAGTGGGAGGGGGTAGGGGAGGGAAAAAGCAGCTCCATCAGAGTTAAATGTATCCCGGGCCTATCCGTTCACAAGGCCAAATTCCAGCTATATTCATTAGCATTGGAATGCGGGGGATCCCCAGATTTCCTAATACATCTGGGCACAAATGATTTGGAAGGGAACAGCAATCTGGAAATCCAGGTGAGTTTTCGGGAACTGGCCAGAGTCTGCCATTCTATAGGAAGTTCAATTTCCTTTTCAGAAATTCTGCCAGTACCTAGGGCATCCGGGGAAACCAAGAACAAACTGAGAGGTGTGAACCAGTGGCTCAGGGACTGGTGCAGGGCAGAAGGGTATGGGCTGCTGGGGGACTGGGGGGGACACATGGGATGATAAGGGGTTGTATGCTAGGGATAGGATACATCTTAACCTAGAGGGGAAGGAGATCTTAAAACTGAAACTTGATGGATTCATAAATGAGACACGGGGTTTAAACTTGTAAAGGGGGAGGGATTAGTGAAGAAATGGAGTCAGGAGGGCTGCCTGAGGTCCCAGGTCTAGGGCAGAAAATGAGGGCAGGTGACTGTGATGTAAACGAAACAAGAGCTGTGCAGGAAAGGGCAAATAGGGAGTGCGCAGGGCTGAGTCAATTGGATAGGGGAGGGAGGATGGGGTGGAGGATGGTCCTGATTAATGCCAGGATCATGGGCAACAAAATGCCTAAGCTCCAGGTGATGCTGGCAGAGGGATCAGGGGATGCAGCAGAGATTATGGAAACATGGGCCACCCAGAAGAATGATTGGGACCTAAACTTGGAGGGCTACACAATATTCAGGAGGGGTAGAGGAGGTGGTGTAGCGCTGATAGTCAAGAATGGCATAATGGTTAGTGGAGTGGAGGAGGCAGATGGGGGAGTAGAAGTAATTTGGGTAACCCTGCAATCAAAGGGAGGCAAAAGACTGAAAGTAGGGGTGGTGTACACACTCCCTGCAATGGATGAGGACATGGAGGGAAAACTGGTTGAGAACATCAAGGGGCACTGTGACTGTGGTGGTCATGTGGGACCTAAATATGCTGGGGGCAGACTGGGACACTATGACATCAGCGGTGGCCAAGGAGCAGAGACTGATGGATGTATTTCAGGATGCTTTTCTGGTCCAACAGGTGGGGGAACCTACTGGGGGGGAGGATACTGGATGTTGTTCTTGCAGACAGTGATCAGATACGGGGTCTGGAGGTATGTAGCCCGCTGGCAGGAGGAGACCATGCCACGGTCTGGTTTCTGCTATGTCTGGGGGGGAGGACAATCACTCAAACACAGTAGTAGTGGACTTCAGGGGGGGCAGACTTTGTGGGCATGGGCAGGATTCTGAGGGGGAGCTTGAACAAGATTAGGCCAGACATGGATGTTGGTAGCTTGTGGGAGACCATTAAAAAAGGGGTGCAGGAGGCAATTAGTTCATGTACAAGGGTAAGGAGTAAGAATGGTAGGGCCAACAAGCCATGCTGGTGGACCAGGGAGGTGCAAGAGGCAGTGAGGGATAAAAAAGCTGCCTACGCATGTTTTAAGCACTCGGGGGGGGGCAGGGAGAGAGGTGAGTATGAGTTGACAGCTAGAAGGGTCACAAGAGTATTGAGGGGAGCCAAGGTGAGGATGGAGCAAAACCTGGTAAGGGTTATCTGCAGGGGTGGAAAGGAATTTTAGAGATACATAGGGGAAAAGAGGAAAGGGAGAGCACAGATCTCTAGGATTAGGACTGGGGAGGGATGGGCTCAGAAGGCGGGGGAGCAGGCAGAGGTACTAAACAAGTACTTTGCCTCAGTATTTATGGAAGGAGACAGGGGATCCATTCAGCTGGAAAGGGAGGGACAGCTGAGAGGAGAGGACAGATGGAGATGAGAGGACCAGATGAGGCTGGGGCACTGGGTGGGCCAGTCCTAGAAGGGGTTGGGTGCTTTGTCGGGGGGGTTAGGGAGGGAGAATTCACAGAGTACAGCATGAGGGAGGCTCTACGGGTGCTGAAAACTGACGTGGCACCAGGACCGGATAGGCAGCATCCAAGAGTTCTGAAAGAAGTGTCGGACGAACTAGCAGCTCCACTAGCTGTATTTTTCAATGCCTCTCTGCAAACAGGATGGGTGCCTCAGGATTGGAGGGTGGCCCATGTGGTGCCTGTCCACAAGGGGGTTCTAGGGTGGAGATGGGAAATTACAGACCTGTCAGCTTATCGGCGGTGATAGGCAAACTAATGGAGGGCTCCTTCAAGGAGAAGCTCAGAAGGCAACTACAAAGGCTGGAGCACATGGATGACAAACAGTATGGTTTTGTCCCGGGGTGATCGTGCCAAACCAACCTCATAGATTTTTATGACTGGGTGACGGGGACCCTGAACTGTCAAAGACCGGTGGATGTCCTATATCTGGATTTCAGTAAGGCGTTTGACTCGGTACCCCACATCGGGTTGTTGACAAAGTTGGGGGGGATGGGGGTGGGAAGACAGTTGCTTAGATGGGTAGAAAACTAGCTTACAGATAGAACACAGAGGGTATTGGTTGGTGAGATAGTCTCCTCTCCTAGGGGCCACTCCTGTTCAATGCCTATGTCTCCGATATAGAGAGGGGGGTTAGGAGTAGGATGAGCCTCTTCATGGATGACTTAAAACTGGGAGCACTGGCTGATGGGGAGGAAGCAAGAGAGACAGTCCAGAGGGATCTGGATACCCTGGAGCCCTGGAGGGTTGGTCAAGGAGGTGGGGACTGAGGTTTAATCCAGGGAAGTGTAGGGTGGTACATCTGGGGGTCAGAAACCCAGGTCATGTATACAGCCTGGGAGGGGTCTCACTGCAAGCCACGATGAGTGAAAGGGACCTGGGGGTGGTGGTAGACACCAGAATGAACAACACTGAAAACTGCAGAAGATCTGCAGCAAAGGCAAACAGGACTCTGGGCTGCATAGCCTGCAGAATAACACCCAGGAGGAGGGAGGTGATCCTTCCTCTGTATAATGCCTTGGTCAGGCCGCATCTTGAGTACTGAGTGCAGTTCTGGAGACCTCACCTTAGGAACGACATAGCATTGTTGGAGAGGGTTCAGAGGAGGGCAATCAGGATGATCCGGGGCATGAGTGAAAGGACCTATGAGGAAAGGCTGGAAGTCCTTGGGCTGTACTCACTGGAGAAGAGGAGAGACAAGGATGACATGATTGAGGTGTTTAAATATGTGAAAGAGATTGACAGGGGCAGAGCCAAATAAATGTTCAGGCTAAGGAAAGGGGGCAGAACCAGGGGGCATGAATGGAAGCTGGAGGGGGAACCTACAGGAGAGAACGTAGAAGGCATTACTTCACTGAGAGGGTGGTGGAGCCTTGGAATGCATTGTCCGGGAGTCTAGTCGAGCAAGGCACAGTCGAGGGCTTTACAAGGGAGTGGGACAGATACATGGGTATACTGCAGCCGAAGTTGACCATCTTGGGGGCCGGGGGGGAGGAGGAGGAGCTAGCGCCCAATAGGGGCTGGCTAACGAGCAGACACAAAAGACCATTAGGCCTATTCTGCTGGCTTTTAGTATGTTAGTATATAGGCACTGAAAGGTGTCACGTTCACCATATCTTATATGGAAAATGTCTCAACTTTGAATGGTATAACTATGGAACCGATGACAATTTTTACACCAGACAATAAGTCACATCTGTGGGACAACCCTTTGTACCTAGCACATTTCAAGCCAAAAGTCCTAACCGTTTCTTTGAGTGAACTGGCAAAAGAAACAACAACTTAGATAAAAAATACCTTTTAAGTGAGCTGAAAATCCCTGTTTGAGATGAATCCCTTTTTGTGTGGTGTCAAAATCCTTGTTTGTGGGGTAGGGCTATCTCATTGGCATCTCACAAAAAGGGATTTTGACAGCTCACAAAAAGGGTTGGCTCACGAAAAGGGATTTTGTTAGCTCATGAAAAGGGATTTTGACCACTCACGAAAGGGATTTTTAAAACTAATCCCTTTTCAGAGATGTCAAAATCCCTTTTCATGAGGCAGGGTTATCTGGTCGGCATCTCATGAAAAAGGATTTTGACAACTCATAAAAGGGATTTCTCACGAAAGGGATTTTGGCAGCTCATTTGTAAGGATTTTGACAGCTCTCATAAAGGGATTTAAAACTAATCCTTTTGTGAGCTGTCAAAATCCTTTTTGCGAAGCTGATCCTCTATCGTGAGGTGTTCAAAACCCTTTCATGAGCCAATTGCTTTTAGTAGATAAGGCCATCTGGTCGCCATCTCATGAAAAGAGATTTTGACAGCTCATGAAAAGGTATCAGAAGTGACTCACGAAAAGGGATTTTTAAATTTAAAAATGAGCGTTTTGTGACTAAAGTAAACCAAAGGTATAGGTCTGTAGAGGATGTCCATCTAAACAAAACACATGCTTTGTTTACTTCTGAACACATCGTTAGATAAAGTTATAACATTTTGTTTCTGAGGAAAAATGAAAACAAGATGGTGGCATGCTAAAATGGAATTTTTTTCTCATGAAGAAGGATTTTAAAAATCCCTGTTTATGAGCTGTCAAAATCCCTTTTCATGAACCCTAAATCTCTTTTTGTACTGTGCATCTATCCCAAAGATTGAACTGGGCATTCTCAGAATCCAAAATTACAAAATTGAATAACGTTTGAATGCATTAATATTTTTTCACCAAACCAATGCTGGATTGTTCCTTAGGATAACCTCTTTCTACCCTGAAAACTTTAGGTCAAATGATGTGCACACAGTGTGATCTTGAAAAATGACCCTGACATTTGCCAAAAAAGGTGAGAAATACATTTTTTGGCAGTTTACTGCACAAAAACCACAAATCTGATGGAAACACAAATTGGCAAATCAAGATACCTACCATCCAGGACTATGTAGTCCAAATTTCATGCAGATCTGTTGAACAGTTGCAAAGTTATTAATATGCAAAATATGGGGTTTAGCATTAAACTGCCTACTCAATTCTAACTATAGAGGCGCAACTGCGCTTTACTATATATATATATATATATATATATATATATATAAAATACATAAAATAGGGGATACATGATGGGTACAAGGGTGATATGGAAAATATTTTCACTCCTCTAGCGTGACCTCTGAATACTCAGGAGTGGCGAAGTAAGGTTTCAGAGGTCACTGTACAGGACTGAACATATTTCCCATATCATACAAGTGCACATCATGTATCCTATTTATACAATGGGAGCCTCATTGTTGAAAATATACATTTTGAGTGGCCTTGCACGACTCTGTGCGGGTTTAGCATGGGTTTGGAAGTGTAATAAACGGCATTTATTTTAACTCTGCTGATGTCATCAGGATTTATTTCACTGCAGTGAAAAGTTTTATCTCACTGGAATATGTCTCACCCTCATTGTATATATATAATATATCTATATATATATATATATGTATCTATATATAGATAGATGGATATACACACACACACATATATATAGATATAGATATAGATGTAGATATAGATATACACACTAACATACTAAAATGCTAGCAGAGTAGGCCTAACAGTTTTATGAGTCTGCTCGATTGTCAGCCCCTGCACTGGGGGCTGACTTTGGTGTCCCACCTCCCCCTTGGGTTATACTGTCCCCAGTCCCAGATGTTCCACCTGCATTAGATCTGGTCAGATTTACCCTCCCTGTGTACCTGTCCCATCCCCTCCTAAACCTGTCCACAGTCTCTGCTCCACCAGCTCCCTGGGCAGTGCATTCCATGGCTCCACCACCCTTTCAGTGAAATAACACCTCCTCCTCTCCCCTCTGAGCCTGCCCCCTTCCAGCTTACACCCGTATCCTCTGGTGCCCCACCTCCTTCCTTGGAGCACCCTGACTGACCCCCTTATTGATCCCTTTTGAGTACTTGAAGACCTCTATCATGTCCCCCCTGTCCATGATAGAGGTCTTCAGGTACATGAAGGGGGTAAATAGGGGAGGAGCAGTCAAGGTGCAACTAGAGGGCATGGGTGGAAGCTGGAGGGGGAAGATTCAGGGGAGAAACGAGGAGGTGCTACTTTACTGAGAGGGTGGTGGAGCCATGGAATGCGCTGCTTAGGGGGCTGGTGGAGGCAGAGATGGTGGAGGGGTTCAAGAGGGGGTTGGACAGGTACAGGGGAAGGGTTCTGGAAGCAAAATCTAGTGCAGTGAGAATATCCAGAACTGGGAAGGGAGAAGCCAGAGAAGGCGAGGGGAGGCAGTGATGTCAGCTCCCAGGGTGAGGACAGTGAGGTCAGCTCCCAGGGTAGGGGCTGACCAAACGAGCAGACACGAAAGACCGTTAGGCCTATTCTGCTGGCATTTTAGTATGTTAGTATGTAGTATCACCAGCAAATATTCTCACAATGGTGATGTCACCAGAGTGAGACCATCTACACTGCAGCCTGCATTTAATAGCTTCACAGTTTCTCTTTCTCACTGAATCCTGCAACTAACTCAATTATCATTGTGAAAGACAAACACCTGTGTCCCATAGTAATTCTGACACTCCTAGCCTGTGCTGTTCTAATCTTCAAACCAACAGTTGCTCTGTCTCAGTGAAGCCTGTAACTTACTGAATTAACAGTCTGTTTCTCACTCCTAGCTGCAGGTAACAAAATTTTCATTCCAAAACACATTCACCTGTTTATCATAGTGCTTAACAATCCCAGCCCATTCAGAAACACTTACACACACTCATACCACACACAGACAGTATTGTCAGTATAGCCTAGAGGTTAGAGTACCAAGCAATAAACAAACTTGCTGCAGCCCAGAGTTTGATTCTCACAATTTCCATTTCAATATTGTGTGACTCTAAACAAATCACTTAACTGCCCAGTGCTCCCAGGTCACCCCCAAAAACGTACCCAGTTACCAAAATGAAAAAAAAAACAGAGTAAACAGGGGTAGAACACAGGAAAAAATGTTCCTAAAGGGTATTAGCCGTATTGTAAAAATCGCACACATGATGTGCGACTTGTGGAATATGGCAAACATTTGCAGTCATGCAAATATTTTCCATATTCCACAGATGATCAGGCATGCCTTTCTTGAACACTAATGCATTCCCCTGGGTGTATCATTGCTTTTGAGACTCAAGGCCAAGTGCTTTTGAATGTACTGAGAGCATATAGTTATGATTAAGAAATGCATGCCCCTAGAGGTGCTTATTGCACTTATAAAATGTGACAAGCTTGTAAGAATAAATTATAAGAATAACTTTAAATCTGTACACATTGCATAAATGTATACAGATTTACCCTTCCAGAAGAAATAATACTTCTGACTGAATGGTCCATGCAACATCCCTATAAGCTGTTTCTGATAGCGCTATGTGGTTTTGGTTTGCAACTCCCCTCCTATCAATCTGAGCACCGGCTCCCTCCCTACCTGTTCAAAACTATGCTCTAAGTACTTAGTAGTCATGATTTACTTTGTTACATTGTCCAGTGCAGCTTGTTGATTCTCATGTATTCGGTATGACTCCTGATTATAAATGCTGGGTTCATGCTACAAAAGTGCTTTGTGGATTCCCACAAAGCATTACTGGGATGAAAAACTGGCATTTGTGATTGCAAGTTGTGCTGAATACATAAGGATCATGGTGTAGAGTTTAGCATTATATAGATTATATACTTACTGTTACATGCATCAAGAGAATTATTTAACAAATGGTTGGGGAGGTTGGTGGCACTCAGATTGGCATGGGATGTTTTTTCAAGCAGATAAAAAAGAGGAGCAGACAGTGCTGGTCATGGGGCATGGTGGTGGAGGGACTTTAGTTTCAGTAGAAACATTGTTACTAGGTAGATTAGGTTGATTAATTAAAAGCAGGTGTTTACTGGAGATTACTGAACAGTCAGATGATATGTTTAAATCAAGGAAGCTATTAGGATTCTGAAATCCATTTTATAAACATCAGTATAGGTTTCACCAGAAAGTCTAACAAGCATTTGTCAATGCTGAATGTTGGCTTGCTGGCATTGGTAGTGCAGGAGTTAGAGTGATGCATAATAGGAATAGCAGTGAAGTATTGAACTAATGGCAACCCCTACTCCACCAGAGACTGAAAGATGTTGGGGGGGGTGCCTTTGGGTTGTTGGCCATAATGCTTACACCATTCCACCTCACTCCACCCTGCAGACAGCAACAGGTGGCGCGGTGTGCCTTGGGGTCTTTGGTCCTTATGCTAACCCAATTCCATAAGGGAGTAAAATGAAATGGGTGCAGTATAGGAGAATGGGGTGAATGTTAGGACCCAAAGACCCCAAGGCACACCTCAATGCCTATCAGTGGTTGCAGGGTGGGAGTAGGGGTGGAATGCCATGAGTATTATAGTCGACAAACCCAAGTTGCACCCCCGATGCCTGTCAGTCTGTACAGGGTGGGGTGTTATGGTTGGAAACCCTAATGCCCCTGGCGTTTGTTGGTATTTTCACTCAAAATTTTCAATAAGGGTTTTTTTGGGACCCCACCTTATGAACAGTGGGAGTATAATTTTGTTACTCAATCTTGAAAGGTGATTTCGCACAGTGACTGCGCCATTCGGCGCTACAGATGTGGAAACACATTTTGGGCAGGATGTGAAAAATGACAGCTTTACTTTTCATGAGTAGGTGTGAAAAAATGACAATGTTAAGAATCTGGAGTGAATATATGAAAAATTGGCAAAGTTAAGAGCATGCATAGAAACTGCTTAATGCAAGCCCATAATGCAATCATTTTTTTGAATTTTTCCACCAAATTTCAACATGGGCATGTTGGGACCTCCCCTCATGAACAGTGACACTGTGATTGTGTTACTCAGTCCCAAAACTTGATTTCCCCCAGCAACCATGCAATTCAGTGCCACAAGTGAGAAAACATGTTTTGGGCAGGATGTGAAAAATAGCAGCTGCACTATTCATAAGGAGGTATGAAAAAATGCACTGTTGAAAATCTGGAGTGAAAATATTAAAAAAAGGCAAAGTTACAAATGTGTGTAGAAACTGTGCAGTGCAAGCTCATAATGCCGTCATTGTTTGGAATTTTTTCACCCAATTTGCAACATGGGCTTTTTGAGACCTCCCCTCATGAACAGTGGCAGTTGTTTCGTTTATCATTCCCGAAAGGTGATTCCACGCAGTGACTAAGAAATTGCCTTTCAGGACTGAGAAATAAAATGACAGTGCCAGTGTTGATGAGGTGGGGTCCCAAGAACCCCATGTTGAAAATTTGGGGCCAAAATTCAGAAAAATGGCTGATATATCAACATACATTGAACCCCCACCCATTGAGTCCCATTATATGGCTTACCTTTGATTCTTAATTTTGCAGTTTGGCTTTGAAGAGTGCAGATGTGTCCCGGTCAACAGAAGATGACAGCACCCGACCTACGGAGGTAAGTATGGGGTGAGGGGGGTGAGAGGAGGTGGGTGTGCAGAGGAAGGGTTGGGATATGGGAGGGGGATGACGAGACAACAATGGACCATTTCCCTTTTTACAGGTACAAAAAAAAAGGGCGAAGGATGGTTTTCTTCTTTCACAGGGAAAACATTTTTTTATTAATGTGTGCACACTGCGGTGGGCTCCTAGTGTGCCACAATAATGGGGGAGGCATGCCGACAAGGGGATTGGGCACCCTGATGTTGGCAAATCATTTAGAGGGTTTTGGGTGAGAGGGAGTCCATCTAACACTGGGAGTGGGCATCCCGGTGTCAGAAGAAAATAAAAAAAACATTGGCACACTGGGTTGGGCAGTGTGCCACATTAATGGGGGGAAGGGGATACATGCTGACATGGGGATTGGGCACCCCGATGTCAGCTTTTTGGGAGTGTGTGTCGGGCTGCAGGAACCACCATATTTTGACACACTGTGGTGGGTTCCCAGTGTGCCACATTTAAGGGGGGGAATACATGCCAATGCAAGGATTGGGCACCCCCAACATCGGCTTTTCAGGACTGTATGGCAGGTGGCATGAACCGCCATGTTTTGGCACACTCCCTGTCAAAATATGCAATGTATGTCATTTCAGTTGACCTCGCCATGTGCATTACTGTGCACTGTAATGCGATGGCCGGAGTCTTGTGATCTGCAGCTGCAATGATGAAACTGTAACTGATTGCAGCGGCAGATTTCTTTCAAGTTTTTGGCTCTCTTTGAAGTTTATTGTCATCGCCAGCATGCTTACTGATTTGTGGCTGAGGGACGCACCCACTAAAGTATCCCCTCATTGGCCACAACACTGACACACTTTTGAAATGTGCTACTGCCACAAAATGTTGCTCGTGCGTGCGTTCAAGCCAACATAAAAAGTATAGAAATGCAGCATTAGGGCATAAAGTTCACTGACCCTTAATGAATCTGTGGTATGGTGTACCTTGAGGTTTGAACAGTCATGTTACACAGTATTGGTATTGCCCTAACTTCAGCACCCTGTTTTCAGGTACACAAAATAGTCACATGCCAATGACTGGAGAGAGAGGGTGCTGAAGTGAGGAAAATGCCAATGCTGTGTCACATGATCACTTAAACCCCTGAGAACACCATATCACAGATTCACCAAGTTCAGGGGACATTTGACCCCATCACATTTTTTGAGGCTTTATTCTAAAAGCCTAACAAATGCATTAATATTTTTTTTTTCCTTTTAATGTTCTTAGTTTTCAATAAAGATATATATAACAATGGCTGCATACAATGTTGCATTATTAATACCAGACAGTCCTAGGATTGGCAATACTGGCCTATGGCTGGCATTGCCAGTACTTTTGATGGCAGTGGGTCTTTGAATACTTTTAATGAGAAATAATCCCTGAATTAACAGTAACTGATTTGAAAAAAAAAGTCTTGATCTCATGGCAGCATGTTTTGTTTTATGACAACAGTTTCACAGCAAAATGTTGATCTCATGAAAGCACAGCCTGGTGCAAAAACACATTATGGAAAAATGCAAAATCTAAATATATTTTGACAAAAACAAAAGTTAATGCATCACTCTTGTGTTGAAATTTAAGTAACCTAAAAGTTTCAGTCATTGCGCTTAACAGATTTTTAGTTATTCATGAGCAATGAAAGTGCATGAATTTTAGCATACACATGCCTTCCAGTTCTCACAAAAGCATACCTGTTTTACAACAGCATGTTCATCTTAAAAATTGACCCGCCACTTTTACAAATATTACATTTGGCAAAGCAAGACAAGGTGATTTTCATTATATGACACCCAATCTCAAAAGATCAGGGTGCCTTAGAAGGAAACAGCTAAATGAGCAATAAAATAGCTGTAATATATGTTCATATGGATACTGCAAGGGCCTCCTGTGGATATAAGAGCGTCGCCTCACATGTTTGTAGGGCATGAGAACTGCAGCCAAAGGGATTCTAGAAGCAATTATAGACTGTGCTAAAAAAGTTTCCTTTTTTTAAAAAAAAAATGTGCCTTTCTGTGCTGCATGAGTGGCACTTGAAAAGTCTGTTACTATGGCAGTGCACATGAACGGGAATAAGAGTACCTCACATGCAACTGAAGGAAGTGCTGTGATTGGCTGTGAGCATCAAATGACAGTCACATGTTCTATAATAAATATAACATAAATTCACTAAACAATACTGTCTGCTTGCTCAAACAGATACCATTTTAATGTTCCGTTAATGGCCTCCACCAGTCGAGCAGCACCAATATGGGATAGTTTTGATACAAGCATTAACCCAACCCTAAAATACTGATGCATCCATGACAGTAATATTCTCCATCATCAGTGACAGGGTATGCATTTCTTGAGCATCCATTATAAAGAAATGGAATGGAGCAAATGTCAAAAATGGTAACATTCTAAACAAAAGCAGTGGTTAAAACGCCACCTTCAGCACTAATAACAATGAACCTGGAAGTTTCAGCTTTCGACTGTACGCCATTTTTTATTTAATGATGAGCAAATATAAAAAGTCAGGGTATATTTTTTCATGTTTTCAGCATTTTGTAACTTTCCAATGGCTGCATTGATCTGTGTCACATTTTCAGGACTTGAACAGTTTAGGTGAACAAATTCATGCCAAAAGTCATATTATTACAGTCAAGGATTGCTAAATTATTAATGCACAAAAATTGAGGTTTAGCACAGAAGTGCCTTCTAAACACTAACTATATATGGGGGGGTTACCATGCCACTATAATGATTTTGTGATAGCTAGATGCATTCCTGAGTACTTAACTCTTGATTTTTACAGATTAAAAAAGCTTTTGACAGATAAATTTAGGTTAATAGGTTGGCATACAGACATGCTAAGGGGAGAACAGTATGCAGTTAGTTTTGTTCAGATTTTGAGGTAGCTTGTAGTACAGTACTAATCCACTCTCATACTTTGAGTAGATATGAGTTAAGTGTATTTACTGTCTTCTATGTAGATCTAAGACAGGTTCAAGTGACCTACCTCATTTGCAGTTCCATTGTGGTACAGGATGCTCTGTTCAAGCTGGAACAATGTGGCTCTCTTCACACAGCAGCCCCCTACATTGGTGTAACTGATCTTCCGACATGTTTGCTGAACTTCTGTGAGGCAGAGGGAGACATTGTAGAAAAGCCATGCATTATGTCCACTGTCAGGATCTGCACCTATAGTCTTGGTAACTAACCCACAGCACCTGTGGATGCTGACAGTGGACATAATGCGTGGCTCTCCTAAATTGTCCCTCTCCCCACTGGAAGGTCAGTTGCACTAAGTCTATCGTGTTACTTTCTTTTCAACTACAGGAGAGAGATTCTGCCTTGTAGTCAAAATGCTAAAATGTCCTTGTCGAAATGTCTGGACATGTTTAAATTATAGGTGTTCATCTGTGTGTTGTTCTGCCTGCTGAACTTTCCCTTGTTTGTGTTTTTCTCGATGTGCACTGTATATTAAGAACCCATGCTGACACAATTGTGAGTGATGCCAGCTGTTCAGATGGCTTGTAAAATGCCTACACCACTATGCAATCCCAAAAGAAGAGGGATCACTGTGAAATGCAATACATGCAGACACTGCAGTACAGATTGTGTTCACATGACAAAAGTGGCAGTGCTATAACAGCTCTGCACCACTCACAATTGTGCAGAAAATGCCATGTGAATGGCCCTATAGTCACCCACAGAAGTATAGTAATCTGTGTAGACATAAAATATCAAATTAAGAACATGTACTGGGGAGGTTATATTATTTATGACAATTATTTAGACAGATGAGCTACCTCATTTTTAGGACTGTCCTGTGGATGCATAATAAGTATCACATAGGTGCACATTATATCAGAAACAGCAGCAGTCCAAGCACTGTGCCCTGCAGAACTCCTACAATGATGTACATACACCTTACCCAGCTTCTCAAATAAGCACTTTATGCTTTCTGTCTGCAATTGCATGGAAGGTAGGGAACCATTTGAGAACTTGGGAGTTAAGGTAGTTTCTTAGAGTTCAGAACTGTTGGCTTAGAGACCCATGCTTAAATCTCTCTATTGTCAATCATGTGTGATCATGACTAAGACATTTTAACCTCCATGTGGTTACAATGTTATACTTTATGGGTTGCATTCATACAGAGGATGAGCCTCATCATGGGGCAAGGGGTGGTGCATGCGAATGTAAACCAGCGGAAATTGAACCAGAGTAAGCTGCTGGTGGTATGTCAGTGAATGGGAGAACTTTGGATGGGATACCATGGAACTCCCTTGCTCTTTTTTGAGATGCGCCATGGGATTTTTAATACCTACCTGAAAAACCATCAGAATGGGACTTTGGTTTAATATCTCATCTGAAGCATGGCACACCCCAAAACACAACATCCCATTAGCTCTGCACTCAGATGCCAGAGTTTATGGTATGAGAACAATCCCGGTGTGGGATACATGACCTTCTGGCCCAGAGGCAGATATACTGCCAATGAGACGTGCTAACACCTGTTAGGGTGTTTTATCCCACCACCATGTGACCAGGGTTTGACCATTTAGGAAGCATCATTTTCCAGAACCTACAGTATTTTACAAGTGTACCTAAAGCAGCAGTATTTGTCCGCAAAAAGTTTCATTATATAGGTTTTAAGCAGTAATGTATTTAAAACATCAACATGCCCTTTGTTCTTTTCAGTTTACTTCATCCTTGAACTGAACTATGCAGTCTGTAATATTTCATGATCACTTTTGCCACACCCATCATGAAAGAATTAAACATCTTGATGTGGTGCTGTGCTGTTTGACACTAGAAACCAGAATTAGCACCATCCTATTACAGTCGCAGTAGGAATCTAATATGTATGGTTAAAAAGTAACCTCAGCAGAAGAGATTTTAAAAAAGAATGTTTGTGACAGCTATACTTATTGACTAGGGCTCTTAATAACAAATCTAGTTATAAAGGTTTTCAAAATATCTGAGAACTAAAACTTGCACAAGTGATATCTCCAAGGATGTCAAAAATATATTATTTCTAAAACTTTATGACTTTTTTTTAACTAACAAATGCTGGTGCTTTAAAGAGCAGCAGTGTACAATACATCAGTATGCACTTTCTCAGGTCAGATTTTTTTTCCCCTTGAAAGACATTGTGAAATAAGCACTGCAATATCTGAATTATTTAGTAGACCAATAACTGGAGAAGGACAAAAGAAGAACTAGAAAATGCTAAAGTTCAACATACTGTAAATGTTGTAAATACAGTATGCCTTTTATTTTGGGATCTACTTGCTCTTTAACCACATGGAGTTGTACTTAACCTCTCTGATCACCTAATGGCAGCTATCAGTAATGGAGTACAAAATGCTTTGTGATACAGCTAGTTTGAAAAGCTCAATATGAGACCAAATTCCTCTCCTCCTTCTTTCCTTTCCTATGTCAGAGCAACCTATATTTGTTAATTAGTATCCTGTGATTAACTGTGTCAAATATGTTCTTATCATCTGCTGAATTTTCTTTGATCAGAAGCGAAGACATCTGCGTCACTGAATTCTCATATTGCAGCTGGGATGGAATGTTGCAGTCTAGAGCCTTAGGGCTGTGATTTAATAGTTAATTCTTCTGCAAATTGTGATATGTCTGATACTGGACTGAATGTTCTTTAGTTTGAGTTACAATAGAAATCAGCAGGGGTCTCTAGTTTCCATAATTATCAGTAATATCCTTTTTTTTTAATTACATAGAAACATAGAAGTTGATGGCAGATAAGGACCGCAAGGCCCATCCAGTCTGCCCATTTCTTTTTCTACCTTATAAATGTGCCATCGGCCTTTGCGATGTCAGTGACCTATCTATTCATCTATTCTATCTAGTCATTTGTATTGCTCCCTTATGCCTATCCCATGCCTGTTTGAAGCCCTGCACTGTATTCATAGCCACTACTTCTTGTGGTAAGCCATTCCATGCATCTACCACCCTTTCTGTGAAAAAGAATTTCCTCACATTCCCCCTTAATCGGCCTCCCTCTAATCTCATGCTGTGTCCTCTTGTCCTGCTATTTTTCTTATATTTAAACATGTTAGACTCTTTCACCTTGTTTATGCCCTTAAGGTGTTTAAATGTCTCGATCATATCACCTCTCTCCTCCTTTGCTCAAGGGTATACATATTGAGCTCCGTTAATCTGTCCTCATATGTCTTCTGATGCAGTCCCTGCACATTTTGGTTGCCCTTCTCTGGACTGCCTCAATTTAGTTAATGTCCTTGTGAAGGTGTGGCCTTCAATACTGCGATGTACTCCAGATGGGGCCTAACCAATGTCTTGTACAGAGGATTATTACCTCGCCTTACGACTTGTGATACCCCTACTAATACACCCTAACACCCCCTAGCCTTACCTACTGCTTTAGAGGTCTGCTTGATGATTTCAGGTCATCAGTGATGATGATGCCCAAGTCTCTTTCTTCCTTTGTGACTGCTAGCAACTCCTCCCAGCCTATAAGTGGCTTAGGGTTTCTCTTCCTATGTGCATGATTTTGCACTTCTTTGCATTAAATCCAGTTGCCACTCTTCTGACCATTCTGCTAGTTTATCCAGATCTCTTCTCATTCTGCCCACCCCATCTGGATCATCTACTCTGTTGCAGATCTTGGTGTCATCTGCAAACAGACAAGCCTTACCCTCTAGTCCATCTGCTAGGTCACTAATGAAGATGTTGAATAGGACTGGCCCCAGGACTGATCCCTGAGGTACCCCACTTGTGACTTGCATCTCTTCTGACTGTATACCATTTACCACCACTCTCTGTTTTCTGCCAGTCAACCAGTTTGCCACCCAGTTGACCAACTTCTGACCACCACGAGCCTACCAGCTTATTTATCAATCTTCTATGTGGAACAGTGTCAAAAGCTTTGCTGAAGTCAAGGTAGGCGACATCAACTGCTCCCCTTGGTCCACCACTCTGGTTACCCAGTCAAAGAAATCTATGAGATTAGTTTGACAGGACCTTCCTTTGTAAACCCATGCTGTCTTGGATCCTGTGCCCTATGGATTCCAGGTGTTGCACTATCCTTTCCTTAAGGAGTGCTTCCATAATCTTGCCCACTACTGAGGTAAGACTGACCGGTCTGCA
Source organism: Neoceratodus forsteri (assembly GCA_016271365.2). Lineage (NCBI taxonomy): Eukaryota > Metazoa > Chordata > Ceratodontiformes > Ceratodontidae > Neoceratodus > Neoceratodus forsteri. The sequence continues at coordinate 739,017,329 of CM057458.1, forward strand.
GTTCCCCGCCTCCTCCCTGCTACCACTCTTGTGGAGTGGGATGACATGAGCCCTTCTCCAGTCTTCTGGGACCTCTCCTGTGCTCAGAGACTCACTAAACAATTCTGCTAATGGCTCTGCTAGTTCCTCCTTTAGCTCCTTAAGTACCCTGGGATGTATGCCATCAGGTCCCATTGCCTTATCCACCCTGAGCTTAGCAGCTCTTGTAGGACCCTTTCTTTTGTGAAGGAGTAGTGCTCACCTCCCTCCCCTGTGTCCATGATGCTGAGCTGTGGGCCCTGCCCTACCTTCTCTTCAGTGAATACTGAGCAAAGTATCTATTAGGATAGATGCCTTTACAGGGTCCTCCTCCTCACATGCTCCCTTTTCTCCATTAAGCTTAGCAATACCCCTCTGGACTTTCTCCTTTCACTAATGTATCTATAGAAAGTCTTGTCACCTTCTTTTACTGTTTGTGCTAGTGTTTCCTCAGTTTGGGACTTTGCCTGCCTTACTGCCTTACCTGATTCCCTTAGGGCAGTTTGGTATGCCCCCCTATCTTCATCCCGCTGTGTTCCCTTATATTTTCTGAAGGCCAGCCTTTTGGCTCTGACCTTTTCTGCTACTGTATTTGAGAACCAAAGTGGTTTCCTTCTTCTTTTGCACTTGGTAAAAACAAAGTTTTTTCCCGATTATTTGGAGAAAGGCAAAGTCTTTAGGGGAAAAATCAATGAGCTGGATATTGGGGTGACAATATACACTGGTCAGAGTTAACAATTACTGAATTTATTTGAATAAATTAGAGCGTGGTTAGAAATTACAAGTGAAGGTTGATGTTTATTACATACACATGGCACAACACTGTAAAACAAGCACATGATTCATAAGGAACATTGCCTACTTATTCTTCTTCAAGCTGACCAAACCCACTAGTGGAGGTAAGAAAATACAAGCATTCTCTGTCTGCTGAATAGTTAAATTCTGACCAGGTATTTGGTATTCTGTTTTAAACTGGGTTGTCCAGACATATGAAGCAAAATACAATTTGAAGCTTCCTACTCTCTTCCTATTAAAAACAAACTAAGCAACCTAGTATTCCACTTCTTGGACTCCCCTGGAAGGGAGGGAGGGATGATGTTAGCCCCTCATGCTCACCAGGGTCCATAAAAAAACTGTCACTGGAACTAGTCATCAAAATTCGAAACAAGGCCAAATATATGTATGCATGTATGAATGTATGTATGTATGTTTGTATGTATGCATGTATCTTTGTATGTAGTAGCCCAAAACAGACTGCAAACACTCACTGTCCAGATGGGTTCGAATAAAAGGCAGCAAGCACAGTTTGCACTAATGACAATCCAGCACACTTGCACATCAAGAGAAAGAGAAGGTCAAAAAACAAAGTACTTAGGTAAATGTTTAGAGCTTTATTAGCCAATAAGGTTACCACCTACTCGGTTTTTGACGGAATGATTCGGTTTTCTAGGTCCAGATTCGGTCCTCCTGTTTTCACCATTGCAAATTTGGTTTTTATGGTGGGTCAAGCAGCACCTGTGAGATTCCCCACTAACTGTTTCATTTTCTTCTCATCTGACTGTAAGCAAGTGTTTGACATTTTAGTGTGCTTGCTTGCTTGCAGTGCATGCTAATCAGGAAGTGTCTTCAAGAGCAGGACACTTAAAGAGCCAAATGTGTCCCTGTCTGCTCAGTTGTCACCTCTAATTTCACATCAGTAAATTGGAAGATTATTCATGGGAAGGGTAAACAATACCACCTTAATTAACACCTTCATTTTTCTGAAACCCTTAGGCATTCAGACAGGTACCACATTAGAGTAGCTTCCTGTCCCAGTGTGGACTGTACAATGTGTTTCAGAAACTTTACCTGCTAATCCAGTTTTATTCAGAGGTAGTACTTTTTCAGTCATTTTGAATGCTCACATACTTGTAAAACAGATTCTGTTAAATCCCTCACCATTTTACTTGCATATTCATATTACAAACGAATTCTGATGTCATGCAAACCTTTGTTTGTATACCAGTAAATTTGAGAGGTGTAAAGTAGGGCTATTAACACCATTAGCAGCAAATCAAGCTAATCCTTTCTAGGTTGCATTGTGAGTATGGCCTTTGACTGCTGTGATAAGGAATACTTTTATACCTTTAAATGCTCACCATTTTGTCTTTAGAGTCTGTCCTATATTTTAATATTTGTTACCCCATTTGTTGATAAATTAATAATCTAATATTTTATTTAATTTCTAGCAGTACTACACCTCTCTCTCCTCGGTAGTTATTGCTGTCGATTTTCATACTACCTGGATATTCCAGGAAGACCATTCCAGGCATTTCAGATGAACAGCATAGAATAGTGTAGCTAATGTCATGCTAAGTCACAGAAATGAGAAAAGGAAGAGAGAGTGAAAGACCAGTAGCTGGTGAGGAGAAAGGAACACAATCTAGATTTGATGGCACTGTAAATTTAGGTAATTTATCAAACATTATTATTTTTTTTACCAGAAGAGGCACACTAAGCTGAAGCTTGTTTACAGGTGCAACCTGGAAGCACAAGGGAGTGAACTGATTTGTGCAGGGTCATACAGTATGCAAGTCTGGGCTGTGGGATTCAAACCCTGGTCTCCAGAATTGCAGCTCAGAGCCTTAAACCACTGCGCTATACTGTCTTCATGCTACATATCATGCTATCTGGTATGTATGTATGACTGATATGGAAATAAAATAAGGTATTTAACAGCATAGAATAGATCTTACTTCGAGACACAGCTCTTGCAGCAGGTTACACTATTAGGACTGAAGCCGGCAGGCGTCAGGAGCCCACGGAAAAATTCTAGCTAGCTATCTTCAGCGGGGACTGCCCCGACGCTGCTCCCGCCCCGACGCCAGGCAAGGGTGTGGTACATAAGGGACGGTCCGCCAGATTCTCCAGTTCTTTCCCACCATCGACTTGCATGTCTCCTGCGCTTCGAGTTTCTCGACCACCACCTTCAATTCTGAGCCCTTCCATTCGGACTGTCATCTGCACCAAGGGTCTTTACCAAGTGCATGGCAGTCGTGGCAGCGTCTCTGAGGAGACAGGGCCATTATGTGTTCCCGTACCTGGACGATTGGCTTCTCATGGCCACCTCCAGAGAGGCGTTGTTTCTTGTGGTCCAGAGTACCCAGGACCTGTTCCGATCTCTGGGCATCCTAATAAACTACGAGAAGTCTCTCCTGGTACCGTCGCAGAAACTGCAGTTTATAGGTGCAGTACTGGACACTGTTCGGGGAAGAGCTTTTCTTCCAGACGACAGAGCGGAGCACATCAGATCCCTCATCAGGGTGTTATCGTCGAACAAGACCGCCTCTGCCAGATTGGTCCTTCGCTTGCTTGGACACATGGCTGCGGCCATTCCTACTGTCCCTTTCCCAAGGCTCCACATGCGGGTAACTCAGTGGATGTTCAAGGTGCAATGGGACCAAGGGCAAGACCACTTGCAGCATCCGGTCAGGATCATGAACACCGTGATTCGAGACTGGCAGTGGTGGCTAGTCCCAGGGTCGCTCTCCATGGGCGTCCCGTTCATAGCGCCATCGCCGGAGGTAACCCTCACCACAGACGCCTCAGGTCTAGGGTGGGGGGCACACCTGGATGGGGTAAAGTCCCAGGGTATGTGGACCCCGATGGAAGCTCATCTCCATATCAACGTTCTAGAGATGAGGGCAGTTCTCTATGCCCTGCAGGCCTTTCAGTCAGTTATCCCTCCGTGTACTCTTCTGCTTCAGACAGACAACACAGCGGTGATGTATTACCTCAACAAACAAGGAGGCACTCACTCTTACCCCCTTTGCAGGGAGGCCATGAGGGTGTGGGATTGGGTAATTGGACACGGCACGAATCTGATCACTGTGCATGTTCCCGGGGTGGACAACACGATTGCAGACGGTCTGAGTCGCTCCCAGTCCATGAGTGGGAACTTCTTCAAGAGGTAGCAGAGGATCTGTTTCTTCGATGGGGAACTCCAGAACTAGACTTGTTCGCATCCCCATCCAACGCAAAACTGCCCAATTTTTGCTCGCTAGATCCAGGGCCTGGTGTTCTCTGGTGAGACGCGTTATCCCTCTCCTGGGTGAACAGATTCCTCTACGCTTGCCCTCCTTTCCCGTTGATTCTGAGAGTTCTTCTTAAACTGCGCAGGGAGCACGTAATCATGATCCTGGTGGCCCCGTTCTGGCCCAGACAGATCTGGTTCCCTTTGCTGATGCAACTATCCCGGGAACCCCCGCTCCCGTTGCCGCTCAGCTCCCATCTCCTGTCTCAGGAGAAAGGTTCACTAGTCCACCCGGACTTACGTTCACTGAACCTGCAAGCTTGGCTCCTAGAGACATAGCCATCTTGCGTCACGGGGTCTCACAAGAGGTTGCAGAAGTTCTTTCTGCAGCCAGAAAGCCTGCAATGCATGCGACATACGCCATGAAATGGCGCCATTTTTGTTTATGGTCGCGAGCCCACGATTTTTCCTCTTTAGGTTGTCCTGTGGGAGTAGTGTTGGACTATCTGCTCTCCCTCTTTCATTCAGGTCTAGCCTACTCCTCTATTAAGGTGCACCTTTGTGCCATTTCTGCCTACCACCTTCCGGTGGGACATCGTACAGTGGCTCAATTAGACGCTGCTCGGGAATTTCTGAGAGGGATGTTACACCTTAGGCCTCCAATTAGGGATCCTGTGCCTCCATGGGATTTGCTCTTTGTCCTGGAACAGCTCACGCTTCCCCCAGACCGCCCGCCCGGATTGCGACGCTCACGTTTCTGTCATGGAAAACGTTATTTTGGCTGCTATTACTTCAGCGAAGAATTTTGAGCTTCACGCCTCATGTGCAAAGAGTCTTATTTAGTTTTCCACCGGGACAGGGTATCCCTGAGGATGAACCCTAAATTTTTGCCTAAGGTGGTCTCTTCTCTCTCTCTAAATCAGGACATTGATCTTCCAGTCTACTTCCCGAGTTACTCGAATAGAGGAGAGGCTCTGCTCCACACTCTGGATGTTCACTGCAGCCTGAGGTATTACCTCAACAGAACTAAACCTTTTCGTAGTTCTGATCAGCTTTTCGTTTCCTTCTCTGAGAGGATGATGGGCCAGTCTGTATCCAAACAGTCCCTGTCTTGCTGGCTCGTCCAGTGTATTTCATACTGTTATGATATCAAACAAAAGCCCCTTCCGGGAACAGTCCGGGGTCATTCTACTAGGGGTGTGGCCACCTCCTTTGCAGCAGTCAGAAATGTCTCCACCTCTGCTATATGTGCTGCAGCCACTTGGAGCTCTGTGCATACCTTTATCAGGCATTATAGCCTGGACATCGCCTCTCGGTGAAGAGCCGGTTTTGGCCTGGTGGTGCTACAGGGTCTCCTGTCCTAGGTTCAGGACCTGGAAGTTACTTCCTTTTTTCCTTCTCCCAGAATTTCTGGCAGCGTTACTGCTTGGGAATCAGTCCTAATGGTGTAACCTGCTTGCAAGAGCTGTGTCTCGAAGTAAGATAGTATAGTTACATAAGAACTTACCGTAACAGTAGATCTTCGAGAACAGCTCTTGCAGCAGGTACCTTCCCGCCCTCCTTTCCCCTTGGAGGAGGCATGGCTTTGCCTTTTCTTTTAGGGATTTTCTCCCCTTTTTATCTTCTGACGATGGATCCTCGGTCTCCCATTCTGATGTCATCCTGTGGCGGGAGTCTCCGGAGGAGAACTGGGAATCTGGGCGGGACCGCCCCTTGTGTACCACGCCTGGCCGCCGGTGGGACCCGGCATCGAGGCGTCTCCGCTGAAGATAGCTAGCTAGAATTTTTCCGTGGGGTCCTGACGCCTGCCAACTTCAGTCCTAATGGTGTAACCTGCTGCAAGAGCTGTTCTCGAAGATCTACTGTTACGGTAAGTTCTTACGTAACTGCACTTTCCTACCACTTTTAAAAACATTTGTGATGTTACAAATAGCTTTAGAGTAGGAGTAATGGGAAGGACAGTAGCACATCTTAAAATGGCAGATGATATTTGTAATTACAGCTGCCCACCATTACTGGTGTAGTTTATTTATTTATTGAAAGAGTTTTACCAGAAAAGGCCGCCTGTTCCAAAATAGGCGGTTGTCAGAGGTGTCCTTGTAGTCACTCGATGTGTCAGCTAAGCTGTGTACACAGGATGGAAAGCCCCCTACCCCATCTCTAACCCCACCAAATGTTAACACACACTGAAATTTAAAATATTTAAATCTAAATCAAACAAATCAAAAATAATAGTCATGATGTACTTTAAAGAAGTTGTACACAATGCAATATGAGCAGCAATTCTGAATAAATCAAGCGAATCAGAGTCCAAGCGATACCCTCATAAGTCATAAAAGGGGCGGAGTTTGGGGGTGTGGTTTAGTATTCAGTTTTCATCTCATTCAAAGGTGGCAACCCTATTAGCCAATATAACTAGCATCACGTTAGCATTGGCACTTTGGGTTCATCAAACGTTCCTCAGTAGGAGTGGCAAATGAATAGAGGGAGTGCATACTTTATATACAATTTACATGTCATGACATCACCAGTTCATTTAAAGACACAGTTACAATTTCACCAATTCTTAAGGTCTCAAAGAGTATACATTTTTTATCATAAGGGCTCAAAAAGTGACGTTCTATTTTTCATATGCATTTAACTTTTATTTCCTTCTTTTCATAGTACGTAGAGAAAAAAAATATGTTGTAGGTGATACCTTTTACTGGACTAACAACGTTATTTACTAGCTTTCGAGAGATAAAACCTTCCTCAGGTCAAAGTCACTTTGACCTGAGGAAGAGGGTTTTATCTCTTGAAAGCTAGTCTTAGAAATAATATTGTTAGTCCAATAAAAGGTATCACCTACAACATATAATATTTTTTTTCTCTCTACATTGTTGGCTGGACTAACACATCTACCATATTTTTTTCTTTTCATAGAAAACTATTTAAATTTTGAAAAATAATAGAAAAAAGGATTTTTTATATTATATACAAAACAACATACAGAAACATCCAAAGGTCAAATTAGTCTTTAGAAAATAACTATATTTATAATGTATTCGGTATTATGTATTATTTCACTGTAAACCAATTTTATTTTATGTATTTAACTCTTTGTACAATATCTTTGATTTTTTTAATATTTTGAAGTAAATTTCATTTTATTGTTGGGTTCTTTACAATGTACTTCAGGGAAAGAAATACTGCCGTTCGTTTGCCTCACAATACCCCTTGGCATGCATTGTGTCAGCACAATGCACACCCCATTGTTTTGTATTGCGCACATATATCACTGCTCCTGGAAACCCTGAGATTATTGTTTAAGACTCTCATGGATGCCCTTAACAATGTTCTTATGGACTACACCACCCCCCCAAAAAAAAAGTGAACTTCAGGCACATTTGTTTTCCCAAACTTCTAGCATTTTTGCTTGGGTAGGTATGTGTAGACATTTAGGAAAATTTGAACAGGAAACTTTGCCAGCTGTCATTGTTTGCACATCCTGAGTGGGGAAGGAAAACAAACTTTTTTTTAGTAGTTGCAGGATATGCAACACCAGAGAAATGAAGTGAGTCCAGGAACCCCAGGTTCTACCATGTGAACTTGTAGCTCAGAGAGATTAGCTTCAAGTTTCAAGTTTATTTGCAGCAAACCTCCATTGACCATGCTCATTTACAAGGAGGTCCTGATAGGACATCTTGGTATAGTATACAAAAGTGTTACAATAATACAGTAGCATATAGTACAGTACATGTACAATAGTAAATGGGTGACCATCCACAACACAGACTTAGTCATGAATGGTCACCCAGCCACTATTTTTATAGTATTTGTTTCTCCAATATGGACACATGTTCATACCTTGCATTCACGCTGCTGCAATAGTCCTTGCTTGAGTCTCATTCTTGAAGATACCAGTCCTCCTCACTCATCACTCATGCTCTGCTTCTGTCATGTTCCTGAATATACTGGTACTCCTTGCTGTGGTCCCACTTTGCTTTTCCTTGTAACTGTGCCAGAGATTTTGAAAAAAAAAACATGAAGAAAACCTGCAAATTGATAGTTTGGACACACAGAGCTGACTATGGCAGTCCATGTCCAAACTGTCTGCTCACCCGACCACTCCCTAAGTGAGTCCACCATTTTAGAGTGTATTTTTTGAATCACTGTTGTTTTTAACCAATCAGGTAGGAGTTCAAGGGGGAAAAGCTGTTGTACTATTGATGTGATGTCAGAATGATAGTATAACAACTTTTTTGATCTTTGAACTGTTCTACAACAGGATTTGGAAAACCTTCATTTTCTACACACAATAAGCCCTAACCATACACTGTAACACAGCTGTGGTATATGAATTCTGTTTGGTTTTGGCACATGCAAACAATGTACAGTAAGAGTTCAGATAAATTAACTTTTATGCAGCGCTAAAGAAGCAGAGTTAACAGGCAAGAATGGAGAAAGAGGGGAGCTGGGCTAGCAGGCAGGAAGGTAGAAATGAGGGGGCATAAAAAGAGTTTACAGTCAAGTGCTTTAAGGGTTGTAGGGGTTCTCCGCTAGGAAGACTGCTTGCTATTTTGGCAATGGCAAGGACTTCTTGCTATTTTGGTAATGGCAAGGACTGCTTGCTATTTTGGCAATTACAACTTTCAGCAAGTGCTTTGTTGGCCATAGTTTGAATGCATTCAAGAAAATTGGTTCAGGAAGTTTTAGTATTTCTTGGAGTTTATTTCAAGTCCACGGTATAACATGACTGAGCACAGCTTTGCCAGAGGGTACACGGAATTTGGGCACTTCAAATTAAATGTATGCATTTCTTTCCAAGAACGTAGATACAGTTGTATCAGTGTAATAGGGAGGTGATATAGGAGGAAACTTTGTTCTGGAATGCTTTAAGAGCTCAGATGCTAGTGTGGAGTGTCCTTCTTGCAGTCAGGGATGTCCAGCTTTCCACTGAGTAGAGGGCACAGTGATGGATTCTATGGGTTAGAACACCAGGATGGTAATCTGAGGGCCTGGTTTAAATTCCCAGTAGGTCACATTTTTGCTTTCTCACTACAATTTGTAATTTAATTGCTTAGCAGTGGCTAATACTGCATCAAAAACACCTAATTGTCATCTTGATTATTCCTAGTTGCAGGATATGCAGTGCCAGAGAAAGGAAGCTTGTCCTGGAACCACACGTCCAACCACATGAGCCCGAATTTCAGTGATTAGAACACCAAGACAGTATTCTGGGAGCCTGGGTTGAATTCCCAGTAGGTCACACTATTTCTTTCTCACTACAATTTGTGATTTAATTGCTTAGCAGTGGCTAGTACCATACCAAAAATATCTAATTGTCATCTTGATTGTTCCTATTTAAAGGATATGCAATACCAGAAAAATGGAAGTTTGTCCGGGAACCCCATATCCAAACATGTGAGCCTGTATCTTATTGGTTAGAACACTGGGACAGTATTACAGGGGCCTAGGTTTAATTTCCAGACCAGTAGTTCACATTATTTCTTTCTCACCATAATTGTTCATTTAATTGCTTAGGGTATGCCATCTAAATGGCCACAATTGCACAGCGAATGACATTACAGAAGCAATTTGCTGTTGCCACTGTAATATACCTGCTGGACTCGGCACTGCTTTGATGGGGTGTTGCATCCCACCCCAAATCAATCGGACTTGGAGTTGATAATACTAAAAGATGAGGGGGGCAGAGCCCCCCACATGGGGGTTAAAAAAGACAGTTTACTTGATGGATTTATGCTGACTGCAACTTGCGGTTGACATAAATCCATCGCTGAGATGTTGGTCAACATAATTTTTGTCGAACCGGTGTCATGGATCCATTGCTTAGCAGTAGCTAATATTGCATCAAAAACATCTAATTGTCATCTACTTTTTTATGATTTGCCAGAACTAATTTAATGAGCTGTATCTGTTGTGGGGCCCATGAGGTCTTCTCGTCATTACAGTTTCTCCAGTGTGACCACTGACGCAATGACATGCAGACACAGAAGCCCTTACAGCCCCAATTAAAAAAGAAGGAAATATCAATTTATTGACTAGAAAAATGGGATATATATCTGAAGGGAGAGGGCAGAAAGGATTTGGTTTACTACATGCTACATAAAGAGAGGCTTGTTGTATTGGGATGTTTTGGCAGAAAATTTAGTTAGGTCACCAATAGGTTCGGGTTGTCACACTTTGAGGACACCAGGTTTTCACTGCTTTACCATGAGCCCCTTTTTGACATAAACAAATAAACAAGTAAATTAATAACTACATACGTACATAAACAAATGACATTGTTGCATGAATGATGTATTTATTTTTTTAATTCCTTGTTAGTGGGGTAATACCCACTAGGCACAACTGCCTGTTTTCAGGTGCGACCCAGGAGCTTTATCAGTTGTTACTAGATTACTAGGCTTCTTTTCAGAACTATGGAGCTGACACCCTAATCCTACACTTTTTAGGGGTGTACCTATAGCAAATTCCAATGATGCAGTGATTGAAAGGAATAATTATGGTTGAACTGTTAGGCAACATGGCATCACTTTTTTCCCCCCTAGGGGAACAGGCAGAAGTCCTAAATGAGTACTTTCCCTCAGTGTTTACCAGGGGGGATGCAGGAGCTATGTCTTGCGAGGGGAGCAGGGGCAAACCGGAGGAAGGGGTGTGGCCGGTAGAGACCAAGGGCCCTGACAGGTCTGAGGAAAGGGAGTGACCACCATAAACAGGTGGGGGGCCAGCAGTGCAAGGTGAAAAGGGGGAAGAGGTGGAGGCTGAAATGCCAGTAGAGAGAGTAAAGGAATCCCTCAGGTCCCTTCAGACAGAGAAAGTACCTGGGCCGATAAGATACATCCCAGGGTGCTGAGGGAACTGGCGGATGTCCTGGCAGTCCCTCTAGCAGAGCTTTTCAACATCTCTCTGAGGACTGGGTGGGTGCCACAAGACTGGAGGGTGGCTCATGTTGTGCCAATCCACAAGGGGGGGGATCAAGAGAGGAGGCAGGAAATTACAGGCCCATTAGCCTAACATTGGTGGCCAGCAAGGTGATGGAGGGTATTGTCAAGGAAAGGCTAGGGGGATTACTGGAGCAAACTGGGTTCTTGGACAATAGGCAGCATGGCTTTGTCATGGGAAGATCCTGCCAGACAAACCTTGTTGAGTTCTATGACTGGGTGATGAGGACCCTGGACCAGGGTAGGCCAGTGGATGTCCTCTTTCTGGACTTTAGCAATGCTTTTGATTCAGTACCCCACAGTGGCCTGCTGACTAAGTTGAAGGAAATGGGGATAGGGAGACAGTTGTTAAGATGGATAGAAAATTGGCTCTCTGAGCGTACTCAGAAGGTGGTGGTTGGAGGGTTAGCCTCATCCCCAAGGTGGGTTACTATTGGGTTTCCCCAGGGGTCAATGCTGGGGCCACTCCTGTTCAATGCCTATGTCTCAGACATCAGGAGGGGGATCAGGAGTGAGATGAGTCTCTTTGCAGATGACTCAAAGCTGGGTGCAGTGGTGGATGAGGAGGAGGGCAGGGTGGCCTTGCAGAAGGATCTGAAGACTCTGGAATGGTGGTCAGGAAAATGGAAACTAAAATTCAATGTGGGGAAGTGCAAGGTTCTGCACCTGGGAGTCAGAAATCCAGGCCAGGGGTATACCCTGGGAGGAGACATGATTCAAGTCACGGAGGGTGAGAGGGACCTGGGGATAGTGGTAGATGTCAAAATGAACAACTCAGAGACCTGTAGGAGGACAGTGGCAAGGGCAAATAGGATGCTGGGATGCATCGCCAGGAGGATTACCTCCAGAAAGGCGGAAGCGATCCTTCCATTGTTCAACTGCTTGGTTAGGCCACACCTCAAGTATTGTGTGCAGTGTTGGAGACCACATTTAAAAAGGGACATTACACTCCTAGAGAGGGTCCAAAGGAGGGCAACCAAAATGATCTGGGGCCTGGGGGCAAGGAGCTATGAGGAGAGGCTCAGGGAGTGCGACATGTACACCCTGGAGGAGAGGAGGGACAGTGGGGACATGATAGAGGTCTTTAAGTATATGAAAGGGATCAATAAAGGAGGCCCAGTCAGGTGTTCCAAAGGAAGGAGGGTGGGGCGAGAGGTCACTGGTGTAAGCTGGAAGGGAGCAGGCTCAGAAGGGAGAGGAGGAGAAGTTATTTCACTGAAAGGGTGGTTGAGCCATGGAATGCACTGCCCATGGAGCTGGTAGAGGTGGAGACTGTGGACAGGTTTAAATGGGGATGGGACAGGTACAAGGGGAAGATGAGAGTAAATCTGACCAGGCCCAGTACAGGTGGAACATCTGGAACTGGGGATAATATAATCTGAGGGGGAGGGGGGGACACCAAAATCGACCCTCAGTGCAGGTGATGAAAATCGAGCAGACTCGAGAGACTGTTAGGCCTATTCTGCTGGCATTTTAGTATGTTAGTATGATATCATGAGAGAGGAAATTTCTGTATATTGTGTATCTCAAGATGCCTTACTACACAGTACTGCTCATCTACATGCAGTATTACACAATCCTGTCAAAATAAACATGTATTTTAATCTCCATGTCAACTTCTTTGAATAAAAATGAATTATGCTGCCTTATGCAATTTTCAAACATGCCAAATGTAGCAATTTATTAAATCTAGTTTTGATCTTAACTATTTATGGAATATGCTAAATTCCCCAGGTTAAGTATTCTTATACAACTTTCCAGAGCAAATGAAATGTCAGCAGTCTTTCTGCAGTAGAACTACTAGCTCAGATTTCACTTTCTCATGGGAAGGTGGGGATCATTGTTATAACTGAGTTGTTATTGACATATGCTTGCAAATAGCTCTGCAAGATTGCCAGTCACCATTATAACCTCTCTGGGCTTGTTAAACAATAGTATAAGCAGTTCAGATGTAATAAGACTAAGTCAAAAATGCAGTTACAGAAAGTATGAAAATTAATATGCAGTCCCGTAGGTAGGATCAAAACCCACATTCGTTTCATTGACTTGTTAAAGTAGATTATACTGAGTGAAGGTGGATGAGCATTTTTATTATACCAAGAAACCCAGCATAAATTCATTGTTTTCTAATGTATTATTGCTGTAGATAGCTGTCCAGAATAGGAGTTGCCAAATACATAGTGATAAATCTTATTCAGTTGAAAAACAGTAAAAGGGAATACTTTATCTAGCATTTCAGAGTTCTTTTGTGCTTTAAATTATTTGTTTCAATTAAAGGGATACAGACAATCCTTATGCCTCAAATTGCTTTTAGTTTAAAAAAACATGTGACTGCTTGTCTTTTGCATAATTTGCTAATATTTACCTTGTGTTCTATTTTATTTATTTATTTTTGCATTCTTTTTCATACTGAAAGTAAAAAAAATGCCTATTGCAGTAATCGTACCAAAATATGGTTTACGTATAGAACTTGATGTCCTGCAAGTATATCCTTCTTGACAAAGGAAAGACAAGGGTCCTGGATTTCAGGAGGGCAGACTTTGCTAGGATGGGGAGAGGGATCAAAGAATCCCTGACAATAAAGGATCCAAGGGGAAGGGTTGAGGAGCAGTGGGCACACCTAAAAGAAGTCATAGCAGAGGTGACAGATCAGCGCATTAGGCTGGGTAATGAGGGAAAAAGAAGAAACAAACCACTATGGTTCACAAAGGAGGTGGCAGAGAAAGTGAGGGACAAAAAGGAGGCTTTCAGAAAATACAAGGAGTCTCAGAAGGATGAGGATAGGGCAGTGTACCCAGACAGAGACAGAGGAAGGCAGGGAAAGCTGTTAGTGTGAAGGCGCAAACAAAGGAGAGATTAGCAAATATGGTAAAGAGGGGGGACAAGATATTTTATAGATACATTAGTTGTAGAAGGAAGGCCAGGGCGGGGTTTGTAAGGCTCAAAAAGGAGGAAGGGGAGTGTGTGTAGAGGGGTGACCTAGAAAAAGCATTGATACTGAATGAATACTTCTGTTCAGTATTCACAGTAGAGGGAGAGAGACAGGGACCACAATTAGGCAAAAGAAACAATGGGGGAGAGAGAGGTAAACACCAGTCCTTTTACACAAGAGAGTCCTGGAGGAACTTACAAAACTGAGGGCGGACAAAGTGATGGGACCAGATGATATATACCCCAGGATATTAGATGAATTACGGGCATTGCTAGTTGGTGGCTCTATTTAGTGAGCCACTCAATACAGGGGGTGATTCCCGAGGACTGGAAGGGGGCAAATGTAGTCCCTCTTCACAAGAGTGTTAGGGAGGAGGCAGGAAACTATAGGCCAGTCAGCCTCACCTCTGTATTGGGTAAGATTATGGAGGCACTGCTTAAGGAAAGGATTGCGGAACACCTGGAAACCATGGGAGCACAGAATCCAAGGCAGCATGGCTTCACAGCAGGAAGGTCACGTTAAACAAATCTGATTGACTTTTTCAACTAGGTGACAAAGGAGTTGGATCAGGGAGGAGCGGTGGATATCACCTACCTCAACTTCAGCAACTCAACGTCATCGACACCGTACTGCACAGAAGGCTGGTGAACAAGCTAGGTAGCCTAGGTATGGGCCAGTGTGGGAAACTGGGCTCGAAACTCACTGAAGGACAGGAAGCAGAGAGTGGTAGAAAATGGGATTAAATCTGAGGAAAGGAGGGTGACTAGTAGGGTGCCTCAAGGATCAGTTCTGGGGCCAGTCCTTTTTAATGTCTTCATCAGTGACATTGCTGAAGGGAAGATTTGCCTATTTGCAGATGATATCAAGATCTGCAACAGAGTAGACACCCCAGAGGGGATCGAAAGAATGAGGAGGGATCCGGGAAAGTTGGAAAAATGGTTCAAAGTATGGCAATTAAAATTTAATGGAAAGACGTGCAAAATCATTTACCTGGGGTGAAGAAACCCCCTCGGAGAGCTACAGGATGGGGGAAGAGTGCTGACAGTCACCAAGGAAGAAAGGAATTTAGGGATAAGGCATACCAGTTGAAGGTGGGCACTCACCAACCACATCCATAGTCAAGTCAAATCCAGTGTTTAGATCAGGAAATTTGTGTGGCTCCCAGGCTTATGTTGCAAAATACCTCTCTTTTCAAAACAAGTTTATTATAATTACCTCCCCTCAGATTAGAGCTTACTTTGTCTATAGCTGTACATTTAAAATGGTGTGTGGGGCCTTCCTCTGTGATATGGTTTGCAGTAGCATAAGTCGTATCCTTTTTATCAATTGCTCATATGTTTTCTCCCACCCTTGTTTTAAAGGTCATGGGGTCATAATGTCTCAAGTCTTTTTTTCTGCAGGAGGCTCAGCACCCCCCGTTACGAGGAGCTTTGCCCTGAACCCCCCCAATTAAGATTACTAACTCCGGGGGTTACAGTAAATATTGCACAAAGTGTGAAAAAATAAAATAAAATTACCATGTGCCTGGGACCAGTAATCGAATCCGATCCCAAGCACTCTGCTTCCATCCCTTGCTGTCAGTGGCTCATCTCGTCAAGCCTTGGCAGCTTCTCAGTGGAAGCCCATCCCAACAGAGGTCTCATCCTCTGCCTGGGACAATGAGAGGGTGCAGTGCTATGCACAGAACCACTCCTGATATTGCACCCTCTCGTGTCATGTACAGTGCTGTTTCTGTTTAGTGCTTGTGTCGTATGCTATTAAGCATACGACATATTCACCAGGTACTGTTTTGAAGTTTCTTGTTGTTTTCCCACATAAAACACCATACAGGTACATGTTGCAGTTGTAGTGATCATGAATAGGACTGACTATGTTAGAGAGGCACAGAGGCAATTGAATGACACCTACTTTTATCATAAACTTAACTCAGATCCAACTGTTGATTTTAAATACTCAGTAGATGAAACAATAATGCATGTGACCAGGACTTTATAAACAAAACTAGATATGTTTTAATAAAGAAAAATCCTGTGCTGGCTACATTTTATTTGCTCCCAAAAGTGCACAAATCACTCCAGCAGCCCTCCGGATGTCCAGTCGCAAGTGGGATCGGATCATTTACTGAACCCCTCTCTCAGTCACTGGGCTCATTCCTCAGACCTTTTGTGAATAACCTCCCTTCCTTTATCCAAGACACAAAAGATGTTTTAACAACACAATCCCTGAACATGTAAAAGAACACTGTCAACCCCATTAGGCCTCAAAGTGTCCCTGGTTTAAAAAACACATTTTATGATTTTTTACATTCTATGGAGACTATTAATGCAGCTAGTAGTTTGATTGAGATCCCTTTTTTCTTTTAAACAGTGAAAAACTGACTGCCTACCATACTGGTGTTACCACACCAAAATATGTTGGTTTACATTTCATGACCAGCTCCCACTGCATCTTTCCTGGACTCAGGAGCACCCCAACCCCCAACACAATCTAGTCACTCATTATGCAGTGGGAGTACAGAAGACTATTGCGTAATGAGCGGCTGCACTGTTTGATGGTGTTTCTAATTTTCAGGAAGTGTGCAATGAGAGTAGTTCAGTGATTTGAAGCAAAACAAAGCTGGGCATAGCTATACTTTAACATGCATTTTGGTTCTAATAAGCAAGGAGGCAGATAAAACAACCAGCAACATCAATGAATTTTAAGAGAAAGTAAGCAATCATAAAATGTGGGTTTTTAGCTAAATATTATATGATGCAAAAAAGGTTGACAGTGTCACTTTAAAAAGTACTAACATTGTAACTTTGGACATTGAACCTATTAATACAAACATCTCTCATGATGGAGCTTTAGACACAGCAGCATTCTATTTGTATTTACGAAGTCCAGAGGAACTCCCTCCTACAGATTTCTTACTCAGATTGCTTGAGTTTGTTCGAACTGACATGTTTGTTTTTGACAAGGAAATGTACCAACAAATTAAAGGGACAGCAATGGGGGCCACGTGTGCCCTCTCCATTGCAAATCTGTATGTTGGGGAGTGGGAAGGGAAAAATGTTTTCAATGCAACAGCTAATCCATTTTTTTATGTGTATGACAGCAGTCAAGAAGCATGCCACCAACTTGAAAGAAATCAGCTGCTGCAATCAGGGTGCACCCCAGGATGGTCCCTGATTGCAGCAGCAATTTACTGCTTGCCTTGTCTGGTTATCCCTTACAAGAAACATGGCGGCTGCTTCGCCGTTGCTTCTCACAGTCCTCACAGAAGCCAATGGACAGCCGCCACCTCTCACAATGCCCCTGAAAGCTGACAGGGGTGCTGAATCCCCCTGTCAGCAAGCCCCCTCCCAAATTAATTTGCCAATGGGGTGCCCAATCCCCGTCGGCATAATGCCCCTCACTTCTTGTGTGCCGAGGGGGGGTGCCCAATTTCCCCTCGGCTCATGCGCTCACACTCTGTATGTGCCAATGGGGTACCCAATCCCCGTCAACTACGGACCCCCCAAAAAAATGCTCAGGTGGCATGCTGGGAGCCCACCCCAGCATGCAAAAGTACCTGCAAAAATAGAAAACCTTCCCGCATTGTTTTTTTTGTTGTTGTTGTTAAACCTGTAAAATTAAAAACAGTCCCTCATTGAGTTCGGTGCCCCCTTCCCCAGCCTGCAGCCACCTTCTGCGCACCCACCTCCCCACACCTTACTCAACCTCCAGAGCCTGCTGCGACAATATTTAGTGGACTGGGAAACTGGCTGCACTCTTCAAAGCTGACCACAAACTGAAGAAATGCTGGTAAGCTGTAAAATGGCATAAATGGGGGTTTCCCAACTTATGTGGATATTGCAGCCATTTTTGCAAATTTTTGCACCAAATATTCAACATGAGGTTCTTGGGACCCCACCTCATGAAATCAGTCACTGTTGTTTCATTAACTGGTCCTGAAAGGTGATTTCATGGTCACTGTGCGGAATCACCTTTCAGGACCGAATCACAAAACAACAGTGTAACAGTTCATGAGATAGGCTCCCAAAAAGGCTATGTTGCAAATTTGGTGAAAAAATTCTGAAAAATGACTGTGTTACGGGCGTGCATAGTGCAGTTCCCATGCATGCTCATAACTTCCAAGAATTTTTAATATTTTCACTCCAGATTTTCAACATTGCAATTTTTCTACACCTCCTTACGAGTAGTACAGCTGCCATTTTTCACATCTGTCCCAAAATGTGTTTTCACACATGTGGTGCACAATGACGCAGTGGCTGTGCGAAATCAATGTTTGGGACAGATTAAGAAAATCACAGTGACAGTGTTCACAAGGAGAGGACCCAAAAAGTGTGTGTTGCAAATTTCATGAAATAGTCCCCCAAAATGATTGTGTTACCAGCATGCATTGCACAGTTTCTATGCACGCTTGTAACTTTGCCAATTTATTGTATTTTCACTCCAGATTCTCAAAATTGTCATTTTTGCACATTGCCTGTTGAATGGTACAGCTGTCATTTTTCACATGCTGCCCAAAATATGTTTTCACACCTGTGGCACACAGTGGGCACGGTTGCTGTGTGAAATCAACGTTTGGGACAGTTTAAGAAAATCACAGTGCCACTGTTCATGAGCGGAGAGCCCAAAATTCCTATGTTGGAAATCTGGTGTAAGAAATCCCCAAAATAATTGCATTACGGGTGTACATTGCACAGTTTCTATGCACGCTCATGTCTTCATCAATTTTGTTATATTTTCACTCCACATTTTCAACATTACCATTTTTTTTACACCTCCTCATGAACAGTGCAGCTGTTATTTTTCACATCCTGTTCGAAATGTGTTTTCACACCTGTGGTGCCAAATGGCATAGTTGTTGTGCAAAATCACTTTTCAGCTAATGAACTGATAGTGTCACTGTTCATGCGGTGGGGTCACAAAAAGCCCATGTTGAAAACTTGGAGTGAAAATACCAAGAAACGCCCAGGGCGTTAGGCTTTCCCACCATAATGTCCTATCCTGTAGGGACTGACAGGTGTCAGGGATGTGACTTGGGATTGTCGACAGTAATGCTCACACCATTCCACCCCCACCCTGCAGCCAGTGACAGGCATTGAGGTGTGCGTTGGTCTCTTCAGCCCCAAAATTCACCCCATTTTGCTATACTGCACCTATTTCAGCATATTTCCTTATGGAATAGTGTGAGTGTAAAGCCCGAACACCCCAAGGCACACTTCGACACTTGTCAGTGTTTGCAGGGTAGGGTGAGATGAAATGGCGTGAGCGTTATTGCCGATGATCCAGTGGCACACCCTAATGCCTATCTGTCTCTGCAGGGTGGGGTTGGGTTGATGTCGGTTCCATACTTCACTGCCATTCTTATTATGCATCTCTCTAACTCCTGCACTACCAATGTCAACACCAGCAAGACAACATTCAGCATTGGCAAATGCTTGTTAACAAAATTAAACTGTATTGGAGGTTTATTGACAATGTATTCATGTTATGCGATGGCACGCATGATAAACTGACAGAATTCAATGATTTATTACACAGTAGAAACCCACAATTAGAATTCTCATTCCATACTTGAGAAAATGTTTTTTTTTAACACAACTTGATATAGAGGAATTGATTGTGCTATTTTCACAAACATATACAGAAAGGATAGAGCAGGAAACACCCTACTCTTGTCAAACAGTTGCCATCCACATCACGTGGTAAAAAAATACCAAAACTTCAGTTTATGTGCATGAAATGAAACTGCAACACTAAGGAACATTTCCAGAAAGGAGCAGATGACCTTAGCACGAGGCTACATGGAAGGAGTTACAGTAACATTAGCATATGTAGGGCCAGAGAATATGTAACTAACCTAGACAGACAGTCACTGTTAGAACAAAATCAGAAGGAAGATGAAGTGAATACACGTTACAGTTTGTGACAACATTTTCAACACAAGTCTCGGTCTTAGAAACAATTGTAAAAAGAAACAGCACATTTTTACAGAGTGACCCTGGTTTGAAAGATATAGCATCGCAACCCACCAGGATCGCATATAGAAAAGCCACTTCGATAGGAAATATGCTAGTTCACAGCTACTGTAGGGAATCAAAAAAACAAACACATGGCTGACACAGGATGCACAGGGATGCCATCAGTATAAATGGTGTATATACTGTAAACACATACAAACTGGAAAAAACTTTCAGAGTACTAATTCAGGTAAAAGCTATGAGATAAGACAGATGATCGTGTATGATATAAGTGGAGTGATTTATCTAGCAACATGTACCTACATGGCGCTTTAAGTGGGGGGAAACAACAAATAGCTTTAAAACAAGGGTGGGGAAACACATTCGAGCAATTGACAAAAAGGATATGACTTATGCTACTTCAAGCTATATCATAGAGGAAGGCCCCATACACTGTTTTAAATTTACAGCTATAGACAAAGTAAGCTCTAATCTGAGGGGAGGTAATTATAATGGCCTTGTTTTGAAAAGAGAAACAAATCTGGGAGCTGCACAATTTCCTAGTCTAAACACTGGATTTGACTTAAACCTTTTTTTAAAAAGAAATGAGAGTTCCTTCTTTTATAATGGCAATTTCTCGAGTTATTATTAGTAAATCTGTATGTATTAGAATATTAGATTATCTCTGCTTTAATAAACATTTTTAGGTTTTTAGCCACTTTCCTTCCCCTCAACCAAACCACCCCAACACCCTCCTTACCCAAACCCCCATGTTTGTATTTTAGGATTGCCTTATGATATATTTACCATGTGATGAATTCTACCACTCAGATGGGTTCTATGTCATTGACATCATCATGACATAATTTTTTTATCACTATTTTTAGGGTGTTGGTTTGAGTCTGCATTAACTTTTCATAAAGGACCACTCTCTGAAATGCCTCAAGTGTGCAGACCTTATGTGTGTTATGGAATAAAGTGATGCTTCTTTTGAAGTACTGGAGCCTGTGTAATTTATGGATGTGGTTGGTGAGTGCCCACCTTCAATTGGCAATCCATTGCTTTTTGGTTAGGAGCACCAGTTTTCAATATGCAGCACTTTTGTGTGTTTTTCTGGATTTAGGGATAATCATCTCAGATGACCTAAAGATGGCTAAACATTGTAACAAGGCTGTGGGATGAGACAGTGGGATGTTGGGGTGCATAGGAAGGGGTATCATTAGCAGAAGAAAGGAGGTGCTGATGCCATTGTACAAAACACTGGTGAGGCCTCATCTAGAATATGATGTTAAGTTCTGAAGGCTGCATCTTCGCAAGAACACAGACAAGGTAGAGGTGGTCCAGACAAGGGCAACAAAGATGGTGTGGGGCTTGCACCAGAAAACATATGAGGACAGATTAAATTACCTCAATATATATACACTGAAAGAATGGAGGGAACGGGGATATGATAGAGACCTTTAAGTATCTTAAAGGCTTGAACAAAGTGCAGGTGGGTGCCACATTTCAGTACAAGAGTTGTACAAGGATGGGGGGGCAAGATATAAGATTGGAGGGGGCAGAATAAGGGGAAATGTGATGAGGTTTTTCTTCATGTAAAGGATGGTAGATGCTTGGAATAGCCTGCCCCAGGATGTGGTGGGTACTAACACAGTGTGGGGATTCAAGCATGCATGGAACAGACATAAAGGAATGCTAGATGTGGGGAAAAGAGGTGAAAGTCAATGGCCAAGTAGGGTCAGAGGCCGCTGATGCAGACAGGGAATACAAGCAGACTAGGTGGACCTAGTGGACCTTATCTGCCATCAATTACTATGTTACTATGAACATTCAGAACATCCTCAAGCAGACCAACCACTCATGATATGGCAGTATCCTCCTACTGCATGTGAGTGGCTAGACTGTATGAGGTTTTCCCTTGTTCAGCAATAATACCGGTCAAATAGATCAAAACTTTAAACAATTTGTTTGAGGTAATAACCCTTATATGGTAAGCAGTGTTTTCTGTTTTATTAAGGAAAATGAATTAGATGCAAAATAATTAGCTATGTAATCAGATTCTACAGCAAGTGAGTGCTCAAAGGGTGATTTTTACAACAAAAGGCAATTTAAGGCCTTATAGTTGTGACTGGTCAAATGGAAAGAAGTTCTGAGACACTTTTTTTCCTATAGAGGTGTTAATGCTACTGGCAGGTCACTTACACTCCAGTTTTAGCCACCACCCAGCCCCATTAACTACACGACTGGCATCAAGGCCCTTCAGGGCTTCCTCCTCATGTTAGGGCCAACAAGGAGTCATCCCTCCCTACCATATAAGGATTTGACATGGGGGCTCAGCAACCATCATGGGACTTGAGTATGTTAGCACTATTGTCCTTGGTGGTGAAATATTTCCACCAGCATTTTTCTCCCCTTCCCCTGTCCTGTGGAACAGCATTAGTCAGGAACCCCAAGGGTGCAAACACCAGGATATGCTGATGCAAGGATAATGTCTCTGACTTCAGGCTTGGTATATTTTGCATCAGCTTCCTACCAGGAACTCCAGGGGACAGGGAGAGTGACAGAGCAAAGCATACTGTATATCCTCTCCCCTCTTGCCCCAAAAGTTGGGGGCATCCAACAGCCTTCTGGCAGCTCACAGTGTTTACCTTGTCTCTGGGCACAAACCTGGGTCACTGGCATGTCAAGCGATTCCCTAACACTGCTACTGGGCAGGCACTGACCATTGTTTACTCTTGAGTTGGTGAATGGCACTGAGGCCACGGTTGCTCCTTGTATGGACATAACTGTATTTGACTACCAACTAGTCGCAGGGCATTTATTTTTATATAGCACCCTATCCAGAGGGCCCAGGACACATAACACATTAAACATACAAAAAAAATAGTTAATTCTAAACATTGCAGACTATAGATAACACACGAAATTGAAGTGTCAGTCTGGAGTCCACAATGACTGCCATATTGTTTACCACGTCCATGGCCACCAGAGCTCTGCCATTCAGAGATGGCAATACAGTGACATCTCTTCTTTTCACCACCTCATGAGAACCAGGATCTATCTATAACAACTTTGTTTTGGTTGGGTGCAAGCTCAGTCACCTAGAGGCATTCAATTTTCAATCTCATTAAGTCATTGCTCCAAACCTGAGACTGTTGTTTGCCTGTCATGTAAAAAAAAAAAAAAAAGTACAGCTGAGTTCCATCTGCATGGCAGAGAAATCTCACACCATACTGTCTAATGAAATGACCCATCTCAGTAGTAGCATGTACTCAGTGAATAGCATTGATGGTAGTGCTTACCCTTGCAGAACCCCACAGCTGACCACCATTGGCTGTAAAGAGAAGATTCCCATCCCAGCCTTCTATTATTTTTCATCAGGAAGGATTCAAACTACTTCAGTGTTGTCCTGGTCAAGTCCCCCATATTCAGCAAAGCATTCCGTCAACACCCTGTGATCCATGGTATCAAATGCTGGTGCGTGATCGAGGAGAGCAAGTATAGATTCTTCACACCTATTTCTTACCAGGAGTAGACAATTAAATACCTGTACAAGCATAGTCTTTATGCTCTGGCAAAGCCTGAAACATTAGTGAAATAGCTGATGGATGTCACATTTCTCAAGATGAGCCTTGAGCTGCATCACCACTACATTTTCAATCACTTTCCCTGGGTAGGGGAGGCTTGAGACTGGTCTGCAGTTCATTAATACCTCTGGGTCAAAGATGATTTCTTCAGAAGAGGTCTCACTGAGGTTTTCTTTATGAGCCTGGGAAAAGCAACCATCTGAGATGGAGCACTGGACAATGGACTGGACCCAGGGCTTCACGCTAGTCCACCAACAATTGCGTGGCCCCGGGTCTGACTCACAGCATATGGGATACAGCTTCCAGACTATCCTGAGAACTTCATTCACAGAAATGGGCAGAAACTAAGTCAAGATCCATGGAGTGTCCTTATGCCTCTCCTGAGGACCACTGCTGGTCCCAGACAGGCCACATAGAATATCTGATCTGATGGAGTATACTCTGGCATGAAAAAAATGGCCAAACTTGTAACACATTTCTTGTGACAACACTCCCCCAGATAGCAGACAGGTTGGCTGAATTAGCCTGTGTACAGTGCAGAAAAGCTGAGCCAGTCTACTCATAATGGAAACAATAATCTTGGCAGGATTTCCACCTTTCTCAGGGTTACTGACCTATGATAGTTTTGTTAATGAGACCTCAAAGCCATCCTGTCATCCACAGAACTGAACCTTTTCCAGTAATGCCCCTACCCTTTTGCCCTCGTCCCTCAGAGATCATCACTGTACCATGGGCAGAGAAACAGGGGGTACAGGGACCAGGGTGATTGACTTTCAGGGGGTGGACTTTAAAAGGATGGGGAAAATCTTGGGCAGGCATCTGACAGGAATTCAATCACACATGGATGCTAACCAAAAATGGGAGATTATTAGGGAAGGGCTGGTAGAGACATGTGGGACATGTACAAGAACAAGAAGTAAAACAGGAAGGGCAAAAAAACCCAGCTGGCTGACACAGAAGATCATGGAAGGGGTGAGGGCCAAACAAGGGCATTTCGGAGACTCAAGAAATAGAGGGAGGATAATAGTGAGATGTATGTGAAGAGGTCCAAGGCAGTTACCAGGCTGATCAAAGCAGCCAAGGCTTCCAGAGAAATGAGATTGGCGCTGTGCATTAAGAATGGAGAGAAGGACTTCTTCAGTTACATCAGTAAAAAACAGGAAAAACAAGGATCAGATTGTGAGGATTAGGAAGGATGTGGACTGGGTGAAGAAGGGAGTGGACAAGGCAGAGGCAGTCAATTATTACCTCTGCTCAGTGTTCACAAAAGAGAGAGGTGGAAGACACCTCCTGGGAGAGGATGAGTGGGCAGGGAAGGGGAGGGGGGAGACTGATATAGAGTTTATAGAGGATAGGGTGCTGAAAGGATTAAGGGCACTGACGGGGGAATAAGGCAGCAGGTCCAGATGGGATTCACCTGAGGGTACTCAAAGAACTAGCGGAGAGTCTAGCAGGACCACTGGTTGACCTGTTCAATACCTCCTTGGACACAGGCTGCTTACCACAGGACTGGAGGATGGCCCATGTGATGCCCATAAACAGAAGTGGTCATAAGGATGAACCGGGCAACTACAGACCAGTGAGTCTCACATCAGTTGTGGGAAAACTTATGGAGATGATCCTAAAGTAGAGACTGATGATCTTCTTGGAGAATAATGGTCTCCAGGATGGTCAGCAGCATGGGTGTGTCTTGGGTAGAGCCTGCCAGACAAACTTGACTGAGTACTATGACTGGGTGACAAGGGAACTGGACAAAGGCCATGCAGTGGATGTCCTGTACTTGGATTTCAGCAAGGCCTCTGATTCTGTGCCACATGGGAGACTGGGGGGGGGAAGCTGGAGTATATGGGGGTGAGAACAAAGATGGTTAACTGGATCACCAGTTGGCTGAAGGGAAGCCAGCAAATGGTGGTGGTGGGTAGGGAACTCTCATCTCTGAGGGATGTGATGAGCAGGGTGCTGCAGGGATCTGTACTGGGACTGGTGGTGTTCAGGATATTCATAGCTGATGTCTCCTAAGGGGTCTGGAGTAATATCAGTCTTTTCGCAGATGACACAAAGACGGAAGCAGTGGTAGATGATATTGAAGGGCAGAGGAAGATGCAGGAGGACCTGAGCAAACTACTGGAGTGGTTGCATGCATGGCAGTTGGGGTTTAACGCCAAAAAGTGCAAGGTATAGCACTTCAGGGCTAATAACCAGGGGAGGAGCTATCAGCTGTGGGTGGTGTACAGCTGGAATACACCACGGAAGAAAAGGATCTAGGGGTGCTGATAACGGGGAGTATGAACAACTCAGTACAGTGCTGGAAGGTTACAGCAAAAGCCAGCAGGATGCTGGGGTGCATAGCAAGAGGAATCTCCTCCAGAAACAGGGAGGTGATTCTGCCCCTATACAGATTACTGGTTAGATCACACCTGGAATACTGTGTGCAGTATTAGCACACATTCCTGAAGAAGGACATCAGATTATTGGAGGCTGTACAGTGGAAGGCGACAGAGATGATCCAGGGATTAGAGGAATACTCCTATGAGGACAGGCTATGCGGGATGAACATGCATTCCCTGGAGGAGAGGAGGGATAGGGGGTAACATGATTGAAACCTTTAAATACTTAAAGGGGATTAACAAGACTAGGACAGAAGGGATTTTTCCAGATTAGAAGGGGGGTCATGAAGGGGCACCATCTGATAGTGGAGGGGGGAGATTCAGGAGGGAAGCCAGGAGGCATTATTTCACAGAGAGGGTGGTGGATAAGTGGAATACTCTGCCTGAGGAAGTAGTAGCCTGTGATGGGGGTAGTTATGAAAAGGGGAGGGTGGATGGTCCAGCTGCAAACTGAAGAGCTAGCAGCACAATCAATCAGACTCTATAGACCGTGAGTCCTATTTCTGCTGGTGTTTTCATATGTTCGTATGCACTGCAGCAGGAGATCAGTGACTGGACATAGATTAGTGCAATGGAGTCCAGTGCTAACGAGGCAGCCAAATTATAGCTCTTGACAGTTGTCACTGTCTCTCCAACACACTCTTCGTCCATACCGGAGATGTTTGGTACACCCAGGAGCATATTGGCTCCAGATTATGTAATGGGCAATAATGGACCATCTCCACAGGGGTGGTGGGGGGTGGTGGTGGTATTTCTTTGGTGGAACCTTGTAAGAACCTGCACAGCAATGTGGTCTTACCACCCCACTGGATCCACTTTAACATCACCAAAACTGACCCCCTGAGAGAAAACAAGGTCCAAGGGATGACCGTGCCCATGGGTAGTAGTGGAAACAGTTTGTGTGAGGGCTAGTGAATCCATCTGCCAGAGGAAATGCTGAGCAATTTGTGAGGATTCATCTTCAACTTATACATTGCAATCCCCCAACACAATTAGACTGGGGATGTTCAGTGAGAATGCTATGAAAAATTCTGCAAATCTTCTGAACATCTTCCCTAGACACTCCTGGGAGGATGATAAACCAGGAGTATTCTACACCTCACACCAGCATCACCCTCCATGGCCATGCATTCAGATTACTCTTGCACAGCGAATGCTGTGAGCCCCTAACAGAATCTAAAACAGATGGCCACCCCGCCACACCTATTCTTCCTCCTTAGACAGTGTATCACTGAGTACCTGTTGGAAATGGCCACTTCTAGGACAAGCCCAAAGCCATCCCCCAACCAGGTCTTGGTGAGACATACCAGACCCCTTGAGAAATCAGATTTTTTTTGAGATCACGGAAGTCTTGTTCTTAAATCAATGTCCAAAGGCACTACTGAGAAGAAGCTACCACTAAAATGGAATGGGATGTGGTTATGGCTGGAGGACACATCACACTCATGTCCTTTGGACATGCCCCAAGTTAGTTTCATTCTGGAACAAAGTTCACAGGGTACTGGAACAAATATTTCAAAAACCTATACGAAAATCCTTGCAGTGTTTGGTATTAGGCCTTACATCTCACGACTTGAAAAATGAACATATTAACTTTCTTTTTCAAATTCTCATAATTGGGGTGGCAAAGACGATAATGTGTAAGTGGCTCCATGAGGCATCCTCTACACTTAAGGTCTGGCTGGCAATTTGTAAACAAATCCAGAGTATGTAAGAATTAACATTTCCACTGCATCAGTGACAAGATAAACACACTGCAAATTGCCAACCCTTTATGCATCTAGTAGCAGATAGCATGGGTCTCACAGTTGTGGATCAACTAGCAGGTTATGCCCCAGTAAGTGCTTCAGGAAGGTAATTAGAGGAGGCTGGTTCCAGGGTGATTTGTAGATAATAATAGTAATAATATTAATAATAGAATACTAAAGTATTTTTTTTTGGGGGGGGGGCTTTGAGATACTAAGCAAAACTATAGAAATAAGACATGCAAATAAGAATCAAATGAAGTCTGAATTAAACCCATGTAGTGTGTAGGCTTTAGGTGCTGCTTATTGCTGTGTACTTTGTTATTTTGCTGCTGTGTTGTTGTTTTTTCCTTTTACCAAACCTGTATTTACATGTCACATTCTGTACTGTAGAGATGTTTAAAGACAACACTTTCTTGAATAAACTTTTATTGCTAAAAAAAAAAAGAGGCGGCAACGGGATGAACTGAGAATACAGAAGATAAAATGTATTATTTATTTCAAAAGTTGCACTATGAAGGACAAACTGAGCTTGTAAACTTTTTGTTTCCAGAATCATCCTGAGGGGAAGGGTAGTATAGAGAACATGATGTGCATGTGAAAATATTACATAATATAAGGTATAGCCATGATAAAAAAAAGTCAGCAAAATATACACAATAAAATAGAGTAAAAATAAATAACAATGTGCAATTGTAATTTACAGATAGAACATTCAGGGCTACAAAAATAAAGATAAGATATAATACAAATTAAGATATAAGTGCTATACAGTACAGAAAACACTGCCAGATAGTAGCATGATTAGCACCACCCAAACTGCTAAGGTACAAGTTAACAAAGCCAGTGTAGGAGGTAGGCTCAAGAGCACACTATTACCAGGCAGAGTAACTGATTAAGGCACAGTTCACTGAAGGGAGAAGTTGCCCATACTTGGGATGCATGATAGTTCAGTTAATGATGGAGGTTTTCACTGGTGGCCAGTGGTCAGAACCTAAAACTGTGATATGGGGTTAGAATGCCACAACAACCACTGACACTGAAAACAAGCAAACTACTTGTTCTCTGTGTGTGTCTGTCCTTACAGCTGTAAAAATAGGTAGAAGCAGGGCCTTGCTG
This sequence comes from Neoceratodus forsteri, assembly GCA_016271365.2. Lineage (NCBI taxonomy): Eukaryota > Metazoa > Chordata > Ceratodontiformes > Ceratodontidae > Neoceratodus > Neoceratodus forsteri. The sequence continues at coordinate 739,046,024 of CM057458.1, forward strand.
AAAATGAGAGGTTGCATAGCAGATGGCTTTTTTAATTGCATAAATAAATTATAAAAAGAACAAACAAACTTTAATTTATTGTCTCTTTGTATAAATACTAGCACAGCTGCGTCCTTCTTTGTCACATCTGCAAAGCCTTGGCTTTGTTATCCAATCTTGTTAGTAAGAGGTATTGCATCTCTATGTAGCATTTTGCAATGAGTGAGTTAAATATTTTATGCAATTTTATATTTAGAGTCCATCAGGCAGTAATCTTGTATCTCCTATTGATTTGTGGCCAGAGATGGCCACGTAGGAACCAAGCTAAGTGAGAGCTGTCTGATTGTATCAGTGTATACTTTACTACCTGGTGTAAGTCAACCATACAGAAATCTTCATTTCATTTAAAAATGCCCCTTGAACCTTCTTTGTTACAGTATTTTTATGTTTTTATTGGCCTTTTAGGAGTGAGTTACACATTATATAACCTTAGCTATTGATTGATACTGAGCAGTACTGGCCTTTATAAACCCCCTTCCAGCTGTCATGAACTGGAAAATGTGGAGGTTTTCACAACCATTCCTTTAATTATCTTACTTTTAAAGTGGAAGTATTTTCTCCTAATATGTACAGTGAGCTACACAAAGAAATATTTCTAGCCAGCAGCATAAAAGCTTGATTTGTATATGTTAGGCAGTCCAGTGACTGTCAGCCACATATTTGTGAACTGCTATTTTTGGAAAGAGTGTAACAGAGAGATTGTTTCAACACAGTTATTATATTTTTGCAGACATAGTTCAAAAGACTGTTATTCAAAATGAGGCAATGTTACAGACTACTGAATACTTTAGTGTTTTAATTTTAGACTTGAAGGCAGCAAATTATTTAAATATAGTAGGGTACTAATACCAACATTCATTTTCTGAAGTTATTGGCATTTAATTTGCTTAATGGTGTTAGATTTATGTTTACATCATGGGAGACTGCATCAGTGAGTAGGCCAAAGAAATAGAAGAAGGATGCTATCTTGGATCTATGCTGAAAACAAGAAATCAGAGGTAAAAATGTAATATTGATCATCTGGCCTCTTTAGGCATCATCTTTCAAGAAAGCAAAGTATAAGCAAATTTCCTTTGCACAACATGAATGAAGACAGCCTCCGAGTCCAAATAAACTAAATAATGTCATTTTATTTTGTTCACATGCACTGTACATAACACTTTTCTTGTATTTGTTAGATACATGTGGATTATGGATCTTGTTTTAGCATTTATAGCAATCTGAAAACCTTGCTGTGGGATAGTTCTTCCCCCAGTGAGTTATTGACCAGAATAGCCTCCTCCATTATAATTAGTCTATTCTGCTTAGATTACAACAACTGAATCTTTTCATTAAGTGACCATCTCGATGTTAAAGTGGTCAGCTCCTGTTTCGTGTCATGAGTTGAGAACCATGTTATAAAATAAACATTTGTATTCAGATCCCTAAATAAACAGAGAGTCTGTGCAGCTACAACAGAGAGTTCCTTCACACAGTGTACAATGGCTGCTTTAATCGAAAATTGGTCTTATCCATCATGTAATCAGAGGAAAATGGATCACTCATTGTGCCACCACAGGAGGCTGAAGGGCAGGTGTGACAGCCTGAGCATACAAGTTACTTCTATAAAGAATCGAAAGATCTGATGGAAGCATTGTGACTGAATGAGTCGAACATATATTCTGAAGATGAATAGGTGAGATATTAAAGTAGTAGGGTGCCTGAAATATAAGTCTTCTTGTGATCTGCAACCATTTCATTATTGATCACTTTTATTTTTCTTGCTGCATGCATGATTGATCTGACCTTCTAAGGTTGACCAAAAGGTGAACCCTTTAGGAAGTATTAAAACTGGTTAAAATACTTATTGAAAGAGACCACTGCCCTAAGCATGTGCATCTTTCCATTGCATATTAGGAAATACTTTAAGAAGTGCATGAGCAGTTTCAGTTTATCTTTTCTAAACTAACAAGCATTTGTCAATGCCGAATGTTGCTTGCTTGTGTGTGCCATTTAGGCATTTGGAAGTGATAGTTCCATGCCTTCCTCCCAAGACATCTACTGTGTCTTTCCATTCAGTATTCAGAGAAGAGTGGGAGGGGCAAGGGCCACAGCAGTACAGCAGTTGCCAAGGGGGTGACGAGGTGGACAATAGTCCATTCAAAGACAAAAGAGTCCTGCAGGAGCTCACTAAATTGAAGGTGGGCAAAGCAATGGAACCAGATGGCATACACCCAAGGATATTAACAGAACTGCGAAGGGAGATAGCAGTACCTCTGGCAGCCATGTTCACTGAGTCATTCAACATCAACATGAGTGACCCAGAGGAGGGCACATGTGGTCTCTCTACATAAGTCCGGCAGCAGGGAGGAGGCAGGGAACAATAGGCCGTTCAGCTTCACCTCAGTAGTGGGGAAGATCATGGAGACATTGCTTAAAGAAAGCATAGTGGTGCATCTAGATGCCATCGGAGCCCAGGACCATAGACAACATGGATTTACAGTGGGGACATCATGTCAGATAAATCTGGTTGATTTCTTTGACTGGGTGACAAAGGAAATGAATCAGGGTGGAGCAATGGACAACGCTTACCTTGATTTCAGCAAAGCCTTTGACACCATCCCATATAGGAGGCTGATAAACTAGCTGGGTAGGCTAGGCATGGGGGAAAGGGTGGTAAACTGGGTAAGAAACTGGCAAACAGACAGGAGGCAGAGAGTGGTGGTAAATGGTGTGCAGTCTAGGGAGAGGGGGCGACCAGTGGGGTGCTGCAGAGATTGGTCCTGGGGCCAGTTCTGCTCAATGTCTTCATTAGTAATATTGCAGAAGGGAATTTTTTCCCCAAATTTTCAACATAGACTTTTTGAGACCTCTGCTCATGAACAGTGTCACTGTAATTTTCTTAATGTGTCCCATACATTGATTTCGCACACAGACTGCGCCATTGTGTGCTACATGCCATGGGCGGAAACACATTTTGGGCAAGATGTGAAAAATGACAGCTGTACTGCTCATAAGGAGGTGTGGTAAAATGGCAATGTTGAAAATCTGGAGTGAAAATATTTAAAATTCGCGAACTTACGAGCATGCGTAGGAACTGCGTAACGCATGCTCATAAAACAGTCATTTTTAGGAATTTTTTCACCAAATTTTTCAACATAGACTTTTTGAGAGCCCACCTTATGAACACTGGCAGTGTCATTTTGTTAATCAGTCCCGAAAGGTGATTTCACACAATGACCACGAAATCACCCTTCGGGCCCAATTAACGCAATGACAGTGCAAGAATTCATGAGGAGGGGTCCCAAAAACCCCATATTAGAAATTTGGGCCCAAAATTCCCAAAAATGCCTGAGATATGCAACAAAGTTGAAAAAACCCTATCTATCCCATTATACAGCTTACTGGCATTTCCTCAGTTCGCGGTCGGCTTTGAAGAGTGCAGACATGTTCCCGGTCCACCGAAGATCGTCGCGCCGAGTTCCGGAGGTAAGTATGGGGTGGGGGTGTGTGGGGAGGCAGGGTGCATGTGGGCTGTGGCAGGGGGGCAGGGAGACGCACCGAGGGACAGTTTCTGTATTTACAGGTTTTTTGTTTTTTTTAATAAGACTACGAGGGACGAAGACAACGCGGGACATTTGCCACGCTGGGGTGGGCTCCCATCGTGGCAGCTGGAAGGCTGTTGGGGGGGCTGGAGCCGATGGGGGATCGGGCACCCCCCGTCGGGCATAACATCAATTTGCTATGCTGGGGTGGGCTCCCAGCATGGCACCTGGATGCTTTTGGGGGCAGCCACGGGATTGGGCACCCCATCAGCCATAAACATTTGCCACACTGGGTGGGCTCCCAGCGTGGCACTTTGATGCTTGGGGAGGGGGGCATGGAGCCAATGGGATTGGGCACCCCATCGGCCATACAGTGTGGTGGGGAGGGGGGAGGCACATGAGCACGCAGTGTGTGTGTGTGTGTGTGTGTGTGTGTGTGTGGAGGGGAGCTCTGCTCACTCAAGCGGAGCTCTCCCTTTCAACTGTATGCCACTGCATTTCAGCTGCTGTCATAGACAGCTGCAGCAGTGATTGGGGAACTGGGGCTGCGCCTGCAAACACACTGACTGCATTGGAAGATGGGTGCCACACCTCCGAAAACTCGGATGATGGCACTATGTTTCTTGCACATGCGTGCAAGCAACATAAAAAGGCACAGCATAAATTGATAAGATTTAGTCTTGCTTCAGATTTAGAGTAGCAGATTCTGTAGTACCTAATTATATTTTACATGCCTAAGAACTTAAAGCTGTGAAGAGTGGATTAATCCTGGTTTTGATAATATAGTACAATTCAATATGTTATGTATAGTGCCCTTCAAATAAGTGTGTCCCTCAATACTCTGTAGTACAGTGGAGCCACGTTAATGTCTAATAAAATAAAAAAACAAATCATCTTTTTAGAAGGATGCTCTTAAAATCAACTATTAACATATAGAGAGAGCAGGTCCAAGCTAGTCCTTTATGAAGTGTAGTATATCAGCCACAGACAGCTATAGGCCAATAAACCTGCCATCAGTGCTGGGCAAGGCCCTGGAAGCCATTGTCAGGGACAGAAAAATGAACATGGATAAGACCAAAATTCTTGCTCACTTACAGCATGACTTTATGAGGGGCAGATCATACCAAACCAACCTGATAACCTTCTTTAAGGGGGTAACCAGAGAGTTACACAGGCACAGGATATGGTCTATCAGCAAGACTGTTTATACTGTGGTGCATGACAACCTCTGGACAAAGTACAGCAGTGTGGCATACCGAGGACATGCACAAGAACTGGCATTGGAAAAGAAGCATAGGACTGTAGTGGACATCACGACACTACTTTGAATGAAGAGAAGTATTAAAGGGTATCTCTCGGGATCTGTACTTGAGTCACTGTTGTTCAACAGTTTCATCATCAAACCTGTAAGCTGGTGTCTCCAGCACACTGCTTAAGCTAGCTGAAGACACTAAGCTGGCCAGGGGGTTGGTCTTCCATGAGGGTGGGAACAAACTTCAGGATGATGTGAACAAACTGGGCCCTTGGTCAGACTATTGGAGTTTCCTATCCAATGTAGTCAATTGCAAGGTGGTACACTTGCACAGGAAAAGCAAAGGTAGGACTCCTACAATGTGTGGGGCTCCCCACATTACAGTGGAGGTGAAGACAGATCAGGAAGTAATAAAAGATGGGTTGACACGTTACAGGTAGTGCACTACCACTGTTCAGAGGACAAGGTGAATGCTAGGATGCATGAAAAGACTGGTGACTAGCAGGGCAGGGAATGGAATCCTTCCAGTGTACAAGGAATAATCAGACCCTACTTGGAGTACTGTGTACAGTCATGGGTACCTCAGTACTAAGTGGACATTTAGGCAATTGAGCGGGTGCAGTACATTGTCACCAGAATGATCAGGGGTTTGGGGACAAAGTCTGTAGGAAGAGGCCAGTCACCCTTTTCATGGTTACCACAGAGAAAAGATGGCTTAAAGGGGACATAATTCCAATCTTCAACATACTCAAAGGAACTGACAAGACTGAACTGATGGAGATTTTTGATCTGGTGTCCTCTAGTAGTACACAGGAACATACTCTGAAGATCAGAGGTAGTAAATTCAGGGTTATTGATAGGAAGCATGTCTTCTTCTATGGGTAATGAACCTGTGGAAACCTACCAATGGGGACAGTGGGCAGGAAAATGCTGAGGCCATCTAGGTAAACCTGGGCAAATTTCTGCTTACCTAGGGAATCACAAACAACACTTGGTAGTAGAGTGGGCAGGGAAATCCATAGAAATTGATTCATGCTTGTACAGTACAGTTTTTCATCCCTGCATCTGAACAGAAAAGTAATTTTGGAGAAGAAGTAGGGGAGGCAGGAAGTATTGGAGGATTTAGTATTTGTCATTACCAAGTACCTTGTGGGTGCTATGCATAAAGAACAAGCAACAACATTTCAACCAGTCGGCCATCCTTAAAATGCTGCTGGTGCTACAGGGAAAGCTTGGAGAAATGTAACATTTATATAACTTTAGTATTTGATATATTTGTTGCGCTTTTCCATCATTACATCTAAGAACATGTACAGTACATAAAAATAGTAATTTGGCCAAGTAAGTCTCATCTGCTTTTGCTGCTGCTGTATGCAAGAAGCCATAATTCAGTACACAGTTTTCGACATTGCAAGATGCTCCCTAAGAACTTTGAGAGGCTTATCATGAAAGGATTGTTGGCCTTATTATTGATTCTAAATTAATGGGAACAAAAAAGCATATATAGCATATGCTATGTATAGAGAATAATGCCTCTGTAGGTGTGTGTTATGAGGATTTTTCACATAACCAAGGTGTGTGAAAAATCCTCATAAAACAAACTTTGCACAAGCATTTTTCTTATAATAACTGGTACAAGGTGTCAGAGAGAGAAAACTGTAATTTGTTTTTGTGTGAGCAAGAGTGTCCCTCAGTGGCTGCTGTACCCGCGCATATACAGTGTGCTTTTTTTCATGCTTCAGTGAATTGGGAGCACGAGGAGGAAAATGCCGTAATGACCCACTATCGAGTTATTACTGAATTCAGTGGGTTATTATGGCATGTCTATAATTACAGTCATTATAGGGGTCACCACTTATTATGTAAGCAATAATCCATGACAGGGTGTGAGGATATAGGCATTTAATCCACACCTGGGGTGCATTGTGAGGCACAAGGCCACAGGCTGAGTGTCCTCACAGTGCCCCAAGCATGGATTAAATGCCTATGACCCCATACCCTGGAGAGGGTTAATGCGCTTATAACATGGGTTGTGACACTCACAGGGTTCAACCCCCAAAAAGGAGTTTTCCCCCTATTTCAGTGCCAGAAATGTACTGTATCCTTCTGCCTTGGGAAATAGTCCCAAACAAAAAATGCACACTGTGTTGTTGTTATGCACATAGAAATGTCACAGACACACTACTGACATGATCTGTGACATTCTTTTTGCATAACAATGTGGGGTCCCATGCTTGTGATGTTGGATTCCACCCCCCATGTCACTATTTCTGTTTTGCAGGGGCGATCTCACAGACCATGCAGATCTTACTCACTTAGGAAATGGAGCAACACACAGTGTTTGTGCTACTTACAGTCTTGCACAACTTGCTAAGGGACAACACAACAACAGAACACTATTTTAGCCACTCTAATATATATCAAAGAAGACTTAAACACGCTGGATTGCAACCCCACCTGGTCTGCTCTTTCCCCATGCTCTCTCTCTCTCTCTCTTGTGCCTGTGCCATGGGCTGTCACTGTCTCTGTCACTGCTCATCCCACAGGCAACATGCAGTGTTGTGTAAATCACAAATTTAAGGTCCCACTTGCATATCTGACATCATGCAGAACTGCTGATTTAAAAAACTAAATTAGGGTGTGTCTTTGCTGTCATTCGTTCTCTCTGTGTGTCTCACGATCAGGAGGAGCACGGGTCTGACTTCGATGCACTGCTGCAACACTTGGTGGCAACTTCTGAGGACATCCAGGTGCAGCACAACACACCAGTACACTTGCCTGCACAATTAGCTGCACTGAGTAATCTCCCCAATGACTTGCTCAACTACGTCCTGCTCACTAGCAGGGTTCCCTGTGTACAACAGAACAGTGAAGGTCTGACTGCGGTCGGTCACAGAGACTTGGCAACCAAACTCACTGGCTCTCGCTCTCCATGTAATATCCCTAGGGAGCTTCACTGTATGCTCAGCCCTTACTGCAACATGGCGGCGGGGGGGCATGCTTCAGCTGGCTGTGTTCCCAAATAGAAAATTATTTCTACCCAGTTTATGTCTCCAGCTCCCTTTCACCATGTCATTCAGCATCTCCAGTGCTGTTGCTCTGTGTCTCAGGATGGCCCATACACAATACAGGGGGCAATGATACACACACACAGGCAGAGGGAAAAGGAAGCATGTCAACATTATAGTCTCTCTTGTTCTCTTTCTGTTGCATGCTTCCTGGAAAACAGTAATTACAGGCCTATGAATGCACTGGCAGATACAATATCGGGCCACTGTGATCATTGCTGCATGTTTTAAGTGACCGCTAAGTCAGTCTTCTCAAACTGCTCTTGAGAAAGAAGTGTCCGGTAACTGCTGCATGGACAAATTTGCCTCCCTTCAGAAAAACACAAAGGCAGAGAAACGAGACTTTCATGGCATGTTACAGTAAGTGCCCCAATGGTACCACAGTGCTCAGTGTCTCAAGATGGGGGGGGCAAGCAGCATGTTCACTGTGCAAGGGAAATCACTGTAGGCTCTTACTACTGGACCAAAATTTTGGTGTCAAAGGGGGATCACTGCACCATGTTAGCTGTGTGATGACAGATGTGCTAGAATACTCTTTTCCCTGTCTCAAGCCACAGCTTCTGTCTCACCACAGTGCTGATGAATTATTATTTTTAACGTACCACTGATGCTAAACACTTCATCTGTATTACACTGAAAAGTCTACAACTCGGTGTGCTTGCTAAGGTATTAAACAATATGGCTGCTGTACAAAACTGAGCTGAGCAGAATTTGTAGATCCCTCCACAGTGTCATCAAGCCTACACTGCTCTTACAAAACAGATCAGGCACCACAACCATGGATTAAATAGGGAATTTAATCTATGGACTGCCGACAGCTCTCCTCCAGTCACATTAACTATTGCAGGTAACCCATGTTATAAAATGTAATTGCACCAATACATAGATTATGGACTCACTGAGGAGATTGTATTACAGTGAAATCCTATGTTACTGTCAGGGGAAAATGATGACGTTTGTGAGAAAAATGTTCATTGTTATACATGAGAAACAAGAAGTTCTGTGCAAAGTAGTGCCATCTAGTAGAGAACGCAATGAATAACAGTCAAAAGCAATACAGCCATCTATTGGTTGTCTGTCAGATGTCAAGCATGGAAGGCAAAGGAATGCTCTAACCTCATGGCTAGGAGGACTTTCCCTTTTAGCGAAATGGTTAGAACTGCTATTGCCTTTAGGACTCTGGATCCTACATTTAATTCCCAACAGAGGCTGTAAGTATATCTTCCCAAGAGATGGGGTAGACATACACCCTTATACAGCAAAGAAAGAGAACATGTGTGTACTAAATCAGTGCGCAGCTTTACATGTAATAATATATACTTAGAAACCCCAAATTTGAGCTGGCCCAGTGGCTCTGAGGGTTGAGGTGCTGGATGCCACACCTTGCACCACGCAGGTGACCCGGGTTCAGGAATGGACTCGGGTTGCTAGGGGTCGGTGGGGGGATGGAGCACTGAGCATCCCAATGGATGGTCTCCTCCTCCTCCCGGGGTGGGTTACTGGGAGTGCCTTGAGCACCCGACACTCCTGGGGCCAATGGAAGCACTGGCTTTCAGGGACAACAGAGGCTCCTTTGAGGAGCTGGGGAGGGGAGAACACTGTGGGCACTTGCAATGGCATGTGTCAGCACGTCAATTGCTAGGATGCATGTCCTTTTGTGCCGCCATCCTTGTGGGGTCTAAGGGGGAGAAAAAGGAGAAAAATGAATACACCCCAGCTCCTAGCTCACAGATGAAACCAGGGTGGGGTTGCCTAGAGGGATGCCTAGGTGGCTGGAGTCGGAGGGAGTACAAGGCCTCCTCTGAAAGCTGTGGGAGCCAGGCAAGTAAAAAAAAAATAATAAAAAAAAAAAGGAATCCCAAATTTGGGCCCATTACAACCCTAAACAGATTGATGCAGAACTTCAAGCTGAAAGTGGCAATAGGAAAACTCCAAGGCCAGATGCTACACCCCAAAGTCTGGCTGAAAGTAATAACATCTCTGCCTTCATACTTTGCTGTGATAATCTGCTGCATTTTGTGAATGAAATGGGTGAACAGTAAACTGGCTACAAGACAACACAGTCCCTCTCTGCAAATCAGACCCTACTAATCCTCTTAACTAGCTCCAAATATCCTGCTTGCCTACAACATGTAAGCTATATATTGGAATAGACACATACATCATTTATAATCACTTAGACTCCAACAGCTACATAGCAGTAAAACAAGAAGACAATAAAAAAAAAATAATTGTAAAAGTAGATCTTGGAATTCCATGCTCACAACACACTTATTATTGCTCAATCAATATTCTTTTTATCTGATAGCTAATCTGGTCAAATCATGGATTCAACATTTTCCTGCTAAAGTACAGAGCTTCATCAGGAAATTTTGACCATCTAAAATAATAATAATAATACTAGATTTACATTTCATGATTAGTATGCAAATGACCATTAACTTAAACCTAATGAAATTACAATTTAGCATCATCAAAATAAAAAAAAAAACACATATCCCCATAATGCACAATGTTATGAGAAATATATACTTCCCACAGGGCTTTGTGAGTAATTCTACATTTCTTTCAAAACTGGCTTTGTTGCTGATGCCCTTTCTGGATAACCTTTGCCTCAATGCTTTTGTGCCAAGGTTCTTTGTCTTTTATGGCTAAATGCAAAAACTCAGGAAGACAGTGAATGGGAAGCCTACATTCAGAAGAACAAAGATTAAAGAGTATGGTAAAACCAGCTAAGGCTACAGTGGAGCTTCAGCTTGCAGAAGGGGTTAAAGAAGGGAACAAAAACTCTTTTCGATACATAAAAAAAAAAAAAAAAAAAAAAGAAAGAAAAGGGGAGAAATGTCCCAGTGGCAGAGCACAAATGCCCAGGTATGACAGGCCTGGGTTGAAATAATGGCTGTAGTCAGTGCCATCAGTGGCTGGAACAGGCCCCTGGAGGTGGTGTTTAAGTGCTTCAGGAACATAAGGCTACAGACAGAGAAGGCCTTGGCAAATACATGCAGGGAGATACATGCAATTGCAGGGGGGGTTGCATAGGCATTGACAGCTGAATGTATCCTGGCCCCTGCAAAAGCAGCAATAGCCTCCACCCTATGCCCATGGATGTAATGGAAGTTTTGGAAGATGGTTATGAGAGCCAAGTGGGCCCATCCCAGTCATGTGAGTAACTGACTGTGCACTGTCCTTTCAGGCATGTGTGTGTATATGTGTGTCTGTGTGTATATATGTTTGGGTGCATTTATACACTAGTGCTGTGTGACACATGGGGTGTAGGCACATGACTGTTTCCATGTCTCCTGGTGTGTAGCCATCTGTGTTGTAGTACACTACTGTGTCCCATGTGCTGTAACCTGTGTGTTCACTGGTGCAAGGGTGTGTGCTCACTGGTGATGGGATGTGTGCTCACTGGTGATGTAGTGTGTGCTCATTGGTGATGGGGTGCGTGCACACTAGTTAAGGAGTGTGTGCTCACCTGTGTAGTGGTGTGTTGTGTTTATGGCCATGGGAAGTATGGATGGTGCACTGCACAAACAACATGTGTGTTGTGACAGGAACGCACTCATTCATTGACAGCTCAGTGGGTGGGCCAGCCATGGTGGAGAGAGGAGGGCTGTGCTAGTCTGCCCACTGGGGTTTATGATGGGGTGGGAGTGGGGTGGTGGGACACCTGCTGGGGAGGGGGGCTGGGTGGCACTAAACCACCAGGGATTAAAAATATATTCGGGAACTGGGGATCGGGGATGGGGAGGGGCCAGAGGTGGGTTGATGGAAAGAGAAACCCTCAAACCACTAGACCACCAGCGATTTTTTTTTTAACAGTACCAATAGAGATGGGGGGTGAACAGGTGGAGGGGGGGACCACTAGCCAGCAGGGCATCATGGCATTTGTGACTCGGGCTGTGTGGGTACTGTCGGGCAGGTGATGGGGGGGAGGGATCGCTATTTAAGGAAAGAGAAATGTTTCTTAAAAGTTGAGCAGGTGATCCAGTGAGGGACCACTAACCACCAGGGAATAGGGATATATAATGTTATTTTCTTGTGGTGCAGGTGGGAGGAGGGACCACTAGCCACACCAGGGCTTATATGGGTGAAATTTCACCCATATCTTTCATGGAAGTTTTCTGCTCCACCGCAGGCAGAAATTTGGAAACTTCTGCAAAAGCTCTCTGATTTCTGCAGAAATTCCACAGGGGCAACAAAAAAACACACTTTTTCCCATCCCTATCTGGCATGACCTCTCATTTGTGAAGCCATGCTACCTTTCATCCTGCAGTCTGCTATCCAACAGGTAGTCTACCACCCTTTATTCTATTAATGCCACCATCACCTTGCCCACCACCAAGGTGAGGCTGACCGGGTGATAATTCTGTCACCTCCTTATTGCCCCCATTGTGCAGTGGCACCACATCCACTCTCCTCCAGTCCCTTGGCATACAACCTGTTTCCAGGGACAAGTTAAACAATCTCATCAGTGGGGCTGCCAGCTCTTCCCTCAGTTCCCAGAGTACCCTTGGGAGCAAGCCATCCAGCTCCATTGCCTTGTCCACTTTTTCAACTAGTAGCACACTATGATCCAGGTTTAAATGAGAAACTGGAAATCATGCCATTCCTGAACAGAAATAGACAGACGCTGATACTACTTGATGGTATAGGAATCCAGGGTATTCTCACTATATAGACAGCAAGAAAGGCTGTGTGAGATGAACACAAAATTGTGTGAGTGAGAGGAGAAAAACAAGGCAAATAATTACTCTAACCCCCAGAAAATAGAGAAAAGAAAGAGAATGAGAATAGATGTGCTTACCTATACTACCGAAGAAAAGCTAGAAAAAAAGAGATATTGATATATAAAAATAATGCAGACACAAAACAGTTTCAGTTAATTTTGGTAACTGAAGTTAACCAAATAGTTAAACACTATAGAACGTATACATTTAAGGATCTATATACCCAAGTATGCTAAATAAGCAAGTCACTACATAACACACATAAAAATATGATGATGAATCTCAAATGATGATTACAGTTTAAAAACTATATCATGGATAAATTATTGTAAAATATGTAGTAATATGAAATGCTTTTGTTCTATAGTAGATGTATTTTTACTAAGCGTTATTTGATTAGTTGGTAGTCACCATTGTTAAGTTAGGCACAGTAGCACTTTTGTTAATGTGTCACTTTAAATTTTAGTGTGAGTATGACATCATGTATTGTGATTGGTGAGTTGTGATTTTAAAAGTGCAGCTCTCAGTACTCACCGGTATCCCTCTGACAAAGCCAAGTATGGTGAAACCGGTCTGGAGTCTCTCTGCTGCTACCTGAATATTTGTAATAAATGCATTATGGAGAAAATATGCGAGTCTTGGTGCCAGTGTTTTGTTGCTACAGATTCTTGACTTTAACCAAGCACAAGATGCAGGAGAGGAGCGGTTTTTATGTTTAAAATTGTTTGACCATGTTTAACCTGCCCAGTTCATCCCTTACCCTGTCTATGCTGAACATACTAGGATCCACATTTTTGCCTTCCCTACCTCTCCCACCCAGCTCTGGTCCCCTACCCCCCTTCTCCTTGAAGACCGAGCAGAATTAGCTATTCAACACCTCTGCTTTCTCAAAGTCTCATTCCCAGTTGTATTCCTCCCTCCCCCTGAAAACGTACTCTCCCCTGCCTCACCTTCCTCCTTCCCCCCACGTACCTAAAACAAGTTTTATCTCCCCTTTTGGACTTCTTAGCTATTTTCTCATCAGTGACTGCTTTAGCCCTCCTTATCTTCTGCCCTGCAACCCTCCTCTTCTCCCTATAAGTCTCTCTGTCCTCCTCCCTTTGTGTTATCATATATGTCCTGAATGCCCTTTTCCTTTCCCTGACTGCCCCGCCACCTCACTTGTAAACCAGAGTGGTCTTCTTCTTCTTTTTTTGTGGCCTTCACTATCCCTCCTTTGATAGTGCCCCATAACTCCTCCACATCCCCCTTCCCTGCCATTCCTTACCCAAATATCTTCCTCATTCTGTTAAAGTCTGTCTTTCTGAAGTTCCACATCCTCGTTCTAGTCCAGTTTGCCTCCCTCCTCAATTTTACCCTGAATCTTATGGTCCTGTGATCACTTGTACCTAGTCTGTCACCCACCACCACCTCTTCCACACTTTCCCCATTTGCGAGGACCATGTCCAGCAGGTTATCACCCCAGTGGGCTCCTTAACCAGCTGCTGGATGAATACCTCTTGTAACACCTCTAGGATCCCCCTACAGCTCACAATAATCTTATGCCAGATGGAGGTTTATTACCCTGTGATTCTTTTGTTCTTCTAGTTCGGATAGAATTGGGTAATAAAAAGAGAGGAATGAATGGTAAAATTGGTCTGTTCAAACGGTACTCCTCCCAGACTATGGGATACAGAGGCTCTATGGTTTGGAAAATAACATTCCTCCGACTAAATATATTCTTTTTGAGACACTGGTGTCCCTGTTAAAAACTGAAATGAGGGTTGATGTGAATGATAGGAACATACTTGAAGTGTATATCACCAAAGATGACATGGGTCTGGATTGCATGCACAGCCCCATAGGTTAGTGAATAATTTTTGGAATAATGCTCACTTCTTTGAAAAATCCAAACTGATATCAGTGTAAAAGGACCATTTTCCTGTGGTTTTATCCTTAAACAATGATACTTATTTAATTCAACACATTTCCTTTATTCAGAATGATTCTGTTCCAATGCTTCCACTAGAAATTAGAAATAGAAACAGGTAAACTAGGATGCAGTTTTCATCATGAGTCTTGAAAATATAGCTCTTCCCCTACCAAGAATCATAAGTAAACACTGACTTCAATAAGACTTTGGCACCCAACATATATGATCTTTTAGAGGGTCTGTTAACTCAGATTGGTTCAATCATTTATTTTGAAATTAAGAATAAACCTCATAATTTTACTGGATGGTTTGGCACTCAGTGCTACGAGAAGAATGCAAAATTACTAGCTCTGGTTAGATTTATAAATTCACAAAAAAAAGTCTAGGTCAAATTGTAGAACGTTAAACCAGGAGAAAGTGTAAAAAACATTTTTAAAACAAACAAAAAAATGTTTCATAGTAGGCAATGAAAAAAGATGTTAGGCATTGTTCAGAAAAATACTACTACTAGGGCCATTTGTCTTTTAATTGCCGAAGGAACATCCAACTATGGTTCCTCGGTTGACATATTAATTTTGACTGAGACCCAATTTGCTCATTTCTTCTATTTATTTTATTTTAATATAAATGAGGGTGAGCTCATAGTCATAGTAGTGCAAAGAGGACTTTCACATTTTGATTCCATTACCTTCTTTGAAGTATTAGCAGCATTATATTCCATCATGTGCAATGAAGCTCCCAGTCCAGGTTTAATACCAGTAGAAGTTTATCTTCACGTGCCCATATTATGGGCTAACATCTTACTCATAGCTTTCAATAAATGTGTTTTGGAGGGCTTTATCTCACACTTTTGGGGCAGTCTGGAAATTGTTCCCATTTTCAAAAAAGGTGATCAAAGATGAACCCCATATGTACAGGCCTATAAGTCTTTTAGATATTTTGTCAAAAATCTTCATGAAAATCATACCTGAAAGATTAAATATATCAATATGTTGATTTCTTACAAAATATATGTAACCCACCTGCAAATGGGGGTTCCCAAAAGACTTCCAGGAGCTTGCTTGAATGCTCCAAGCCTGAATGGTGTTTGGCGTTTAAGCCATTTATCAGTGAGTGTTTTTAGAGCCTCTGGTACTGTCTCTTTAAGAGCTGTCTGCTTGCAGACATAATTAGTTTGTATGGGGACTGTGTGCTTCTCTGTTTGAGTACCACTCAAGCTGCTGCCAATTCACTCCATTTTGCAGTCACTAGAGTGCAAAGGAACCTATCTGAAAGATGTAACTGCTAGAAATCATTTACAGTAATAATGAAATTACAGTTTGTCTAACCTGCTTTCTTGCAGTCAGAACTGTGTCTGCCTAGTTCCCCATTCTGGTTTTGAACTGCTGAACTGGACCAATCAGTGTGGGGTAAGCTAGCTCTAAAATGGTGCCTTGGACGAATCAGAACTTGGACTCATAATCTGAGCCAGCCACAAGAGGATTGTATGGGCAGTGACTCTGGAGATGTAGTTTAGACTTCGCGCCTTTTGGACCAACAGCAGCAGTCTATTGTGAGTGACAGCCAATCCAGTCAAGAACTGGGAGGAACTCAAAGGAAGTGCCCGGTTTTGTCTGTTGGGAGTTTCAGTTTAGATCTGGCAGTGAAGGAAGAAACCCTGTGCTCCTTCAGTGCACAGTTTCAGTCAAAAAACGTGTGTAAGGCCCAGAGTTCCGGTCTGCAGCTTGTGTAACTGCTTGTTAGGACTGAATCCGTCCTGTGAAAAGAATCAAAGGATCTCTGAAGAGTAGAAACCAGGCTCACCCTGTAGAAGACTGGATAAATTGTTGAATTGCACTCGGTCTGTCAGGAACTGAATCTGCTGTGTGTTCTCCCGGGTATTGTGCAGTAATTGCTATTGGGATACAGATGCAGCCTGCCTGGTATAGTGCTTTCTTTTTACCATATAAATGTGTGAAGAGGTTTGTGTACCTCAAGTGAATCCTGTTGCCATTAAGTGACTTTTGCCTGTGACTGTTTACCATATAAATGTGTGAGGAGTCTCTTGGAGCTCAAGAGTAGCCCTGCTAACATTGAAGGACCCTATCTTGTTTGGAGGTCGTGAGTACTAATTCAGGGTCGCTCCCTGTTGAATTGCCACATTAAATCCAAATGGAATTACTGTACTGCTGACTGTTTAATTTTCCTTTCTCTGTGGAAAGGGCCCTACCAGCTGCCACGGTTTGGACTAGCCACTAGGGCTTGGGTACCCAGGGACAGTAACTGATAGGGATAGGCCTGTGCACAGAGCCATAGGTAGATGAGTAGAGTGATAAGCTAATTAACCTGATTTCCCTGTCCTTGTTATATCCCCTAAATAAATCAGAGCTGCTTGTTTCAGCAAGTTATACTGCCTGAGGTATTTGTCTATGTTAAAGTACTGTACTGTGATTGTTGCACTGTATCTTATTTCACAGGAGGTCCCAGTGCGGAACCAGTCCTGGGGGTAAGTGTATACTGTGAAGGTAATTCTGATATATTGTGTGGGCCACTAGTGGGAAGAAAGGGGGGTTGCAGTGTCCCAGAGGGCTGTGACCAAGTTAGTTTAACTATTGCAAACCCTGACCTCTGGGTAGAGGCACCCGTCATTGGATCCAGGCCCCTCAACCTGTTAGTGGCAAATCAGGCAGGGGTAGTAGCCCCTGGGATAGCGCCATCTAGGGGTTACATATACATGTGTTGGGGGGGTTGGGGAGGTTGGGTGGTCTTGGGTGAGTGAGTATGAGGGGGGAGTTTAGTGTGTGTGTGTGGGATATTTTGTGGGGTGTTGGAGGATGATTTTTTGGGGATGGGGCTGTGTGTGTGGGGGGAGGGGTTGGGGTTCTGCTTACATATTTAGGTAAGCTTATATTTAGGTACATGTCATAACTATACTACAGGGTGTTAGGAGACTTGGCTTACATACATAGTGAACATACACTTTATCTTTTTTCCGGGGGGTTGAATTCCATTGAGGTTTTATACAGATTCCTAAGACTGTTTCTGTTCATATAGTTAATTGATTATATACTGACTCATTTTTGAACTTTGAACATTTTAAGATGCAGGAATTCATTTTCTACGTGGTCCTTAAGAGATTTATTTTTTTATTTGGCAATAATACTGACAATTGATATCTTGTAGAAAATATTGTTACAACACTGTAGGATTTAATATTTATGGAGTGTGTTAACTAGTTGAGTTTATAGGTTTTTTATATATATAGTTAGTGACTCAGAAAAAACCTTTGAGCACAAGCTCTTTTACAAAGGTTCCACATCATAGACTGTACCTAGTCTGTCACCCGCCACTACCCCTTCCACACTTTCATCATTTTTGAGGACCATGTCCAGGAGGTTATCACCCCAGTGGGCTCCCTAGCCAGCTGCTGGATGAATACCTCTTGTAACACCTCTAGGATCCCCCTGCAGACCACAATAATCTTATGCCAGATGGAAGTTTATTACCTGTGATTCTTTTGTTCTTCCAGTTCAGATAGAATTGGGTAATAAAAAGAGAGGAATGATGGGTAAAATTGGTCTGTTCAAACTGCACTCCTCCCATACTATGGAATACAGAGGCTCTATGGTTTGGAGAATAATATTCCTCCTACTAAATATATTCTTTTTGAGACACTGGTGTCCCTGTTAAAAACTGAAATGAGGGTTGAAGTGAATGATAGGAACATACTTGAACTGTCTATGACCAAAGATGATATGGGTCTGGACTGCATGCACAGCCCCATAGGCTAGTGAATAATATTTGGAATAATACTAACATACTAACATACTATTTGCCAGCAGATTAGGCCTTACGGTCTATTGAGTCTGCTCGAACCTCAGATCCTTAGTTGGGTGCCAAGGCCCTCCCCTCCCTTGTGCTCCAGAAACCCCTATCATCCATCCCCACCCCCCTGGGACAGGCCATCATCTGATACATCCACTTTCTGTGTCTGTCCCACCTCTCTTGAAGCCCTCCACTGTGGATCTCTGAACCAGCTCACCAGGCAGTGCATTCCAAGGGTCCACCACACCTCAGTGAAAACCACCTCCTCTTCCCCCTCACCCTTCCACCTTCCAACTTCAAACCATGCCCTCTGGTGATACCTTCCTGCTTTAGTCTAAAGATCCCTCCATGTTTACCCTATTTATTCCTTGAGGTACTTGAAGACCTCAATCATGTCCCCCCTGTCTCTCCTCTTCTCCAATGAAAACAGGCAGAGCTCCTCAAGTCTGTCCTCACACGTCAAATCCCCTAGCCCTCATATCATCTTAGTTGCCCTCCTCTGTACCCTCTCCAGGAGCTGTATGTCCCTCTTCAAGTGTGGTCTCCAGTACTGTACACAGTACTCAAGGTGTGGTCTAACCAGTCCATTGTACAGCGGCAGAATAACTTCCTTACTCCTAGAGGTGATCCCCCTTACAGTGCATCCCAACATCCTGTTTGCCTTGCTAGCCGCTCTCCTGCACTGCTCAGAGTTAATCTCAAAAAGCTGAAGCACACACTCATCCCAATAATGGCACGGACCCAGAGCTTAAAGTCAATATTTATTGCACCAAAAACAAACGCCTGACGCGTTTCGGACAACTAGTCCTTTCTCAAAGGCTAAAAAAACACCACTGAAAACCACCAGCTTATATATCACAATCAACTATTACATCACAATGATGAAATGCAAAATCATTGGTTGTTAACAAAAGCACCATCACCTCTAAAATCATTATGAAAATTTAAAGACATAGAGATCTATTTCAAAAACTAATGCAATTAATAAAGAATCTACAGAATTACAATATATTCACTTACATGTATCATGACTAAACAAATATGAATATAAATATAAATCCTCTATCTACATTCTAAATATGGTCTTAGTTCTAAATGTGCATTAATACTAGGTGTTTTATAGGCATTGAGACGTAATATCCATTCATTCTCCTTCTTCAAAATTTTATTGCGGTAATTACCGCCTCTCGGATCATGGAAAACTTTCTCAATGCCCAAAAACTTAAACCCATGTAGATTTGGAGTAACTTTATTTCTGAAAATGTGTGTTGCCGTGGCATAACTTAAATCATTTTATCAATAGCACGAACATGCTCCATAACTCTAATTTTAAAAGCCCGTTCTGTCTTACCAACATAAAATGCGCCGTAATTGCATATCGCTAAGTAAATGACCCCTTGAGTGTTGCATGAAATTAATTGTCTAATATCATAAACTTTATTTTGTTCATTTTCCACATTAAATTTCTTTTGATTTAATATATGTACAAGCACAACAATTTTTACACTGAAAGCAGCCAATATAATTGCCCAATCAGCTACTGGAGTGTGCCACCATATGTGTAAAATGACTCCTCACTAAGGTATCCTTCAGTGTAGGTGCGTGTCGATAAGTAAAAATCGGTGGCTGTTTACAAATATCACGTAAACCTATTTCTGCCACGAGTACATGCCAATGCCTCTTAATAATTTTTACTACTTCATAACTCTGAGTACTATAGGTGGTTACAAAATGAAACTTTTGATTTTTTTCTTCCTCTAATCTCTCATTCTTGTCAATCAGTAATGTTTTTCTATCCACCCTTAATGCTGCCTCATAACCTTTGTTAATAGTATTATTAGAATAACCCCTATTTCCAAGACGTTCTTTCAAAGCATCAGCTGCTGCTTCAAAATCAGTTTGTGTACTACAGTTTCATTTTAAACGTAGAAACTGTCCTTTGGGGATATTTTCTATCGTGTGTGTGTGGGATGGCAACTAGTGGCAAACAATAAAGTATTACCATCCGTGGGTTTTCGGAAAAGGTTTGTCTTAGCCTGTCCTTGTGAGTCCCGAACTATCTGTAAATCCAAATAATTCACAGATACATCACTAACGCAATAAGAAAATTTTAAATGCTCATTTGTCCCATGTAGAAAATCCACAAATTCTTCTAGCATTCTTTCATTCCCTTTCCAAATCAATAAAATATCATCAATAAAGCGCTTCCACAATAATATGTTGTAAAAAAAGGGATTAGTACCATCATTAAAAACAGTGTTATGTTCCCACTGGCCCACATATAAACTAGCCACGGATGGTGCACAGGTAGCCCCCATAGCAGTCCCTTTTACCTGTCTAAAAATATCCCCATCAAAAGCGAAAACATTTTTAGTTAGTACATGTTCAAGAAGTTTTAATATCAGAACAATTTCTTGATCAGATTTATCACCAGAATTATTTAAAAAATGTGCAGCGGCATCCATTGCCCCATCATGGGGAATATTTGTATATAGAGCTTCAATATCAAGTGTGACTAACAAACAATCTTTCTCCAAAAAACATTCATCTAACAACTTTAAAATATCTTTCGTGTCTTTTACATAGGACTTAATTTTTTTTTCACATAACCATTAAGGACATGGTCTACATATTGGGATAAAGGTTCTGTTAAGCTCTTCAGGCCGCTAACTATGGGACGGCCAGGTGGATTGTTTGTGTCCTTATGTACTTTCGGTAACATATAAAAAGTCGGTCTTACAGGGTGTTCAACTTTCAAAAATCTCCTTGTTTGATCTATGATGATACCTTGTTTAAAAGCTTCATCAATTGTTTCATCTATACAAGTTTTATATTCCCATACTGGGTCAAATCTCAATTTTTCATAAAAAGTTCCATCCTCCAATTGTCTCATTGCCTCTTGTTTATATGTATTAATGTCCCATAGCACCACACAGCCCCCTTTATCAGCTGGTTTTATCACAATATTGGGGTCATTTTGTAGCGATTTCAGAGCTTCACGTTCACTTCTGGTCACATTGTTAAATGACATGCGCGGAGGGTTCAAAAACAGATTCTCAAAGTCCGTTTCACACAGGTCTCTAAATACACTTACTGCACTACAGAGAGGTGGATTAAAGACCGAATTAGGTTTAAAGGTCTCAACCTGAGTAGAGGGGTAACTCGTACAACTTCCACCGAAATCTCTGTTAATTTGTCTATTATAGAACGCCTTTACATTTAGATTTCTACACATCAGATGTAAGTCTATCACAGTCTGTACTGGATTTAGCGATGTTGTTGGTGTTATGCTGAAAGCACCACTATTGCCTTGTGCATGGCTCGTATGTTGTTACTGCTCAGAGTTATTCATACATGCATCCACCATGACCCCTAGGTCTTTTTCCCCTATTGAGGCCTCCAGCACCTCCCCTCCCAGGGTGTACCTGTGTTTAGGGTTTCTCCGACCAAGATGCAACACCTTGCACTTGGTGATATTGAAATTTAATTTCCATGTGTGAGCCCAGCTTTCCAGGGTGTCCAGGTCCCCTTGCAGGGCCAACCTCCCTCTTCTCCCTCAACTACTGCTCCCATCTTGGAGTCATCTGCGAAGAGACTCATTTACACCTATACCCTCCTGATGTCCGATTGTAGCCATTAACAGGATCGGACGGGACCGAGCCTCTTGATGCCCACTACCAACCTCTCTAGGGTTTGAGAGCTCCCCACAGACCACTACTCTCTGGGTGCATCCAGCTGAGCCAGTTTTCAATCCATCTGACCATCAAAGGGCCTACTCCTAACCCCATCAGTTTCTCCACCAGACCATTGGGGACAGAGTCAAACGCTTGTTGAAGTACAAGAATAACACATCCACAGGCTTTCCCCTGTCCAGTTCTGATGTTACCCATTCGTAGAACTCCACAAGATTGGTTTGACATGATCTACCTGGCACAAACCCATGTTGCCAACTATCCAGACCTCCCACCTCCTCCAAGTACACCCCCAATCGTTCCTTTAGTATACTCTCCATTCGTTTCCCACCACGAGGTCAAACTGATGGGTTTATAGTTACCTGGTACTTCCCTCGACCCCTCTTTATGGATTGGCACCACATGTGCCTCTCGCCAATCCCTAGGTACCCTCCCTGTCTCAAATGACCTGTTGAAGAGCTCTGCCAGGGGTGCAGCCAGTATGTCCGCCAATTCCCATAGTACTCTCGGATGAATGCCATCCGGCCCAGGAGATTTGTCTTTCTTTAGGGCCTTGAGGGCTAACCACACCCTTTTGGCGGAGATAGCATCATCCGTCCCCTCCACCTTACTGGCCTTTTTATCCTTATCCAGATGTGACACCCCTGGGGTGCCTCTCCCTCTCTTGCTCCATTTCTGTTGCTCCCCTGATCCCACTCACTGCCGCTTCTATCCCCATCGTGCCTTGCTTTGTAGATATCCCATCCCCCTCCCTAGTGAACACAGAGGCAAAGTACTCATTAAATACCTAGCCTGGTCCCTCACCTCTTCCACCCACCCTCCTTCTGATCTCAATCTGCTGAGATGGCCCTTAGTTTTTCTCCACTCCCCAATGTACTGGAAAAACCCCTTTTCCCCTCCATGTATCCCCTTTGCCAGTCGCTGCTCTTTACTGAACTTTGCTCCCCTCACCATCCGGGTGACTTTTCTAGATGCAAGATGGTACATTTCCTTATCCCTATCCCCTCTTGTTGTTTTATATTTTTTGTAGGCCGCCTCTTTCTCTGACTGCTACCTGTACCTCACTGGACCACCAGCATGGTTTATGTGACCTTGCTCCTTAAGTTTCAACTTAGCCAGATCCTGACTGCCTCATGAAGACCCCGGTTTATGACCTCCCATCTCCTTTCCACACTTGTCATTGATGTAATCACCTTCAAGTGATCCTTGAGAATATTTCCCATGCCCACAAAGTCTGCCCCCCTGAAGTCCACTGCCAGTGTCCTAGATCTCACCCCTCCTCCCCCCATGCTTATTTGAAACCAGACAGTATTGTGGTCACTCCCAGTCAGGGGGTCCTCAACAACCAGGTCCCTTACCAGATCTGCATCTGCCAGAACCACGTCCAGGACATGCCCCTCCCTTCTGGGCTCCATCACATGCTGTGTTAAGAACACATCCTGGAAGCCATCCAGCAGCCTCTGCTCCTTGGCCACCTTAGAGGACATGGTTCCCCAGTTTGTACCTGGCATATTAAGGTCCCCCATCAACACCACTCCTTCCCCTTTTGGTCCACACTGGGAAATGATGTCCAGCAAACCATCCTCTAGAACATCACTCATCCCGGGGGGCCTATATACTACACCCAGCTTGACCTTATCCCCTGCTGGGGATCGTAAGGTGACCCATAAGGCCTCCACATTTCCCTCTGCCTCTTCTACCCTAGCAATTTCTATGTCATCTCTAATGAACATAGCCACTCCACCCCCTCTGCCCTCCTTTCTATCCTTCCTAAGCATAGTGTACCCCCGCACGTTTAGGTCCCAGTCATGGTTTTTGTTGGCCCACGTCTCCGTGACCGCCGCCACATCCATCCCCCGAACAGCATGGCCTGGAACTCTGGCAACTTGTTTCCCAAGCTCCTGGCATTTACTAACACCAACCCCCACCCCTTATCCCTGATCCCCTTTGTCAAACCCCACCCAGATTCCTTATACTTCCATCCTCCCTCTGCTCCTCCTGAAACCTCCACCCCCAGTCTGTTTCCCTCCCCTTGGGCTTGAAGGCTACTCCCTCATCTGGAGGAGAGGGCTTCTGGTCAGCCCCTTCCTTATCCCTTCCCCCCTCACAAATTTAAACCCCACCTTTCTTGAATGTAGTCATCCATCCCCTGTTTAAGGACTTCCTTCCCTAATGGGGCAAGATGAAGCCTGTCCTTGGCATACAGTCCCTTATCCGCCCAAACTCCTTTCCAGTTCCCTAACATCCCCAACCCACTCTCTTCACCTCACTTCCTGAGCCAGTCATTAACCTCTGTGAGCTTCATTTTTTTCTCCACTGAGGCCTTTGGTACTGGCAATATCTCCAAAAAGGAAATGTTGCATCCATTATTCCGACAGACTCTGGCAAGTTCTTGGAATCTTGCTTGGATTTCCAAAATGCTATTTCCCTCTAGATCGTTAGTTCCCAAATGCACCAGGAAATCCAGTTTCCCTCCACAATCCTTAACCATTTCATACACCATGAACTTTGCTCTGTGCACTGTCAGCCCAGAGATACTCACTACC
Organism: Neoceratodus forsteri; assembly: GCA_016271365.2. Classification (NCBI taxonomy): domain Eukaryota; kingdom Metazoa; phylum Chordata; order Ceratodontiformes; family Ceratodontidae; genus Neoceratodus; species Neoceratodus forsteri. The sequence continues at coordinate 739,070,591 of CM057458.1, forward strand.
TTCACCTGGCTATGGCATCCACCCCCCTGTCCCTCCCACTGGATACCCCAATCATCTAGTCTCCCAATAACAGAACCTTAACACCGCCATCATCCTTATGGTTACCTCCACTATGTCCTCTCAGCCCCCCATCCCCCCTTTATTCATGATCTCAATTCCATGGGAGTCTTCCTGCCTTATTAGAGACCCCCTTGTCACCCTCCCCTTTCTGCCTCCCTCGTTATTTTGCCCACTTAACTCAGACCCCCTCTGAATAGGTGTCCCCTTTAACCCTCTCTTATTCGAACCATTTATCCTGGCCCTGATGGTTTCCCCTTTCCCCACACATCCATCCTCCCCCCTTGTAATAGTACCCCTGCCTCCAGAAGCTCTCTGTGGTCCCCTTAGCTAGGGCCCCATCCTTGGTACTGACCCCTGCTGAAGGGGGCCTCTCCCACCTCCTTGTCTCCCAGTTTCTCTCCAGTCATGCTCTCCTCCCTCATGTCTGCAATATGTTGCATCTCCCCCATTTGCTTAATATTTATGTTTCCCCTTCTCCATCTGGGACTATTTCTATCCTTTCCATTGCTGGTCTGTGATGCCCTATGGGTATCCGACTCCATCCCCCCGGCCTCTGTATCAGTTTCCTCATTTCCACCAACCCCTTCCTCCCCCTCTAGGTTGCTTAGTAGCTCAAATTTATTGTGACACTCTATGTCAGCCTCCAACAAGTAACCCGAGTTTCCCCTGACTGCACCTCTAAACTGCCCCTCTTCTTCCCCTCTTGCTCTGTTCAACTTAGGAGCTCCCTTCCCACAGTCTGCTGTTTTAGGCTTCCCCACAAAAGCCCCTCCCTTCTCAATGTCTGCTCTACTAGGCTTCCCCACAACAGCCCCTCCTGACTCTTCCCCCTCCACTCTCTTTGTATTCGGAATGTTCACCCCGTACGCTTTCCCCTTAGCATCAACATCCCTATCTAAGGGTCCTCTGTCCCTGATATCCCTCCTGCTTGCTGTAACATAACGTCCTGTAATTTCAGAGCATTGCCCCAGCCTCCACTCAGCCCCACCCTTCTGCTGCCCATATCCACATCCCTTATCCTTGGACACCCCCCCAGCTCCCCAGCTTACTCTCTAACCAATATACCTCACTCCTGATACAAGATAGCTGTCTACAGAGTGGGCAGCCTCCCTCTCTCCAGGCCCAATTGAAAATTATTGCCATCTCACAGCCTGTGCAGCCTACAACCCTTCCGAAGATGCCTGCCATGGTGGAATATGGCCACCCTGTTTATCCCCCTCTGTTTATAATGGCACACCCCCTTTTCTCAGTCCCTTCCCCCTGGAATACAGTTTCTCTCTATACTGACTGCAGTTATTTACAAACACAATTTCAACCCCACCAATAAAGTCCCCAAGTCTCACAAACACATACAGTCCAGTCCCACTAACAGTGTGTGTATGCAGACATCAGGTACCGTATGATGTCACAGGCCCACCAGTTCCTGTTGCTTTGAATTTCAGTTCCAAACAGAAATACACAGCCCTTCAATCCCAACCTCCAGTGGCTTTTCAGTATTTAAGAAAGCCTAAAAACAGGGTGGGTGGAGGCTCTTACCAACACCAGGCAAACATCACATTTAAATTTCACTCTAATTATCACTGCCAAACAAGTGTTCCCAAGCCTCAAAAGTTACAATATCACAGCCCAAGTAACAGTTCTAACTCAAAGTAGTAATTTTTAACACATAGAACTAATTTCACATATAAAACTATTCAAATATTTCAGTTAACACAGAATATAACCCCAGACCTCTGTCCTTACCAGCCTCCTGCTTATGTTCCCAAGTGAACAATGAAAGACAAGGTAATTCCTGTTAATGTCCCCTCCCCCTAACACCAGGCAAACATCACATCTCAATTTCACTCTGATTATCACTGCCAAACAAGTGTTCCCATGCCTCAAAAGTTACAATATCATAGCCCAAGTAACAGTTCTAACTCAAAGTAGTAACTTTTAACACATAGAACTAATTTCAAGTATAAAACTATTCAAGTATTTCAGTTAACACAGAATATAACCCCAGACCTCTGTCCTTACCAGCCTCCTGCTTATGTTCCCAAGTGAACATGCTCACTTCTTTGAAAAATCCAAACTGATATCAATATAAAAGGACCATTTTCCAGGGGTGTTATCCTTAAACAGTGATACTTATTTAATTCAACACATTTCCTTTATACAGAATGATTCTGTTCCAATGCTTCCACTAGAAATTAGAAATAAAAACAGGTAAACTAGGATGCTGTCTTCATTATGAGTCTTGAAAATATAGCTCTTCCCCTACCAAGAATCATAAGTAAACACTGACTTCAATACGACTTTGGCACTGACATATATGATCTTTTAGAGGGTCTGTTAACTTAGATTGGTTCAATCATTTATTTTGAAATTAAGAACAAACCTCGTCATTTTACTGGATGGTATGACACTCAGTGCCAAAAGGAGGATGCTAAATTACTAGCTCTGGTTAGATTTACAAATTCACAAAAAAAGTCTAGGTCAAATTGTAGAATATTAAACTAGAAGAAAGTGTATAAAACTTTTTTAAAACAAACCAAAAAAACTGTCATAGCAGGCAATAAGAAAAGATGTTAGGCATTGTTCAGAATAATAATAATACTAGGTCCATTTGTCTTTTAATTGCCAAAGGAACATCCAACTATGGTTCCTCAGTTGACATATTAATTTTGACTAAGAACCAGTTTGCTCTTTTCTTCTATTTGTTTTATTTTAATGTAAATGAGGGTGAGCTCATAGTCATAGCAGTGCATATTTTGTCAAAAATCTTCATGAAAATCATACCTGAAAGATTAAATATATCAATATATATTTTTTTTTTTTACCCAATATACATGTGCTTGGGGGGTGGTTTTTATCATACAATACTATCAAGTTTTAACTTGGAAAATTATGGTATTAAATCTAAAGGTCTTGCTTTTAATTTTGAATGTAGTCTCTTAACACAGTCACTCATTAATAATTTCAGTTAGAGGCCCTGCCTGCTTGAGTGTTCAGCTTATCTAATGGATGTCCTTGAAAAGATTCTCAGTAATAGCAAGCTTATGGAATGCTATCCATTCCATTTAAAATTGTGATTTTTTGAAATATTGTAGGTACTTTTAACCAATGAGAAGGTTTCCATATTTTTTCATGTATGATCTGGGTGTTAATAGAATGTAACTGTCTGAACAATTGTCATAAGTCACTGAGGAAGGACTTGGTTGCTCTGAAGGCTTAGACATTGTTTTCTTTTTGTAATATCTGTGTTGGTTCAATAAAAGGTATCAAACCATTTGCTTCTGGATCTGTTCTTGCAAGGATCAATATGGCAACTAATCTATTTCTGTATGTCATATCTTTGAGAGTGAGGGGTCTGGCCAGTCTTCAATTTGGTTTCAGAGAAAACTGCTCTACATTAGATAATTGTTTCATTTTATTGTACCTTTTGGAAAAATATATTCACTTAAGGAAGCAAAAGCTATTTGTAGCCTTTATTGATTATAGTGTGGCTTTTATTCTGTTTGATGAACCTCATTATGGCAAGAAACATATTCATGGAGAATTGACCCAGATTTAATTTCCATAATGGAAAACCTTTATACCACTACTTGAGCTAAAGTCAGACTAGGCCCAAGGGGACATTTATCAAGGAAATTTTCAACCAGTAAAACAGTTAAGTAAAAGTGCATATTAACCCCTAATTTTTAATTATTTACATAAATCAAATTAGTTTTTGTTTGTCAAAAGTAGCATTAGTTCTAGGGACATGGATATGTTGTTCATTCCACACTGTCTGGCAGGTTCCTTGCCGCTTTAAATCTTGCCGGAAGGTCTTCAAGCTGGCTCCTCCCACCTACCCGGGTGGTAAAACTCTCAGCTCCGCCCCATGACACCAGATCTTCCTTACTGCTTGGAAGCTTAGGTTCCCTCCTTAACGCTATGCATGTAGACTGGATACTAATTCTTCGGTTTGCCTGAAACTTATTTTAAAATTTTCAAGACGTCGGTCAAGTTTCTCCCTCATGGCTGCGATGGACAAATTGACTCCCGGATTTCAGAGGTGCCCTTGTGGGCAGAAAATGTCCAGGACAGACTTGCACTCCATGTGTGTCTACTGCCTCGGCCTAGAACATGCCCCGCAGTCCTGCGAGTTATGCCGTTCGTTTTCGGCCAACGTCCTGGAAGACTGCGCTGCCCAGTTACAGCTTGAGCATCCTGAGAAGCGCTACCCACTGGTGAAGTCGAGGGAGGCCCGTTGGATGGTTACCGCAGCGGCTGGCTTGGCTGAGCAACTTGAGCAAATGATCGCCCTCGAGGAGGAGGCGGCACAGGCCGCATCATCCTCTTCCTCGGTCGTGGCATTTATCCCGCTCTCTCTGGGTACCTCATATTCAGCTTCTTTCAAGGAGCTTTGCCAATCCTTTCCTCAAAGGAGAGGGCCATCGGACATTCCTCTCGGTCCAGAAAGAAGGACTCAAAAAGGTAAGTCCCATCGTCGGCGTTCGGTGGGGAGGCGGGAAGTCTCCTTCCCGGACAGTCCTCGATCGAGTTGCGGCTAAGACGCTGGCTACGTGTCCCCTGTCGGGTCAGCCGCCGAGACACCCATTGATGCGGTCGAGATTTTTCTTGACCCGTCGGAAGGGCTGTCGACTGGTGAATCTGACAACCCTTCTTCACCGGTTCCCCTGGTGGAGACCGAGAACTTTCCTGCACCTCCGGTGCCGCAGTCCTTGGTTAAGGCTTCTGAGCTGAGGGAAGAGCGGGCATCCCCCGCCCCTTCCCAGACCCATCCTCGGAAACGCCAAGGATCTCAGTCTCGGTCTTGGACATTGTCTCAGTCCAGCTGATCCTGCCGACATCGACGGTCTCAGTACTCGGTAGCGCGCCCACTAGTCCTCATCTTCCTCCTCGAAGAGGGAGAGGCTTCGTGCAAGTTAAGGCCGACTCTACGAGGACCTGATGTGGCAGCAGTTACTTCTGTCCAGGAACAAGCCGACGCCGTCGCCTTCCCCGGCCATCAAGCGGCTGTCACCCAAGTGGCCGAAACAACCCCTCGCTGTAGCTGAGGTGCCCAAGTCTGGGCCAGTTGTTCGGCTGAAGCCAGCTGCCTCACCGATCATGGTGGAACCTCCACCTCCACAACCGAAATCGGGGACGCCGACCAAGGACTCTTGGTCAGGTCAGGGCCTGCCCTACAGGTTGTCAGTCACCCTCACTCCTGACCATCCTTGGCAGGTGGAGGGTGGCTCAGGCCCCAGGCAGCTCTTCACAGACTCCTCGGAGTCCGACGATGACTCCTCCCTGTTCTCCAGGCCCATTGACCTGGAGTCCTCCGGGGGCCAGTCGATGGACGAAAGCCCATCGTCCTTCATGGGTTTGCTTCGCTCATCTCTGAGTCCACTGGGATGCAGCTCAAGCCCGTGATTCAAGCCGCCAAGTATCCCCTGATGGAAATACTGGACCAAGGGATTCATCCACGAGGCCTTCCAGTGGCTGAAGCCATTGTTGGCCCAGCCTTGAGCTCTGGCAGTGCCTGCTTCCTGTCCTGTGCCTTCAGCCAGGATGGCCAGGAAAGTATCTGAGTCCCTACCGTCTTTGCCCGGTTTTGATTACCCCTCTGCGGGGTTGGTCCTCAACAGCATTTTCCGGTGTTCCAGGAATGCTAGGGATGTGGACAAGCACCCCGACAAGGAGTCCAAAAAGCTGAACTATGCCAGGCACAAGGTGTACACTGCGTCCTCCCTTGGCCTCCACCAGGCCAGGAGGTCCCTCAGCCAGTCCCTCCTCTAAGCCTGCCCAGTGACAGGTTGAGGGGTGTCGCCCCCAGCCTCTTCACTCCCCCCTGGGTTCACCCCGTGGGGGGATGGCTCTGCCACTTCCTTTCCTCTTGGTCTGTTATCACCACAGACCATTGGGTGTTGGAGGTGGTAGGAAAGGGCCTTCCCCTGGAGTTCGAGCAGGCCCCACCCTTTCCAAGCCATCGCCTTGGGGCTAGGGCTGGTCCCAGCTCTTGTCGCCTGCCGAGCTGATATCACCCTGCCTCGGAAAAGAGGTGATCAGAAAGGTGCGGATCCTCCTCCAGACCCGGGGTTTGTGTCCAGGTACTTCCTGGTCCCAAATTGGACGGGGTGCTGGTGCCCCATTCTCGACCTGCATGACCTGAACAGGTTCCTAAGGTCTCGGACCTTCAGGATGGTCACTCTGGCTCAGACAATCCCATCCTTGGAATGAGGCATGTGGTTCTGTTCTCTGGACCTTCAGGATGCATTCTTTCACATCCCACTCCATCCGTCCCACCAGAAATTCCTCCGCTTCAGGGCAGAGGGATCCCTCTATGAGTTCCAGGCCATGTCCTTCGGCCTTTCCCTAGCTCCCAGGGTCTTCACTAAATGCAAGGCAGTGGTGACAGCATTTCTGTGGTGCTGAAGGGTCCAGGTGTACCCCTACCTGGACGACTGGCTGATTGCAGCCCCCTCCAGAGTGGAGGTGGAGCGGTCCAGAGATCTGGCCCTCCAGGTTTGCTCTCAGGTTGGCCTCCTCATCAATGAGGCCAAGTCAGAACTCATGCCAAAGCAGGTGATACAATTCATCGGGGCAGAGCTCGACTCTCTACGAGCCAGAGCATGGCTCCCAGCAGACAGGGCCGAGGTTCTTTCCTCCTTTGCCCAATCATTTCAGGTTGGGCAATCACACCCTGCCCAGGACTTCCTGCACCTCCTGGGCCTCATGGCAGCCTGCACCAGCGCGCGGTCCATTAGGCCCACTGGTACTTGCATCCCTTTCAATGGGGGCTGGCCAGCCAATGGTCACAGCACTTTGATCCTCAGGATCAGCTCATGACAGTGACCCAGTGGATGTGGAATGCTCTCCAGTGGTGGTCCGTTCCAGCACATCAGTAGGAGGGCATCCTGTTTGTCTGCCCAGAGCCAACGGTCTCTCTATCGACTGATGCCTCTCTGATGGGTTGGGGTGCCCATCTGGAGGAGCACAGAGCACACGGCCTCTGGTCCCCTTGGGAGTCCTGATGCCACATCAACCTGCTAGAACTTTGATCGGTTCGTCTAGCCCTCACCACCTTCACTCCGTTTCTATGGGGTCAAGTGGTTCAGGTCTAGACGGACAATACCACCACCATGTGCTACCTAAACCACCAGGGTGGGATGCGCTCCATGCCTCTGTGCAGGGAAGCTCTCTGCATTTGGTCACTTGTGCGCGCAGCCTGGAGGCGGATCTCCTTGCCATTCATGTGGCAGGAGCCTCCAACACCCTGGCCGATGCCCTAAACCAGATAGGGGCTGCGTCCCATGAGTGGTCTCTCCTGCCAGAGGTAGTACAAGATCTGTTCTCCCACTGGGGCACGCCTCAGGCAGACCTGTTTCCCTCCAGGGAGAATGTGAAGCTGAGACTGTTTCATGCCCGCCCCCCTCAGCAGGGCTCGCTGCAGGGGGATGTCTTTTCAAGGCCGTGGACCCCGGGCCTCTTCTACACCTTTCCCCCATTTCCCTTGATCCACAAGGTGCTTCTCAAGGCAAGGAGGGACAAGGCGCAGGTGATTCTGGTAGCCCCAGACTGGCCCCACCAGTTCTGGTATCCAAATCTCCTCAGTCTCAGCTCCAGGCTCCCAAGGCAGCTTCCAGCCTGCCTGAACCTGATCTCAGTCAATTAGGGGAAGGTATTCCATCCAGACATTCAATCCCTGCACCTGATAGCCTGGTTCCTGAGTGGCTAGAGTTCCAGGCCTTGGGTCTTTCCGACGAAGTCCTCAACATCGTTGAGGCGCTATATGAGCTTCCACTAGAAAATGCTACGCCTTCAAATGGAAGAGATTCTCCATTTGGTGTCAGGGCAAGGGCCTGGACCCTTCCTCCTGTTCCTTGGCAAGCATTCTAGACTACCTGTGGTCCCTTTCTCAGCAAGGGCTTCGGTCGACGACCCTTAAGGTGCACCTGGCAGCTATCTCTGCTTACCGGGCATGGGCTGGAAAGTAGTCGGTGGCACAGGAGAAGGTGGTCGGGTGCTTTTTCAAAGGCCTTGATCACATATCCCCTCCGGTGCAAGTACCTCCACCTCCATGGGATCTACTGCTGGTATTGGCTAAGCTCATGGGCAAGCCATTCGAACCGATGCACAGGTATGACATCTCTCACCTGTCATGGAAGACTGCCTTCTTGGTGGCTATCACATCAGCCAGAAGGATGGGAGAGCTCCAGGTGCTTTCCATTGAGTCTCCTTACCTGGTCTTCCACAGGGACAAGGTTGTCCTGTGCCCCCACCTGAAATTCCTTCCGAAGGTGGTGTCGGAGTTTCACCTTAACCAGGTGTTGACTCTGCCGGTGTTCTACCCCAATCACACCTTGGAGGCCGAATATAGGCTCCATACTTTGGACCCTAGAAGAGCGCTCGCTTACTACAAGGAGCAGATGGCTGAAGTTTGGGGAGAGGTTCACCTGCTGTTTGCCACCTACGCTGAAGCTGCACCTGGCAGACCTGCAGCCAAGCGGACGATAGGCAGGTGGGTCACCTCCTGCATAGATCTCTGCTATAGGTTGGCGGGCATGGAGCTTCCCAGAGGATTAAGAGCTCATTCTACCCACCATACCACTGCATCAGTGGCTGCTTCCAGGGATGTCCCTATCCAGGAAATCTGCAGGGCTGCTACCTGGAAGTCAGCACACACCTTCAACACCCACTACTGCATTGACCTTGAGTCATGACTGGATGCTGGTTTTGGGGCCTCAGTTCTCCAGTCTTTATTTCCTTAGTAGGGGGTGTGCGCCTTGCCTCCCTCCTTCCAGAGAACTGCTAGGAGTCTGCCAGACAGTGTGGATGAACAACATATCCATGTCCCTAGAAATACAGGTTACTCACCTGTAACAGGAGTTCTAGGAATGGTGTATGTTGTTCATCCACACGCACCACCCAACCTCCCCAGCTTGACGCACAACCTGGCTTCCAGTGGGCTAGATCTGGCATCATGGGGTGGAGCTGAGAGTTTTACCACCCGGGTGGGTGGGAGGAGCCAGCTTGAAGACCTTCCGGCAAGATTTAAAGCGGCAAAGAACCTGCCAGACAGTGTGGATGAACAACATATACCATTCCTAGAACTCCTGCTACAGGTGAGTAACCTGTATATTCTGCAGCAGTGGGCATGACTCAATTTCAGAACTCGCTTATGCAGATTATTTGGCAGTCTTTTTTATTATCCAGATCTGGAGTTAAAATAAATAAATCTTCTGTAAGAAGAATCTCAGAAATGATAAAAAAAAAATCTCAAAAAAGTCAGATTTTCATTTTTGGATCTAATGATAACCACTCTAAATGGAATGTTCCTGACAAGACTCTGGAAACAGTATCCAGAGTATAATGAGTATAAAATGGGGGAAGAGGTATTGATGGTCAGTAAACAGGAAAGAGACCTTTGAGTAATCATGTCTGATAATCTCATGGTGGCTGGGCAGTGCAGCAAACCAGTAGATAGGGCCAGTGGGATGCATAGAGAGGGGCATCACTAGCAGGAGAAGGGAGGTTTTGTTGCCACTGTATAGATTATTGGTGATACCCCACCTAGATTACTGTGTCCAGTTCTGGGGATCACATGTCAGGAAGGACATAGAGTAGAGGCTATCCAGAGCAAGGCAACTTAAATGGTGCAAGGGCTGCATCAGAAGCTAAATGAGGAGAAATTGGGGATCTCAGTAGTTACACACTGGAAGAAAGGAGAGCGTGAGGGACATGATAATGCTCAATAAGTACCTCATGTGATTTAATAAGGTATAGGAAAGGATTCTTTTTCAGAGGAGAAGGTGCAGTAGAATAAGGGGCATGCATTGAAGCTGCAAGGAGAAATTTAGGAGGGAATACAAAAAGAAAATGTTATAATAGGGCAGACTATGTGGCCAAGATGGAGGAATTACAACATTGGCACTGGAACAAGGAAATGGGAGGCAAAGATGTTAAGGGCATTTGTCTGGTCATTGTAAATAAAATAAAATCACTTGAAGAGAGGTTTGTACCAGTTGTTGCAAAATACAATGGAAAAGGGAGAATATCAGTATGGCTAATGAAAACGCTGGCAGCACAAATAAATAGGAAGAGAAAACTACAGTATTTTAAAAATTTAAGACAACAAATGAGCTGAGATTATGGGAACACTATAGGAAAATAGCTAAGATTTGTAAAAAAGAGATTAGAAATGTTAAAAGAAGGAAGGAATTTGATATAGTGCAGACTTCTAAAAATAACTCTGAAGCATACTGGAACTATGTGAAATCTAAAAAAGGTGGGGATAGAATAGTCAGACCACTAGTGGAGAACAGGAAGAAGATTGAGGAAGAGAGCGATATAGTGGGCATCCTAAATACATTTTGGGGTCCACTTTCAGGTTACAGAGTTATCCAAGGTGGGCATTCCTAAAATTGGCAATACTATTAGAAAATAAAGAAGTTTTGACTCTGTTACAGGATTTAAACATAAATAAGGCTCGGGGTCCTGACTGTTTGCACTCAATGGTTCTAAAGGAGTTGGAAACTGTATTGGTTGACTCATCGACTACAGTATTCAATGCATCCTTGGAGGAGGGAGAGTCTGCAAAAGACTAGAAGAAAGCAACTGTTACACAAATTTTTATAAGGGGGAAAAAAGTGATAAGGCAAACTACAGACCAGTGAGCTTGACATTGGTGGTAGGAAAACTATTTGAAAAAATCTTGAGAGGCAGGATCAACCCATTTATTGCCAATAAAAAATAGTTGGGAATCCTACGCAGTATGGGTTTAGAAATGTCAGATCTTTTCAAACAAATATGATGGAGTTCTTTGTTACAGTCAGTGAATCACTTGACTGGGTAAACCAGTAGATGTGTTTCTGGACTTATGTAAGGCTTTTGACAAAGTTCCACATGTTGAATTAATACAAAAAATGATGAGTTTGGGATTTAAACCAAGGCTAGTAAGGTGGATTAAATCATGGCTTGAGAATAGGGTACAGACAGTTAGAATAAATGGATACAAATCATCAGAAATTAGAGAGACCAGTGGAGCTGTTCAGAAATCTGTATTGGGACCTTATTCAACTTCTGTATATAGGATATACAAACAAGTATTGAGACATGGCTAGCCAGATTTGCAGATTATGTCACATTTTAGACTGGAGGATGGTAACAAAAAACTACAGGATGATCTTCCCCCAGGCCACAATGGACAGTAGGAAGGCAACCTCCCCCATCCAGGGAGCACCAGAACCACCACCACTACCTCAGAGGTTGCAAAGAAAGCACAGCAGTTGGACCACAGTGGGCTCAGGGAGGATGAGGATGGTGAAACAGAGGCACACCCAGTCAGATGTTATACACCACAATCCATAGCCATTCTGGGAGCATAGCTCCCTATAGATACACCCGCAGAGGAGACTAAGGAGGCTGAGGACAACTGTCACAAGGAGGCCACAGGAAGGAGGCAGAGGACACCACAAGGAAAGGAAGCAGCTCTGGTGGGAGACTCAATTGTGGGGATAGAACTGGAGAGCTGGGAAATCTGAAGTAAAGGTGCCTGCCTGGTGCCATGGCTTGAGGACAGGAAGCGATCCTCAGGATCACAAAACAGCTGCAAGGGATTCTGAGCTGGACGAATTGTCCACCTAGGGACAAATGACTTGGCTCATCATGAGGTTAGAGCAGTGCAGGAGGACATTGCAGAGTGTGGGGAGGCCTAAGACAAGTAGCAAACACAGTATCCTTCTCAGAGGTGCTGCCTGTCAAAGGCATGGGGGAGACGAGGGTAATTGGCAGCATGCAGTTTAATGAATGGTTGAAAAAATGGTGCGGAGCACAGGGATTTGGCTTCATTGGGGACTGGGGTTCCACCTGGAGGGACACCAGCCTATACTGGCAGGATGGTCTGCATCTGTCCAGGAAGGGAACAAGTCTTTTGAGCAATCGGTTTAAATGCTTCATTGGCAAGCTTTTAAACTAGTCAATGGGGAGGCACTGACAAGCAGCAGAAAAATCCCAGCCTCTCCCTACAAAACAGGGTACTAAATGAGAAAAAGACCAAGGTAGAACGGTCAGTGGGGGATGCTGCAACAGAAGGTAAGGCCATCAAAAATGGAGAGCAATGAGTACCAATGCCCATAGTCTAGGTAACAAGCATCCTGAATTAGTGGCCTTGATGGAGGAGGAACATCTGGATATCGTGGCAGTCACAGAAACATGGTACACACAAAACCATGACTGGGATGTAAACATACCAGGATACACTATCTACAGGAGGGACAGGGAGGGTAAAGAGGGGAGGAGTAGTTCTTTACATAAGGGAAGGAATAAAAGCAACAGAACAAAAGGGTAAACAGGAGGAGAAGAAGCACTGTGGTTAAATTTGGAGACAGGCAATGGCACCACAATCCGCACAGGTTAGATACAGACCCCTTCTCAGGGGAGAGGAAATGACAAGAAATGATAGAAAGTATACTTGAATGGCAGAAAAAGGGAGATATTGCTGATGGGTGATCTGAATATGCCAGATGTTAACTGGAGCACAGTTGCAGCTGCCACTCGAAGAGTGCAGTTATTCTAGATGCCCACAGGGGCATGCCTTAGACAACTAGTACTGGAGCCCACTCGAGAGGGAGCAATATTAGACTTGATACTCTCAAATGGAGATGGAGGATCACAGATGTAGAAGTGGGTAGCCATCTGGGAACTAGCGACCATCGAACAGTATGGTTCACAATAAACACAGCAATAGAGTCAAGCCATACAAAGACAAAAGTACTGGACTTTAGGAGGGCTGACTTTGCCAAAATGGGTGAATGCCTAAGGAATGCACTAGCAAATGGGTGGAAGGAGGGTGAAAACAATGGGAATAATAAAACTGCCATCACAGAGGTAACGAGCCTTTGTGTGAAGCAAATAAACAAAACAAGATGATGTAAGAAACCACTATGGTTCTCAAAGGAAGTGGCAGTGAAGGTTCAAGAGAAAAAGAAAGCATTCAGGAAGTACAAGGAATCGCAGCAGGAGCAGGACAGAGAACTGTATCAGTTAAAGCAAAAGGAGGCTGGGAAGGCAGTCAGAACAGCAAAGGCCCAAACTGATGAAAAGATAGCCAACTCAGTTAAGAAGGGGGATAAAACCTTTTATAGGTACATAAGGGAGCAAAGGAAGACCAAGGGAGGGATAGTGAGGCTTAATAAAGGGAGGGAGGGTGGGCAGAGGGAGAATGTGAAAAGGCAGAGATACTAAACAAATATTTTTGCTCAGTATTTACAAAGGAAGAGGGGGAGGTACACAAAACAAACAGTAGTAACACTCTGGATACAGAAGTTGATACCAGCCCATTTACAGAAGAAAGGGTTCTGAAAGAACTCTTAAAACTGAAGGTGGACAAAGCAATGGGGCCTGATGGGATTCATCCCAGAATTCTAAAAGAACTAAGGGTAGAACTAGTGACACCACTGACTACCCTCTTTAACAAATCATAGGAGGATGGGGTGGTACCTGAGGACTGGAGGAGGGCAGATGTGATTCCCCTTCACAAAAGTGGGAGCAAGGCAGAAGCAGGAAACTATAGACCTGTTAGTTTAACCTCAGTGATAGGGAAAATGATGGAATCAGTTCTAAAGGAAAGAATTGTCGAGTATCTAGAGGCCAGAGGGGCACAAGATCCTAGGCAGCATGGATTCACAGTGGGAAGGTCATGCCAGACAAATCTGATAGATTTCTTTGACTGGGTGACCAAAGTAGTAGATCAGGGAGGGGCTGTGGACATGGCCTACCTAGACTTTAGCAAGGCATTTGACACAGTCCCACACAAAAGATTAATATATAAGTTAGCCAGCCTGGGAGTGGGGTCCCAAGATGACAGCCTGGGTAAAGAATTGGCTGGAGAATAGGACACAGAGAGTAATAGTAAATGGAGTCCACTCAGAAGAAAGGAGGGTTACTAGAGGGGTACCGCAGGGTTCAGGATTAGGACTAGTCCTCTCAATGTCTTTATGAGCGATATCAGAAGGACTGAAGGAAGTATGTCTCTTTGCAGATGACACTAAGATCTGCAACAGAGTTGATGCACAGGGTGGGGTGGAAAGGATGAGAAGGGACTTGGCAAGGTTAGAGGAATGGTCAAATGTATGGCAGCTTAGATTCAATGCTAAGAAGTGCAAGGTAATGCACCTGGGAAACAAAAACCCAGGGGAAGAGTACACAATGGGGGGTGAGATACTAACAACAACAAAAATGGAAAGGGACCTGGGGGTAGTCATATCAGATGACCTAAAGGTGGGCAAGCAATGTGAGAAGGCAGCAAGGAGGGTTGGGGGATACTGGGATGCATAGGAGAGGCATCACCAGTAGAAAACAGGAAGTTATTATCCCTCTGTACAGACAGCTGGTGAGACCCCATCTGGAGTACTGTGTGCAGTTCTGGAGACCCAATCTCCGCAAAGACATAGACAGGATGGAAGCTGTCCAGAGGAGGGAATTAAAATGGTGCAGGGTCTGCACTGGAGGACATATGAAGAGAGACTTAAGGAGCTTAATATGTATAGCCTCAAGGAAAGGAGGGAGAGGGGGACATGATAGAAACTTTCAAGTACCTCAAGGAATCAACAAAGTCCAAGAGGGTAGCATCTTTCAAAAAAAGAGGTGTGCAAGAACAAGGGGGCACAATTTGAAGATAGAGGGGGTCGGCCAGAGGTAATTTAAGGAAGTATTTTTTCACAGAGAGGGTTGTGGATGCATGGAATGGCCTTCCAGAGGAGGTTATGGAGTCAAAATCAGTGGTGGAATTCAAGCATGCATGGGATAGTCATAAGGCAATTCTGGGGGGTTGGGGTAGAAAGAAGTAGGCTGCTGGTTAACTAGGATCTGCAGCTTATCCAGTAGGTAGGGAAATGGGCAGACTGGGTGGGCCAAGCGGTCCTTATCTGCCGTCAAATTCTATGTTTCTATGTTTCTATGTATACAAATGGTCACTAACAAATAAAATGAGTTTTAATATTGAAATGTGTATGGTGATGCATTTTGGGTCAAACAGGAGACAGGCAAGATATTACATATATGATACAGAACTAAGAATTTAGGATTATGAGAAATATCTAGGGATTTTAATAGACAGCAAGTTGAAATTAGTCATCAGTTAGACAGCAAGTTAGAAATCAGAAATCAGTAAATGCCCTTCAGGGGATGACTAGCCAAAGCATTTTAAGCTGGAAGTACAAATTTGATCATTTTAAAGAGTATGAGGCCCATTTGCCCCTTCTCCCCAGGGATCTAGAAATGTGGTTAACTGTTTACTCTGGATAGGTAAAATTATGCCAATCATTTCATTTTTATGTTGCCTGATCCAACAAATGTAAGTAAAATGAAATGGGATTGAGTACCAAGGGTGAAGAGCTAAGTGCTTCCTTCCACACCTTCTTATTTAAATTTCCACATTTTGAGGATGAAAATGAGATATGTGGTCCTTCTGGTTCATCCTCCTGTTAGTTTAGTAGGTGTACCTGAACATTCTTAATTCAGGCATTAGCTTCCACTATTCTCCCTTAAATGTCATTACAAACCCAATCAGGACCATAGAATCTAACAAACTATTCCTCAGCCTGACTACTCTTTAAAGAGGAAAGGATAGGGCTTCTGATTGGCAGCTGTTTCTAATGTTCATTTTTTTCAGAAGTGATATTCATACCTCCCAATGAGAGATGATTATCAGTACCTGAATAAAGGTGTATATGAAAAACTCTCATTTGTATTAGCTTGTTCTAGGGGCAACATTTTATACAAGTCTCTTCATAAAAACAGTAATTTTTAGTTTTGACTATGGGCCCAGTCCAAAAAGCAGTATGGGACACTTGCAATTTAATCCTATATCAGATGCATAATTCTCTGCCCCAGTGCCTGTCTGCTGTGCACCAGATGGCATCCTCTACACCCACCCACCACTCTCTGCTTCATATAATGTAGGGGTGTCCTAGAGGTGAAGCGTTCCCAGTTGCTCACAGAGTTTCACAGTTAGCCATGGGACTGTGTATAGAAGGGGCATGTAAGTGCTTCCTGCATTCCATGGGGTGTCCAAGACATGTGGAGGGGCACACTGTCACCACACAAGCCCCTCTCTGGGTGTGCATCTATTTGTGAATCTGACTCATAGACACAGGTTGCATACATAATTCTGGGAACTCTTATTATAAGTTAGCAGCTGATGCTTTGTATTCTGTACTCAAGCAGTGGCACAAGATACAACATTATTGGTCCCATGAAAAGAACTGTATAGAATGTTATCCATAAAAATGACAAAACACAATTTTTCATATCCATGTTTTTTCACATAGTTACATATGGACACATTTCTTCTGTGGATGTGACCACTACCAACATATGTCAATTATAAATAATTTCCTGTCCCATTTAAGAAATGTAGCATGTCTCGGGTCCCTCAAGAACTTACCACATCCATGCTTTTGCATATCACCTCTGTTACAGTTATCATGAATGACTTTAGGCAGATCCCTTTCTATCAACTTTGATCATGCTATTTATGATTTTGTTAGCAGTTACCATATCCCCTCTTCTCTTTATTGCTTCAAGTGTGACTATTCCCAGCTCTGTTTGCCTATCCTCATAGCACAGTCTCTCAGCTCATCTTAAGAGCCCTTGTGTGTACTTTTTTGAACTCCTTGTCTGAAGCAATACATCCAGTTCAGGTCATTACACTATGTCAGAAATATTCTACCATTGTATAAGGCCCAGACTAATGCCTTATACTACAATAAATATTCTCCCCAGTCTTAACAGTGAAATTCTTAATAATGCACCAATGTAACCTATTATCTTTGGACAGATCAGACATTCACACTGAGGACCTTTTCCCCCCAAGTTATTCAGTGCCATTTAACCTTTAGCTAACTCTTTTACTGTAACTGAATACCAAAAATGCCTTGCAGTTACTGTATATACACTGAAACACATCTGATTGCATACACTCAGCCCAGTCTCTCAGCTTATGCAGGTCATCATGAAGCCCAGCATTCATTGCCCTATCTCTATTCTTATTTTGTCATTTGCAGATTTTGACAGCAGGTTACTTGTAGCTACCTTAAGTTTAGTAATGACAATATTCATTATGGTTGGCCCAAGGTGAATCCCTGTGGGACTCCACCTGTCATTAACCTCCGTTTGCAGAAGTTGCCATTTATCCACCCTTTGCCATCTTCATGAAAGCCAGTTCAGAGCCTTCAATATCTTGATTTCCCACTTTAAGGACTGTTATCTGTTGAGGTACTGTATCACATGCCTTACTGAAATGTATGTAGTCTTTTGTCTATGGGAGTCCCCTTTCCAAACTACTTATGATATTTCTTAGAAAAACTCAACAGATTTGACTGACATGAGATGCCTTAGTACATGCTTGCAGCCTTGCCACCATGGAAGTAGATCCTGTCAGAACTCCGAAACAAAGCAGGGCCAGGCCTAGTCTATAGACTGATGGGAGACCTCCAACAAATACCAAGTGATACAGGAAATGGTGTTGGTAGCTCTGCAGGGGACACTTTACCCTTGGTTGTAAGTAACCGTACTGATATCCTACCATGATATTATGGGGCACTCTGCTTTTCTGAGATTTTGGGCCCGATTTTCTAACATGCTGAGAATGCCACAAATATTTGGTGCATGGGGCTTGAGGCTTTCCCCAGCCGGTGACTGGGATTCTCAATTCTTTTCACCAATTGTCGCAAGTTAGGCCAGTTTATTCTGATCTAGCTTGCAGCAATCTTGGGCAGTTGTTTTGTGGGGCTTGTGCAAAATATTTTGCGTAAGCTGGCGTAAAATGTTAAAATGCCATAAATGTGACTAATCTTCTTGAATTGAGCTCATTCTGCAGTGACCTTTTCAGTGCAGCTGTACCAGTCACCGGGTTTGATGCAGGGCTTAGTGCAAGCACTGTGTCAACCTTCGTGTGTCCAGGCCACTGTCTTATGGATGATATATGAAACCACCAAGGCCCTATCTACCTGTTGTGGTTGCTGTTCAAGATCCAGTGGCACTTCCTTTTTTTTTTTTGCCTCCCATGCTCCCCGACCAGTTACTCCTTCGGGTCACGTAGGACCTCTTCCGGCACTCTGTCCCTGCCACCAACCACAACCCCACATTACAGCCCTCAGATAATCTGATGTATACCTTCATCAGATTGGTGCCCCTCTCTGAGGAGGAGGGTGCCAGTGAGGCCGGCCAGCACTACTTACTTAGCCTGAGTGCTGCGGGGGTGGTCCGGGCCATCTGGGGCTTTGTGGTAGTGGAGGGCCAGCAACCATCATCCAGACAGTCAAGGAACCATTTTTCTGTTTTCCTTTTGGGGAGCATGACATTCAGGACATCAAGGCAAAAGCCAACATCCATTGTGTTCCCTACTTAGTCTGACCCGACATGCTGCCATGTCTCTGGCCTCTGCCAGAAGTCAGCAAACTCCGGGCCACAGATCCTCCTCCCCCTGGCAGATGGTGAGCCATTGTGGGATGCTCAAGCCATCTACCCCCAGCCAGCTCTCTGACACCCAGGTCATTGGTGTCGCAAGTGGAAATCCTACCGCTGCCCCAGCGGGCTGACCAGTGGCACTTATTGAACAAAGTAAGGGAGTTTTTCCAGTGTCCTGGCTGAATTTCCTCTGTTCACTAAATAACCAACTGCTTAACCTGGTTCAGTATCAGTTGTTACTTCCTGTATCACTCCCCCACCCAGCACAAGGTCAGAAATTGGAAAATATTTCCTGCCTCCTTTCCCTCTCAAAGTTAATCCATGCTTTACATTCTATCCTGTCCCTTTATCACTAGGTAGTACACTATCAAGTTTTTGAGGTTCCAGTGCCCTTCCATGATTGAGTTGAGTTGTGTCTCATCAGTATTTAAAAACCAGAGTCGTCGCTAACTATGGAAATTTAATTTGCTACCTTGCAGTCCTCTGGTGCATACCCACTATTAATAGAATCCTGATAGAGCCATGCTAGTACTGCAAATAATTGAGAGTCCTAGTGTATAGTTAATCTAGGACTGGTCCTGCTTAGCCATTCAGTATGTGTAGTTGTTGTGTGGCCAAGTTCTCATTCATATGTTTCGGGACCTAAGTAAGGCATTCGACACGGTCACGCATGATCTGCTCCTCTCATCGCTGGAATCCATAGGGCTGGATTCACTCTCCCTACAGTGGTTCACCAACTATCTCTCTGGATGCCTCCAACAGGTCAAGGCAGAAGGTGAACTCTCACCCCTTAAGCCGCTGCTAAGAGGCCTACCCCAAGGATCCATTCTTGGTCCTATGCTCTTCACTATCTATATTAGCAACATTGATGATAATATTACAAAGGCTACAGTTCATCTATTTGCTGATGACACAGTGCTCTGTGTGAGCTGCACATCACCAGAAACAGTGTGTAGTGACCTACAAACAGAATTCAGTTTACTCCAACATCAGCTCCTAAACAGAAAGCTCCTGCTTAATGCAAAGAAAACTAAAGCAATGTTTCTCTCTCCTGGATTGCATACGGTAAACCCTACTGTCCCAGGATCTTTCTTGCAGCTATCCACAATTCTAGGGAAAAAATTAGAATATTTTGCAAAATTCAAGTACCTGGGAGTCTGGCTTGACAACAGGCTTTCTTTTATAGAACATATGGAGGAATTCCTAAAAAAAAACTACGCCAAAGGCTTGGCCTTTACTTTAGGATCAGCCACTTTCTTATAAGTGATGCTAAGTTAAGGTTGGTCCAGGCAACATTTCTGTCTGTAATTGACTATGTGGATTTCCTATATAGCCACTGTCACAGCTCCTACCTGGCAAAACTGGATACACTCTACTATTTGCTGATGACACAGTGCTCTGTGTGAGCTGCACATCACCAGAAACAGTGTGTAGCGACCTAGTCATGTGGGGAGTAGTGCAATGTAATGGCTGTGGGGCAGCAGTCTTCCGGGAGTCTTTCTGGAGGCTGAGATGCTGCCCTATTTGCAGACAACTCTCTGCCCTGAGGGAGGAAGTTGCCTGTCTTCAGGCCACACTGGACAGCAGTAAGAGAACCTTCCCCCAGGCCAGACTGGATGGTAGGAAGGAACCCCATCCAGGGAGCACCAGAGCCACCACCACTACCTCAGAGGTTGCAAAGAAAGTACAGCAGTTGGACCACAGTGGGCTCAGGGAGGGTGAGGAGGGTGGAACAGAGGCACACCCAGTCAGTTGTTCCACTCCACAATCCATACACCATTCTGGGGGAGCACAGCTCCCCTATGGATGCACCCACGGAGGAGATTAAGGAGGCTGAGGACACCTGTCACAAGGGAGGCCCACAGGAAGGAGGCAGAGGATGCCACAAGGAAAGGAAGCAGCTCCTGGTGGGGGACTCAGTTATTAGGGGGATAGAACTGGGGGAGCAGGGAAAACTGAAGTAAAGTGCCTGCCTGGTGCCATGGCTTGTAGGGGCAGGAAGCGCATCCTCAGGATCATGAGAACAGCTGCACGGGAGTCTGAGCTGGATGTCATTGTCCACCTAGGGACAAATGACTTGGCTCAACATGAGATTAGAGCAGTGCAGAAGGACTTTGTAGAACTGGGGAGGGGCCTAAGACAAGTAGCACACACAGTATCCTTCTCAGAGGTGCTGCCTGTAAATGGCATGAGTGAGGCAAGGGTACTTTGCACCATGCACTTTAATGAGTGGTTGAAAAAATGGTGTGGAGCACAGGGGGTTGGCTTCATTGGGGACTGGGGTTCCACTTGGAGGGACACCAGCCTATACTGGCAGGATGGTCTGCATCTGTCCAGGAAGGGAACAAGTCTTTTGAGCAATTGGTTTAAATGCTTCATTGGCAAGCTTTTAAACTAGTCAAGGGGGGAGGCACTGATAAGCAGCAGGAAAATCCCAGCCTCTCCCTACAAAACAGGGTACTAAATGGGAAAAAGACAGAGGAAGAAAGGTCAGTGGGGGATGCTGCAACAGAAAGTAAAGCCATCAAAAAAATGGAAAGCAATGAGTACCAATGCATGTAGTCTGAGTAACAAGCTTCCTGAATTAGTGGCCTTGATGGAGGAAGAACATCTGGATATCGTGGAAGTCACAGAAACATGGTTCACACAAAACCATGACTGGGACATAAACATACCAGGATACACTATCTACAGGAGAGACAGAGAGGGTAAAGAGAGGAGGAGTAGCTCTTTACATAAGGGAAGGAATCAAAGTAACAGAACAAAAGAGAAAACAGGAGGAGAAGAAGCACTGTGGGTAAATTTGGAGACCGGCAATGGCACCGAAATCCGCACAGGGTTAGATACAGACCTTCTCTCAGGGGGAGGAAATGGACAAGGAAATGATAGAAAGTAAACTTAGTATGGCAAAAAAAGGGGAGATATTGCTGATGGGTGATCTGAATATGCCAGATGTTAACTGGAGTGTAGTTGCCGCAGCCACTTCGAAGAGTGGGGTTATTCTAGGTGCCCTACAGGGGGCATGCCTTAGACAACTAGTATTCGAGCCCACTCGAGAGGGAGCAATCTTAGACCTGGTTCTCTCAAATGGAGATGAAGAGAGGATCACAGATGTGAAGTGGTAGCCATCTGGGAACTAGCGACCATCGAACAGTATGGTTCACAATAAACACAACAATAGAGTCAAGCCATACAAAGGCAAAGGTACTGGACTTTAGGAGGGCTGACTTTGCCAAAATGGGTAAGTGCCTAAGGAATGCACTAGCAAATGGGCAGGAAGGAGGGGTGAAAGAACAATGGGGAATAATAAAAACTGCCATCACAGAGGCAACAAGCCTTTGTGTGAAGCAAATAAACAAAACTAAACGATGTAAGAAACCACTATGGTTCTCAAAGGAAGTGGCAGTGAAGGTTCAAGAGAAAAAGAAAGCTTTCAGGAAGTACAAGGAATCACAGAAGAAGCAGGACAGAGAACTGTATCAGTTAAAGCAAAAGCAAGCTGGGAAGGCAGTCAGAACAGCAAAGGCCCAAACCGAGGAAAAGATAGCCAACTCAGTTAAGAAGGGGGATAAAACCTTTTATAGGTACATCAGGGAGCGAAGGAAGACCAAGGGAGGGATAGTGAGGCTTAATAAAGGAGGGGAGGGTGGGCAGAGGGAGACTGTGAAAAGGCAGAGATACTAAACAAATATTTTTGCTCAGTATTTACAAAGGAAGGGGGGTACCTAGAACAAACAGTAGAAACACACTGGATACAGAAGTTGATACCAGCCCATTTACAGAAGAAAGGGTTCTGAAAGAACTCTTAAAACTGAAGGTGGACAAAGCAATGGGGCCTGATGGGATTCATCCCAGAATTCTAAAAGAACTAAGGGTAGAATTAGTGACACCACTGACTACCCTGTTTAACAAATCATGGGAGGATGGGTGGTACCCAAGGACTGGAGGAGGGCAGATGTGATTCCCCTTCACAAAAGTGGGAGCAAGGCAGAAGCAGGAAACTACAGACCTGTTAGTTTAACCTCAGTGGTAGGGAAAATGATGGAATCACCTGAAGGAAAGAATTGTCGAGTATCTAGAGGCCAGAGGGCACAGGACCCAAGGCAGCATGGATTCACAGTGGGAAGGTTATGCCAGACAAATCTGATAGATTTCTTTGACTGGGTGACCAAAGTAATAGATCAGGAGGGGCTGTGACATGGCCTACCTAGACTTTAGCAAGGCATTTGACACAGTCCCACACAAAAAATTAATATACAAGTTAGCTAGCCTGGGAGTGGGTCCCAAGATGACAGCCTGGGTAAAAAATTGGCTGGAAAACAGGACACAGAGAGTAATAGTAAATGGAGTCCACTCTGATGAAAGGGGGGTTACTAGCGGGTACTGCAGGGTTCAGTATAGGATCAGTCCTCTTCAATGTCTTTATAAGTGACATTGCAGAGGGACTGAAGGAAAAGTGTCTCTTTGCAGATGACACAAAGATCTGCAACAGAGTTGATGCACAAGGTGGGGTGGAAAGGATGAAAAGGGACTTGGCAAGGTTAGAGGAATGGTCAAATGTATGGCAGCTTAGATTCAATGCTAAGAAGTGCAAGGTAATGCACCTGGGAAACAAAAACCCAGGGGAAGAGTACACAATGGGGGGTGAGATACTAACAACAACAAAAATGGAAAGGGACCTGGGGGTAGTCATATCAGATGACCTAAAGGTGGGCAAGCAATGTGAGAGGGCAGCAATGAGGGCTGGGGAATATTGGGATGCATAGGAGAGGATCACCAGTAGAAAACAGGAAGTTATTATCCCTCTGTACAGACAGCTGGTCAGACCCCATCTGGATACTGCGTGCAGTTCTGGAGACCCAGTCTTCGCAAAGACATAGACAGGATCGAAGCTGTCCAGAGGAGGGACACTAAATGGTGCAGGGTCTGCACCGGAAGACATATGAAGAGACTAAAGGAGCTTAATATGTATAGCCTCGAGGAAAGGAGGAGAGGGGGGACATGATAGAAACTTTCAAGTACCCAAGGGAATCAACAAAGTCCAAGAGGGTAGCTCTTTCAAAAAAAAAAGAGGTAAAAAGAACAGGGGCACAATTTGAAGATAGAGGGGAGGCGGCTCAGAGGTAATTTAAGGAAGTATTTTTCACAGAGGGTTGTGGATGCATGGAATGGCCTCCGGAGGAGGTCGGGAGTCAAAAACAGTGGTGGAATCTGCTACGCATGGACAGTCATAAGCAATTCTAGGGGACGGGGGTAGGAAGAAGTAGGCTGCTGGTTAACTAGATCTGCAGCTTATCCAGTAGGCAGGGAAATGGGCAGACTGGGTGGGCCAAGCGGTCCTTATCTGCCATCAAATTCTATGTTTCTGTGTTTCTATAGAGCCTTGAGGTTTATTACAGGACTCCCATTTACCACACATCACTTCTCCCTATATACAACAGTGGGATGGACTTCACTTCCATTCAGGAGGGGCAGAAATGCTTCCACATGGACATTCAGAGCATTATCCAATCAATTACCGCAACATGTCTCAGACTGTCTCCAGCAAAACATAATAAGTAAATATGCCCTAAGAAGCTACTCTTACATCATGTTGAAAGTGCCCCAAGTTAACTCTCACTTCGGAAGGACTGCCATTAGTTTTACGCTGCCCTCTTTGAGGAACAAACTGTAAAAAATTTTGAAACTTAGTATACCCATAACCATTACTTCCTTTAAGTCCCTTTATTCACGCCTTATTAAGGAACACTACTAATGCTTCCCACATCATTACCTTGAACACATATATACACACCACACCACCTAATCCAACGTACAACTATTCTACTTTATTTCCGTTATACTCTTCTCCCTTCTTCATGGGAATCTTCTATGTGCTCCCCAACACTGCTTTTAAAATTAGTCTAAATGACTCATTACCCTAATGAATAGCAATATTCTCTTCACCCTTTACCCCTACTCCTCACACTGCACTTACCATCTCACCCCTTTATCCCCTCATCTCTTTTTTCCCTCTCCTTATTAATAGTTCACTTTCTATAGCTTCCCTCCCCAGGTTGGCCCTACAGATCTCTGTAGGGGATGGAAAGGAGTACATGATGGGTATTTATCCTCAGCTACCTCTTATATTTCTGTACACATACTGTACAATCATACTTTGCTGCTATGTACACACACACACATATATATATATATATATATATATATATATGAACAGGCAAAGCTAGGGCTAATTCACCCATATGTGTTGTTGTGTCAACATGAATGATGCTGTATTACCTTGTTTATTCAATGTAGACTGTGTATTAACCCCTGACTCTGTAAATGTATATGTTTAGTTCTATGTATGTTTATCGTCCATTTTAATTTGTATATAACCTTATATTAACCAGGTCCCTCTTGCAAATGAGCTCTGCTCAATGATGTATGCCTGGATAAATAAAGATTTTGATTGATTGATATGTATTCTGAAAGATTTGTTGGTAAGATACTCATTTCCCTCTTTCATCATGTGTGAGTTCATTTACTTTTGTGAATGCTATGCAAAGTAGTCATTTAGACTTGCTGGCATGTTAGAGTCCAAAGTTAGACTTTCTGTTGCTTAAATAGGCTAGAGAGCCAATAGTCTTTTGGATGAGATCTTATATGTGTCTGAAGAACTGCTCATTTCTTTTCTAAAGTCATTCGGCCATTGTAGCCTCATTTTTCAGTTTTGCATTCTTCAAGTAGGGTCACATTGAAAATGTCAAGCCCATTAGCTAGTTATGATTAGTGGCTGAGAAACTCCACTGTCCCAATAGACATTCCATTTTCTGAATTAGTGTACATATTGAAATGCAACTATAGAACTTCTATTATGAGTAAAAAGGGCTATTAAAAGAAACATTCTACTGACCCAATACAAAATCTACCAGCATGTGGCTGATGGGCGAATGCCAGCTTTGGACCCTGCTTCAAGTTTGCTTTTACATGCTTTGCACTACTTTCAAAAAATCACATATGGACTCAGCAAGCAGTTAGATTTTTTATTTGTTTTTAAGAGAACATCATTTTGAATACCACCACATCACACATTACATAATGTGTACTTAGGCTCAGAAGGACAGCAGGACAAGCGACAGGCATACTGGAGTTTGAAAAAGATATATCATGCATTATAGCTCCTACAGCAGACCCTATCACTGATATCAGCTACAGTGGATTCTGGGATGATGCCAGAGAGGCACTATTTAAAGTATGTGGGGCAGCGGAAGGGCAGGATCAAACAGAAGAATATATAATTAATAGAAACAAGGTACTGTAAGTGGAAATTATTATTTTGCACTTAGTGTACAAATCAGGGGCAGCCCAAGTCATAAGATATGGGTCTTGTCAAAAGAGCATTCCCCTTTTTCATACTGTTAATGACTTCTTTCACTTGTGTGTCCTTGACACTTCTTTTGCCAACCATTTAGGTCTCTTCCTTGCCCCTGTTGTGCTTTCATACATGAGGTACATCAATTTTCTCTGCTTCATGAGGTATTTTCTTGAGTACTTTCCATTTTCCTTCAGTAGCCTGTCCCCTGTATTCCTTGTACTACTTTGTAACAATTACTATTTCCCTCACTATGTGAAAGTCTGCTTTATAGAATAGTATTTTTTTTGTTGCCTGTGAGCCCGTTGTTTTTTACAACCATAAACCAAAACTTGGGCAGTTTCATTTGTTCTTTTGTTACTGTGTCTGAGTGTCTTGGTGGTTGACAGCATCTGGCAGTGAAAGGTGGCGTTTAAAACCTGCTGGTTTGGCATTATGGAGTTGGTTGATCAGTCCTGCAAGAGCAAGGGCTAAAGAAAAAAAAGTGTATTTAAGCCATGTGGCTGGCCTTCATAAGAGTTAAGCTTTGTAGGATGGATGGTGTAAGGGTGTATTGGTTCAGTCTGACTATAAACTTTCCAAGGAGTGTGAGCCACAGATAAACAAACAACAGTTATTTAGATCCCACTAGGAAGATTAGTTATGTAGCAAATTGGAAGGCATTGCAGTCAGCCAATTTGAGTACCAGTCAGAGTAAGATATGTTTATGCTTTACATGCTGTGCTAAACAATGAACTTGAGGACACTGGTAGACAAACAATGCACATTTCTTTAATCATTAGAGTACTTGGAGTGGAGACAGAGCAATTCTTCATCTTTGATATTTTCTAATTCAGGGGAGAAGCAGGTTTAAAGGCATGTGAAACAAATGTGATGGGACTAGTATGTATAGAGGCTGCAATAAACTGCATGATAGTAAAATAAAAAAAGTTGCAAGGAAGGGGGTTACATTTTGCCTTTTTAATACTAGGTATGGAGTCAGAGTATAGGCTGATTATAATTTATAGAAAATGTGGTAAGATATATTGCTCTTCACTTTTGGTGAGTGGGACTTACTTTCAATTGCTTTTCCAGTACCAAAATATTTCTTCAGAAGTTTCTGGGAGGGATTGAAATGTTAATATGCTGTGTCCATGTTTCCAGAAGAGATCCTGAACCATTGCTTGCCGCCCTATAAGGACATGAGTATAGAATTCTCTCGGGCAGTCAGAGCACAGTGTTTTATTTACCCATTTTATATATGGTAGTAAGAAACAGTTATTTACAACATTTACAAATGCTAAACTGAGCTTTGAACCTCCCTTGCAAAGATCCCAGTAACTCTTAGGGAAAATTAAGATGCCCATCAGTACAAACAACTCATCCAAAGCAGCTTCCTGATTGTGTAAACTAGGTTGACTTCCTTCTGACTAGGGGTTGGTAACAAATGCCTTTTATGGCCCTCTGCCCTTTCCCATTTTAAACATGAAAGTAGTGGCTCAGCTTCTTGGCCCTAGGTTGTCACGTTCTACTACTTAAACTTAGTCATTTGTGTACAATGTAACACCATCTCATCAGAACTTTTTTTGCCAGTCATAAATAATTTGCACCCCTCAACTTCTAGCTCCCACTCATGATCTTCAACACAACATATTTTGGTTTGACTCATTACAGCTGGCATTTCCTTTTGAATTGCCCTTAATTATGAACTCCTTTTGTTTGTTCCGTAGGCTTCTAGCATTTTCATTTATTTAATTTCCATTCCCCCTTTCTCCCCAAGTCCTTTAATTTTGGATGCTTAGCTGCTGACATGTGAAAGCTCTTGGCTGATGTCCCCTGTGTTTTACTTGTGATATTTTGGGCAAGATGATACTCCTTCCCTTCTTGAGACTGTTTTGTCCTCTGTGACCTTGTGTGCATGTTTGATTTTTTTTATGTATCTCCATGAGAAATAAACCTCACCCACTAGTCTACTCTAAACAGTTGTACCCTTCCTCAGAAATTAAAGGAAAACAACAGGTTAAAGCTGAATAAATATACAGTATATTCTAAATCATGTCATGAGCTTCTGAATAGTATTAATGTGTCTGTGGTTGTGTCAGTGGTTTAAATCAATTCTTACTTAATGGTACCTTTGTTTTTGGGTGTGCAGGCAGTCATTTGCAAGAGACTTTTTTTTGCCCTACATTACACTCCCCACAATGCACTACACTGTGATGCTTGTCCATCCTGTCCTTTCATTCAGTTTATTTTCTGTACTGAGAAAGAACTGTGTTGCCTTTTGTTCAGACTTCCATTCACCAGCCCTTGAGGAAAGTTTGTGTACTGCTTCTCAACACTGACTTTCATTTAGTGCAGTTTAGAAGCTCAATTTCTGTTTGTTATGGGCCTTTTCTTTGTCTTGGGAGTATTTGTGCTTAATTTACTGCCTGTTTTTCAACTGATAAACCTTTGTGCTGCTAGTGTCCCCACCTCCACATTTCCTGATGTGTTAATCCATTTGTTTCTTGCCAATCATGTGCCACTCTTCAGTCCAGTGGCTGAAGTTTCACTAAACTTGCAGAACTTTTAGATTTCAGCATTTATAGGTAAATGGAGCAATCTATAGGAAATTGTTCCAAGATGCTGCTTTTATCATGTGGGAAAACAGAGAAATTGGGAATTCCATGGAAATATAATTTATAGGGAAACACTGGAAAATTTACCTGAAGTTATAGGAAAATGTCAGATTGGTCTGGAAGGGAAGCTAACAGCACAGAGGTTTATCAGTTGACAAAAATCAGTAAATTAAGCACAAATAATCCCTAAAGAAAAGGTTCTATAGTTGAGCTTGTAAACTGTATTAAATGAAAAGTTCTGAGAAGGAGTACTACAGATTATATCAAGGGCTGGTGAAAGGAAGCCTGCACAAAAAGCAGCACAGTTCTTTCTCAGTACAGAAAACAAACTGAATGAAAGGACAGGATGGACAAGCATCATGAGGTGCTTTTACACACAGGTTTGTAAAACAAAATAAATGTTACCTGTGTGGCGCCGATGTACTCTGTTGCGTTCAGGTTTCCTTTTACACCCCTGCGAGTATTCTGGCTAATCCCGCCTCCATTTGTTTCTGCTCCCCCAGAGTTTGCTGCTCTAATGGCTATGAAAGGGATTAGAACAGTGCAGGAAGAGTTTGTGGAATTGGGGAAGGGACTTAGACAAGTAGCACGCACGGTAACCTTCTCGGAGGTGCTGCCCATCTATGGCGTAGGAGAGGCTAGGGTGTTCCTCACCATGGGATTCAATCAGTGGTTGAAAAACTGGTGCAGAGCTCAGGTATTTAGCTTCATTGGGGACTGGGGGTCCACCTGGAGTGATGCAAGCCTATACTGGCATGATGGGCTGCATCTGTCCAGGAGGGGAACCAGGATCCTAGGTGATAGGTTTAAATGCTTCATTGGCAAGCATTTAAACTAGCCAAGGGGGGAGGCACTGGAAAGAAGCAGGGAAATCCTAGCCCCCCAAAAAAATCACAGTAGTAAGTGCAGTAAAAACCAACATAGAAGTGGTGATAGGGAGAAGGGCAGGGGTAAATGGGGAAAGTGACAAAGGCAAGAAGGACAGGGATGGGGCAAAAATGAGTAAGGCCATCAGGAAATGGAGGGTAATGCGTACCAATGCCCATAGTCTGGGCAACAAGCTCCCTGAGCAGGTGGCCTTGATGGAAGAGGGATGCCTGGATATCGTAGCAGTCACAGAAATATGGTGCAGAGAACCATGACTGGGATGTTAACATACCAGGTACATAACCTACAGGAGAGACAGGCAGGGAGAAAGGGGAGGAGTAGCTCTCTATGTAAAGGAAGGATCAAAGCAACTGAAAAAAGAGTAAACAGGGAGGAGAGGAGGCACTGTGGGTCACCTTGGAGACTGGAAAGGGCACCACAATCCGCACAGGGGTTGTGTACAGACCCCCATGTCAGGGGGAGGGAATGGACAAGGATATGATAGAAGGCATTCTTAGGATGGCAGAGAAAGGGTCGATACTGTTGATGGGAGACCTGAATATGCCAGATGTTAACTGGAGCACATTTGCTGCAGCCACATCCAAGAGCAGGGCCATTCTCGATGCCCTACAGGTGGCAGGTCTCAGACAGCTAGTTTTGGAACCCACTCGTGAGGGAGCAATCTTAGACCTCATACTCTCAAATGGGGGCAGTGAGAGGATCTCAGATCTAGAAGTGGGTTGCCATCTGGGAACAAGTGACCATCAAACAATGTAGTTCACATTAAACTCGGCAACAGAGTCAAGCATACAAAAGTGAGGGTACTGGACTTCAGGAGGGCTGACTTTGGCCAGATGGGAGAGTGCCTCAGAAAAGCACTAGCAAACAGGCTAGAAGGAGGGGTGGAGCAACAATGGGGAATCATCAAAACTGCCATCACAGAGGCAACAAGCCTTTGTATGAAGCAAATAAACAAATCAAAATGAAAGAAAAAGCCACTATGGTTCTAAAAAGAGGTGGCTGGGAAAGTCAGGGAGAAAAGATAGTATCAGGAAGTATAAGGAAACACAGAAGGAGCAAGACAGAGAGCTGTACCGGTTAAGGCAGAAGGAAGCAGGGAGGAAGTCAGAATAGCAAAGGCCCAAACTGAGGAAAAGATAGCCAACTTGTTAAGAAGGGGATAAAACCTTTATAGGTACATCAGAGACGAGAAAGACAAAGGGAGGGATAGTGAGGCTGAATAGAATGAATGGTGGGTGGGCAGAGGGGGACAGTGAAAAAGCAGGGATACTGAACGAATATTTCTGCTCAGTATTCACAAAAGAAGAGGGGGAAGTGCCTAATCCAATTAACAGAAGCACTCTTGATGGGGGGGGTCAATCTCAGCCCTTTCACTGAAGAAAGGGTTCTACAAGAACTCATAAAACTGAAGGTGGACAAAGCAATGGGGCCTGATGGAATTCACCCCAGAATTCTAAAAGAATTAAGGGGGAAACTAGTGAAACCACTGACTACTCTTTTTAATAAATCATGGGAGGATGGTGTGGTACCCGAGGACTGGAGGAAGGCAGATGTGATTTCCCTTCACAAAAGTGGGACCAAGACAGAGGCAGAAAACTATAGACCTGTCAGTTTGACCTCTGT
Source organism: Neoceratodus forsteri (assembly GCA_016271365.2). NCBI lineage: Eukaryota > Metazoa > Chordata > Ceratodontiformes > Ceratodontidae > Neoceratodus > Neoceratodus forsteri. The sequence continues at coordinate 739,101,554 of CM057458.1, forward strand.
GGTAGGAAAGGTGATGGAATCACTTCTGAAGGAAAGAATTGTTGAGTACCTAGAGGCCAGTGGGGCACAGGACCCAAGGCAGCATGGGTTCACAATGGGAAGGTCATGTCAGACGAATCTAATAGATTTCTTTGGCTGGGTGACCAAAGTAGTAGACCAGGGAGGGGCTGTGGACATGGCCTACCTAGACTTTAGCAAGGCATTTGACACAGTTCCACACAAAAGATTAATAGTCAAATTAACCAGCCTGGGAGTGGATCCCAGGATGGTAGCCTGGGTAAAACATTGGCTGGACAACAGGACACAGAAGGTAATTGTAAATGGAGTCCACTCTGAAGAAAGAGGGGTTACTAGTGGGGTACTGCAGGGTTCAGTACTGGGTCCAGTCCTTTTTAATGTCTTTATAAGTGACATTGCAGAAGGACTGGAAGGAAAAGTATGCCTCTTTGCAGATGACACAAAGATCTGCAACAGGGTTGATACACAAGGAGGCGTGGAAAGGATGAGAAAGGACTTGGCAAGGTTGAAGGAATGGTCAGAAGTATGGCAGCTAGGATTCAATGCAAAGAAGTGCAAAATAATGCACCTGGGAAACAAGAACCCAGAGGAAGATTACACAATGAGGGGGGGGATAGTAACAACAACCACAACAAAGGAAAGGGACCTGGGAGTAATCATATCAGATGACCTTAAGGTTAGCAAGCAATTTGAGAAGGCTGTAGGGAGGGCTGGGGGTATACTGGGATGCATAGGGAGGGGCATCACCAGCAGAAAACAGGAAGTTGTTATCCCTCTGTACAGACAGTTGGTGAGACCCCATCTGGAGTACTACATCCAGTTCTGGAGACCCCATCTCCGCAAGGACATAGACAGGATAGAGGCAGTCCAGAGGAGGGCAACTAAAATGATGCAGGGTCTGCAAGAGAAGCCGTATGAAGAGATACTAAAGGAGCTTAATATGTATACCCTTGAGGAAAGAAGGGAGAGGGGGGGGGGACATGATAGAAACTTTTAAGTACCTCAGTGGAATCAACGAAGTCCAAGAGGGTAGCATCTTTCAGAAAAAGAGATGTGCAAGAACAAGGGGACACAATTTAAAGATAGAGGGGGGTGGTTCCAGGGCAATGTGAGGAAGTATTTTTCACAGAGAGTAGTGGATGCATGGAACAGCCTTCCTGAGGAGTTTGTGGGGTCTAAAACTGTGGGAGAATTCAAGAATGCATGGGGCAGACATAAGGCAATTCTTGTGGGGGGTTGGAAGAAATAGGCTGTTGGTTAACTAGGATCTGTGGCCTATCCTGTAGATAGGGAAATGGGCAGACTAGGTGGGCCAAGCGGTCCTTATCTGCCGTCAAAGTCTATGTTTCTATGTAATGGCAGTTTCTGCAGTGGTACCGGAATGGCTGTTTTACACAGCCAGATCAAATGAAACACGTTCATGCAAACTGCAAGAAGCAGAGATTGCGGTTTGGACGAACGTTCACCAAGGGAACGAAACAAATGCTTTTTACACACTAGGGATGTAACGGAATACTGTTTCCATAACAGTTATTCCGTTACAAAGACCTGTGTGTAAAAGCACCTACAGTCTGGTGTGTTGTGGGGAATATAAGGACAGAGCTAAAAAAAAAAAAAAAAGTCTCTTGCAAATGGGTGCCCCCACACCCAAAAACAGAGGTACATTTAATTAAAAATTGATTTAAACCATTTACACAACCACATACACATTAATACCAGCTGTGACTGTTATACTTAACCATAGTTCTCAGTTATCTCAGCCCTTCCTCCATCTTGACTGCCCTTCACTCTCTTTCCCTATGAATCTGTATTACCAGCCTTGCATACCCTCCCTACCTCCTACCCCCATATCCCCTTTCCATCCATCCCTATCCACCACACCCTTTCCATCATAATTTCCACAAGTCTGGGATTTACCATTGCCCCTCCAACTCCTTAGACTTTTGCCTCTTTCTTCAATCACTTAACAACTGGACAAAGCCTCTGGCTGATGTATTTCCCCAGAAGTGTTTGTTGCACGTTGTCTCTCAGTTTCCAGCTGTCAGTATTTGTGTGTTCTGACCTGGATGACTTCATTAGTCTGTACTAATGTGGCCTAGCTTTACTTGCACATTCCCTTTACACTCTCCTTATTATACAGTAGCTCCATATTGTATTAGAGATTAGTTGATGTCCTTATTTCAATTGCATTGCATATGTTTTGTATAATTTGCATTGTTTATTTTTTTGTCTAACCTCTGACATGGAACCTATGTAATGAGCTTCTTCTTAAAGGTGTTAATCCAAGATCATAAATAAATAAATACTGCTCAGAAGCTCACAACATGATATACAATATACATTTGCTAAGTTTTTGCCTGTAGTCCTCCTTTAAAGTCACTAGTGCATTAGCTACACTATCCTTACCAAAAAAGGCAAGAATTTTTAAGAATGTTGATGGTACAATATGGAAGGATATGTGCTGGCATATGCAAACTACATGCAAGTTTTTATGCATGTTTATTAAAGTTTTTATGTAAGAAATATGTAAGTATTGTGTCCTTTTTGTTGTAATACAAATTATTTCCTTCATGCAAGAAAATTCCTTGCTAACATCCTGAGTTATAAGAAACGTTGAGTGAGGGGTTACTGCACTGCAGTATTGGTTTTACATCCTGACATGGGCTAGAACCTGTAAACTTCAAGCTGTAGAGGTAGGCGTGCATCCTACTGAGCCACTAACACCATCCTGTTCAAATGTTGTACTAGAAAGTATATAAATAGATACCCAAGTAATAATCTTGATATATTCTTACATAGTTTTGCTTTTTTTTAAAAAGGAATTGTCTTCATTCTGCTCCCAATATTTTTGATTTGGATGCTCAAGACTACTCTCATAACTGTTAAGAGTGGTGCCACACCAGTATTGAGGTACACCTGAGTTCATAATACTGTACTATACTTCAGGCATTACAGTCATTACCATGACTGATTATGATGTAGCTATAGAGGATAAAGACCATTTTTTCATATGAAGTTCATCAGTAATGATAATAGATCCAGAAAAAACAAAGAGATGATTTGATACCTTTTATTGGAAAAACATAGATGGTATAAAAGAAAATTGGTGTCTGAGCTTTTGGATTACATAGAATCCTTCATCAGAAAATAATGCTAGTTCATTTGGAAGAAAACACTTATTTAAAGTCCGGATAATGCATAAAAAACAGATAAAACATTGTTTATAATCCTATTGGCCAAGGCTGCTTTTTAAAGAACAACATAGAACCATATAAAGATAACCAAACTAGTCACTTTTTACAGAATTACAGAAAGATCTTGTTTAAACAATTTAATTGTATGTTATGTCACATATGTGACTATATGATTATTTATGATATTTATTAACTGTATGTCTTGTTACAAATGTAATTGAACGTTTAATTTCTCGGATATGCTAAATGTTAAACTGTATAGTTAATTCTTCATTCAGTTATACCCCCTTCCCCAGGTCATGCTGGGAGATTAGCAACTTGTTGTTCAGTGTGTCTTCCTGGTGAAACATTTCAATAAATATAAATAAATGAACAGTTTAAGTTTTAATATTCATGAATAATATTGATTTATTGTATACAGATTTTAAGACATACATATCTGAATCATACACTTAATAAATATGGGAAACAGCTGATTAATGCTTGTTTTACACTATGACAGGCTGTCTTTAAACTCACTTTCTTTGCCTACACAAAAATATTTCTTATTTAGAAGACTTTTAAAATTATATACAACGAGGAAGCACTGTACTATGTATTTAGTCCACTTATTTTATCTTGTGGTTTAAAATCTTAGACATTTACTAATGCATGCGCAGATTTACAAATGTAGCCTCAGTGTGTTTTAGGACTGTTTTCAGGGAAACCACTCTCCATTCAGTGACATTTGACCTTGGAATGCCTTTCTTGAGATGGAACTCTGTTATCCTTATATGGTTCTATGTTGTTCTTTAAAAAGCAGCCTTGGCCAATGGGATTTTATACAATTTTTTTTTATCTGTTTTTTTATATGTGATCGGGACTTTAAATAAATGTTTTCTTCCAAATGAACTGACATTATTTTCTGATGAAGGATTCTGTGTAATCTAAAAGCTCAAGCACCAATTTTCTTTTATGCCACTAGTAGGTGGGGGTAGGAAAAAGTAGGCTGTTGGTTAACTAGGATCTGCAGCTTATCCATTAGGTATAGAAATGGACAGACTGGGTGGGTGAAGCGGTCCTTATCTGCCATCAAATTCTATGTTTCTATGTAATCATGTTGGTCCAATAAAAGTATCAAATCACCTCTTTTTTTCTGGCTCTTTTGTCACAAGGACCAATACGGCAACAAAACTCAGCAATGACAGGAAGGTAACATCTAAAAAAGATAATATGTGTTATTTGCTGAATAGTAACTAAATAGTACATTTTTAAAAAGTTTTTAATTAGGCGCATGCAGCTTTTTACAGCCCAGATAGTATCCAAAGATTTCTACCAGCACAATAGAGACATGAATTCTTATCTGTAAGTATACAGAGTAGAGCAATCCTCCCTCCACAATTTTTAAATGGTGTCATTCATACTTAAACACTAAATTAAACACTACATTTTATACTTGTTAGTTTCTTAACTAGTGTAAGCATATTATTTTTTTCTTGTGCTATTCTTACAAACATGTACAGTGCAAGAAACTAGTCATGTGCTTAAACTAGTTAAGAAATATGAAAGTATACTTATTTGTACCACACTACATTTTAAACTTGCACAGTTCCTAGCTAGTGTAAAAACAAACTGTGATATTACAAAACCTTGTGTGTACTTGCAATAAAATTGCATTTATTCATGCAAGAAAAATGAGAGTTTGTGTTGCTGAAACAATTCTTGCACAGTCAAGCAAAGAACGTATAGTAATTTTGACACTAAGTACATTTTCTTGTGTTATTACAAATCAGGCAAGATCAGTAATAAATCTTACAGTTTTTCATTAAGGATCTATGACTAATGCTATGCATACAGAGAGACAGGTGATACTGTGAGATGTAACCAGTGGTGTCTTGGCTAACCATGATATTGGCTTTAGGAATTCTGAGCATGGCAGTCTATATTAACAGGTAATTTTGTCCCAGGCATACCTTTGATTCTCCCAGTGACATGACTGAAGAAAAGAGCTGTCACTCCAGAAAAAGGGATTCACTGAGTCTGTCTGTTTACATAATTGGGTCAGGTTTTTCAGCTACAGGATGGGGAGCTTGTGTAACTAACAGTCGGCAAAATAATGTTTCTGTTGTGTACCCTTTTAGGAGGAGAGCTTTTGTAAGGAGCTGTTAGCAAAATAATGTTTTCATTGTGTACCCATTTTGGAGGAGAGCTTTTGTAAGGAGCTGTTGGAAAAGTAATTACTGGGCAATTAATTACCGGGCAACTCAAAGTCAGGCAGGCGTACCTGTAAGGATGTCGGTGTCGGTGACAATGATGTTGGGATTTTGTATGTCATGCAATTATACTGATCCCATGATTTTACTACTGCTTCCTGTTTGAGCTGCATGACTTACGTAGAAACATAGAATCTGATGGCAGATAAGGACTGCTTGGCCCACCTAGTCTGCCCATTTCCCTACCTAATGGACAAGCTGCAGATCCTAGTTAACCAACAGTCTACTTCCTCCTTCCCCCCCCCACTAGAATTGCCTTATGTCTGTTTCATGCATTCTTGAATTTCCCACTGTTTTTGACTCTACAACCTCCTCAGGAAGGCTGGTCCATGCATCTACAACCCTCTCTGTGAAGAAATTCTTCCTTACATTACCTCTGAGCCATCCCCCCATCATCAAATTGTGCCCCCTTGATCTTGCACATCTCTTTTTCTGAAAGATGCTACCCTCTTGGACTTTGTTGATTCCTTTGAGGTATCTGAACATTTTTATCATGTCCCCCCTCTCCCTCCTTTCATCTTAAGCTCCTTTAATCTTTCTTCATATGTCTTCTGGTGCAGACCGTGCACCATTGTCATTGCCCTCCTCTGGACAGCCTGCACCCTGTCTATGTCTTTGCAGAAATGGGTTCCCCAGAATTGTACAGAGTACTCCAGATGTGGTCTAACCAACTGTCTGTACAGAGGGTCAACAACTTCCTGTTTTCTACTGGTTAAGCCTCTCCCTATACATCCCACTATCCTCCCAGCCATCCTTACTGTCTCCTCACATTGCTGGCCCACCTTAGGTCATCTAATATGACTCCCTCAGGTCCCTTTCCATTTTAGTTGTTGTCAGTATCTCACTCCCCCCCCATTGTGTACTCTTCACCAAGGTTTTTGTTTCCCAGGTGCATTACTTTAAACTTCTTTGCATTGAATCAAAGCTGCCATACATTTGACCATTCCTCCAACCTTGCCAAGTCCCCTTTCATCCTTTCCACCTCACCTTGCATATCAATCCTGTTGCAGAGCTTTGTGTCTTCTGAAAAGTGACATAGTTTTCCTTCCAGTCCCTCTGCAGTGTCACTTCTAAAGACATTAAAAAAGACTGGCTCCAGTACTGAACCCTGCAGTACCCCACTAGTAACCCCCCTTTCTTCACTGTGGACTCCATTTACTATTACCCTCTGTGGCCTGTTGTCCAGTCAGTGTTTTACCCAGGCTACCACCCTGGGACCCACTCCCAGGGTAGCTAATTTGTTTATTAATATTTTGTGTGGGACTGTGTCAAATGCCTTGCTAAAGTCTAGGTAGGCCATGTCCACAGCCCCTCCCTGGTCTACTACTTTGGTCACAAAGTCAAAGAAATCAATTAGATTTGTCTGACATGCCCTTCCTGCTATGAATCCTTGCTGCCTTGGGTCCTGTGCCCCATTGGCCTCTAGATACTCAACAATTCTTTCCTTCAGAAGTGGTTCCATAATTTTCCCTACCACTGAGGTCAAACTGACAGGTCTGCAGTTTCCTGCCTCTGTCTTGCTCCCACTTTTGTGAAGGGGAGTCATATCTCCACCCTCCTCCAGTCATCAGGTATCACACCATCCACTCATGATTTATTAAAAAGAGTAGTCAGTGGTGTTACTAGTTCTTCCCTTAGTTCTTTTAGAATTATGGGGTGAATCCCATCAGGCCCCATTGCTTTATCCACCTTCAATTGTAAGAGTTTTTTCAGAACCCTTGCTTCTGTGAAAGGACAAATATCAACCGCCCTATCCAGAGTGCTTCTATTGACTGGATTAGGTATCTCCCCCTGTGCTTTCATTGTGAATACTGAGCAGAAGTATTCATTCAGTATCCCTGCTTTTTCACTATCGCTGTCTGCCCAACTAACTTCCTCTTTATTCAGCCTCGGTATCCCTGCCTTAGTCTTTCTTTGCTCCCTAATGTACCTATAAAAGATTTTACCCCCCTTCTTAAGCAAGTTCCAAATAACCACATTGTAGGTTATTCTAGAATAATTCTTGATTATTAAGGAAGCCAACTATTCATGGTATTTGGGAAATAACATCTAGGGTGTGCACACCAAGAGCTGAGGACCCATAGTAGTTACTTGCCCAATATGTGAGTGTACTAGCCTGGACTATACTTTTACAGAACAGGGGCAACAGTAGTTGAACAAAACACTCCAGACACCACAACCACACCAAATGAATTGAAGAGGTACCACAAATAGTTTCTGTACTGGTCTCACATAGTTTTATGTAGGGCAGCAAGTTTGGTTTTACCTTAGCCCTAAAAATGTCAAAATCCTGTTGTTTACATGGATGAGAACACTCATGAACTTCGGTCCACTTAATGAAGTTAACTAAGCTGGAGCCAGCTCAAATCCTACCACAATGTGAGTATGCGCTGCTGATTGGGGGCAGAAGGGGAAGAGCAAAGCAGGCAGATCAGGAATCCTGAGGATCTGATTTGTGCATCTGGCTGCCCAGCTCCTATGTCCACTTTTCTGTAATTTTTCTATTTTTTTCTTTATTCCAGTTTATGGCCACCCATATTTCTAAGAACAATAACTAAAAAATATGTGCATTTTTTTATTCAGCTTGTGCCTATTTTATGGAACCAACTTCCATCTGAATTCAGACTATTGGACTTGAAGCCTCTTTCAGTTGCAAATTTGAAACATTGTTTTGTGCACCATATTTCAGTACAGGACATTTGTCATTGGTCTGTACAACATGTGTAACTTAAATTTTATATTTATTCTGTATGCATACTGTCTGTAATTGTATGTTATTTGTTTCACATGGGTCACCATTGTAAATTTACTTTTTTATTTAAAATTGGTGACCGGGAAAGGCACAGTGAGCCAAGTCTTATTTCCAGGTGTGACCCGAGTACAGAGAGTACATTGTAGTAGGCAGATAAGTACAATCAATATCAAGTTTCAGATGAGTAGAACAGTGTAAGGACAATTTATAGTAGTAGGCAGTAAAGTAAACAATTTTAGGTGCAACAGCCGGTGGAAGAACATTGTGACATTTCATTTCTAAACAGATTGTATAAAACAGTATTTTACAAGTGTGAATTATAGACATATTTACAGTAGTGGTTTTCCAGAGTGTGCTAGACTAGCACTAAGAAAGTACAGGTTTGGATCTGACATGTGCAGTAATGGTTTACCTCGGGTGGCCACTGAGGGTAATACTAGGCCCGAGTTAAGGCAGGGTCAGATGAGCAGCTTGGACATGGAGTGGGAGGGAGGAGCCTGAATAGTTGTTTAAAGGCTGATAGGGAGGAAGCCTGTTGGAGGTTGGGTGGGAGGTTGTTCCAAAGGAGATGGAGCTGGTAGGAAAAAGCAGCTTGCCCAGAGGCAGAGAGGGGACGTAAGAAGTGTACAGTTCATGCGTGTCTATGACAGAGTGAGTAGCCAGAGGCGATGGCTTGAGAGAGGCAGGATGAGAGGTGGGGGAAGGGAGCCAAGCCAGTATTTAGCTATGAAGAAGACGCTGTGGGTGGTCTGCCTTTGGGAGAGTGGCATCAGGGATAGAGTGGAGTATAGGGGGCAGTGATGAGTGAGTGGGGGAGGCTGTGGTGGATCGAATGAAAGAACTGAGCAGGACATCAAGTTTTGAAAGGGAGGAGGTAGGGGCTGTGCCATAAATCACATCCACTTAGTCCAAAACTGGTAGGATGGTTTTGCATACAAGTTCACTCCTTGTGGGAAGGGGAAGGCTGGCTTTGTGGTGATAGAGGATGGCCAGTTTGGGCCAGAGTTTAGTACAGATGGCATGGACATTATTGGAAAAGTTTAGATGGGTAGTCAGCCAGACTCCCAAGTACTTGAAAGTGGGTACAGTCTCGAGGGGAACATCGTCCAAGGTGAGATCAGTGGAGGGGCCGGTAGGGAGGTGAGCTTTGGTCTGGTGCTGAATACCATGAGTTGTGTTCAATGGTTATAGCCTAAATAAATGACATGAAAATGAAAAAAAAAATGAAAATAGTGTTTGCATAAGCATGGGAACCAACACTTGTAGTCTAGTAACAAGCACAATTTCTAGTAGTCTAAGTGTTTTTTTCTCAACTATTTAGCCAGGTGAGACACACTACGCTGAAAGCTTGTTTACAGGTGCAACCTGTGTGATGGTCTCCTGGTCAGTCAGTCAACAGTGCAAGGAAGGTTGTGGCTACAGGATGCTCCTATGACCATCCTGCCCTGCTGTAGCTTGTCATGCCCCAGTTTGATCACAGAGAAGAGAGTGAGTCAAGTATCAGAATGGCAGACTTGAGGAGGATGGTGATTTTGTTTGAATTATAGGAGGTCTTGGTCATCATAGAGGGGTACTGGGGAGGTGGGTGCATCAGAGGGCAATGCTAGGGTTAGGCCAGCTAGGTATAGTCCACCAATATAATGTTTACTGCTTTTTCATGCTCACAGTTTTCTTTAACCTTGCAGCTAGGTTTGATAAACTATTAATTAAATATTTTTTTGAGTTGTATTGCATTTTGAGTGTGAGCTTGCTAGCTCTGTAAATTAATTATCCACAAAATCTAGAGTTGTTTGTATGTGGGTGAGAGAGACTTAATAAATTCTTCCAGGATCAGGGCTGCTGCTATTCTTTTTTCTTTTTATTATTATCAAATAGCAGCAGGTAGCTAAAGCATTTCTAGATGGATGGGGGCAGTCATAGCATGAGGGATGGCCCAGGCCTGGGCCATTGGGTTGTCTTAATGAGCAGCCCAGCGAACTCGCACTTACTTGGTGCTGATAGTAGCTTGGTTGCTGTGGTTCTCCCTGGCACACTGCCTGATGGTTCTCTTCCCACTTCCTGGAGTCACTGGATGATAAAATAATCTATTAGCCAGAACCTTAGGGGCATTGCTGTGTGTGCCCCCATCATTTGTTTGTCCAGCCTTATCTCATACTGTCCATTCCAGGAGGTTAGCCCAATGTGCACCATTAGGTGGTGGGGGGAGAAGCATGATATCCAGCATGTAACAATGTTTTCTGTATGTCAAACTTGCTGAATGATGACAAGGTAGTTTAAGGTGAAACATGCATCAAGGCATCTTTTGCGGTTAAACACCCTGATGTAAATCCCACCTCAACCTGCATTGTTGTCATGCTTAGCATGGGAAGAATTTTGGTCTCATATAATGGATACCTTGGTGTTCGCCTCCCCCCACATAATGTGGCATCATTTGACTAGCCTAGTTTTTGGACAGTGAGGGTGGGGAAATAAAGGATGGAACACACACAGCTGTTCCCTATAAGACTGGCCCAAATGACTTTATTATAGTCCCTCAGCCACTCTGAGAACCAAAAGGCCATGATGGCAAGACCACAGGCACATAGTTGAAAGGTGAGCCTCCCCCACTATCACCACAGGAAAGAGATGAGAAGGAGTAGAGGATTGGGGCACACAATGCTGCTTTGCCTTGAAGGCTTCATTCTGGTAATGGAATGGGCATGGGGAAGACTAGGTAAGGTGGTGTAAAGGTATATGATGGATTGTGTGGCTTGGACCAGTTACAACCTGGTAGAACTTTTGTATGCATGTACTGTTTGACTAGAACTATATAGAACCTTCTTCTACCAGTTCTACCAGGTAGAATTGAAAAATCTAAAAGGGGAGGGGGAGGACTGTGCAGAGGGAGACCAGGAAAAGACAGACATACTGAACAAATACTTTTTTTCAGTGTTTACAGAGGAAAAAGAAGGGGTGGAGCCCCAAAAAAGTAACAGAAGCTTTGGAGGAAGGGAGGTAGACACTGGTCCTTTTGGGAAGACAGAGTGTAGGAGGGACTCGCTAATCTATAGAAGGACAAAGCAGTAGGGCCAGATGAGGTGCATACAAGGGAATTGAGGGAGCTCAAGGAGGTACTGGTTGCACCTCTGACAGTTCAGTTTAACAGCTCACTAGAAACAGGAGTGTTTCTGGACAACTAAAAGAGAACAGATATATTCCCACCACACAAAAGTGGTAGCAGGGAGGAGACTGACAATTATAAGCCAATCAGCCTGTCATCAGTGGTGTTAAAGTTAATGGAATCACAGCTAAAGGAAAGGATTTTGGAAATTCTGGAATTCAATAGGTTACAAGATCTGAGGCAACATGGGCTCACAGGCAGAGGTCATGTCAAACAAATCTGACATAATTCTTTGACTGCATGACAAAGTAATTAGATTAAGGTGGAACAGTGGACATGGCCTACCTAGATTTCAGTAAGGCTTTCACCACAGTCCCACACAGAAGACAGTAAGCAAGCTGGGAGGCTTAGGACTGGGCCCAAAGGTGGTAAACTGGATAAAAAATTGGTTAGGGCATAGGTGACGGAGGATTATAAGAAATGGAGTTCAGTCTGAGGAAGGGAGGGTGACCAGTGGGGGTGCCTCAGGGTTCAGTGCTGGGAATGGTTCTCTTTAATCTCTTTATAAGTGGCATCACAAATGAGCTAGAAGGAAGGTCTGACTCTCTATGGTGGATACCAAAATGTGCAATAGGGTGGATACTCCAGGGGTGGTGAAAAGGATGAGCAGAGGCCTGAGAAAATGTGAACAGTAGTGAAGGGTATTGCAGCTGTGTTTCAATGTGAAAAAAAGTGCAAAATAATACATTTAGGGCACAGAAACCTAGGGGTGGAATACAGAACTGGTGTAGTGGTACCAAGGACTACCAAGCAAGAAAGGGACCTGTGGGTAATTATATCTGATAACCTTAAGGTGGCCAAGCAGTGTGAGAAGGCAATTGGTGGGGCTAGAGGGATATTAGGCTGCATAGAGAGATGTATCACCAACAGAAAGAGGTAGGTGGTGTTTCCTAAGTATGGATCACTGGTAAAACCCCACCTGGAGTACTGTGTTCATTTCTGGAGATCATGTCTTGAAGGACATAAATGGAGAGGGGGCAGTCCAGAGGAGTGCAACTAAAATGGTGCCAGGTCTGCATCAAAAACCCTGCACAGAGAGACTAAAGGACCTCAATATATATACCATGGAACAGATGAGACAGAGGAGGGGTTTATTACATCACGGGGGTAAATAAGGTGAGGAGGAAAGTATGTTTCAGAATGAAGGTGTTAAAGAATAAAGGGACATGCTATGAAGCTGGAGTGGGGTACATTCGGTAGAGTTGTGAGGAAGTACTTCTACACAGAAAGAATTGTGGATTCCTGGAAGAACTTTCAAGTGCAGTTGGTGGAGGTGAAAACAGTTGTGGAGTTCAAGAATGCATAAAATAGGCACATTGGAATTGTAGTGTAAAGGAAGGGGGAGGGAGAAAGAGCTGTACCTCAGGCTGGGTCTGCTGTGATAATGTAGTTAGGAAAAAATAGGTAAACTGAATGGGCCAAGTGGGCCATATCTGCTGTCAAATTCTATGTTTCTGTGTTTTCCTCCTGTGTCCTGACCCATTTTCCTCTGGGTGGTCAGATGTACCTTTATCTTCCTTCCTACCATGTGACAGCATGATCTTATTTTCTCCCCAGGGCATTCCATTTCTCCTTTTCATTCAGAGGGTCCCTTGATGGTCCTGGGGCTCCCTGCACTGCCACTTAGGACCAGAGGCCATCAGGGTATGTCCCTTTGAAGAGAGACTAGCATGTACTACTAATTATATTTTCAGGCTCACATTGAAGTATGCCATGGTTATGTCCAAGGACAATAAATACTTTATGGTATCAAATGCCATTTGATATTGCAGCTGACCACTCAAATCCAGTGATTTCTAAGAATTTGCACACTTCTCTGACATCATCTGGTATTGCTGCATTCTTTATTGACCCTACCATTTTTGGATCTGGTTTCATTCGACTTTAGAAGGGCTGACTTTGGCAAAACGGGTGAATACCTGAAGAATGCACTAGCAAATGACCAAAAAGGATGGGTGGAAGAACAATGGAGAAAAGTCAAAACTGCCATCATAGAGACAACAAGCCATTGTGTGAAACAAATAAAGAAAACAAAGCGGAGTAAAAAAACACTATGGTTCTCAAAAGAGGTGGCAGGGAAGGTTAAGGAGAAAAAGGCTGCATTCAAAAAGTATAAGGAATCACAGAAGGAGCATGACAGGGAACTGTATCAATTAAAGCAGAAAGAAGTGGGGAAGGCAGTCAGACTAGCAAAGGCCCAAACTGAGGAAAAAATAGCCAACTCAGTTAAGAAGGGGGGATAAAACCTTTTATAGGTACATTAGAGAGCATAGAATGGTTAAGGGAGGGATAGTGAAGATTAATAAAGGAGAGGGGAGGTGGGCAGAGGGAGACGGTGAAAAGGCAGAGATACTGAATGAATACTTTTGCTCAGTATTCATAAAAGAAGATGAGGAGGAGTTACCTAAACCAGACAATAGAAGCACTCTGGGTAGGGGGCCTGACACCAGTCCATTCACAGAAGAAAGAGTCCTGAAAGAACTCCAAAAACTCAAGTTAAGTTAAGTAAGTAAAAATTTATTTTTTAAGCGCTTTTCACAGCCAAAGCGCTGTACAAATAAAAACAATTAAAATACATACATCTAACATAAAACATCAACAACAGCAATATAATCAGAATAAGATCACTCTCCATATGTGTTTTGAAATAAATAAGTTTTTAATTCTAACTTAAAACTCTCAATGGTCAGGCAGCTTCATATCCGACGAGGTAGGGAATTCCACAGGGTAGGGGCAGCGTAAGAAAATGCCCATGCTCCAGAAGTTTTTAAGTGGACCCTTGGAACCTCTAGCAATCCCTCATCGGTGGAGCGGAGCGAGCAAGAGGGACAGTAGGGAATAAGGAGATCTTGAAGATACCACGGTCCCTGTTCGTGTAGGGCTTTATAGGTCAGTAACCCGACCTTAAAGGTGATCCGCCACTGAACTGGCAGCCAGTGAAGTTCGCGCAGCACAGGCGTAATATGATTTCTCATAGATGTCCCAGTCAAAAGCCTGGCTGCTGCATTCTGCACCAGCTGCAAGCAGCGGATATCAACCCCCAGTAGCCCTAGGTACAGGGCATTGCAGTAATCAAGGCGAGAAGTAACAAAGGCATGGACCAATGTCGGAAGGTCAGTCAGAGAAACTAGATGTTTAACCGAGCGATATTCCTAAGATGGTAAGAGGAAGATTTGACAACGGATGACACCTGAAATTTCAGGGTCAAACCATCGTCAATAATAACGCCCAGATTACGCACCCGGTCTGAGGTCGAGAGCTAGGCACCATCGATCCATACGCCCGAAGGAAGCCCAGCCCTACAGCCTGCCTCAAGGCGACCTGGGTCCACCACCAACACCTCAGTCTTATCCGGGTTTAACCTTAGCCAGCTGGCAACTCATCCAATCCTTGATCTCGGATAGACAGCTGTTAAGTGTAGAGACTGCATCTTCCTGTCCGGGACTAAAAGACAAATACAGCTGGGTATCATCTGCATAGCAGTGAAAACCCAAGCTGTATTGATCAATGTCTCCCAATGGCAGCATATAGACAGCGAACAACAAGGGTGCTAAGATGGAGCCCTGCGGAACCCCACAGGGCAGGAGGAAGGTATCAGAGGAATAAATTCCGGTGATAACCCTCTGTCTCCGCCCCGTGAGAAAAGATTGAAACCATTGCAGAACTGTACCAGACAGTCCACAATAGAGCCGCAGGTGTTCCAAAAGCACACCATGGTCCACAGTGTTGAATGCTGCAGAGAGATCAAGAAGGACTAGAATAGTACAAGCCTTTCGATCTCTCGCTATCAGGAGATCATTTAGAACCTGTACAAGGCAGTCTCAGTACTGTCTTTTTCTAAATCCTGATTGAAGAGTATCATAAATATTGTGATTTGTAATATGGTCATCCAGTTGCAGTGCAACCACCTTTTCAATAACCTTGCACAAAAAGGGCAGGTTAGAGACAGGTCTGTAGTTAGCTGGGCAGTGCGGGTTCAATGAAGGTTTTTTTTAGGAGTGGTCGAACGACCACCTACTTTAGGGGATCAGGAAAGATCCCCTGCTCCAGAGATTTCCAAACAATTTCAGCAATGGTCGGACAGATAGTATCTACGCAACTTAATAATAGAGGCGTAGGGCCCGGATCCAAACTACAGCTGGTTGGACGTACAGTCTGGACAATCCACACAATATCCATGAATTACGGCTTACCAAAGTCAAACCAGGTGACACAGGTGTTTGTTTCCCCCTGCCCATCACTGCAAACCCTTGAAGAGTGAGCCTGGCCGATATCCGACCTAATGCTGGCAATCTTATCAGCGAAAAACCGAGCAAGCTCATCACACTTTATTTGTGAAAAATCTCTTCCAGACTGTAGACAGAGTGGATTGCACAGTCTGTCAACAGTCTGAAAGAGTTGAGCTGGTCGGTTCCGCGCAGCAGCAATTTCCCTGGACAGGAATTCTGCCTTCTTATGGGTTAGTGCCGATTAATAGATAACATAATGATCCATCAATCTAAGTCTGTCAGCATCCAAGCAAGATTTCCACCAGGCCCTCTCTAGCCTTCGCCCCACTCTCCTCAGTTCCTTCAAAGACTCATCAAACCATGGAGTCTTTGGGTGCTGAGTGAGTGGGTGAACACGAACAGGAGCAATTTGGTCCAAGGCCCTGCTCACTGCCTTGTTATAGGCAAGAACAAGGTCCCCTGGACTCATGCTCTCACCCAAAACACCCGATAGGTCCAGTACCGCTAATAGGCCCTCTGGGTTTACTCCCCTTAAAAGGCGATACTGGACCATCTCCATAGAGGCAGGCCTATTAGGGGGTGCCCCAAAGCTGAATCTTAAGGTGGACAAAGCAATGGGGCCTGATGGGATTCACTCCAGAATCCTAAAAGAACTAAGGGAGGACCTAGTGACACCACTGACAATGCTTTTTAACAAATCATGGCAGGATGGGGCGGTAACTGAGGACTAGAGGAGGGCAGATGTGATTCCCCTTCACAAAAGTGGGAGCAAGGCAGAAGCAGGAAACTACAGACCTGTAAGTTTGACCTCAGTGGTAGGGAAAATGATGGAATCACTTCTGAAAGAAAGAATTGTTGAGTACCTAGAGGACAGCGGGGAACAGGACCCAAAGCAGCATGGATTTACAGCAGGAAGGTCATGTCAAGATGAATCTAATTGATTTCTGTGACTGGGTGACCAAAGTAATAGACCAGGGAGGGGCTGTGGATATGGCCTACCTAGACTTTAGCAAGGCATTTGACACAGTCCCGCACAAAAGATTAATAATCAAGTTAGCCAGCCTGGGAGTGGGTCCCAGGGTGGCAGCCTGGGTAGAAAACTGGCTGCACAACAGGACACAGAAGGTAATAGTGAATGGAATACATTCTGAAGAAAGGGGTATACTAATGGAGTACCTCAGGGCTCAGTACTGGATCCAGTCTTCTTTAACGTCTTTATAGGTGACATTGCAGAGGGTCTGGAGGCAAAGGTATGCCTCTTTGCAGATGACTCAAAGATCAGTAACAGAGTTGATACACAAGGGGGGGTAGAAAAGATGAGAAGGGACTTGGCAAGGTTGGGGAATGGTCAGACATATGGCAACTTAGATTCAGTGCAAAGAAGTGCAAAGTAATGCACCTGAGAAACAAAAACCCAAGAGTACACAATAGCAGGGGAGGTACTAACAACAACAAAAATGGAAAGGGACCTGGGGTAGTCATATCAGATGACCTAAAGGTGGGAAAGCAATGTGAAAAGTCAGTAAGGAGAGCCAGGGGGATACTGGGATGCATAGGAAGGGGCATCACAAGTAGAAAAAGGGACGTGGTTATCTCTCTGTACAGACAGTTGGTGAGACCCCATCTGGAGTACTGTGTGCAGTTTTGGAGACCTCATCTACACAAGGACATAGACAGGATGGGAATAGTCCAGAGGAGGGCAACTAAAATGGTGCAGGGTCTGCAGCAGAAACCATATGAAGAGAGACTGAGAGAGCTTAATATGTATACTCTTGATGAAAGGAGGGACGGGGGGACATGATAGAAATGTTCAAGTACCTCAAGGGAATTAACAAAGTCCATCAGGGTAGCATCTTTCAGAAAAAGAGGTGTGTAAGAACAAGGGGGCACAATTTAAAGATAGAGGGGGGATGGCTCAGGGGTAATGTGAGGATTTGTTTTTTCACGGAGAGAGTGGTGGACGCATGGAACAGCCTTCCTGAGGAGGTCGTTGGGTCTAAAATAGTGGGGGAATTCAAACATGCATGGGACAGACTCAAGGCAATTATAGTGGGGGGTTGCAGGAAGTAGGCTGTTGGTTAACTAGAATCTGCAGCTTATCCAGTAGGTAGGGAAATGGGCAGACTGGGTGGGCCAAGTGGTCCTTATCTGCCGTCAAAGTCTATGTTTCTATTCATCGATATGAAAATATGAGGCCGTAGAACTAATGCATAGTCTTGTTAAATTCACAATTAGCTCGATTCAATGTTAAGTTATTAGCAGCCCAAAACTCGAACACAAATCTAAGAGTTTGATTATGTTCTTTCTGAGTTTTAACAAAGACTAAGATATCATCAATACAATTAAACACATTGGGAATATTTTGTATTACCCTTTTAATTACATCTTGAAAAGTTTCATCTATCATCTTGAAAACTTTCATCTATGGAGTACACTCCAAGTGTGAGTCTCTTGTAGTGTTTCAGGTTTACATGGATAGAAAATGTTGTCAGATAGAGAGACTCTGTTGCTGATCTTAACTTATGGTAACCTTTGTTTAAATCTAGTTTAGAAAAAAACAGTTGCATTGTTTAAAGAATGAATGATATCATTCACAGTAGGTGAACTGTGTCTTCCTCTCTCTATTGCTGTATTTGGAAGTCTCATGTCTATGCAAATATTTATATTGTCTGACTCTTTATCTTTTGGGACAGCAACTATAGGTGACACATGCACTGTGGGACCAGAAACTTTCTCAGTTGTATCTTGGTTCTCGTAGTTCTGTAGTTCCTCCTCTACTAATTTTCTGAGATGATTTGCCTATCTTGCTGTGCCACTGGTCACGCTGACTGATCTACATGCAGCTGTATCTGACCGTCTTTTAGTTTACCTATTCCTTCAAATAGAGTTGCACTGTATCATGCTTTCAATTTCAGGAACATTTTTATTACTGACAGTTTTGCAAGCATCACAGTCTCCTGTTGCACTGGCGGGAGTGCATCATAAATGCCATGCACCTCACTACCTGAATAATGGAGTAGTAAGGCTTTTTGTCTTCATGGGTCTTTAATGTTAATTTCATTCATAAAGTTTTCAAATCAGTCTATCCATTTCCTCAAGTTGTAGGCAAGGTTATTGGTAACTGAAGTATCACATTTGGGAAAGATCAGTAACATGTCTACCATTTTGTTCACGTGCTTTATGTTTCTTGTGTGTGCACTCAGATTATTATTGTACCAGTGGTTGAATTATAAATGTCTGTATATATTGTTTACTTGAAGTAACTGCTATTTCTGACGGTCCTAAATTGAGACAGGGTACTCAAAACAGTTTTACCTTCCTGAAGCTGTACACTACAGCAGTCCACCTGGTCTTCCTTTTGACTTTCACTGTGTGGTACTCTTTTTTGATGCCAGTTAGCAGATATTTAGAGATGGTTGCAAGCAGGATCTGTCAGCCTGAAGCTCTATGATTTTCCTCATGGATTCTGCAGCTTATGCACTTGTCCTCATCACCAGTTGTACTTTTCTCTGTAGTTTACCTCAAAACAAGACCACTGGAGTCAAATCTTTTATAACACTTTATTAATTTAACCGAGTGTCCCTGGTTCTGGCTCTGTGTCTGCCCCTAGCTTATAGCACTGCTAGAAGCTACATCCTGTGCCTCATATGTTACTGAAGCTGCTGCCACTGTGAATATTAAATGAGATCAGTTTAAGGAGACAGAACCACATTTCTCTAAACACTACAGAATGCATGGGTGTACAGCCCAATTTTGTGATGGGAGCTTCTGCTTCTTTATGATGATACACCACTTGCATGAAAGTACTCAGGACACTGGCATTGTTTGCCATTTTTGTCCTGGCCTTACTACCTGTACTGGAATTGTGGAGCTCGGATGGTGCTTTTTATCTGGTCATGGCCCCACCAACAGGTCATGGGGGCCAAGAACACAAGTTTGCTTTGCAGCTGCAGCCACTACGGAGAATGTAGGTTGGGATTTATTTCCAGTTGGTGCTCTTATCATTTGATTTTAGTCAAGTCTTCAGGGGACCAGAGGGTGAAGCCAGGCCACAGGATGTGTTTTGTGGAGGCAAGCCCAATATGAGCAGTGGATGTTGACAGAGAGGAAACAGAAAGAGAGTGAAAAAGATGACAAGTTAGGGGAAGCCACAGCATCAGAAGGAGCAGATAGCAGAGTAGCAGATGCAACAGGAAGGAGAGGAGGCTCCAGAGGGGGACATGCCCATCTCCAGATCTGACAGGTATGGAAAGGAGAACAGGCAGAGCCATATGAGTTGGGACCATGGGCAGTTGCAGAGTGTTGTATTTAAAATACAAGGTGGCATATGGTCTTTGGGGAGTGAGTGAAACTTGGATCGATGGACTGCACCCAAAACAGTAAAAACCTGACTGACTGATCTGTCCAACCTTGCACAACTTGCACCAAGTTTTATTGTTTTTGGTCCTGCTCTCTGGATTTTACCAGGCCCCTAATCTATGCAGGGCTACAACTGACTCAATACCTATACATTAGCTGGCCCAGTGCCATGACAGGCAGGCGGGGTTGCCCACTTCCACACTGGCAACCTGGGTTTGGGACTGGATCAGGGTCACATGATGGTGAGGAGGGGGAAGGAAGATGGACAATCCACTGACTGCTGTCCTCCTTCAAGGAAGGAGGATGGCATGTGATTCACACCATGGCATTCAATCTGACCTTATTTATTTATTTAAGAGTTTTACCAGGAAGGCACACGTTGGGAAAGGGGAGACTCAAGGAGGAAAATAGTTTGACCCATCAGGACCCAACAGGCTCTGTACCGCTACCAGTGACACCAACTTTCACCCATGGTGTGGCTGTGGGTTGCATCAGAAGGGGACTGGTTAAGAGGAGCAAGAGGATAAACTTGTTAAAAAATGATACCTATTACTTTGATAGCTTCATCAGTGGATACAGTCCCAATGTATCTAACTAATACGAATGTGTACATTTTATATTTTACTTGGTTTTGGAGCTGGAAAAGGAACACTTAGATGCTCATGAACTATTAAAACTTGAGTTATTAATTTGTTAATCTTGGCCTTTGCACTATCTATACTCAACAACTACATAGCAAATACAAGCAAGCAAACAGTTGGCAATGACAAAAGCTTTGTTTCTGCTGTTTTTCTTTACTTCCTTTGTGCAGAGGCTTGTAGACTTCACTATGCCATCCCTTAACTTGGCTGACTGTTTCTTCATCCCACCCAGGTCGCCTTCCTCTTCTAGGAAATCTCACAAATCATTTTTCAAGAACCATGTTTTCTACATAGTACTATCTTCTTCCCTGTACAGCATATGATATATCAGGACTGGTATCCACTACTTATTAAGACTGCTATCCATTTTCTTCATGAAGAAAGTCTATGTGAACTGCAGTCTTATTTCATTAGAAGATGCTTAGCAGCAAACCGCAGGCTGCCAGAGTTTAATACCTTACTCAGATCTCTCGGATATATTTTTGTTTGTCCTTTACTTCATGTTTTTGCAAAGCATGAATCAAAATTGTCATGATACATGATTTAATAAATCATGTAGACACAAGATTAAAGTTAATCATAATAAGACACCGTAGTATGGTCTTTTCCATGGTGAATCTGTCTGTACTACAAGTCTAAGCATAGTATTACAGTTTGCTATAGCAACACTGTAGTATATACATGGATGGATATATCAGGAAGTCTAAAGAATGCCATTAGGGTTGTAGTTTATGCATAAGGTTATTTCTAGTCCTATCTAAGGTATAAGTTCCTGCCATGCCCAGTGTGGTTTTGTTTGTGTATGTCCACTGTCTCTGAGAAGAATAAAGATGTCCACTGGCTATCATGCTGTCTCTGAGTCTTTATGTGAGGGCAAAAAGATATATTACAAACACAAAGAAGCATAATATTATTATAGTATCATAGTACTATTGATTGTTATGTTCTTGTCATGCCTGAGGGCCTGGGCATCTAAAAATCATTGACAACTATTGTGAGTCATCAGAATTAGCAACTGATGACAACTGCATGATGTCATCATCTGACTTCTTCAAACAGCATTCTGCTCCTTTCCCATCCACATCATCACAAATCAAGTTCATGTTTTTCTCAGCATATAAATAATTAAATAAATAATAAAATTACATTAAAATAAAAAGCACAGATGCTGACTGGATCTGAAAACAACATATCCATTGTCATCACAAATAACATTTTCTTTGCATATCAATTAAAAATAATAGATAACAAGTAATGAAAAAAGATTCGTATTAGGTATCTCAACATATTTATATTGGAAGCGAGGAGAATGAGAGGTGATATGACAGAGACCTTCATGTACCTCGCAAGGCAGGGGTGAACAGGGTACAGGATATGAGTCTCTTTCAGATGAGAACTAGCACCAGAACTGGGGGCAAGGGATGCAGCTAGGGGGTGGTAGTTCCAGTGAGATATGTATGGAAATATTTGTTCAGGAAAAGCGTGGCAGATACCTGGAACAAATTGCCAGCAGTAGTGATGGAGGAGAAAACAGTAGGAAGCTTTAAACATGTGCAGGATAGATCTAGGGAAATATTATCAAATATTCAGGGAAGAGGGATGGTTGCTGGAGGACAGTTAGAGTATGCGGAAACACATTAGGCAGGGAATTTCTAGGCAGACTGGGAGGGCGAATCAGTCCTTTTCTGCTGAAAAAGTCTATGTTTCTGTGTTTCTAGTATCACCATAGTACTGTTTATGATCATATCTTGTTATGGTCACTCTTAGAATGTTTAATACTCCAATAAACATTGTTAAGAGCAAGAATGTGCATTCTACCTGGTCATACTCTTTCACCTCCTTAACTGTCTTTATGTGGTGCTAGTTATTGATATCTGAATTTTTATTATGCTTGCAAAATAGCATGACACTGCCAGTTTTGCTTTTGTACAATTTTTATGAAATTACATTAAATTCCAAAATAATTTATCTTTCTTCCCTAAATTGTGCATATGTTAGTAATTAAAAATGTGCAATTTCAGTAAATAATGTAAAATATTTCAGAAACTGCACATTTTTTAAATGTAAGTTCTTAAAATTTATACTTTCAGCAAATAAGGCCACTGGATGGTTATACTCCTTCCCAATGTTTTCCCTGCAATGAACAGCTATTAGTACAGTTTCCATGTACAATTTCTGATGGTGCTACTAGCTATACAGTACATTTCAGTTCTTGTACCTAGGAATTGCAACACTGCATTTGTAATTAACTGCTGCTCACAATGTAGGACATAAACCTATGTGTGGGGCACTATTAATGCTCTGGATGATCACAGACACAAAAATAAACTTTTTATTTACAGCTGCTAGCACAATTTTCCTATACAGTATATACAGTCACAACTGTTACAGGGTATACACAGTGAATTTCAATGCTGAAACCCAGGAATGACAGCAATGCACTCTTCTGCTGCATACTGTATGTCATAGAACCTTCACTTGTACTGCAGCTATTTGTTCACAAAATTAAAATAGTTTTCCTTTTAACATACAGCTGCAAGCATAATTTTCTTGTACACTCTCTACTGGTGCTATGACTGTGGAAAAGCTGTGCTGACACCTGGGAATTGCAGCACTGTAGTCATACTTGGCTGCTGCATATGACTTGGAACCCCTACTTGAGTGGTGTGCTTGGGTATGCCCCCCATACGGTGACACCAACACAGTGAACTACACTCCTGTT
The DNA here is from genome assembly GCA_016271365.2 of Neoceratodus forsteri. NCBI lineage: Eukaryota > Metazoa > Chordata > Ceratodontiformes > Ceratodontidae > Neoceratodus > Neoceratodus forsteri. Next base: position 739,124,881 of record CM057458.1, read on the forward strand.
GGCAAAATCAACACTTTGCCGACTGGTCACTGTGTTGGTGTGCCCGAGACAGGGGCAAGCTGTCTCCCGGTTCTGCACCCTTACCCCAAGTTAACTCAGACTGGAGTTAACAATACTTTAGTTGGGTGGTGGGGGCGTGGAGCCCCCACGTGGGAATTTCTGGGATGAAGCCCCCCACTAGAAAAACAGGACCGGGAGTCTGCAAGGTATCATGCTGGCCATGATTTGTGGTTGACATGATTCCTATCGCTGTATAGCCGGTTGACATTAGAGATGTCGAACCAGCATGGTAGAGCTGTGTGCTTGTACTGCTATGGACTGATTACATAAAACAACAAAACTTTTTTTAATATATAGCTGATAGCACAATTACAGTTTCAGCTGGTGCTATTGCTGTATGGTGAGTTTAAATGCTTACACAGTGGAGTTACAGCTCTGCATGTGCACCATGATGCTGCATATGAAACAGGGCCCCCATCTGAGTGGTGTGTTTGTACTGCTACTGGCTTATCAAAAAAAAGTTGTCATTTTAATATACAGCTATTAGCACAATTTACCTGTACAATTTTGGCTGACACTACTACTGTATTCCAGGTTGGATGTGATGCAGGTGTTTATAGATTGTGCAGATGCATGGAATGTGGCTAGAGATGTGGTTTTGGAATAAATCAACAATCATGGCTTTGGAATGCCAAGGTGTTGCACAATTTCAGAATACTGCAGGAATAACATTTCAGAATGGTGCAGGGGAGTGCTGTCCCAGTGGTGCAGAGGTCTGAGGCACCTAGTGCCTTACCTCTCCCACACTGGTGACCTGTTTTGGGAAACAAGTAAGGATTGTGGGGAGGGGGGTCAGCTGGAGAGGGGAGGGCCTGGAGTAGGATTGAGTAGCCAGTAGGCGCTCTCCCATCCTGGGTAATGGAGGTTGGTATTCTCAGTGCTTGCCTGTCACTGAATGGAGGCTCAGTGGTAGTGCCATGCAGATGGGGGACCAGGCACTAGGCTAGGGTGGGCAGAGCAGAGACTTATGGATCCAACATGTATGCATGGCAAAGGTATATGATGCCCACTGGCAGTACCTCTACCCGCCACATCACCAGGAAGCCTGGAGAGAGGAACTGGATATTGTGTTTCGGGGGGGTCAGACCTCCCTCTTCTTACCCTGATATGGGGTGAACCATCTGGGTGCCCTTGCTTCTGGTGACTGGGGGAGATGTAGCACAGTAGAAGGGGTGGCTACAGCTGACAGAAGTGAGCCTCCCTTGCTGTGGCTCCAGGTGACAAACACAATATAAAAAAAAAATGAATGCTGCATTGATGCAATTTTGTAGTACAACTGGGACACAAAAGTTTGGAATATGGTAGGGGCACTGAAATTCATGCTGTAATAGAGACACTGAAATTTGGAATGTAATAGGTCACAACATTTTTGAATGTGTCAGGGGTGCAATTATAGAGCGTATTGGACACAACTGTGAAATGTGACAGGGATAAGTAATTTTTGAATGTGGGAGATCAGCAATTTTAATGAATGTGGTGGGACTGAGCAATCTCAGAATGTTGTAGGGGTGCACAATCTCAGAATGTGGTAGTGGTGTGCAGTCTCAGAATGTGGTGTGGATGTACAATGTAGAAATGTGGTGGAGAAGATCCATTTCAGAATGTGGCAGAGATGCACAGTTTCTATTTTGGTGGGGATGCAGAATTTTAGAATGTGGCAGGAAGGCATCTTTTCAGAATGTGGTGGCAATGCACAATTTTGGAATGTAATGGGAATGCATAATTTCAGTATGTAGCAGTGATGCATGGTTTTCTAATGTGGAAGGGCAGCACAGTTTTGGAAAGTGACATGGATACCCAATTTCAGAATGTAGTGGGAACACAGTTTTATGGTAAAAGAGGGACACCCAATTTTGAAATGTGGCGGTAATGCTTATTTTCAGATTGTGCTTATGATGCACAGTTTCAGATTGTGGCAGAAATTCACAATTTCTGAATTTGGCTGGGATGTGAAATTTAACAGAAATGCAGGATTTTGAAATGTGGTTAGAATGCACAATTCAAAATGTGCTGGGGACATGCAGTTTCAGAATGCACATTCCAAAGTTATGTGTCCTCACCCTGTACGGTCTCCCCTTGTTGCCCATCCTACTCGGGAGGTGTTATGCAATGCCAGGTCTATTAAGAACATGACTGCTTTAATAGTGTCATCTGACCTGGCTTGCATCATCGAGATCTGGCTGGATGAAAATGCTGGCCTAGTATTGGCTTCAGCAGTTCTAGCCGGGTACTCAGTGATGCATCACCTGAGGATGGAACATAGGGATGGGGGTGTAGCCATCTGTTTTAGATCAGAATTGAACCTAATGGAGGTACCAGTGGGGACTACCAACTCCTCTGAATGTATCATGGGCGAGGGTGTATATTCCAATTTAAAAAGCCTGATTTTTGGTTCACTTTCTTACCCACCCTTTCTATGTGAGGAACTAAGCTTAAACTAGGGTCAAGCAAAACACCAAAATAGTTAAAATGATTTACCAATTGGAGTATTCCCCAATTTTTCCAATAATATGTAACTGATTCTTTTTCTTAAATAATCTCTGTGTAGTTCTAAACATCATTATTTTAGTCTTGGTCTCATTTAAATTAACCATGAGCCCAGAATTATACAGATTAGAAAGGTAAGCCAATCATTATCTTATCCGGCAAATTGATCTGCAATAATTTCAATGATTTGGCTGTGTCTTTTTGGCCTGTCACTTCCTGCACATATATAGCAACTGCAGATGGGCTCCATGTGAAAAGAGCACCTACAAAATGGTGTCAACTAAAACAATGAACAAATAACAGCCACAACAAAAATGTCAAGGAACACTACAGCATGCTCCGAAAACAGCCAACAGCTTCATTGACTTCTTCTGTGGGGGGGGGGCTCTGCCCTCCACAACCCCCTTTGCATCGAGCTTCACCTGCTGCACCACCCAAATTAATATTACAAACACTGGGGGTGACACAATTCAGGGACAGGAAAAAACTCAGGAGGAGGGATACTCTCTAAGGGGACACAAATCAGGGAGGGGGAGAAAGTTGGTGGGCAATCAAATATTCATACTGGGGGGTGAAATAGATAAACATGATGGGGGCAATAAAACATTCCCACACCAGGGTGGAGGGAAACAAAGTCTCAGTAGGTAGCACACTCGCCTCTGAGGCTGGGAGATCAGAGGGCTGTGGGTTCAGTTCCCACATCTGGCACTTGGGTTAATATCCCAGTACTGACACTGTAGTGCAGCATGAGAGGGGTGCTGCACTTCTGAGGTGCCATCTTTTGGATGAGACGTTAAACCGAGGTCCCATCTGCCTGGATTGGTGGTAGTTCAGGTGGATGTTAAAGATCCCATGACACTTATCGAAAAGAGTAGGGGAATTTCCCCGGTGTCCTGGCCAAATTTCCCTCATTCACTAAAAATACCACCAACAGCTTAATCTGGTTCAAGGTCAGTTGGTATTCATCTGTACCCCCCTTCCCCTAGGTCGTGCCTGAAAATAGGCAGGATTTGTCTAGTGCACTTACCCAGTCAACAAAAACTAAATAAATAAATAAATAAATAAAGTCGGGAGGGTGGAATGGGAATAAAAAAAAAACTCCCCACATAGCCAGTCCTGAACCCAGATCTGCCAGCCACACAGGCGGGGACTGTAACCACTATGCTACATGGTCAGCTGTGATCTGGCCATCCAAACAACTGTCTGTATGCTTCAAAAAACTCCCTATTTCACTGATTGCCAAAACTACAGTACTGGACTTAACATGCACTATTAATACAAATAATTTACCAATTGCTATTTTGTACTCACCCAAATTGACTTGCTCAGATTAAGTCTCTCTTTTCATGGGATATCCTGCAGAGGTACCCATGACAAGACCATGTGTCATGTCAAAGGCATTCAATCCCCATCATCTTCACATCTGATTCATCCATAGCATACACATCCCAACACACACCACAAAATGACTCTGAAGATGGTATGAGTCCAACATTTGTAATCACATGCTCAGACATGGAACTGCTCAAAAAACTCCTTTCTTATTAGATAGCAGCCTACAGGGAATGCTAACTGATGCCTAGGTTTCCCAGAGGTTTCCTCTTAGAAGTGGGTCTTTACTCTCCTAAGTGCCAAAATTATTGCATCTGAGATTCAGGACATTTTCAGTCTGACTGTTTTTGGATTGAATTGTTTCCTTTTGCCCATCTCCATACATCCAGACATTTCTTGTAGGGTGGAAACATGCACTGAAACTGCAAAAAATGTTTCACAAGCATCTAGACATCCTCCCTGGCTACCCCAGTGAATGGTAAGGTTACAGACCTGTGGTTTGATGGGGGGAGCCTATGATGGACTTCTCTTACTCAGATCACTACTTAGGCAATAAGGCATGACAGGGAGTGTGGTGTGGTAGATAATGGCCCAAGTCAGGTAGGTTAAAGTGTGAGGCAAAACTGCATGCTTCTACCACCCAAGAAGGGCCATTAGCTGACCATAACACATTCCTTGGAGTGCTTTATTGTGATAATGTGATGGGACCGTTTTAGTAAATCAGATGGTTTTTTTTAAACACATTTTTGATCAGCTACTTTAACTGAGCTGTTCTGCTAGAATAACAGTCTGGTTAAAATTACCTCTTGGCCAATCAGGAGCCAGCATTCTTTCTATCCACTTCATAATTAAGGTTATCTGGTTGTGGGAGGAGGGCTCTTGTTTCCTTTAGCCTAGGTCTGTCTGCCTAAGCATCTCATATAGGGTTGAACATTCAAACAAACCACCAACAATCACATTCCACAAGGAGCCATACATCTTCCTGGGCAACACCATTGAACCTCAGGAATCCATACTACTGATATCTATACCACTTTACATGACAATCCAATCAACAGCTTTCAAAATATGATTAAAAATGCAACAGCAGTCCAACATGGGAGGGAAAAGGATTATACCTCTTACTCAAATCCATGAATAGATGTACTAGAGTATAATTTATTTTTTATGATGATAGCTCTTCATTGTACTACAGGCTCATGCAATGAAGAGCTTAACATTTCAAACCTTACTTCCATCTTTTTGGTAATAAATTTGGAGTTAAAAAGAAAATGTATAAATGAAGACTGACTGCATCTTTGATGAATGGTAAAGATCTCATCTCCAAGTTAAATCAACAGAAAGGAGAGTTTCTAAGATTAAATTATGGCAAGGAAGGTTCACTAGTAATTCTCTGGAAGATTTTTAAAAAGTAATTTCTGTGAAGGCAATTTGATGTACTGTACATCCTGGAAGAAAAGAATAACAGAAGAACAGGAAAATTAACTAGAAACTCAATTTAAAACTACAGCAGAAATGTATAACAAAAAGTAGCCTATCTAAAAGCCTTATAAGGACTTAGGGCCAGGTAATCAATTTACTCAAAGATTATATAGGAAAAAAAGCTTATACTTCAAAAACAAGCACACTATATCATGGTTTTGGCCCAAGAGCAGAAACATACTGGTTTACAATCTTGGGGTGAGCAAATGTAAAAATTGACAACTTTGATTAGGCTTCAGTTCAGAATTCCTGTCTGTGGTTTGGCTTTGACACTTTGTCCATAGACTTAAATGAAGGTAAGAGACATTCCTTCACCACCCCTTTCCCACTGCACTCATTCACAACTTATTCTAACCCCATTCTTCCAGTTAAAAACAAAGGACCTGATTTTAAAATGTCAAACTTTGGAGCAATGTACCTGCACCAAAAGGCTTTGATGCAAGTGGCACCTTGTGTCAAAGTTTGAGGCAATCCCAATTTTTTGAGTGCAGGCTTCATCAAAATCAGGATGCCTTGCACTAAAGCCACCCCTGCACCACCCTTGTGGTAGAAGCACCCTTGAACAAGGGTGGAGCTGCACCATCCCCTTTTTCAGAATTTTAGAAGCCTTGCCATGGATGCAACAGAAAGCTCAACTTAGACCAGGCAGGAGGTGGCCTAAGGCCCATGCACCACCACCAGACAGAGCAGCAATTGGGGGCCCCTGAAAGTAGGGGACTGTGGGCAGAAGGAGCATGGGTAGTGCCTTTGGGGGGTTGGGCACACATCAGCAATGTCAGAGTGCTGAGGTGACACCCAGTGGGGATGACATGCATGATGTCAGTGAGCTGATCAGCCTGGGTACAAGGGGATTGGCAGAGATGTACCATGATCCAGCCTCAGCACCTGTCCCATAGGTGCCACAGTCCACAACTCTATAGGTGGGAAGCAGTGGTTGCAGGTTGGGGGTGCCAGTGGTGGAGTGAAACATTCCACGGCAGTGCAGCAGTCTTCTGGTACCCAGTCCCCTGCATGGTGGTAGTCTACTTCCCTCCTACAGAGTTGGGAACTGTGGTACCTGTGGAGCAAGTGCAAGGGCTGTGCCCACCTGGGACAGGTCAGAGTCTGTCTCTTCTGACCCCCTCTACCCAGGCTGATCAGCTCTCTGCCATTGCAAGTCAACACAGCCTGGTGGCAACTCAGCACCATGACATTGCCAACATGTCCCCGATTCCCCCCAGGGCATTCTCCATGCTGCTTCTGCCCCACTTCCCTACTTGGCAGGATATTAACCCCCCACCTTCCCAGCTCTTCTGGGATTGTGCTGGGGGAGAGGTGGACAGATCCCTGTGTCAAATCCCATAGGTGCACCAAATGTCTGTTGCAACCCTGTACCTGTGGCAACTCCTGGGTCTTTGGTGCAGGGACATCCTGTTTTATAAAATAGAGCACAGGGTCCCTGACATACCTGGAGTTTGCCACAGCCCTAGAGCAACGCAACTTGCGTCGCTCTAAGGGCACTTTAAAAATCAGATCCAAAAACTGAGTCAACATCTGGCACAGTGCCAGGAATAGGACATTTAATTTTTAATAAATGAATGTCTGTGGAGGGAGAAGTGTAGACTGTAACTGCGAAGAGGAAAGGGGTACCATTAGGACCATCCCAAGCCACCTGGAAAGGACTAAAGTGTTACTGTTTTTAATTATGTGACTGAAGGTTGATGTGATCAAAAGTGGCCTGAAGTTTGATTGTGCCAAATTGATGGTATGAATGTTGAATTTCAGCACATTCATAAAATTCAGCATCAGCTCATTCTTATTTAAAGCTTAAAAATATGTACCAAAAAAGCAGAATTTCTAAAAGTGTGGCATCCTTGTATCAGTGCTCCAGATGAGATGAGTAATATCCTATTTTACTTACTGTTTTAAAGAAATACTCTTTAAAAATGTTTCATTAATGCTGATATGTAGCTGATACAAATGATTCATGTCCAGAGCAACAGTGCTTCACAACATTTCTGGTCCCTCCAGAACACACGTGCACTTCAGGAATAGCAAGGCAAGGCATTTTAATTTGTAAAACAACCTAGCCCAAGGGCTTAAAGCTCTTCACAGAAGATGAGAAAAACAATGAACTAAACAGTAACACATTACATGCTCAACTACAAATGTATTTATTTAATTATTTATTTTATTTAAGTCATATTTTACCAGGTTAACAATCAGGTCCCAGGAGGGTCATTTCTAGTAGCAACCTGGGTGTAGGAAGGGGTGCATAGAATAGCAGAGATAACACATACTTACATATTTCAAAGAACACGAAGGTGGTACATACAAACAAATTAAATAGTGCAAAGAAATCCAAAAAGATACATATTTGCAGAGTGCAAAAAGAATACATTTATACTGCAACTGCCATATTGACTACTGGGGAGGATATATAGGTACACAGTGCCGGTAAGCTTGTATTGCAGTCATGTTAATTCGGTATAAAAATCTACAATGTTAAAGAGCAGAAGTCTTACACATACTGATTCATATATGATTATGATACTTTAGACTATGGTGAGCATGGTTGTTATTTACTTATAAGTCTCATAATTGTCTTATACCAGTGGATGATTTTAACTGACTCTTGTATTTTATTGTTCTTGTCATTCTTAAGTTTGAGATTGTTATTTATTGATATTTTATTGGTATATTTGTGTTTTGTAAAGTGCCCTGAGCTTCAGGAATAGAGAACTTCATGAATAAAATGTTACTTACTTATATACTATATCAGAAGAACAAGTCCCAGTGAATGAATGTCTAGCAGCAGTTGTGGCAGGTCTGAGGTGTTGTGTAGTGCACCTCAATCAAGGATTTCACCAATTGGAAGTTGGGAGCAGAAGCAAGCTTGGTAGCGAGGCTGTTCCAAATGTTAGGGAGTTTACATCTAATTGAGGTCTGCCCTAAGTTACCCCTGCAGTGTGGGATGTGCAGCCAACCTTCTTTTTCTAACCTAAGTAAGTAGGATGAATTAAAGGAGGGGGAGAGGATATCCAAGAGGTTGCAACTTAGTTTGCCTGATCAGTATTTGGTGCTTTCATGGCAGAATGTAGTGAGTGCCTCACAGAGGGAAGGGCCCACCCTAGATCATTATACATGGAGCAGTGGTAGGTACATAGACACAGGGCATAGAACAGTGTGGGAAGTTTGGTTAGGGTAGTTAGGTAAGTTCTAGTGCAGATAGCATCCCCATAGTCCAGAAGTGGGAGGATCAAGAATTCCACCACATTTTTCCTGGTGTTGAGGGGCAAGGAACGTTTCACCTTATATAGTGCTCCAAGTTTTGTGAAGCACTTGGCTACACCAGGGTAGTCGTGGAGGAATAGAGGCACACCCAGTCAATTGTTCCACTCCACAATCCATACACCATTCTGGGGGAGCATACTTCCCCTATGGATGCATCCACTGAGGAGACTAAGGAGGTTGCAGACAACTGTCACAAGGGAGGCCCTCAGGAAGGAGGCAGAGGACACCACAGGGAAAGGAAGCAGCTCCTGGTGGGGGACTCAATTGTTAGGGGGATGGAACTTGGGGGAGCAGGGAAAACTGAAGTAAGGTGCTTGCCTGGTGCCATGGTTTGGAGGGACAGGAAGCGCATCCTTAGGATCACGAGAAAGTTGCACAGGAGTCTGAGCTGGACATCATTGTCCACCTAGGGACAAATGACTTGGCTCATCATGAGATTACAGCAGAGCAGAAGGTCTTTGTAGAGTTGGGGAGGGGCCTAAGACAAGTAGCACACCCAGTATCCTTCTCAGAGGTGCTGCTTGTCAGTGGCATGTTTGAGGCGAGGGTACTTTGCACCATGCAGTTTAATGAATGGTTGAAAAAATGGTGTGGAGCACAGGTGTTTGGCTTCATTGGGGACTGGGGTTCCACCTGGAGGGACACCAGCCTATACTGGCAGGATGGTCTGCATCTGTCCAGGAAGGTGATGGAATCACTTCTGAAGGAAAGAATTGTCGAGTACCTAGAGGCCAGGGGGGCACAGTACTCAAGGCAGCATGGATTCACAGTAGGAAGGTCATGCCAGATGAATCTAATAGATTTCTTTGACTGGGTGACCAAAGTAGTATATCAGGAAGGGACTGTGGACATGGCCTACCTAGACTTTAGCATTTGACTCAGTCCCACACAAAAGATTAATGTACAAGTTAACCAGCCTGGGAGTGTGTCCCAAGATGATAGCCTGGGTAAAGAATTGGCTGGAGAATAGGACATAGAGGTAATAGTAAATGGAGTCCACTTGAAGAAAGGGGGTTACTAGTAAAATTGTGAATCTAGTATTAGGACCGGTCCTCTTCTATGTCTTTATAAGCAACATTGCAGAGGGACTGGAAGGAAATGTATGTCTTTTTGCAGATGACAAAAAGATCTGCAACAGAGCTGATGCAGAAGGTGGGGCGGAAAGGATGAAAATGGCCTTGACAAAGTTAGAGGAATGATCAAATGTATGGCAGCTTAGATTCAATGCTAAGAAGTGTAAGGTAATGCACCTAGGAAACAAAAACCCAGGGGAAGAGTACACAATGGGGGGGTGAGATACTAACAACAACAAAAATGGAAAGGGACCTGGGGGTAGTAATATCAGATGACTTAAAGGTGGGCAAGCAATGTGAGTGGACAGTAAGGAGGGTTAGGGGATACTGGGATGCATAGGGAGAGGCATCACCAGTAGAAAACAGGAAGTTGTCATCCCTCTGTTCAGACAGCTGGTGAGACCCCATCTGGAGTACTGTGTGCAGTTCTGGAGACCCAATCTCTGCAAGGACATAGGATGGAAGCTATCCAGAGGAGGGCAACTAAAATGGTGCAGGGTCTGCACCGGAAGACATATGAAGAGAGACTAAAGAAGCCTAATATGTATAGCCTCAAGGAAAGGAGGGAGAGGGAGGACATGATAGAAACTTTCAAGTACCTCAAGAGAATCAGCAAAGTCCAAGAGGGTAGCATCTTTCAAAAAAAGAGGTGTGCAAGAACAAGGGGACACAATTTGAAGATAGAGGAGGGGGCAGCTCAGAGGTAAAGTAAGGAAGTCTTTTTTCACAGAGAGGGTTGTGGATGCATGGAACAGCCTTCTAGAGGAGGTTGTGGAGTCAAAAACAATGGTTGAATTCAAGCATGCATGGGACAGTCATAAGGCAATTCTAGGGGGTGGGTGTAGAAAGAAGTAGGCTGCTGGTTAACTAGGATCTACAGCTCATCCATTAGGTAGGGAAATGAGCAGTTTGGGTGGGCCAAATGGTCCTTATCTGCCATCAAATTCTGTGTTTCTATGTTAAGTTTAAAATGCCTTACAAAACATTTCTTCTTATGATTGGTGTTTACAGACCCCCCAAAATTAAAGAGTATGTTTTAACACATTACGTGATTATCTTTAACCTTGTATAAATTCACGTGAAATTTTGATGACGGGTGACATTAATGAGAATTGGTTGTCTATAGATATGCATCATAGCTTTAAGGAACTACGAGGCAATTTAAGTTTGGTCCAGTTAATTAAAGACCCCACAAGAATTAATATAAAGGATCCCTGCAAATCAACCTTACTGGATTTGATTTTTACAAATTATCCCCAACATTATGTAGTGGAGTCTTATTGGACTCCTTTTCTGACCACCAGTTAAATTTTGCTTCCAGAAATAAATCAACTGTACCTAAATCTGGACAAACTTTATGATTGTATCTCCTTTATGTAGGATGTTGAACATATTACATGGGGTCATCTTGAACTTATACCTACAGCTACTGAGTTGTGTGATTATTTTTATGAAGAATTCATGAAAAGATGTAATTATCATACCTAATAAAAAAGAGGCTAACCAGACATGAAGGAGTTAAGTGGTTCTCAGCACAGCTCTTTAAATTGAGGAAAGAAAGGATAAGGCATACCACAGGGCTAGAAATACTACAGTTAATAGAGACTAAGAAATATTTAAGCATTCACAAAATGTGTACACTTCGGCAATAAGGATGGCAAAGCAAAAATATTTTAAATCTAACCTGGAACAAAACTCAAAACAAAATCCCAGGATGTTTTGGAAAACTATGACAGACCTGATGGGTAGGAACAGTTCCTCATTAGTGAACAAGATACAACTTGATGGATTCTCTACCCATTAGAAAATGATTTGATAAACACCTTTAATAATTATTTTAGTAATATAGGATCTACATTGGGAGGCCAGTTTGCTATCATGTATGATACTGATAAAAATAAGGATACACATGTACTTTTGAACATAGAAAATGTTGAGTTTAGTCATATTTCTGTAGCTGAAGTAAGGGCTGAATTGTTAAAATTAAACATCACTAAGGACGAAGGACCAGACAGAATCCCATCAAGGCTGCTAAAGTATGAGGCCCCCTTCCTGGCTTATCCCTTGTCCCTAATTTTCAGTCTCTCCAATAGTACTGAAGAACACCTGGATAGTTGGAAGGTAGCTATGATTAAGCCAATATTTAAATTAGGAAATAGGGATGAATTAGGTAATTATCATCCCATTTCTTTATTGCCACAGGTTTCCAAAATATTTGAGAAAGTAATAGCTAAACAATTAAAAGGAAATCTGGAGTCTAGAAACAAACTGTGTTCCTACCAGTCTGTGTTTAGAGCTCATCATAGTACCCAGATTGCTTTGGTCAAAGTGATCAGTGATATTTAGGCGAACCTAGACAGGAGAATGATGGTTGGAGCCTTGTTCATAGATTTGTCCAAGGCATTTGACACCTTGAACCACAACATTCTCCTGTCCAGGCTCTGGGATATCAGAGTGTCAGAACCAGCACTTAGTCGGTATGATTCTTATCTTACTAACAGAAAACAATATGTTGAAATTGGGCCTTATAATTCCAATATGGTTAGAATTGATTCTGGTGTGCCCAGGGTTCTATCCTGGGGCCACTGTTATTTATATATATATATATATATAGAGAGAGAGAGAGAGAGAGAGAGAGAGAGAGATTAATGATTTGAAATTTGTGGATGGAAATATAAGGTGTCATCTTTATGCTGATGACACCATAATCTTTGCTGAAGGGGATTCTGTTGCTATCATTAATGAGCAACTTCAGTGGGCTTTTGACCAAGTACAGACATTCTTTGTTACTCATCTTCTGGTGCTCAATAGTACTAAAACACAATCAATTCTATTTGGAAACAGATCAGAAATGAATGAACATAGTCTGGTCCTGACTACCACGGAAGTGTTAAAAATCCAATAGGTTCTCAAATATAAATATTTTAGGATGTGGCTGGATCATGCTTTTAAATGGGATGAACACTTTGATAAAATGCTGAATGACTTAGGTAGGAAATTGGGCCTTTTATATAGATTCGGAGGTAATATGACTCCAGATATTAGGCTGCAAATTGTAACTTAATGATCATTCCCTTTTTGGATTATGGTGACATAGTCTATTTTAGGGCCTCCAGTACCCAGTTAGAAAGGGTTGATTTAATGTTCAATAAATTTGCTTGTTTTGTATTAGATGTCCCTCAAAATATTCATTGGTGTGTTCCGTACCATTCATTAAATTGGCAAAACCATCAGAATGTAGAAAATTCCACCTTATTCAATTTATATACAAATTGTGGAAAGGGGCCTTCCCCAAATATACAATATTTTGGAGTTATTTTACTTGAGAACTATTAAGAGTAACTTGAGGTCAGCCAAAGGCATCACATTCATAGTGTCCAGATTTAATATAGGGATTGGTAGATCCACAGTAATCTTTAGAGGGTCTGTATTGTGGAACTCTGTACCTATCAGGTTCAGACAAATCAACTCACAAGTTAGACTAAAAGAGATTCAGACCAGGCTAAAAGCTGAGACATAGGCATCAAATAATTGTTGTGGGGATGCTGTTATATAAATTATGAAATAGTCTATTTAGATTCAGGGGGCAAAGTGGGATTATTTGTCTGTTCTTATGAAAATGTGTATAACTATTTATAAACTATAAATCTTTGTGCATCTCTGGAACTAAGTGTTTTCTTTTTGATATTGTAACCATTGTACTGCTTGAATTTTGCAGTTAATTGCTAATTGAAAATTAGCTATGCTCAATGGAGTGATTCTGATTCACCTGACTGAATAAAAATGATTTGCTACTACTACCACTGCTACTACTACTATTACATATAGGATTAATGAATATGACAGGTAGCATGGGTGTGCCACAAGGATCTGTCTTGAGTTTGGTCTACTCATTTTCTTTGTTGTGTTAATGTCCTACCAAATGCTGTACTATGTGTCGATTAAGATGATATAGCCATCAAAAAGTACTAGCATTCTGCCATTGCCAATGTTTCCCTACTACTGTTTAAAAACCACTTAACTCTAAATACTGATAAACTAAAACTGGGCTTATGGAGTCTAACCAATGGCTTTCTAGAATGGAAACATTTAAGGTTTATGCTAATGGATATCTTCTTGCAACTATGAACACTAACAAACACATAGGAGTTTACCTTGGTAACTTCTTCACATTTCACCCTATCTATTTAAATGTACTTGAAAAATACCTGCACAGTTGTCTTTCTTTAGGAGAAATACACATTGCTCCTCTCAGAAAATAGCACATACAGTCTACAATGCCATACAGTAAGTCTTCCACACATTGAATATGCTGACATAATATGGAGCAATACCGAAGCCAGAGACTCCTAGGGAGACTACACGTTTTGCAAATATATTTATTCAACGGTTGGTAACCACTGTCAGTGAGATGAACATGCATCTACCAAATACGGTGTACTTCTGTTTGAACAGTTTAGTCCCAGATTACTTATTTTCATTTATTTATTTATTTATTAGCTTTTGGTAACCGGGTAAGTACACTAGGCAAAAAAAACAAAACTGTCTATTTTCATGTATGACCCGGGAGGGTACAGATTGAGATGATAGCAGTAACAATAGTAAGGTACAGCAATGGCAACAATTAGGAACATAATGAAGATAACATTCTATACATTCAATAAATCAGCAGCAGACATCACAGAAATTAATACAAGACAAAGGTAATAGTAAAATGTTAACACCAATAATAGTAGAATACAAGTATGGCATAATATGCATGTAACAGTCAAATAGCCTAGCTAGGGGAGTGAATAAAAAAAATAATAAAGAAATACATTTATTTTTTGATTGTGTTTGGAGAACATTTGAGATCAAGAGGTCTTTTTCAAAGGTATCAAAGTCTGTCAAATTACATACAACTGCAGAACAAGTTAAATTCAACAGCAGATCAATACAATCAACAACAGTACAAGAAAAAGTGTGCACAGGGATAGTGGTGCTCAATGAGTAAAATTACAACTGTAACAAACCTTTAGAACCCAGGCACTCACAACCCATGTACCAAAAACCCATGGGTCTCAATATTATTATTTAGCTGTTTATTACACTGTAAAAGGCAGCCAAAGATAAAAGAACACTGGCCTAACCTAATGTGTTTCAGATCATAATCCTTAGTCAAATCAGATAAACAACAGATATAACAAGAATTATCACATTATAAGGAGCAGTGAGTTAACAACAGAGTTCCACAATTGCAGGAGGCATCAAAAAGGGTTGCAGGCTAATGTTACTAGCAGATACGGTGTAGGTACACATGCAGTGCAGTTTCCGGAAAAGGTGGGTAGTGACTTGGGGCTTAAAGATGAAGAAGTGGTGAGAGTGGTGATGGCTGTGAGCAGGGAGTTCCAAGCTTTGATTGCTCTAGTTGCAAAGGAGCACTGGCCAAGACTAGTTTTTCTGAAGGGCAGGAGGAGTTTTTGGACCCCCAAAGATTGAGTTCTGTGTTTGTTCATGACTGGGGAGAAGAGGTTGCAGCCATACAGTGGCATTTGACCAAGAAGTGCTCTCTTGCATAGAGGTGCTTCATTGAGGTTAACTGGGAGATGGAAATGAAGCCACTTGCTGGAGAGGTACAGGTCACAGTGCTGGGAGTTTGGTTCCCTGTTGAAGTCTGGTTTCCTGTTGAGTGCAAATCTGCAGGCCCAGTTGAATTCTGCTGAAATTCTTTTGAGTATGGTGTTATTGGCTGCAGAGTAGATGACTGCACCATAATCATACCCCAGATGATGAGGCTGGATACTAGTCACTTTCTTTTACTTCAGGGGTGAGGTTGTACTTGTGTCCATATAGCAAGCCTGGGTGCTGGTAAATTTGTTTCACCAGGGAGTTTGAGTGAGATGTGAAGAATAGGGTCATGTCAAGTTGTATGCCCAGGTACCTGAAGACCTGGACATGTTCAGTGGGATACCCAGATGGTGTCAGTGATATGCAGCTCAGGGTCACTTTTCAGGACGTTGGTGTTCCCAAACACAAAATATTTGATTTCTTGGTGTAAATGGCCAGCCTGTTAAATGTGAACCAATCACAGACCTTGCCAAAGTCAAATTGTAGATTGCATTTCAGTGTCTCCAGGTTGAAGGCTGTGAGGTGAAGATGACTGTGCTATAGGCATGCAGTAATGCTTTGGAGTGGATGCAAACTTCTGTGACCTTGTTGATGAACAGGCTGAATAGTAGGGGCTGATAATTGACGCTTGTGGGACTCCAGTGGTTAGAGGCTGCAAGCTGGAGAACACCTATGCACTTCTAGCCTTTTGTGATATGCAGGCTAAGTAGTCCGAAAGCTACACTGTGGCCTCATCTGACAGGCCTGTCTCCAGTAGCTTTATGATTAGAAGGCCATGTCTAAGTCAAACTAACTTGATTGAGCTCTCACTTATTTACAATGAGATCCCAAAGATTAAAACAGTAATTAATCATAAATACAAGAAACTACACATAAACAGTAAATAGATACTTACAATCAATTTATAGTTACAAGATAAAATAAACCACTCAATCAGGATTTCAGGCAAACATAAAAAAGGAGGACATACAAATTAAGCTTCAGGAATTACAATTAGAACAACATGGTCTAGTACTAATGCAGTTTTCTTATGCGAAGTCTTGGCCTTTAAACTTTTAATGTTTACTGGTAGTTTGGTCCACTCTAGGGACCGCCTGTAAATAACTGATTGCCAACCTATTTCTAAATTACATTTTGGGATTTCAAAGTCTGGGACATTTGCTGATCTTAATGAGGTCAATTTATTCCATTTTGTCACTCCTGCGGCTATGTATGGAGGTATGTCACCCAGCCAACATTTGTACATAAATGCAAATAAGTCTTCCTGCCTATATTCCAAAAAGTTTCAACCAATCTGGTTGGTAAAACACTTATGTGTAGTACATGGAACATTAAAAATAAATCTAGCCAATCTACCATGACACACCTCCAATTTCTTCAGATCATTCTTTTTGGCCCTAGCATATATACAAACTGCATAGAACAACATAGGCATAATCATAGAGTTAACCACCCTCCTTCTTACTTCTGGTCCCACACAATGTGTAACCCTATACAGGGCTCCAAGCTTTTTCTCCACACTTTTAATTAAATTATCTGTATGAGTTCCCCAATTGAGGGACTCATCTAGCCATAAGCCTAAATATTTATAGGACTGAACCTGTTGGATCGGGGATTCCTCCAGGGTATCCAACCTCGGGGCGAGACTCTCCTGGGCATTCTGTAACAAGTGAAATAATAGCAACTGTTTTTTTTTGTTTTTTTTGGAGTTTGAAGCTAAACAACTATCTTTGAGAAAAACTTGCAGTTCATTAAAAGCCTTTTGTAACTTATCTTGAATTTTGTTTACTATGAGGTCTGCATACAAATGAAGAAGAATAGATGGAGCCATAAAACTTAAACCCATTAATGTAAATATTAAACAATAAAGGTCCCAGGATAGAACCCTGAGGGGCCTCTGATCCAACAGGAACAACACCTGACATCCAAACCCCCAAGGACACCATTTGAACTCTACCAGCTAATATGAGCAGAGCCAATGAAAACTAGGCCCCACCAACCCCAGACCCACTGCCCTGAATAGGAGGACACTGTGATCCATGATATTGAAAGCCTTAGATCAATCTATAAAGATTGCACGTACTGGTGTCCTCCCATCCAGGGCTGCCTGAATATCACCAGTGACCTTGACCAAAGTGGAATTAGTACTATAAGATTTCTTAAATCCTAACTGCATGTTGTTCAATAAACTTTGGGACTCCAGGTACCTAACAATCTGAGTAGTCACAAGTTTTTTCAAAGATTTTTGAAACCTTGGCAAGAGAGAGATAGGATGATAATTGCCCATCTCTGACTTGTTTCCACCTTTGAAAATGGGCACTATTTTTGACTGTTTCCAGGCACTAGGGAATTCTTCTGAGTCTAGGGAAAGATTAAATAGATAGGCCAAAGGATAGGCCTACCACTGGAGA
Organism: Neoceratodus forsteri; assembly: GCA_016271365.2. Lineage (NCBI taxonomy): Eukaryota > Metazoa > Chordata > Ceratodontiformes > Ceratodontidae > Neoceratodus > Neoceratodus forsteri. The sequence continues at coordinate 739,142,606 of CM057458.1, forward strand.
AGCATGCTTTAATAATTTAGATGGAACCCCATTCAGACCCATAGCCTTGGCAATATTTAGATTTAACAATTCCTGCAGAACCTTATCCACAGAATTCCTTAAAAAAGGAAAACTTATTGATTGAACCTCCTATTGTACTCTGCTGTGCTGAGTCTATTTCTTGTTTATTTTTTAAACCAACATCGCTGAAGAATTCATTAAATCAGTCTACCACCAATTAAGACAGAGGCATCATCTGATCATCAGTTGTAAAAACATTAGAGACTTCTGTCCCTTGGCCTTTTAAAGAGAAAATTAACCGTCTGCCAGAAATCTTTTGGATGTTGAGGACATTTATCATCAAACTATTTTGTATAAAATCTTTGTTTTGTGTGTCTCACCTCTTTCAAAAACTGCTTGCGCTAAAGTGGACATACACCACCAGTTACGCCATAAACCCCCTGTGACATGGTGCTATGATGTTTATGGCAGAAGTTGCACCCTATTCTGGAAGGGCAGCAACAAAATCCCCAAGGTTGCCATTCTCAAACAACCCCCAGAGGACATCTGCCAAAGTGCAGTTTACCCAGCTAATAGTGTAAGTGTGCCCCATGCCCTCTGAGGTTGTGGGCCTGCCACCGGGCCAGCTCCCAAGACACATGCCCCCCATGCCCCAATTCATATGAGCACATACTACTGTAAATAGCATGTGCTTATATGGAGCTCTGTCAGCAGCTGGCCATGGTGGTGAAAGGTAGACTGTGCCAGTCACTGAACAAATACAGGTCGGGGGAGTGCAGGGTGGACTGGCACTGCCTGGTGGGGGACACTAGACTACTTGAGAGATCAGGGGCTATTTTTATTTTATGGTGCATAATGCAATTCCAGGGGTCGGGAAGTGGGGGAGTGGGTGTGCTGGCCCTGCAGGGCTTTTACATTTAATTTGGGGGATTGGGAATGGAGGAGGGTGCTAGCCCTGTGGGATTTTGTTTGAGGATTGTGGCATTGGTGGGGGTTGGGATTCACACCCCTAGCCCTGTGGGTCCTGTAAGGTTTATGTGTATTTGGAGACACTTGTGCTTTTCACTTGGAGCAAGCCACAGGCTTGTGGCCAACCATTCAGTATGCCCTCCATTTGGCGTACCAGTACAGTTAGCACAAGTCATGGGACTTCTTGGCAACTTGACCCTGTCTGATACAGAATCAGGCGCAGGTCCTAACTTTACAATAACGTTTGGCGCAAGTCACCTTTGACAGTGACTTGCACCATCATTCTAGAATTGGGCCCAGAAGGAGGAAATTACTTGTCAGGAAAGTACCCGTCCTTATGAAGTGTCCACTTCAGAATAACTAAAAGCAGCATAACTAGTAATGTGTGCAGCCCTAAAGTTAGAGCTAATTATGGCAAAGTATCCTTTTTATATGCAAGCCAGGTACTGTATTCACTCTCCAGTGATATTATAAAAACTCACAGCCATGCTGCCATTAAAGGAGTAGCAACTTAATACTTTGAAACAGAAAACATATATGCTTAAGTGTGGAATAAAAAAAATGCATGTATATATTTTGAACAGTATGACTGTAATCTGTCATCATGTATCATCTGTATAAATATTAGTCATCTTTGATAGGAACCTATTGTAAACAAACCTCCAAGTATAATAGGCCAACCTTTTTAAAATATCTATGAATATTAGTGCAACTAATACTACTATTAATAATAAATAATATTCAGTTATGAAATGAATTGCTAAAACACAGAACAGCTTACTTGTGGTGTAGTTAAATGAAGCTTCTCAAAAGCAAAAGTTTAGAATCAAAGGGAATTAAGTGTGACCAAAATCTGAGAAAGCATGCTGTGAAAAACTTCTAAAAAATGGGATTTGTCAGCAATAGGAATTCATAGTGGAGTGGAATCTATTTAAATAAATGTGTTTCCTCTTTGCTCACTCTCTACCAAATATTAATAGCATCTTTTCCTCAGAAAGTGATTAACTGGGCAGGTCATAGGCCAGCAGCAAATTGCAAAATATTAAAGCAAGAAAACAAAATAACACAGGAGAACATGTCCTTCCAAATTTCCAAAAGGATTTTTGGGCCTTTCTCCTACACAGTTTTGAACAATCATCCACTATTCATGTTTTCTGTTAAGAAGCAATAAGACGAAAGCAGATACATATACGTTCTAGAATTCAAAATGCATTAAAATTAACAATCCTTTAAAAATATCTTCAAAAAAAAATGTCTGGAGAAAAGTAAAGAATTATTTGAAGTGGGAAAGGAAACAGTTTGATTTCAACTTACTGTGTGTAGTCAAATCTACTTTTTAGCCCTAACAGAACTGACAAATCTTTGGTGGGGCTGACCTTGTGGGTTGGTGGCAGCATGGAATGGTGTCATTCAGGACAGTGAAGTTCATATGCAAGATCAGGAATGCCAAATAGGGACTGACTGTGACCAGATATGTTGCAAAGATGATGATCCTGACTCTCATGAAGCAAGGCTCCTCCAGTTGACCAAGAGATGTTATATTTTTATGTATTTATTTATTTATTTGTTTGTTTAATTCAGAAATACACCTTTGAGCACAAGTGCTCATTTACAGAGGTTCCTCATCATCAGAAGATTGAAGCACAATTTCAAATATTAAAGAGGTTACATGACAGTAGAGGTAGAAACAAGGCAGCACAGAGGTGGCTTTGTCTATGTACGAGTCAAGCACAGTAGAGAGAGAACTAGAGAATACTCTTATGCATCAACTGAGATGGGAGCTGCTCTTTCATCCTTTCTAGTTGGATGAAGAGTTCATGCCATCCCTGATTAAAGGGACAGAAACAAAACAGGAGAAAATGGAAATTAAAATAATTTAAAAAAAAATAAAAGCCATGGACTTGTAAATTTATGTCAAACGGTATAGGCATGGAATAGAGAAAAATGAGAGAACCTTGTCAAAACCTATAATTTTGACCAGGGAGACAGACATAGATATATTCAGGTAAGAGTAATTTTGTTAAGATGTGAGTGATAGAAAGAGAAGGAAAATAAATATGTTTTTTTATAACTTCAGTCACTGTACTGATAAGAGGGGACGTATATGAGGCATCTGCTAACCATAATTCCTTAAATTCTATAAGACAATTTAAGAAATGTTCTCATGAACAGTGGAGAAAGATTTGGACTAATGTCCCATGTTTCACACACTTGGGAATCTTGAGAGATTTGACTTGGAAAGTTGCTACGAGATATTTCAAAACACTGATGACATTAAGAATGCATCATAAAAATATTCTGGGGTGCATGTGAGAAGATCAAAATGGCCACCAATTGCAGCATTTCATGAGAGCAACTTTAGCCTAAGAATTCTTACACCTTTTTATTATTTTTCTAAGATAAAAAAGAATGAAGAAAGCAGCACTGATTATTCCCAAGAAGCATATACAGTCAAAGGAACAAATAACTGAGCTCTTCAATGGAGGAGATATTCATAAAAAAATGTAGGCTGCTGCAACTATACACTTGTACCAGTGCTCTGCCTTTCCATGTGTATGGAAAACTTTTACTTCTGTACAAAGTTTTGTGGGCAGGGTCCCACATACTCGGAGCACCAATGGAAGTTCATTCAAATGAAATATTGGGCTTACTTATGGGTGTTAGGAGCAGCTACAGATACAGATATCTAAATTGGCCATATAATAAATCAAGGCAGTATGCAGTATCCAGTGACCCAGCTGGTTTGGAACAGGCCCTGCTATCTCTTACTGTTTCTGTATTTGCCACCATGCTTTTCTCCCTCCGGATCCATTTTTCTCCCCTTCCCCATTGCGGATGAACATACACACATGGAGGTATGCACACAATGCATTCCCTGCAACACCCTCCCTTCATGCCACCGGCCATCTGATACTGCCCCTAGGCCTCCACCTGGTGGTAGTCACATGGCAGAAGTGACAGCATCCCTTCATGGGAGATTAGAGATGCCTTGCGGCTGCTCAGTCCAGCCGACCCCTGATGACCGAGGCTTGTTCCTGAACCCAAGTCACTGGCATGGCGTGAGGTGTGGTGTCCAGTGCCTCAATCCTCAGTGCCACTTGGCCGGCTCTTGCTTTATTGATTTTTAAGTACTATTCAGACAACCTTACTAAATACCTTTCTTCTCTGCTGCCTTCTATCTCAGCCTCAATCTGTCTCCTCCATCACTTGTTTTTTTATTTAGTTGTTTAACCAGGAGTAACACACTAAGTTGAAAGCTTTTTTACAGGAGTGACCTGGGAGCACATGGAAGTTAAGTGACTTGCTCAGGCTCACACAGGATGCAAGTGGAAGTTGTGGGATCCAAACCCAGGTCTGGTCTGCTGGATGTCACCAGATTTGCAACTCAGAGCCTTAAACCACTGTGCTATACTGCCTCCCTTCAGTCCTTACTTCTTCTATCACTCATTCTAGTCTCCTACTCACTGTAGTTGTTGAACAAACATTGTGTGTCTGCTCCATTTTGGCTCCCTAGGCTAGCTGCTCAACCTTTGCTCCCATTATGGCTGTGATGTTCCTCTTTATTTGTGTCTACAGATGTCCTCTTCTTTGGCCTCTATCACCTTACCACTTGGAAGCATTCTAAGAAATTGGTCTACTTCATATTGTCTTTTGATACTCAACACTTACTATGCCTTCACATTTGTTTTCTTTAGGTGATTGATTCTTTATTTTGACACAATCTGGTAATGCTCATTTCTAGCCATTCCTGCTCTATGATCTGTTTTTTATCAGTCTTGGCTGTTTCTGTTCTTATTTATTTTGTAACTGCTTGTGTGATTTGTCTTGAGTTGTGCTATTTTGTGATTACTGTTATTGTTCATAATGCTGCATTTATCGTGTTCTATCCGTCATGTCCCATCATTCCCCTTCTTCCAGGATGGGCTGGGAAATGAGCTGTACATCTCTGTGTGTCTTCCCTAGTCAACTCTTTAAAAAAAATAATACTGTCAATATCATGGAAACAAGTGATGGAAAGTGATGCCAAAGTAAAGAAAACTGTGTGTTAACGATTGTGTTGCAAAACAATACCAAGACTGGTGATGACTGCTCTCCACTCTGCCTTTTCAATAGAACTTTGCCAGAGAATGGACTTAACTCATTTTATGCTGGGTGGCCATTTTTGTATCAAGTTAAAGAGCCACTGACACCTTGCAAAGAACTTTGCAAAATATGTTTGGAAACAAAACAGCTTATATTTTTCATTGGCTCTTTATTTCTTATCCTCATTATTTATTCCAGAGGGCATTTTGCATAAAACAGCATAGCTGTTCCTTGATGGTTCATCAGCTCCTATTGCTTCTTCCCAACCTGATGTCATAATACTCTGCTTGTGACATCACAATTATTCTCATAGAAACAGACTGCAATGTCACAACAGAACATTATGATTTCAAATAGGGAGTAAGCTATAGAGACAGATAAACTGTAGAGTATAAATATGCTGCTTTTATGGGAATTTCTTCAGTATTATATATAATGGAGAGGAGAAATCCATAGAAGACCTGTGAAATACAAGCTGAACTGTGTCCAGCTATTATGTTTTTTAACATTTTACCAAAGGAGTCAACTGCTGTTTAAGCAATGGATGCTTTGAACTTCAAGCTGAGCTGTTGCATGTCTAAGCAGCAGAGAGTCCTTATCTGCTCATTCCTAAACATGGCTGGGGTTGACTGGTACCTGTTCTGGACATGAAGAACTATTCCAATTAAGAAAATAAAATCAGAAACAGTTTACCTTTCCTGGCTCATCTTTTTAGTGCAAATGTGTGTTGTAATTGCATCTGCTCTTCAAAAATCATAACAGTGTTAAACCAGAGACATCAACCATGGTGCATATTCAGAACCCCCCTCCTCCCTGTGACACTGCACCTGACACATGCCATGCATGTGCACTTTGTCAGTGGTTGGTGACGGTCAGGCACACTGCCCTTTCTGTCAATGGGAACTTAAAGACACAGTAACAGCATTAAAAGAACTTTCAGCTCAACTGATTTTACTGGGTTTGGGAACTACTAAGTAACCAAAAAAAAAATATGTATTGGGCAGGGAAAAGGGCTGCATTAAAATGGGACCCTAACTAAGGAGAAGGTGGGATAATATCAAAACAGATGCACAAAATGATATGCTGTGGTAATTAAACAGACTGCATGTATGCCCACATTTACAATTATATTACAAAATGTAAAGAACAATAAGTAGCCTTTGGCCACCTGGCTTTTGGAATTTTTAAAGTTAGTGAATTGCTATCAGACGTAGATCCCATCCAAAAACTATTTGGCTCTCACAGTACCATTCTTTCCCAAATGAGGCACATAAACTGGTTACCTAACATGCTTTTATTGGAAGAAAGGTCCCTTCAGGACAGTGTTCTAATAACATTGTAACACAGTAGTTTATGGTCAGAAGGGATTCTAAGTTCATCATGCCCACCCCAGCCTCACTTCACAAGCATGGGTGAAATTGGTATACTGGGCAAACACATACCCTGGGTAGTAAATCCCTATAAAGTAGTATCTGGTGATTACTTTAGAAGATGGAAATGTATCCAGGCTTATTTCCAATTCCTGTAGTGTCTTTATGTTCACTGTCTGTGCTGGTAGTCTGTTTTATATGTCCACCACCATTGTGGAGAAAGCATTTATCATAATTTAACCACTGAATTTATTTATAGTTCTAGCTTTTATTGCACAAAAATTCCTTTAGGCAAGTGCTGACTTTTGAAGGATCTAGAGTCAAACATATATAAGTTATATAAGTAATACACAGTCAGATTAACCACCCCCGAACTTTGGGGCATAGCTCTGCATCCAACTAAAGGACACCAGATCAATCGTGTCTTAGTCTTCATTTATGTTGATAACCTACAGTATGTGACTACAGTATGTGAAAGACTATGACAGTGACCTCTCCCCGCCTCCATTTATCCATGGAGAACACAGTAAGGGTCTCAAGCCATGCCTCATTGCTTTTCCATGCCATATCTCTAATCAATTCAGTAACCCAGTGTTGCACCCTCTCAGCTGCTCTCAGCGACTATTACAGCCAGAATTTACAAAATATGTTGTGTAGAGTGTTTTGATTTGTAGGTGAATTCATAGTAAGTTGTTTCATTTGTTTGCTGAAGGAGTTTTTTTTTTCTAAAATTGCTTGCTGGTTTTCTGGCTCCAGTGATGTCTATGTTCACATCTTTTATGACTCTTCATGTTCCTGCGGTGCCTCCTGTCATGTGTTACAGTGGTGCATCTAGGACCGTTGATCAATAACTGTTGCAGTAGCAATATACTGTTAGGAACCCTTAACTTAGTAACTCTGTCTAATCCAAATGTTTTGCTTTCCAGGTAGGTTTCTAGGTCTAGCCGGCAGAAGTGAATGTTTTGTTTTTAAAGCTTTTCATTTTGTTCAATCTTCACACAGCCATTAAAAAAGCGCACAAATCAGCCAAGGTCACAAATGCTATAATCAGTGAAGATTCTAGCTGTTTCCTTACAGAGTAGTCCGCTTAATTATCCCTCAGGCATTTGCCATCAGTAAATGCAGCCTTCATTAGAGCTTTCTGGAAACGGAGAGTTTCTTAAAATCACAGCTGTACTACTGTAAACATGACAAAAAAAATGATTTGTTGAATTAATGTTCCTAGATGCATCACTGTCACTCGGGACAGAAGATACTGTAGAAACAACAAGAACAGTCATAACAAATGTTAACATGAATATCCCCAGGGGCCATAACATAGAAAACAAATTTAGAAAAAACTCCTTTCAGCAAACAAAGGGAAGGGCATATTAGGAGCATATCTACAAATTAAAACACTCTAAAATAGTTTTATTTTTGTAAATTTTTTACTTTAGTTTTTCTTTAATGTTCTTCTTGTATTGAGGAGACCAAAACTGCATGTAGTACTTCACGTATAGCCTGACCTGGGCATTATAAAGTAGCAGGAATTCTTCCCCTGCTCTGGTGGTACCCCCCCCCCCCGATGCACTGCAGCATTCTGCTGACCTCTTGAAACCAGCTGCTTACTACTTGTCCTGCTTCAGTCCCATATCTCTTACAGCATCCAAATCCTTTCCTTCCTTCACTGCAGCAAGAGGAGGCCCTCACAGTATATAGATCCTACCTCTGTTTCTCCTCCCCAATTGTAACACTTTGTATTTGTCTACATTGAATATGTGGCTCCAGGTGTCAAAGCATTGCCCATCTTGTTCTGGCCCCTCTGAATTCTCCCCATAATGGAGTTCACCACCCTTACTAGCTTAAGCATTCTGCTGGAGACTCCAACTTTCAGAATGGTAATGAACATGTTTTATAACAGTGGCACCAGTACCAGTTTCTGAGAGACATTGCTGAGTATTCCTCTCCATTTGAAGTGTCCATCCACCACCACCCTCTGCTTCTTGCCCCCACCACTTAGAAATCCGCATTGTATATACCATACTAGTTTACTTTGTCCAAATGCTTATCAAGAACTAAACTATCAAAGGCCCTGCTAATGTCCAGATAGACTACTTCCATGGTCTTGCCCCTGTCCTCTTCTAGCATCACCTCCTCAAAGAAGGTGATTGAGTTGTTTGGCATGTTCTGTCCCTCATAAAACCATGCTGAAAGTAGGCCAGAAACATGACTATAAGCTAGTGCTTCATTTTATCTTTCAGTGCTTTCAAAGATGAATTTCCACACAGTGCAAACTGTGAATGCCTGATGTGTTAAGGTGCAGGTAAAGGTTTGCCAAACCCAGAACAATCACAGAAACCTTTGAAGTATTCTGCACTCAGGCAGAAATACTGTACACCATACAGTAAATCCACATAGCTGATTTTCAATGCCTTATTGCAAAATAAATGTAGGTGTACAAAACACAACAGTTATAACATTCTTGCCCCAGTGCTTTGGGTGTTCAGACCCTTCATCAGGGGGTGTGGCAAGTCATGGACATGTGTGTCTTTTAAAGCATTCATTATTTAGCAAAATCTAAATATTTGATTGTTACTTCACATGAGATTCAATTCTGTATTTAGATCAAGTGCATACGTAAAAACAAATGTATTTTGCAATAAAGCATTGAAAATCAGCTACGTGGATTTGTTGTATGGTGTACAGTCTTTCTACCTGAGTGCAGGATACTTTGGAGGTTTCTTTCAAATATGAAGGCTGCAAAATCAAGAAAGAGTAGAGCTTGCAAGAGGAGAAGTGAAATGTTTACAGCATTATTAAGGGGAAAAAGGTGTATAAAATTAAGTTGCAAACTATGTTTGTGACTAAATATGGTGTAGTATTACCACAATTCATAAGTAGTAAAATAAAAAAAAGTTTTATAAATCTTTTTTTTATGTATTGATACAAGAAAATTACATTGATAGAGTCTAATTCAAAAAATAATATCGGTACAGGAAAGGCACTTTGGGGTTATCATCTCAAGGTAGAGAGTCAGTGTGACCAGGCAGCAGGAAAGCAAATAGGATGCTTGGTTGCATAGGTAGGGGTATTACCAGCAGGGAGGCAGTATAGCACATTGGTTTAAGGCTCTGAGCTGTAAATCTGGAGACCGGGGTTTGAATCCCACAGCCCCCACTTGCATACTGTGTGACCCTAAGCAAGTCACTTAACTTCCCTGTGCTCCCAGGTCACACCTGGGAATAAGCTTTCAGCTTAGTGTGTCTCTCCTGATTAAACAATTCAAAAATGGAGGTCATAATTCCACTATATGAGACACTAGTAGAGATGCAGCAAATTTAACGCAAAGTGGCCACTTTGCATTATCATAACGCTAGGCGAAGTGGCCATTGGAAAGTGCTCACTTCACCTTGTCATTATGACTTCACATTGTGATTCCACCTTAACGTGAAGTAAGGCAGAATAACAACAATAGGGCAGCCCCCCCCACTCATCACATGGCTTACAGTACTGTAAGTCACATGCTGCAGGAAGGAAGTGAGTCATACCAGCAGATAGTTTCACTTTCTCCTTTGCAGAGGTAGAAGGAGGAAGTATTTTGTGTGGAGAGGTGAGTTTGGAGTGTTATTCATTCTTATCTTGTGCAAATAGCATAAAACCAAACAGCTTTTTTAAAAGCTAAATCTTTAGTTTTTTTTTGTAGTGTTTTTTCAGTTCTTTTGTGTGAATTATTTCTTTGTTTTATAAGATTTGTTTTGCGTGTGTGCTAGTGTGCGAGACTGTGAGTGTGTGTGAAGAAGTCGCTCATTGCGTGACATGATGGAGAGGGAGAGGGAAGGAATGGGTTGTGCGATGGACCAGGGAGAGTCTGTGGCCCGTAGCCATGGGCAGAGGGGAGTGCACATGTGTTGGGGTCGTTGGGTGTTATTGAACTGCTCCAGACTGGTCTTGTCTATCCCCCTTTGGAAGCAGCAGCACCGCCATTGCCACTGGCACATCCACCAACTCCTCCACCACCACCAGTAGCAGCTGCAGAGGCTCCAGCAGCACCACCTCCACAGTAGCAGGTGGAGCCCCAGGTGTGTGACAGTTTTGCCTGCACTACATCTGCCCCTCCTGTGCCTGGTCCCCCCCGCAGCATCCCAGTTCGGCAGTTTTTTTACTGTGTGGTGGGACAGCACCATTGTGGTGTGTCAGCTATGTGGTGTACTGGTGCACCATGGCCCCCGTGGGACACATCTGGGGACTGGTGGCCAGCGCACACATATGATAAACCACCACAAGGTGAGGTGGCAGGCTGCCACTGAACAGGCCAGGCCTCCACCTGCTGGCCCTTCTGTAGCAGTGGCAGAGGGTGCTGGGGTGTTGTGCCTCACCACCACAGCAGGAGGAGGACCACAGCAGCAGCTACTCTATCACTACCCCCACCAATGTCACCAGCACCACCCTTACCACCACCACTACCTGGCTTCCCCCCTGCACCAGTTGTCCCCGCCACAGTGCCTGTAACTCAGGCAGATCTTGCACTGTTGTGGGCTGTGCTGGAGGAAAGCAATGAGAGGGTGGGTGCTATGCAGCAGCAGATGGAGCAGATTGAGCAACACCAACTTCAGATAGTGTCGATGCTCCATCTACTGCTGCAAAATCATGGGATCCCCCATTAACTTATTTTTTCTGGATTACCTTCCCCCACTGCTGTAATGTTTCATGTTTTTTTTTATATTTAATAACAGTCATACATGTTCCTTATTGCCGTGTTGTTATAATCCAGTGCCTCAGTAATGTTTACTTTCTGTTGTGGAGTGGTTGTGGAAAAGCTGGTGTGAGCAGTGCAAGTATGATGTGCTAAATTGCATGTGTGCAGTCAGTGTTGTTTCCTCTATGTGTGTGTGTGTGTGTGTGACATCAGACATTGTGCAGCTTCTTGCAAACATATATTTCTGACTTGTTGTAGTGTTTATGGTATAAAGAAGAGCGAGCAGAATAACGTATATTTTATTGTCACCATCATCATCAGCGGACTAAGTGATATGATACTTTTTTCAGAGGTATCTGGCCAGAGTGCACCTTAGTCACATACTCCACACACGACTTTTAAGACAGCATGTGTTTTTTGTGCTATGATCTCTGCTAAGTCATGTGTGCACTGTGAGTGACTGGGGTGTACTGTGACCCGATACCTCTGAAAAAATATCATATCACTTACTCCACTGGTGCTGATGGTACAAATAAAATGTATGTCATATATTCTTTCTTATCTTTATTCTTGAGATACTGCAAAAAGTCACACCATATATATGTTTGCATAAAGCTGGACAATGTAGGCACACACAGGAAAGAACACTGATGGCACACATGCAGTTTAGCACAATATACTTGCACTGCTCATTCATGCTTTTTGCAAAACACTTCAAATCATGAGACCCAACACAAAGTAAACATTACTGAAGCTCCATAAATATTTCAGTTTTGAAACAGACATTAAAGAGATTTACCAAGTTATAGCATTGCACCCAATATATGGGTGCCTTACATCCAAGGAAATCTTTCTTGCTCCACACGTCCTTACATAGTGCAATACATTTCTGGCAAAAATGCCCATAATTTCGTTAAACTGGGTCACAGAGGACTTCCCATTCTGAGGAGCTGCCCAAGCTCTGTCCCCGCACTCAACAACATTATGACGTGATGCCAGGGAGAGTATGGGGGTGTGCTCCATTATACTGAATGGCCGGCAGCTTTCTGAATGTTTATGTTATAATCATCAGTTTGTGGTGAAACGTGGGCACGTTTCAATGAACAAGAGCCTTTTGGTTCTGCTCTGCGAATGGCAGGGGGTGGAATGTCAGCATTTGATGAAGACAGTTGCACAGGTGATGATGACAAACCTACAAATGCAGTTATTTCACCACATTTACCAACCAGGGTTAATGTAACACTTGCACTAGACATACACATTCACCACCACCACCACCAAAACTGCTACTCTCACCAGCACTGGACAACATTTCAAAATCATTATGCTTTTCCACCTCATCATTCCTGTAGTAATCCTCTGCTTTTATTTCATGACTACTGCACACATTTAATTTCCTACTTGATTTAACAGTCATGGAAGGGGATAACATGCTCATTATGGTTGATGACGAGGGTGAACATCCCACTGTGGTATTAGCTGCCATCTTGTGCTGGGTCCACAGTGCTATGTGCCTGTTCTTAAGATGCGTATGATGTCCTCCTGTGCCCAGATGGCTCCCCTTTTTACCTCAACTCACACACACATGGCAAACCTGGCAGATTGCAACTGACTCATCATTTGCATCTTGCACAGAAAAATCCCAAACAAGGGATTGTGATGCTCTACTTTTAACATGTCCCTGATTCTGCTTAATGGACTCCATTCTTTTAAACCATGAAGTGGGGGGCTGCTATGTGATTTTTCTGACAGAACACACTTGTACTGCAACTGACCACCACGACTACCTATCATTATTACTGGGTCATCATCATCATCATCATCATCATCACCACCACCATCAACTGAAACTGGTAAATCACAAGTTTTTATGGGGGCGGGATTAATGCAAACAGACCCAGACACAGCCACCTTGAATTTCTTTTCTTCCGGTTCCCAACTTGGGTCAATTATGTCATCATCATATTCATCAACACACCCACATCCACATCTTCTGCTTGGATGCTGGCATGTGGACTGCATGTTGCAACCACAGCAAACATCATCATCATCATCAGAACAGTGGTGAAAGAAATGTCACATTGTATGCTATCATTGACAGGGTTATCAGAATGCTCATGTTCAGTTACTGGGATGTTACTGGGAAGTATGACATCATCAACACTGCCACTCACTCACACTGCTTCACACTCCACTATATTTTTGGACATGGTAAACTGGTCAGAAGTGGAACTTGAGGCAGCAATACTCATACCACCACCAGCAACTGCACTAACACCACCGGCTGGGACAACATCATCTCCTCCAACTATGAGCGAAGCTACTGATTTGGGCTGTAAAAAACATTGCAGAAGAAATACCTTTCCTCAAATTAGCAATACACTTCTGCATCTGTGTACTACCACGCTCACAGACAGTCTTACCACTGGCAGCAGTGCCATGGCGAGAAACAGCTTTGCTTGCACGTCTCTTTGCTGGCATTTTGGGGGATCAACAACAATATTCTAAGCAAATTTAGATTTTGGAATGTTCACTCTGTGTGGGAGGACACTAGAAGTGAAGCCATAAAAACAACTGTGGCTTCAGCAACAGATACAGATGCAAATTCACAAGTTCAACAACTCCTTGTGGTGCTGAAGTCACAAACAATCCAATCTGGAAAATAATTCCTTTTGCCAGAGGGGGGCACTGACTGCAGATTTTTATGGCAGTGCAAGCAACAAAACAAAGAAAAGATACCACAATGGCAGTACAGATCATGCAGCTGCAGTGGATAGCAGGTTCACACTGCTGCACTTGCAATTACACTGTGGCACAATAAAAGGTGTATTATTTGATTTAATGCACCGAACACACACTCGCGCGCGCGCACACACACACACACACACACAATATTTGTCTACAAGTAATGCGTAGCAAATTGAAAACTTCAGTAATATACCGCGTATTATAAACAACCTGAAATTATGAACTGCTGCATTAGATCTACACAACACACAGTCATCAAAAAATTTCAACAATTACTGACAATATTACTGTGTGTACATTAATACAGTCAGTTATATAACAAAAATATAACCAAACAACAAAGAACTCCCTATTTCTCCAATTTAAATCTACCTACACCACAGATATGCCCCGTCCCCAATGCACACTTTCACTGTCTTTTACTACACAGACTCAATGTTGTACATTAACTTTCAAAATCCACATACAAACAATAAACGCTCGATGATATGAGCATAGATGGGTTTTCTACAATTGATGAACTAAAGTTTGAACAAAAAAAATTACTCAAAAATACTTTTTTTTAACAGTTTTTAGAGGGTTTGAATCATAGACAGCTATCAGAGCACACTACAGCTTCCTACACACACTACCCAGAACTGAGGCTGTGCAGAACAATATAGAGCCCATGTGACCTGAAATCCCATGAATCACTGCAAAATTCACCTTCGGGGCTTAAAAACAAGGTGAAGTGAGGCAAAGTACATTGTTTTCAATGCACTTAGCCTTTAAAATTGGTGGAGTAGTTGTCTGGGAAGGCGTAATAACGCAAAGTCATTGTTCTCAATGGACTTTGCATTACCCATTATAATGCAAATTACTCCACTTCGCATTGTGGAGTACTCCGCAAATTTGCCTTTACTCCACGAATCACTTCACAAAGCAAATTGAGCCCACTTCACCCACCACTAGACACTAGTGAGGCCACACCTCGAGTACAGTGTCCAGTTCTGGAGGCCTTACCTACTTAAGGACATAGACAGAGTGGAGGCAGTTCAGAGGAGGGTAACCAAGATGGTGCAAAGATTACATCACAAAGCCTATGAGGACAGGCTGAAGGACTTGAAAATATACTTCCTGGAAGAAAGGAGGAGGAGGAGGAAGAGGAAGAGGGAGGATATGATTGAGACATACACATACCTCACAGGGAGGTGCAGGAAAACACAATCTTTCATAGAAAAGATGTTCCAGGACTAGGGGACATGGGATGAAACTGGAAGGAGGGAGGTTCAGAGGGAACATGAGATAGATAGATATTTTATTTATAAAGTGCCCATTTCCATAGACTGTGGGCACTGTATAAAACAATTCAATAACAAAATACATATCAGCAGCAGCTCAACACAATCTTGAAATTCTGTCCATCCCATTTAAACCAAAATTAATCATTAAAAGCCTGCTGGAACAGAATGAGGAAGAATTTCTTCACAGAGAGGGTGGTGGACAAATGGAATGCCCTGCCAGAGGAGGCAGTGGGGCTGAAATGATTACAGGATTTAAGAATGCATTGGATAGGCATCAGGGGATCTTTGTAGTCAGTGGAAGGAGACAACCTAGTTTTAGAGAAGCTTGAAGAAGTTAAGTACATGTGCACATGTGCAGACTAGGTGGGCCATAGGCTATTATCTGCCATTAACATCTTTGTATCTATGTACTATGTGTGAGCCAGTTGTTTGGTTGTGTTATAACTAAAAAAAGATGTATTAACAATATGCCTCCTAAGCAGTTTCAAATAGTATTGATACATATAGAATAGTATTGACGCATTAATACTGTTGGCTCAGTTTTCAAAGGCTGATGCGGGGCTTGTGTCAAGCCTTGCATCAAAGCCATTTTTGGTGCAGCTGCACCTGACTGTTTTGTGGTAACTGCACCTGATTTTCTATTGTGAGGCACAGTTGCAACAGTTTTCTCTATTTATGGCAGTGTGCACCAAAGATTTGGCACAAGCCCTGTAAAAAGGGTCCCCCAAATGGCACAGCTTAGACCAGGGAATAAGTGGTCACACTTTTGGAATTTAGCATTCCTGATTGAAAATCCCAGAAGAATGGGGCAAGCCCCATGTGCCAATCAGTCAGCACGCCAGGGGCTTACAGCATTCTCATGGCTTTGAAAATAGAGCCATGTATTTGTACTGTATTAGATCAATTCTTAATGAGCTAAATCCAGGCTGTCATTTAAAAAGTTGCTAGTCCTATCTCTTCCAAAGATGCACATTTGAAAAGATAAGGGGTTGGATTTGCAAAAGTCAGAAAATTAGCAAAATGCCAAGTTATGTCGGATGGGACTTTCAAAGGTTATAAAATAGATGCAACTCCTAATTATGTTGGGTAGGATTTTCAAAAGGCATCACATACGGTTATTTTCAAATGTTGAACTTATCAGCAGAATTATTAGCAGATTTATAGTACTTCACATACGGTTATTGGATCATAAAATGCCAGAAATAGATGTAAATAATAGAGTAGGTTACACACTGTCTGAAAATTGTACCAGGCACATTTATACCTGAACTTTGCCAACTGGACGTACTGTAACCAAGTCAGAGTTTTGAAAATTGGACATAAGTATGTTCTCGCTTTGAAAAATGAACAGGGGGTGACTTTGCTTATGTACAAAGTTGTATAATAGAAAATTACATTTTGACATTGGCTTTGAAAGTCTCTCACCTCATCTCATTAAAACATGGAAACACTAGAACTATTATGGCTAGAAACTTAGCATTTTTTGAATGACTGCTTAAAGTCTGCTAGGTTGATATAAAACAAAGACCATGCCCTTCTCTAGCCTCCCACAGAAGAGGAAAGATCCAGCCTTTGTCAACCAAAATGGCCAGGGACAAAACCTTGAACACATGGAAACCCTCAAATAGATGATACCTTATCTTTTGCCCCCCTTCCCCATGTTGGCAATCTGGTGTCAGTAGTTAACAGAAAACTGGGTGCCACGCACTGTAATGGGAACAATCTCACAAGGAGTGCTAGATTCATTCTTCTGGTCTGCTCATTTTTGTCACTTATAAATTATGGGCTCCCTGTTTATGCAGCTGCATGTGACATGGTACTAAACAGAGTAAAGCTGATCTGTAATAAAGTGTGCCACTTAGTGCTTGGTGCAGATAACCACACTCATAGTTGTACATAGAAACATACACTTTGACAGCAGATAAGGACTGCTTGGCCCACCCAGTCTGCCCATTTCTCTGCCTACTGGATAAGCTAGAGATCCTAGCTTTACCAACAGTCTACTTCCTCATACCTCTTTCTAGAATTGCCTTATGTCTGTCCCATGCAGTCTTAAATTCCTCCACTATTTTTGACCCCATGACCTCTTCAGAAGGCTGTTCCATGTATCCACCACCCCTCCATGAAAAAAACTTCCTCACATTGCCACTGAGTCTTCCCCCATCTTCAAATTGTGCCCCCTTGTTCTTGCATATCTCTTTTTTTGAACGATGCTACCCTCTTGGACTTTGTTGATTCCCTTGAGGTACTTGAAAATTTCAATCATGCCCCCCCTTTCCTCAAGGGTATACAAATTAAGTTCTTTAGTCTCTCTTCATATGGCTTCTGGTGCAGACTCTGCACCATTTTAGTTGCCCTCTTCTGGACTGCCTCCATCCTGTCTATGTCCTTGTTGAGATGGGGTATGCAGAACTAGTGTTGTGCGTAATGAAAACATTTTGCCCAGCAAAATATTTCATATAATACCCACATTATGCGAAATGTGAAATCCTTCCAGGTGAAATGCAAAATTATGCCCTCAAAATGCTAATTTCGTCACCCATGGGCAAAATTCTGCATTTGCAAGCCAGGGGGGAACAACTTCCAATAAAAAAAAAAAAAATTGAAATAAAAACAGTTTTCCCCCTTCTCGAAGACTGACCCCACATCCCTGGTGTCTAGTGCCCCCCATCCTGGCCAAATGCCAGCCAAATGAAAAATGACCCCGGCTTCTACCCCCTCGAATTCACACCGACCCCCGACCCCCTTCCAATGTCCAAGTAATTGTAAATACTGGCACCGCAGATCAGAATTTATGTAAAATAATAATAATAATAAAAAAAAAAATTCCCTGGTGTCTAGTGGACCCCTACCACCGGCCAATTGGCAGCCAAATGAAAAATGTCCCCCAGCTGCTGCCCTCACCCCAAGATCAACACCGGCCCCCCTTCCTCTGTCCAAGTAATTGTAAATGCCTGTGCCACAGATCAGAAATTATGTAAAATAAAAAAAAATATTTCCATGGTGTCCAGTGGACCCCCCACCCAGTCCAGTAGTAGTAGAGTACCCTACCCCACACCTCCCTATCTAGTAGCCCTCTCCATCAGGCCACTGGCACAGCCCTCCACTCACCTCCATGGCTGGCAGCCCACCCGACTAGCTCAATGAATGAGTGTGCACTTCTACAAGCATGCGCTCATTCATTGCAGCTCCCGGTCAGATGACCAAACCAATCAGATGACTGGGAGCTGCATGATTGAGCGCATGCTTGTACAAGTGCACACTGATTCATTGAACTAGTCTGGCGGGTTGCTGGCCATGGAGGTGAGTGGAGGGCTGTGCTAGTGGCCCTGTGGGGGGATATTAGATGGAGGTGTGTATGTGGGGTACTGTCTACTACTACTGGACATGGTGGGGGGGTAACACTAGACACCAGGGAAAGTTTTTTTTATTATTTTCTTTTTTACATAAATTCTGATCAGCTGTGCTGGCATTTACAATTACTTGGACAACAGAAGGGGGAAGGGGGACCAGTGTTAATCTCTTAAGGTGGGAGTGGTGGCCAGGGATCATTTTTCATTTGGCCGGTGAGCAGCTGGGAGGGCTGGGGCCACAACACACCAGGGAAGTTGTTTTTATTTTTTTTTTTTAATATGTGGATGGGGGGGACAGGTCTTAATCTTGGGGTGGGGGGATTTCTTCTTATGAATTTGTGGGCTGACAATCGGCCAGGGGTGGGAACATTAGACACCAGGGATATGGGGGAAAACACTTTCTTTGTTTTATTTACACACGAAATTCGACATTTCACACTGTCGAAATTTGGGCAAAATGCACAAATTTCACAAAATATTTTACATGGCGAAATTCCCAATTTTGCTGGAATTTCCCTGGCGAAATAAAATTTTGCTTCAACTCTCTATCCAGAACTGCATGCATTAATCCAGATGGGGTCTCAGCAACTGTCTGTACAGAGGAATAACAACTTCTTCTTTTCTACTGGTGATGCCTCTTCCTATGCATCCCAGTATCCCCTCAGCCCTCCTTACTGCCTTCTCACATTGCTTGCCTACCTTTAGGTCATCTGATATGACTACCTCCAGGTCCCTTTCTGTTTTTGTTGTTATTAATACCTCCCCCCCCATTGTGTACTCTTGCCTTGGGTTTTTGTTTCCCAGATGCATTACTTCGCACTTATTTGCATTGAATCTAAGCTGACATAATTTTGAAAATTCCTCCAGCCTTGCCAAGTCTCTTCTCATCCTTTCCACCCCCCCTTGTGTATCAACCCTGTTGCTGATCTTTGTGTCATCTGCAAATAGGCATACTTTTCCTTCCAGTCCCAATGTCACATACACAGACATTAAAGAGGACCATTCCCAGTACTGAACCCTGTGGTGTCCCACTAGTAACTCCCCTTTCTTCAGAGTGGACTCCGTTTACTATTTCCCTCTGCGTCCTGTTGTCCAGCCAATGTTTGACCCAGGTTACCACCATGGGACCCACTCCCAGGCTTGCTAACTTGTTTATTAATCTTTTGTGTGGGACTCTGTCAAATGCCTTGCTAAGGTCTAGGTAGGCCGTGTCCATAGCCCATCCCCGGTCTACTACTTTGGTCACCCCATCAAAGAAATCTATTAGATTCATCTGACATGACCTTCCTGCTGTGAATCCATGCCACCTTGGATGCTGTGCCCTATTAGCCTCTAGGTACTCAACAGTTCTTTCTTTCAGAAGTGATTTCATCCTTTTCTCTACCACTGACGTCAAACAACAGGTCTGTAGTTTTCTGACTCTGCCTTGATCCCACTTTTGTGAAGGAGAATCATATCTGCCATCCTCCAGTCCTCAGGTACCACACCATCCTCCCATGATTTGTTAAAAAGGATAGTTGGTGGCGCCGCTGGTTCTCCCCACAGTTCTTTTAGAATTCTGGGGTGAATTCCGTCAGGCCCCATTGCTTTGTCCACCCTCAGTTTTAGGAGTTCTTTCAGAACCCTCTCTTCAGTGAATGGACTGGTATTGACCCTCTATCCAGTGTGCTTCTTTTATTTGATTTAGGTACCTCCCCCCCCCTCTTTTTTTGTGAATACTGAGCAGAAGTATTTGTTCAGTATCTCTGTTTTGTCACTGCCACCCTCTGCCCACTCCTTTTCTTTTTGTTATGTCTCACTATTCCTACCCTGGTCTTTATTCTCTCCGTAATGTACCTATAAAAGGTTTTATCCCCTTCTTAACTGAGTTGGCTATCTTTTCCTTGGTTTGGGCCTTTGCTATTCTGACTGCCTTCCCCATGTCTTTCTGCTTTAACTTGTACAGTTCTCTGTCCTGCTCGTTCTGTGTTTCATTATACTTTCTGAATACTATCGTTCTCTTCCTAACCTTTCCCACCACCTCTTTTGAGAACTGTAGTGTTATTTTCCTTCGTTTTGTTTAATTTGCATCATACAATGTCTTGTTGCCTCTGTGATGGCAGCTTTGATTTTTCCCCACTGTTCCTCCACCCCACCTTCTTGCCTGCCTGTTTGTTAGTCTTTTCTGAGGCACTCCTCCATTTTGCCCAAGTCAGCCCTCCTAAAGTCCAATACCTTCACCTCTGTGTGACTTGACTCTACGGCTGTGCTTATCGTGAACCACATGCTTTGGTGTTCACTTGTACCCTTTACACACTCATTAACTGCTACCTTCATCCAGCAGAATAAAGTTACAAACCTGTTTGCAAACCTAAAAGACACTCCTCAGCCTAACACCCCCACTTTAACATATTGCTTCAGTACTATCTCCAAATTAATACAACACTAGGAACATGGCCAGGAATGCCCTGAAGCTTCCGTTCTGGAGCATTCAGCTGGGCAAGTGGTCATTTGCTGTCAGGGCTGCTGACTGGTAAAATTATCTACATGACACACTGCTGAATCTCCCCAAGATTAATCAGCTTAAGAGATTTTTGCAGTCTGCCCTTGCTGTCCAGTGCAATTGTAACCATTAAACTGTTTTATCTGGTTTCTCTGTGTATGTATTGTCTGACTTTTTATACAACAGTCTGAATAGATTTTTTTTTCAAAACTGTATGTAATTGTTCTGAATTAAGCATTTTTAGCCTGCCTTGACTGCACTCCTCTGGAACTGCTTATGATACTTGCAAGTTTTTGTGACTATGTATTTGACATGTGCTCAAATGTAATCTCCAAAGTTTTCAATAAATAAATATTGATACATAACATTCCTACATCTTCATGATGTATGCTCAAAGGTAATCTCTGATGTTTTCAATATATAATTAAATAAATATTGATATATGATGTTGCTACATCATCCATATTATTATATAAAAACATAAAATGGTTAAAACAGTTTTTGAACTCTGACATTTCTATCTACATACTGTATCAACATGCATTGGCATATATCCCCACTTGAGAACTGTATCTTCATGACCTACTAATGTTGTTTAGACTCTAAGCTTTAATTTCAAAGAACCCCAAGTTTATAAGCCTAACAGCTGACAAGTTACAGTTTTCAAAATACAATTTCATAACTTCAGGCATTATAATATAAAAAATTGTTGGAAATGGTCCACAGATACTAGAGGTTGGTCTGTTTAAGACTCAGCATGTTTACATTTGTCCTTGATTACAGTCTCCAGAACCTTAACCAGCACTGATGTCAAGCTTACTGGTCTGTAGTTACCCACAGCCAATCTTGTATCCTTTTTGAAGATGAGGACCACATTGGATATTTCCCAGTCCTCTGGCACCATATCAGCCCAGACAAACAGCGGAAATATTATTGCAAGTGACATCACCAATTGCTCCTTTTATTTCTTAATGATACTGGGGTATATTGTGTCCATAGCATAGGACTTACCTTGGCAGCTGGGAGGAGTCTCCAGTTTTCTGGCCTGCATTGAACCTGGCATGTGTACAGTACATAGAGGAGTTTCATCTACTGTGCTGTTAATTACTCATTTCTGAAAATTACACATTTTACGTTGCTTGCTCTTGTGTAAGAAATGTTTTGCTACAGAGAATGGCATTTCAGAAGTGTGTCACTGACCAGCCCAGTGCAGGTCAAGCTGCATTGGGCTCATCCTTGACAGACCAATGATCATGCAAGCTGAGTATGACAGTGATTCATGGTTTATGGGCAGAAACATTGTGAAGTTGAAATGAATGAAGTGCTCCAATAAGAGAGCACTTTGGCCCTTTCATTTGCATAAAGCCAGTCAGCAAACAGCTGATTGGCTTGATGACATTCCCCTTCTCGCTGTCCTCCCCTTTCCTTCTGGCTGTGATATTGGCATGGCCCATCTCCTCTGGGCATTGACTTTTAATCCTTTCCCTGCAACTGACTGGCTGGTTTTGCTGGGCACTTTCCCTGCAGTTCATTCTGCTCCCCTACCTCTCTGGTTTCCATTTCTCCTGTCTTTTCTCCCCTTGTGTGTTCTCTATTTCCCTGCCTCCATCGCTCCATTTTCCTCGCTGTCTCTTCCACACACACACACACACACAAACACACACACATATACACCTTTTATCTTGTCTGTTCCCCTGTACCGCCTTTCTCTGTTGTAGTCCCTCATCTGTTTCTTCATGTTTTCCTTTGGGCATTTCTTCTAGCCAGCCACTCTCCGTTCCTATGCCAGTGGTTCAGGGTGTGACATAATCCTCCACATTAGGCTCCAGCTCTCTGTTCCCTTCAGAGCACCACTGCAGTGTTGAACCTTCTCCTTAATATAGTTTGTCAAAATAAAGATACATTTCAGTAACATTGAGTTCTGTGGATGCTACTGCACTGTCATTCTGGCCTCTCCTTTGATTCTATAGCTAGACCCAATGTCGTAACCAGAAGGTTGCTTTTTTTTGTTCCTAGTCGAGCAATTATCTATGTGAAACAGAAATATGCATAAATCTTAAGTGTTCAGAAAGCAAAGTTCTAGTTTCAGTAAATAAAATATACAAACTCATTAAGAAGTGTCCTTACTTAAAATGGTTCCGAAGTTTAAATATTGCCCTATAATAGATTAGCACAATTATCAATGAAAACATGCTGAAATCAATGAAAACTCCCTGTAAAACTATTGGGTTAGTAATGACAAATAACTGTTGCACCTATTTTCTGAGTTATATTGTGTTGTTATGTAACCCCTAGGCAGCACTACTCCAAGGGCTGCTACCCCTGCCTTGCCAGCTAAAACAAGGTTTAGGGGCCTGGGTTCCCAATATTTACTTTAAACTGGTTCTTATCCAAGATATTGCATTTGCGCAGTGCATCCACCCAGAGCTTAGCTTTAAGTGGGCTAGCTTTAACTTGGTACAATGCTCTGGGATGCTGTACCCACCCACATGTACCATAAGCCATTCCCAAACATGACCCAATAACATTTCCCCACATTCCATACATTTTTTTCAATTAGTAGTGGAATCCTAATAATATGCTCATGACACAGGTATCTGCAAAACAACAACAAACAGACTATTTACATGGGGAAGAGTTTAGGATGGGTGAAAAAAGGATTAGAGGTCATGCATTCAAAATATTTACAGTTAGATGATTTGTTTGAGTTGGTTTGGAATAAAATCACAGTTTATATTTGAAATCACATTGTACTCACTTTTCACACCAACCTTTACAATAACCAGAGCCCTGGCTATCTAACTAACCTACATAAATCAGTTGATACAAGTATTATTATTTTACCCACACTAGTTCCAGTCCCTAACATTTGGTATGAGATCCCACAATCCCAGCCTTAAACTGGGTAACCAGTAACCACAGTCCATAAAATGGTGCAGCTCTACAATGGCCTGCTAAACTAAGAAGATTAAGGCTTAGCTTGCAACATTAACCACTTTAATGATGTACAGTCTTTTTCCTTCGTGCGGCGGGGGGGGGCCTGCATTCACTCATAGTAGAATTAGAACTGGGTGCTTCCAGCAAGCAGGCACTATCCCTAGAGGTTGAACTGCAGGCAAGCCTACAGCCAGTCCCACCAAAACTGACTGCAGAGATTTTAAAACTTGATGATGGAAACAACACCTTGAAGTCTGTGTCCCTCTTCTGGGGGAAAAGCACTTACGATGCAACCAGCCAATTACTTTACATTTAGCACATTTTTATTTTCTGAACATTCAGCACATGCATACTTTTTGAACATTTAGCACATTTATATTTTCGAACATTCTACACATTTATAACTCAGTCCTTCAACCATGGGCCAGCGTGGCCACCAAGGCCCCTTTCAGCTTTTGATGTTTCTGTGGGTACGTGCTCCCTAAGGTTAGGGTGACCTGGTTCCTCACGTTCCATATCACACTAATAAACTTTCATAATACTGTACTTTTAATTTGGCAATTTGAACAATTACTGCAGTTCTTTCAAACACAAATCTTAATGTCTCAGTCCCATGTGACAATGGCTGGAGTTTTCAGCTTCCACAGGATGTCATGACAATAGACAACATCCTTTTGGCAATGGCTGCCCTTAACAGCTCCACATGGACAAATACTGGACCTCCAAAGCAAAGTCAGGAACAGCCCTGGCTCTGAGTACTCCAATTCCAGTCCTGTAGGCACTTTGCAATTCAAACACATTTCAGACACATTTATATATAATCTTAACGGGGCCCTTTTCTGGTCACATGGCAGCTGTCCACCCTTTCTATTGTTTTGCTTAACCTTAGGGTGCACACAGAAAATGATTCTAAATAGTTCTCTAGGGCTTTGCTACCCCATCAGGCTTTCTCTTTAATTGCACTTGGAAGTACAAGTTTACTCATTCAGGCATCCTCACGGAAATGGCAATCCTTTGTCCAAGGTTCCTGAAGACATCAGCACTGCCACTACTGATGCAGGTTTAGCTCTCTCACAGCTGGCTTAGCATCAAATTGCAGGACCCACATTTTTCCCAAATGTGGAAAGGATTTGGCTAGCCCCTGGAGGACATCTTCTGGCAACCTTCAGGCTAGCGGGTTTTGCTTAGACAACTACTGTTTTATTTTCATACAAAGAAGAACAAATATCCTCTCCTCCTGTGAAGAGGTTTATACTGGATCTCCAGGCCCATTTGAATTGCTGAGGGACTAAGCAACCACCCCTGTGGGGGGATCTCACTCAGATCCTGAAAAATCTGCTGAAACACTGTCTTTTATGGAGCTCTCCTGAGGCTCCCTATGGGCTGAATCTATTGGTTGCTTTTGCTCTGATTGGCTGGAAGGCTTGTCAGTCACAAATATGATATATTTATGAAGCCTCATCGATGCACAGTTGGTTTGTTGTTTTGGTGCCAGAATTTAAGTCCCTGAAGTTCCCCATAAGCACTCTGTAGTTTCTTATAAGCATTGACAATAGTCTCACAAGTCCTGGCTTAAAAATCTCAGCTTTCCAATTGGCTATTGCTGTTCTGTGATGGCTGCTGAACACACAGTCC
Organism: Neoceratodus forsteri; assembly: GCA_016271365.2. Taxonomy (NCBI): domain Eukaryota; kingdom Metazoa; phylum Chordata; order Ceratodontiformes; family Ceratodontidae; genus Neoceratodus; species Neoceratodus forsteri. The sequence goes on from CM057458.1 coordinate 739,168,141, forward strand.
CTTAAGCAGATTTAACACAGTCCCAAATAAAGTCCTGGTGCAGCCAGAATAATTAATATAATTGCACAATTGCCCCACAGTTCAATAGCCACATGTGTATCCTTTTAGTCACTGCCCAGCTTAAGTAATTATGTCAGGCAATTTTCCTGTCACTGCTGCCACAGATTTGGGACTGTCTAGTACAGTGTGCCCTGCAGTCCATTGGTCCACACTGGGACCAATGGGCTTACAGACCATACTGTACCTGTCATTTGACAGGGAGCTGGGTGGTATATGGGCGAGGTGCTGCCACCCACTGATGATGGGGGGGAAGCGGGGTGGGCAAGGGGCTCTGTGTGAGTGGGAGGGGTGGGGGTGCCACTGTATCACCAGGGCATTTTGTTATGGAGTTTTACCACAAGTGCAGTAACAGGTGGGGGAGGGCCACTAGACCACCAGGGACAGTCATACTGACATTAATTGGGGACTCGAGGGGGGGGATACTAGACCACCAGGGATGGTCATACTGACATTGATCAGGGACTTGGGTGGGAGGAGGAAACACTAGACCACCAGGGATGGTCATGGCTTTTATTTCTGAGGAATCAGGGACATGGGGGGGGCCACTAGACTACCAGGGATGTATTTCCTAACATATACTGCATGATCGTGGCTACAGTGCAGGGGATGCCCTGGGATCCCCACTGCCCACATCATGCTGTGCAGGGCACCAGGCGCAAGTCAGTGGGCTGCCCTGCGCAAGGCATGCAAATGGGTCCATAATGACATGCAAATGGCCCCATTTGCACCTTTCTTATATTATAGCGTCATTTGCATGTCCCTGGCTGAATATCACTGGTGATGCACCTAGCGCAACTGCACTTGTGCTGGTGCATCCCCATGCTCCCTATCCATGGCTTGTGCTGGCTCAGTGCCATGCGCCATGTGAAGTATGTGCACCAGTCTTGCTATATTCAATGGTGCATCACCGTTGAATATCACCTGGTCCTGGCCCCATTCCAGTTGTGCTGCACCCAGGCTTGTGCCACTGCCTGGTACAGTCTGAATATCTGGGCCTTGGTTTTTAGTTCCACCCTGCATGGAAATGCCATTGAGTTACATTAAGCTGGCTTGTCACACTTTGTGTCTCCCTATCATTGAGTAGCAAGGCCCGGATGATAAAGCACAATTTGACTGGGGTAGCAGTGCAAAGCTGAGGAAAGCAAGACTTCAACACTCAAGTCTCAATGCTGCTAAATATATTCAGTAAGGGGACTTATGAAAATTATGAATTCACAGTCATGACAATTTCACTAGTTTATTAATTTTTTCATTATTGGCTCTGCACTATCAGTGCCAAACACCTAAACAGCAAATACAAGCAAGCAACGTTCGGCATTGACACATGCTTGTTATATATAGCATTGACTGTTATTTACTTGTGTTAAGTCTTCTTAGGAAAAGTGCTGATGAGATGCCTGACATCAGTATTTTGCAGAACAAAGCAATAATGTGCATTATAGCTCTCCTGACTGTCAAGTTTTGTAGTGTAAGCAACCTACTGCATGCTACATTAAATTAAGTTAGTGCTGGATTACTATCTTTTTGGCCACTTACTTTTAGTAAAACAATAGGTCAGCCAAAACAGTCGAAAATCATAACATTGACCTTACATGGTAATTACATTTATTTCAAACATTTAAAGAACAGATTTTCAAAATATTTGTACTATCAATTTGGTTGTTTTAGAAACTTTAAAAAAACATGAGGGCCTGGATATTCAAAGGGATTAGGGCCATGTTAAAAGGGTTAGTGCCCTGCTAATCTTGTTTTATGCCTGGGAAGAATAAGTAGAAAAATTACAGAATGTGCCACATTGAAAGGTACAGTTCACAAGGCACTAATTTATTAGTAAGCCAGTGCTAAAGTATGCCATTCACCTTTGTAAATTGCATGACTGCACCTTACATGCAGGCATGCTGACATACTCAAACTTTGTGGGAGGCATTAACCAGCCATTAGTGTTGCACTATTTAATGCCAACACAAATCTGGCATTAATCACCATTGTGGTGCATTCCCCCCACCACGTGCTTACTGTTCTGATAGAATAATTATATTTCCCTCACAGTCTAGCAGCCTGTTATGCCCAATCACTGTTCCATAAGTTAGGTCCACCAGCACCCTGGGTTATTCTGATTCAATACATTTTGAATTATTTAGACAAATATCTACTTAATTACTTGCATGGTTTAATGCAGCACTATCATCTTATGTGGGTATCAACAGTCTAGTACCCCCACCCAATCGCTGCTCAGATATAATTATAGTTTCCTGGCCATCTAACACCTCCTGCCTAATCTCTGTTCAGATATACTAACAATTCTTCACAGGCAGTCTAGCGCCTTCAAATACAAACACTGTTCTGATATATGCAGCAATATTCTCTGACAGTCTACTGACCTCTCATCCTCCGGTCACTGTTCTGATATACTAAATATTCTTCCCTGACAGTCTAATGAAGATACAATAATACTCACTGGCAGTCTAGTGCCCCCACACCTGATCAGTGTTCTGATATATGCAACAATGTTCCCTGACATCCTACTGGCCACTCATCCTCTGGTCACTGTTCTGATATGCTAGCTATACTTCCCTAACAGTCTAGTTAAGATACAATAATGTTCCCTGGCAGTCTAATGACCCCTCCACCCTCCTAATCTCTGTTTGATAGCTACACCAATATTCCTTGCAGTATAATGTGCCACCCCCATCATCATGCCAGCATCCCCCCGTGTGATACTGAGGCAGTTGGCACTTGCTCCACCTCTCACCACCACTGCTGACTGCCCTTTGCTGCACACAGCCCCAGGGATATGGATTTAGTCCAAATGTAGGCCCACCGCACATGTGCATGGGCTTCAAGCATGTATGGGATAGACACAAGGGAATCTTAGTTGGAAAGCAAGGAGGGGAGCTGGAGCTCAAGCTGGGACTGTGGTGACAGGATAGGATAGGTAGGAAAAAATGGGCAGACTGGGTGGGCCAGCTGGTCCTTATCTACTGTTTCAATATTTCTGTATTAAACAAATTTAAACGCAAAGGGCTTCATTGACCACTAACAGATCATAGAAGTAATTCCACTTACTGTATATAGGGACATCCATGCAGTAGTAAAATAACATGCACTTTTAATGTTTAGAAAAGTTGTTTTTAAATATGTAAAAAGAGATGGCAAATCATGCATTTGTCAGTCTTCAGTTATAGTTAGCCCACCTTAACAGTCTATAAAGGAATAATGCCCAACAGGGTGGGTGTTATGCTGGGATAACATCCCATCTAGGGTGGTTGGGCCCAAGCTGCAGGCTGAGGGCATCCAACACCCAAGAAGGGATGGTATCCCAGCATAACACCCACCCTGGGGGGCATTATTCCTATTATACAATGGCTTGCTGTTATATACAGAATTGAAAAATAAATAATTTTAAGGAATGTTTATGTTAGTCCTGGAACATTATTTTGTTTCTTAAGAGAAGAGGCATCACTGGCAGGTGGGGGGAGGGCTAAGCAGGGAGAAGGGGTACCGGAAGTGGAAATCACAGCTGAGAGAGTGAGGGAAGCCCTCAGCTCCCTTAAGATGGAGAAAGCACCGGGGCCGGATAAATTACATCCCAGAGTGCTGAAGGAACTTGCACATGTCCTGGCAAAACCCCTGGCAGAGCTTTTCACCATCCCTCTGAGGACAGGGTGGGTGCCCCAAGACTGGAAGGTGGCGCATATAGTGCCTATCCCCAAGGGGGGATCAAGGGAGGTGGCAGGGAACTACAGGCCTGTCAGCCTGACCTCGGTGGTGGGCAAGGTGATGGAGGGCATTGTCAAGGAGAGGCTAGGGGGGACCTGGATAAGTCAGGGTGCCTGGACGATAGACAGCATGGATTCATCCCGGGGAAATCGTGTCAGACAAACCTGGTGGAGTTCTATGACTGGGTGACAAGTGCCTTGGACCTGGGTAGACCAGTAGATGTCCTCTTTCTGGACTTCAGCAAGGCATTTGACTCTGTTCCTCACGTGGGCCTGTTGGATAAGCTGGGAGAAATGGGGGGGGAACCAGATGATCAGATGGATAGGCAATTGGCTCCAGGACCGGATCCAGAGGGTCGTAGTTGGTGGGATAGTCTCATCCCCAAGGAGGGTCATTAGTGGGGTCCCACAGGGATCAGTCCTTGGGCCCCTTCTGTTCAACGCCTATGTATCTGACATAAGGACAGGAATCAGGAGTGAGATGAGTCTCTTTGCAGATGACTCAAACCGGGCGGTGGTGGATGGGGAGGAGGGGAGGGTGGCCCTACAGGGGGACCTGGAGGCTCTGGAAAGATGGTCTAGAAAGTGGAAGCTGAGGTTCAATGCAGGAAATGCAAGGTACTCCACCTGGGGGCCAGAAACCCAGGTCAAGTGTACACCCTGGGGGAAATGCTACAAGTCTCGATGGCTGAGAGGGACCTGGGGGTGGTGGTGGATGTCAAGATGAACAACTCTGAGACTTGTAGGAGGGCAGCAGCCAAGGCCAACAGGATGCTGGGCTGCATCGCTAGGGGGATCACCTCCAGAAGGAGGGAAGTGATACTCCCTCTGTATAACTGCTTGGTGAGGCCGCACCTTGAGTACTGCGTGCAGTTTTGGAGGCCACACTTAAAGCGGGACATTAACCTCCTGGAGAGGGTCCAGAGGAGGGCAACCAAAATGATTTGGGGCTTGGGGGACAGGACCTATGAGGAGAGGCTCGAAGAGCTAAATATGTACACATTGGAAGAGAGAAGGGACCGGGGGGACATGATAGAGGTCTTTAGGTACATGAAGAGGGTAAATAGGGGAGGAACAGTTGGGGTGCTTCGAAGGAAGGAGGAAGGGGCCACTAGAGGGCATGACTGGAAGCTGGAGGGGGGAAGATTCAGGGGAGAAAGGAGGAGGTGCTACTTCACTGAGAGGGTGGTGGAGCCATGGAATGCACTGCCTAGGGGGCTGGTGGAGGCAGAGACAGTGGAGGGGTTCAAGAGGGGGTGGGACAGGTACAGGGGAAGGGTTCTGGAAGCAAAATCCAATGCAGCAAGAATATCCGGAACTGGGAAGGGAGAAGCCAGAGAAGGCGAAGGGGACAGCAAGGTCAGCACCCAGGTTGGGGACTGACCAAACGAGCAGACACGAAAGACCGTTAGGCCTATTCTGCTGGCATTTTAGTATGTTAGTATAATGATGATAGAGTGGATCAAACAACAATCAGCATGGATGTTATGCCAGCATAACATCCCTGCAGTGGTAGCCAACTAACAGATCAAAAGCCAGAATTCTTTCTTGCCATTGTATAATTGATGTTTTCTTCTCTGTAGATCTTTTTGGCCTTTGCCTATGACATTTCTTCCAACTTGAACACATTAAAGACCACATTAAACAAGCATTTGCCAATGCCAAATGTTTGCTTGCATGCTGTTGTACTTAGGGATGGGTGGGTCAGCTGTGACCCGGTTCTGATTCTGACTCTGATGTTTTTCCTAAAGGTTCTGATTTACTTTGATGAATTTCAGACCTATTTTAGTCTGTATAAGCATGAGAAATGTATTTATTTATTTAAGCGTTTTACTAGGAAAGCATACTGAGTGGTGTAGCGCTCGATTCTAGATGCGTCCTGGGGGGAGGGGGATTTAGGGTAGACAGTATACAGAGCAACATACAAATGAACACTGAAGCGCAATGCAAGGTCGAGAGAAACACATTGTACAAGATACACCTGCCTCTTGGCAGGGGAATAAACTTGTCCAGCTAGGGCACACAATGTGGCTTAAGTGCAGAGGAATCACACGTAACATGTAGCTAACAAACACACATGCAATCGTGTATTTAAGCCATTGGAAATACCTTGAGGGGCTAGCTGCATGAGCAGGTGGTGGCAAAATGCTGTTTGAGGAGGAGGCTGAGTTGCAGAGAGGGTGAGGAGTGTCTAATCACTGCTGGGACGGCGTTCCACAGTTAAGGCATTTGGTTCTTGAATGCACGTTGACCGTTGGAGGAGGACATACATGGAAGGGTGAGGATCCTATAGTCGAGATTACGGAGGGTGTAGCATGAAAGGGTTTGGGCAGCTAGGGTATTAGCAAGGTTTGGGGGGAGGGACTGGGACCAGTATTTTGCTGTTATTCTTGCACAATGTGCCATTCTCCGGTCCTGTAAGGAAAGAAGGTCTAAGGATCTGTAGAGATCACAGTGGTGAGTTGTGGGCAGACGGTCCAAGGCAAAACGGCAGAAGGAATGGAAAAGAGGGTCTAGCCTGGCGAGGGTGGATTTGGGGGCCGAGCTATAAACTATGTCACCATAATCAAGGAGTGGGAGTATCATTCTCTGAACAATTTCTTTTCGGGTTGGCAGGGGAAGGCAGCCTCTGTTCCGGTAAAGGGCTCCCAGTTTCGGGTGCAGTTTTTTGTGGATAGAGTCAATGTGGGCTGAGAAGTCTAGGTGCTGGTCAAGCCAGACTCAGAGGTATCTGAACGAGGTGCAGGTCTCCAAGAGGATACCATCTAAGGTGTGGAAGGCAGGGGATAAGTGGGCCCGGGAGAGCCTTTGCCTGGTCCCGAAGGTTAAAGAGACGGTTTTCTCTGGGTTGAGAGATAGTTGGTGAGAGTGGAACCAGAGTTGGATTGCATTAAAATCTTCCTGGAGTTTGGATGACACTATGGCAGGAGAGGGACCTGTATCATATATTACGGTGTCAGCAGCATACAGGTACATGTGAATGGATGAAAGGGGGCACACGGAGGGCAGGTCATTTAGAAAGATAGAGAAGAGTATCGGGCCAAGGTCCGAGCCTTATGGCACACCTATTGTGACAGGTAGTGGGTCAGAGGTGAGTGAGCTAACTGCTTGTTTTCTCCCTTTTAAGTAAGAGTGGAACCAGCTGGTGGCCTCCCTCGAGAGGCCTGCTAGGGTGAGTTTAGATAACAGGAGTGAATGGGAGACCATGTCTAAGGCTTTAGCTAGGTCAATGAAGATGGCGGAGGTGACTTGCCCATTATTCATGCCAGTGAGGATGTTGTTTGTTAACCTGAGCAAGGAGGTGATTATGGAGTGTGATTTCCTGAAACCAGCCTGATAGGGTGAGAGGAATGAGGAGTTGTCAAGGAAGTCAGATAATTGGGAGAGAACAAGTTTTCCATGGACTTTGGCTAGAATTGGGAGGAGGGAGATAGGGGCGGTAACTGCCCGGCGAGGAGGGGTCGCCGCCTTTAGGGAGAGGGATGACTGTGACATGTTTTCAGGCAGCTGGGATCTTGGTGAAAGAGAGGGAGAGGTTGTAGAGGGAGGCCAGTGGGGTGGCGATAGCAGGGGTAGATAGGTATAACATCTTGGAGTGAAGGCTGGAGGGGCATTTGCCTTTGTTAGGATTGAGTGTACGTAGGGCAGCCAGTACTTTAGTTGGGGAGACCAGGCAAAATGAGAAGTGGTGGGATCTGGGTGGGGGTTGAGAGGGTGGATGTGGTATGGTAGGGGCGTGCTTGTTTGTGGAGAGAAGGGAGGAGGCACAGTTAGTAAAGAATGAGTTGAAAGCAGAGGCCACCTCACCATGGTCTGTTACCAAGGAGCCATTTACCTTTAGGGCAGGGGTGGGTGGCTGAGATGGGGGAGAGAGCAGAGATTTCAAGGACTTCCAGAATTTTGCTGGGTGTTGTGGTTTGTGTTGAAAGAGACCTTAAAGTAGTTTGTTTTTACCTGGCAAATTAACCTGGTGTTTGCATTGTGGAGTGTGCGGTAGTGTTGGAGGGCTGCCTGTGACCCAGATGCCTTGTAAGATTTCCAGGCCATGTCCCTGGCATGGAGTTGGTCAATAATTTGGGCGTTTACCCATGGTAGGTGGGCACCCCTAATGCGGGATCTTCTGAGAGGGGCGTAGTAGTCCCAGATGGCAAGTAAATTTGATCTGAACAATTCCAGGACCGAGTCAATGGAGGAAGCATGTTGGATAAATTACCAATCAATGTTTGATAGGTCACTTAGCAGTGCAGCAAGGTCAGTAAGCCCTAGTGAGCAGTATTCGAGGGGGTGGTGCCTGGGGTTTGAAAATTTTCCGTACTATGTAAGTCATGTGGTGGTCGCTGAGGGAGTCGGGCAGAGTACCAGCTTGTAGCACCCTATGGGGAAGAGTGGTGAGGGCCCAGTCGAGAAGAGAGTGGTTAAGAGATTTATTGTTTAAGCGAGTGGGTTTGGTGATATGCTGGGAGAGGTTATGTGCAGTCACCTGGTTTTTGAGCTTAGAATTAGTTTTCGATAGCCAATTGATGCTGAAGTCCCCAAGTATGTATAGTTTGCCCCCCCCCCCACAGCGAGTGTTTTTAGGGTGCCTAGATGTTCAATGATGGTGTTCGGAGGGGTGTCTGGGGAGCAGTAGGACCCCCCTATATATGAGGGGATGGAATGAGGGAGTGAAAGTCTGAATAGGAGGGAGTCTATGGGGTGCGTTGGGTTTGAGAGTTGGACTGGTGCGAATTGTAGCTTGGAAGAGATGAACATGGCAATGCCCCCACCCTTCTTTTTGCCCGGACGGTCATGACAAGTGAGGGAATAGCCAGGGATTGCTACTTTGGCATCCAAGTTATGGGGTTTCAGCCAAGTTTCAGAGATAATTAGGATATCATGGGATAGGGAGAGGATGTACGGTTGGAGGGGGGTGATTTTGTTCAGGAGGCTGCATATGTTAAGATGCATAATTTTAAGCCCCCGTGGTAATTGGATAGGAGGGGAGATGAGGTTGTTTGGGGGGGTAGGTGGCCCTGGATTTGATTCAACGTCACCTGCTAGGAGTAGTAGTATTGTTATTAGGTGTTTTACTATGAGCATCACATTTCTCGCCTTACGGGGGGGGTCAGTAGCTGATGGGTGTCTGCTGAGCAGTATTTAGGAGGTGATGGGTGTAGAACTGACAGCCCAGAGTGGAAAGAAAGAGGCAGGAGGGCAGCTCCTGTATTCCAGTTGATTAGAGTGGAATGAGGGGATGGGCCAGGGTTGAGTGTAGTTTGATATGGGGGAGCCCATGAGTAGCCTTTAGTGGGGGAAGCAGAAGAATCCGGGTAGATGGCTGGTGGGAGGGAGGGAGGTTAGGGGGAAGAGTAGGCATAGTAGGGTGAGTTGCAGAGGCAGCATAACGAAACAAATGGGTTTTGGCAGCTGGGGGAGAGATCGAGCGGCCACTAGCAATGAATTGGTATAACCTGCTAATGAGGGAGTGAGCTGATATGTTAGTTCGCGCCTCACGCCGCGTATAAAAGGCAGTGCTCACCAAGGGGGGTGGTGGGGAGCCGGCGCAGAGCTCCATTGGGGACCTACACACACGGCAGCAGCGTTCAGCAGTCTCCTGGCCTATTCTGACTGTGATATTTTCGTACCTGCAGCAGACGCCGGTTTCAAATTCAACCTGGGGGAAGGGAGGGCAGGACTCTCAGGGGCCCTCGGCGACCACCAGCAGTGGAGAGGAGACAAAAGGGCAATATTTATAGCAGGTAGGACAAGGAGGGGCTGCTGCAGTTAAGCTCAGGTTACCGACAACGACTGGGGTGCTGGCTGGCTTTAGGGTTGCTTTTACACAAAACAATCTACACTTTTACTATCAGAATTGATTTCAACAAGCTGTACTTTCAACAAGCTGTAAGCTGCACCATTTCTATCACATTGATTTCAACAAGCTGCACTATTATTATCAAATTGACTTCTGTGCTAGAGACTCTATACAGTATTTCACTAAGTTGCATAAATAACACTATGGACATTTGTCAGCTGTATTAAGTACCCCGGTGCCAACAATGATTACATCTGTTGGTTGTTAGCATACTAGTATTGCAATTTAAAGTAACCACCGAGGCTGGGTGAAACGCAGCTCCACTCAGGATAGCCCCTTAAGGTAACACTGAGAGATGCAAAAAATGAGCTGCTTTCTTTACGAGGTGTTGCAGCATAGAAACTATCACCACTGCTCTGCCAACCAGTGAACAGTAATGTTTTGAAAAAAGGCACCAAGAAGCACCAAGTCCATTGTCTACACACTAGGCAGCAGTGTTCAGCAAACAGTCTCCTGGCCTTTTCAGACTGTGATGTTTTCATACCTGCAGCAGACACCGGCTTCAAATTTGACCTGGGGGAGGGCAGGACTCTCAGGGGCCCTCGTGACCACCGGCTGCAGCAGACGCCAGCTTCAAATTTGACCTGGGGGAGGGTAGGACTCTTGGGGGCCCTCGCGACCACTGGCTGCAGCAGACGCCGGCTTCAAATTCAACCTGGGGGACGGCAGGACTCTCGGGGGCCCTCGCGACCACCAGCTGCAGCAGATGTCAGCTTCAAATTTGACCTGGGGGAAGGCAGGACTCTCAGGGGCCCTCATGACCACTGGCTGCAGCAGACGCCGGCTTTAAATTCGACCTGGGGGAAGGCAGGACTCTCGGGGGCCCTCGCAACCACTGGCTGCAGCAGATGCTGGCTTCAAATTCAACCTGGGTGAGGGCAGGACTCTTGGGAGCCCTTGCGACCACCGTGCATTAGTGTTATTGTTTTACATCTCTCTCTGTTAAAAAAAAAATAAATAAAATGTAACCTTTAAAAAATTTGTCATGTTTTTGTGTTGTTTGGTCAGCAGACAATCAATACCATAAAAATAAATACATAACAGTCACCAGTACTGCAGTGGTGAGTCACTGAACAAGGGGGTGAGGGTACTCAAAAATTACATGGTGTGATTCATGACTAAGTGACGTGAAACAGAAGATTCATGTACAGGGTTGCACCCAAAAATTAAATGTCATGGAACAGAAGATTCAATAACACTGAAAATCACTAAAAGTGCTACTCAGTTTCCTAGGGAGGTCCTGTGATGACTGACACAGAGAATTAGCTAGAGCATGTGTCAGTCATTTAAAAGAGACCCCCACTGGTTGGCTCCCTTCAGTGCCCCAGGATCACGGGTGTTTCCCTTTGTTGGTCATGTCATGTTCCAGGGACTTGAGAATCTGTGGCAGAGATTGGGGGAAAAAATAAATGCTTTTTTCCTGCACTCCTCTGCATCTGCACTGCTTTTTCCATCTAGTTCTGGTGATGAGAGTGTTATTCAGGACCAGACCACACTTCCAAACTGGGTCAACTTGGCAATCCCGGTCAAGCCATGAAAGGCTCGGTTTTCCTGCTCAGAGCTGAGTTGGCCTGGTTCGGTGGGGGAGGGGGGAGTCGGAACTGCACCAGAGCTGGTTCACCAATCTCTAGTTGTACTGGATCGTTGCTTGTACACATTTTTAATATATATTCATCCAAGCTAGACCAGGTGAGATGTAATATCTCATTTGCAGTAGGGTCCTGATTTGGCACATTTTTATGTTTGCTTGCACGCATGCACAAGAAACATTTTGTCACTGCTTAGGAGAGGAGTGGGGTTTTGGAGGTGGGGTACTGTGGGGGCCAGTGCTCCCACTTACTTTGGTGGCATGCTGCTGCTGACACTAGTTCAGCCAGCATGCCACCACCTTGAAAGAAATCCGCTGCTGCAATGAAGGAGCACCCCATCATTGCAGGGTGTTCCCTTGCCTGGTGTAAAATTTCTTTTAACATGGCGGTGGGCAGAGACTCTCACTGCATGCCTCAGAGTCCCAATGAAAGTCAACTTTGGGGTTCCCAATCCCCCCTATTGGCATGCCCCCACCCCCAGATTATTTGCCGATGGGGATTGGGCTAGCCCAATCCCCATCGGCATGATGCACCTCCCCCCTCATTTGTTATGTGCCGAGGGGGTGCCCAATCCCCTCAGCTCATGCACTCCGCTCCCCCCCACACTGTATGGCCGATGGGGTGCCCAATCCCCATTGGCTCCAGTACCCACCTCTCCAGCAAACACCCAGCCAGGTGACATGCTGGGAGCCCACCCCCAGCATGCCAAAAGTATCCCGTGAATTCTTTGTTTAATTTTAAATCCTGTAAAAAAAGAAAACGGTCCCTTGTAGTGCCCCATGCCCCCTCCCCCAACCCGCTCCCACTCACTGCATACTCTACCTCCCCACACCCTCCCCACAGTTACCTCCAGAGCCTGGCGCGATGATCTTCGGTGAACCGGGAACATGTCTGCACTCTTCAAAGCCAACTGTAAACTGAAGAAAGCTGTATAATGGCATAAATGTTGTTTTTTTCAAATTTGGTGCATATCTTGGCCATTTTTTCAAATTTTGGCATAACATTTTCGCCATGGGGTTCTTGGGACCCCACCTCATGAATTCTGTCACTGTCATCTTGTTATTCGGTCCTGAAAGGTGATTTTTGGGGTCACTGCATGGAATCACCTTTCTGGACCGATCAACAAAATGACAGTGTCACTGTTCATGAGGGGGTTCCTCTAAAAGTCTATGTTGCAAATTTGCTTAAAAAATTCCCCAAAATGACTGCGTTATGAGTGTGCATTGTGCAGTTTCTACGCATGCTCGTAACTTTGCAAATTTGTAATATTTTCACTCCAGGTTTTCAACATTGCCATTTTTCCACAACTCCTTATGAACAGTACAGCTGTCATTTTTCACATCCTGGCCAAAATGTGTTTTTGCACTCCTGGCGCAGAATAGCGTGATCGCTTGAGGGAAATCAATGTTCAGGACAGATTAAGAAAATCACAGTGACACTATTCATGAGCAGGGGTCCTAAAATGCCTATGTTGAAAATTTGGTGACAGAAGTCCATAAAATGACTGTGTTACACGCATGTGTTGTGCAATTTCCATGCACTTTCGGAACTTTGCAAATTTGTAATATTTTCACTCCAGATTTTCAACATTGGCATTTTGCCACACCTCCTTATGAACAATACAGCTGTCATTTTTCATATCCTGCCTGAAATATGCATTTGCACATCTGGCACACAATGGCACGGTCACTGTGGGAAATTAATGTTTCAGACAGATTAACAAAATCATAGTGACAGTGTTCATGAGCAGAGGTCTCAAAATGTCTATGTTAAAAATTTGGTGAAATAATTCCGCTAAATGACTACAGTACAAGCATGTGTTGTGCAGTTTCCATGCATGCTCGGAACTTCGAGCATTTTTTAATATTTTCACTACAGATTTTCAACATTGCCATCTCTTCCCACTTCCCTATGAATGGTACAGCTGTCATTCTTCACATCCTGCCTGATCTGTGTTTTCGCACATCTGGTGCAGAATGGCACAGTTGCTGTGGGAATTCAAAGTTCGGGACACATTAACAAAATCACAGTGCCACTGTTCATGAGAAGAGGTCCCAAATACTTTCATGAGGTAGGGGTCACAAAAAAGCCATGCTGAGAATGTGTACGCAAATACCGACACACGCCTGGAGCGTTAGGGTTTCTAACCATAACATCCCACCCTGTACAGACTGACAGGCATCAGAGGTGTAACTTTGGATCACTGGCTGTAATGCTCATGCCATCCCATGCCCATCATGAAGCCAGTGACATGCATCGAGGTGTGCCTTGCACTCTTCAGTGCCAGACTTCACCCCATTCTCCTGTACTGCACCCATTGCAGCGTGTGTCCTTATGAAATGGGGTGACTGTGAAGCCGATCACCCCAAGACATACCTCAACACTTGTCGGTGTCTACAGGATAGGGTGAGGTGAAATGCCATGAGCATTATGGGTAATGACCCACAGGCACATCCCAATGCCTGTCCATCTCTGCAGGGTTGAGGTGGGATTGACATGAGTTCAATACTTTACTGCTACTCCTATTCTGCATCTGTCTAACTCCTGCACGTCCAATGCTAATATCAGCAAGCAAACATTCAGCATTGACAAATGCTTGTTTATACTGCATTTATCTAGGGCAGTAGAAGTGAGATGTGATATCTTGTGTTTGGTGTGGTCTTTCATTTATAATGTATTTCTCCAGGACAGATCATCATAAATGCAGCATCTCCTTTTCAGTGGATTTCTGCTGTGGGGTCCTGTTTTTGCACAGGTTTACAATATATTTACCCAGGATGGCCCAGCTAAGGTGCAATATCTAATTTTCAGTAGGGTTCAGCTTTGACACATTTTTGTACTGTATTTAACATATATAGCACCATTTATATCTTGTTTTTAGTGGGATCCTGCTTTCCCCAATTGTTACACTGTATTTACTCAGGACAGCACAGCCAAGATGCAGTATTTAATTTTTGATGTGGCACTGCTTTTACCCATTTCTATAATGTATTTGCCAAACATAACCCAGCATAAAGGCAAGCTGCATATTCAGTGGAGTCCACCTTTTACAATATAATTTTTCCCCAGGATAGAACAGTGTAGATGCACAGTTCATTGGGGGCTCTGCTGTACCAAGGTTCTGCTTTTACACATTTTATTATGTATTTACCCACAATAGACCAGATGAGATTTATTGAGATCTCGGATTACAACACTATTAAGTTGAACACCCTTTTACAAAGGTTCCAAGTCTGAGCAAAACAGATAACATACAATAATGACAAGATGGGACAAAAAATGGCAAGATGCATAGAGAGCTAAAAGTAATGCAGTCAGTTTGAGAGTGACACTCCTGTTATAGAATTTAGTACAAGTAACTAAGCTATGAGCAGCTAGGGGGCTTTGTCAGGGTTAGGGAGGGTGCTGGCATGAGAGAAGCATGTGGGTGTGGGGGGGGAGGGTGAGGTGAGTAGTATTAGCTTATTTTCAGTGGTGTTCTGCTTCTAAGTTTTTAGTTTGTATTTATCCAGGACACGCCTCCCAGATTTTGCCCCAAATTTGCAACATAATCTTTTTATGACACGACGTTACAATCAAGACAGGTGGAATTTTTAAAATCACATCCAAAAGGTAATTTCTTTGTGACTGGAAAAACATGTTTCATAGCAGAGGGATTTGAAAAATACCACCTATCACGTTCATGAGGTGCGTTAACTCAAGGGATATGTTGAACATCAGAGTGCAAAATCTACTGTATAAAATTGTGAGTAAATGTTGGAACAATTCATTGTTTCTTTATACATTTTTTTTTCAAATTGTGTCTCCAAATTTTCAACCTAGTTTTTTATAACCCCATGTTATGATCTAGACAGGTGGATTTTTTAAAATCCTGTCGGAAAACTGGTTTAACAGATGGACTGCAAAAACATGTTTCAGAGGGGATTTGAAAAATGACACCTGTCATGTTCATCAGGTGGGGTGTCAAAAGAGCCATGAATAAATTTGGGGCCAAAATCTTGAAAAGTCACAAAGTTATGAGTAAATACTGAAAGACATGTTCTGCTTCCTCATAACTTTGTTGCTTTTTGACATTTTGATCCCACATTTCCAACTTTGTCTTTGTATGATCCCCTGTTTTGATTATGACAAGGGGAATTTTTTTTTAAATCCCATTCGAAAGGTGGCTTCATACAGCAAATGCAAAAACGTGTTTCAGAAGAGAATTGAGAAAAATAGTACCTGTCTTGTTTGTAAGATGGAGTAACAAGAGGGCTGTGTTGAAAATTGGGGACATCATCTGCACATGTTGCAATTTCATGAGTAAACATTGAAGAAATTCAGTGCTTTTTCATAACTTTGTTGTTCTTTGACATTTTGACTCCCAGTTTTCAGCATGGTCTTTTTCTGAGCCCCTCTTCTGAAGATGACAGGTGTCATTTATATCATACTGGCCAAAACAGCATTTCATACCACAAGTGTGAAAACCCATTTTGGCCAGGATTTGAAAAATGACACCTGTTGGGCTCATGAGTTGGTATGCAAAAATCGCTCTGTTAAAAAATTTGGGTCAAACTACTGAAAATTACCAAAGGTTTGAGTGAGCATTGAAAAATTTAAATGCATCTTCATAACTTTGTTGTGTTTTAATGTCTTAACCCTACAGTTTTAATACAGTCTTCTTATGGCCTCACCTCATGAATCCGATAGGTGAAAATATTCAAAACGTGGCCGAAAGGTGATTTTGTGGAGCAACTGCACAATTACCTTTTGGGCTGGATTCAAAAAAAAATTACCTAACTTGTTCATAAGGTGGGGTCCCAAAAAGGTTGTGCTGAAAATTTTAAAGAATGATCAAGTTATGAGGACAAGTTCAAAATGCATTGAAATACATTGACTGCACAATACCTGATTTCCTCAGTTCATTGTCTGGCATTGAAGAGTGAAGATGTGTTTCCAATCCATGGAGGAGTATGGCGTTTGACCCCTGGTAGGTAAGTAAGGGGTAGGGAATATATCGGGTGGTGGGTGCTGAGTGCTGGTAGGTGGGTTGGGGGACAATACTGGTGATAGCTGTGGCAACAAGATGGCAGCCATGCTGGGCTAGCCACAGGAAGCAACAGTTTGTATGCAGGTTTTAATTGTTTTTTTGGGATTATTTAGTTCTAATTTTGTGTCATTTTATTGTTTTGTTTTTGTTTATTTTATTATGGTTTTTTTTAGCGATAGTCAGGGGTGAAGAAGTGAGTTAGTTGATGGTTAGAGCATTTCAGTTGAAGTAGCTGAATTAATAAGTCATGCAAAGTTAAAGTTACATTGATGTTTTGAATACCTGAATGAATGGCTCACTCAGTATTCCCATCTTTACAATTTTTGTCTGGAGAATGCTTGTATATCTCCTACCTCGTTATTTTGTCAGCTTTGAGGGGGAGGAATCAGAGGAAAGTCATTGTGACCATTCTTGGAAGTGGATTCACACTTGGAGCTGAGTCCGCAGTCTATGCAGCTTGTTGACCTGAGGATTGCTAGAGACTCTGGAATGATACTGTGAGGGTCCTGTTTTCGGTGGTCCTGCCAAGGCTTCTGACTGGAATTAGCCTGCTTGCATCTGTTAACTGAAGAACAAGGGTCCTGCCAGATCTCTGACCCGCTGTTTGCCTGAGGGAGGTTGTTGGTGTTCCTGGCCTGAACCCGGTGGAGGGATTGCTGGTTTAACTGGTCATGTAGAAGTCCGGGTCTGGGGCTGCTGGAGAGCATGCTCTATTGGATCTGGTGCTCTGTAGTTCCTGGGGGAAGCTGGCTGGAGAGCTGGCTCCAACTGGGGACTTGTTCATGGCCTCTGACATTCGGTGATGGCTGGGCAATCGATTAGCCTGGTTTTGAAGGGAGTTTTTCCAGGATCCTGTGAGAGACAGCCATGCTGGAGAAGCTTTTTGTGGCAGATCTAAAAGTGGATTGTATTCAACTTGTCGGGTGACAGTCGGACTCTTCCTTTTTCTTTCCTAATATATTAAACCCTAGCTGACAGTGAGAGTGCCCTGTTTAATCTGATTTTGTGGATAATCTGCTGACTGCTCTCCTGGCTTATGTGGGAGTCAGTGTTGGGGGGGCAATAACTTTTATATCTGGAGAGGGAAATAACTATTCAGTCTGTAGAATCTGTGTGTCTTTTCTTTCTACTAAAATTACCTTCACACTTTGTAATAGAATTTATTTTATATTTTTGTATTTGGGGTTGGGATTTTGGTTGATTGTTTGTTGTGTGTGTGGTTGTGGTGTGGAAGTTTGAGAGTTTGAGTTGAGTGTTGCTTGATTGATTGGGTGTTTGCGATCTGTGGCAAAGATGTGTTGGGCAGGCAAAATGACGGTCAGGCACTATTCCCCCTCCAGCCTGAGGGACCTCCTCCCTTTCTTTTGTCCAGCTCTGTGCCGGACGTGTATAGATGGTGTAGGTTGCTGGGGATAGTCAGGAGGCTAAGGGCAGGGGCTCAGTCTGGTGGGGCAATGGACAGGAGTGGTCAGATTGGGATAGTGGGGACAAGGAGACGACCTGGGGTGAAATGGGTCCAGGAAAGTGGTCCTCCCTTTCTGATTCCCATACCCAAGGGCTCTGCTTACAGCAGGAAGGTAACTCATTCTTCCTCAGTTGCTCATCCTACTTGGGAGGTGTTATGTAATGCTAGGTCCATTAAAAAGAAGACCGCTATAGTAGTGGATGTTGTTAAATCATCTGACCTGGCTTGCATCACTGAGACCTGTCTGGATCAGAATGCTGGTCCCATTTTGGCTTCAGCAATTCTGGCTGGGTACTCGATGATACACTGCCCGAGGATGGATCATAGGGGTGGGGTTTGGCCATTTGTTTTAGATTGTAACTGAACCTGATGGAGGTACCAGTGGGAGTCACCAACTTTTTTAAATGTATCTTGAGTGAGGGTGTGGGGTGCAGGATTCTTCTCGTCTACCGTCCACCAAGGAACGGGAATGTTTTCCTTTGGGAAGGTGCGGACTTCATTGTCGACCTGACACTGGGATCCCCCAGATGGCTGATCCTGGGGGATTTCAATGCCTGGGTCGATGATGAACTGTCGCAGTTTGGACATGACTTCCTCCAGTTAATGAATTCACTGGGCTTCACACGGGTTATTTCCTCCTCAACCCATACTGGTGGTCATTCTTTGGACTTGGTGTTTCTCCTGGGGATGGAGATATCCGACTTGGTGGTGGAACTAGTCAGGTGGTCTGACCATCATACCATCAGGTTCAGTTTCCTGGCCATGCCCAAAAGGCCTGCCCCTACAGAGATGGTCCAATACCGCCCTTTGAGGGGAGTGTCACCTGATGGCCTGATGGTGGTGCTGGACCTATCGGGTATACTGTGTGAAATGCATGGATCCAGGGGATCTGGTACTAGCCTATAATAAGACAGTGAGAGAGGCCCTGGATTCCATTGCTCCTGTTCGTGTTCATCCCCTCACTCTTTGCACCAGGTCGCCTTGGTTTGATGAGGCCTTGAGGGTGTTGAGGAGAGTGGGACAAATGTTAGAGAGGTGCTGGCGGAAGTTGGGTCTGGATTGTAACAGACTTAGTTTGATGGACCACTGTCTGGTCTATCAATCAGCCATTACCCGTAAGAAGGGAGAATTCCTGTCCAGGGAAATTGCTGCTGTGCAGAATCGACCAGCCCAGCTTTTCCGGACTGTGGAGAGATTGTGCAACCCACTCTGTCTCCAGCCTGTAAATGCTTATTCACAAGAGCGTTTTGAGGAGATTACTCGATTCTTCATGGATAAGGTTGCCACAATCAGGTCCGGCATCCGCCTGACCCTCTCTCAAGGGAGTTGCAGTGGTCAGCAGGAGATGTCGGATGACCAGTTTGTGTGGTGTGACTTCGGCCAGCCCACAATCAGTGATATTGTGATGGTTATCCAGTCATTGCGTCCAACCAACTGTAGTTTGGACCAGGGCCCCATGTGCCTTTTAGTAGGCTGTGTGGATATCGGTCCGGTCCTTGCTGAGATAGTCTGGATGTCTTTGGAGAGGGAGATCTTTCCAGATCCCCTGAAGGATGCTGTGGTTCGGCCCCTTCTTAAGAAGCCCTCCTTTGACCCGGACTGTCTGGCTAACTACAGGCCTGTCTCTAACCTACCCTTTGTGGGTAAGGTTATTGAAAAGGTGGCGGTGTCACAGCTGGATGACCATTTGACCAGCCACAATGTTTATGATTCTTCCCAGTCCAGATTTAGGTAGAGACATAGTACTGAGACAGTCCTTGCCTGGGTACTAAATGACCTCCTAATAGCGAGAGATCAAAAGACCCATTCCATCTTGGTCCTTCTAGATCTCTCTCTGGCATTTGACACCGTGGACCATGGCATGCTGTTGGAGTGCCTATGGTTCATCTGTGGACTTTCGGGGTTGGTCCTCAGATGGTTTTGAGCATTCCTCGAGGGTAGGACTCAGAGGGTGGTGTCAGTTTTTTTTCCTCAGCTCCATTCTCCCTATCCTGTGGGGTGCCACAGGGCTCCATCTTGGCAACCATGTTGTTTGCAGTGTATATACTGCCATTAGGAGCAATTATTAGGTGGTACAGCTTGAGTGTTCGCTGCTATGCAAATGATACTTAGCTGTACATGTCCTTTGTGGCTGGCCAGGATGATGCTGTCTCGGTCTTTAACAGCTGTCTAGCCGAGATCTAGGACTGGATGAAAGTGAGCTGGCTGTGGTTAAACCCAGAAAAAAATGGGGTGTTGGTTGTGGACCCAGGTCATCGAGAGGTGGGTGTGTTGGCGGGATCTTCTTCAGGTTTATGGCTTGGAGGTGTCCAGCTAACTACCTCAGGCCGGGTGCGGAACCTGGGCATTTATGGTTGATGACCACCTGACCCTAAAATTGCAGGTGCCGGCAGCTGTCAAAATCTCTTTTTACCATCTGAGGAATATCACCCGAATAAAGCACCTGGTTCCTCTTGATGATCTTCCAGCTTTGGTCTACACCTTCATTACCTCCCGCCTTGACTACTGCAATTCTCTTTACCATGGGCTACCGGGGGTTGATATCCGTCGCTTGTAGCTGGTGCAGAATGCGGAAGCCAGGCTTTTGACTGGTACCTCTAGGACCAGTCATATAATGCCTGTGCTCCGTGGACTGCACTGGCTGCCGATACAGTGGTGGATCACCTCCAAGGTTGCTTTGTTAACCTACAGGGCCCTATATGATCAGGGACCCAGTTGCCTGCAAGATCTCCTTCATCCCTACTGTCCCCTACACCCTCTCTGATCCACCAACAAGGGATTGCTAGAGATTCCCAGGGTTCATTTACAAAAATCCGGAACAAGGTCATTTAGTTTTATGGCCCCAACCCTGTGGAATTCTCTACCTCGTCTTGGGTGCGAGATTGCCTGACTGTCCAAAGTTTTAAAGTTGCCCTGAAAACATATCTTTTTAGCTTGGCATTTTCTGATTTTTAAAGCTGCTACTGTATTATTTATTAGTTTTAATTTTATCTTGTTATTCATTAATGCGTTTGATTTTATTGTACAGGTGCCTTGGTTTTAGAAAGGTGCCTTTTTACAAATAAAGAATTGATTGATTGAGTCATTGAACAAATGTAGATGTTACCTTTTCTTTTTTACAGGATGCAAAAAAAATAAAATAAAAACAAAGACTATAAAGGAGGGTTTTCTTCATTTCAGGTACTGATGCTGGAGATTGGGCACCCCAGTGTCAGTTTAATATTTACAGAACATGGGAAGCAATGGGGAGGTGGGAGGGATACCTGTCAGAGGGCAGGATCTGTCTGAAAGGGGCAAACTGCACAGGAAACAACAGAGAGATGGGAGGGATTCTTGGAAAAGGGTGAGCGCTGTTTGAAAATGGCTTGGTGCATGGGAAGGGATGGAACAGGGGAAGGGATACTTGGCAGATGGTGAGAGCACTTTGAAAAGGAGCTGGTGCGTGGGGAGGGACAAGGAGGAGGGAGGGATACCTGGGGGTGGAATTGTTTTACAATTGGGAAAGGAGGACAACCAGCAGGCTGATCATGATGCTGCTCAGGTAACTGCTGACTGGGGTTAGGCAAATGAAAGGTAAGAGCCACTCTGGACTGGAGTGGCTCTTTCCTTTCAACTACATAAGGTTTCCACCCAGTAAGCCAAGAACAGTGATATGATCAGCTTTGCTGATCATTAGTCCATCGTGATGAACCCACTCCAGTCAGAGCTGCATTGGACAGACAGTGCCACACCTCTGAAACCCTGTTCTTGTAACAATATTTTTGCTGTGCATGCACAAGCAAACATAAAAACAGTCATCTTCCACAGAATCTATTTTGTATTTGTATACTCCTGCATGAACATGTTACCAGTAATTAGTGGTAGTATCCTCTGACTGTTTATTCCTTGGTTTGGATAGGTTCTTGATATATTGTATATATTGTTCATATTTATGTGCCTTCCTTGATTTCTGTTGAGTTGAAACTTGCTTACTGCTGCTAGTTGGTGGGGTTGCAGTCTTTGCTGCTGTAAGGCCCAACAGACTTGCTTGAAAATTAAACATTACAACAAAGTAAGCTTAACCTGGTTCAAGGTCAGTTGGCATTCATCTATATCCCCCTGCCCCGGGCCATGCCTGAAAATAGGCAGGATTTGTCTAGTGCTCTTACCCAGTCAATAAAAAAAATTAAATTAAAACCTGGTATATAGATGTTTTTTTTTTTTGTTAAATAAAGGTACATCTCTACATGAAAATTATGTTTTAAATGGTGAGACTGGAGGTTAGAATAACAAGCTGTGAAAAATCTTGATACATTCAGCAGACCTAGGTTTGATTCCCACAACCTCCACTTGCATATAGTGTGACCCTGAGCAAGTCACTTTACATCCCCAGTGCTCCTAGGTCACTCCTAAAAATAGACCTTGAGCCTAGCGGACCTTACCCATTTACCAAAGAATATAACAAAAAAAAAAAAAAAAGAAGCAACAATATTGAAAAACGTTTTGTGCTTGCTAGGTTTAAAAATTTCTGGTTTGATAACAATGTCTGTTTGCTCACTAGTGCATTGACAGAGCCCTTTAAAATTAAAACATAGTACCACCTATGGTACTGTTTTTTGGGGTTTTTTTTTTGTATTTTGAAAAAAAAGCCTTGATTTTGAAGTACTTCTTTCATTTGCAAGCAGAACTTATTTTCTCATGCAGAAAAAGATTTTTGCTAGAAAAACATTGTTCTTTTTAATATTTTATAAGATACTGCATTTCATTTACGATGGTGATAATGCTACTAACTTGGATGCATTATTTTGTTCAAAAAAATTATTTTCAACATGATGAGGTGAGTTATTACCATATAATTAGAGCTATACTATTCATACAGAATTAATTAAAGGAGAAAACTATTGGCTTTCCATGATTGCCAAGTTATATGGCATTTCCATTACCCCCTCAAATGCTAGTATTGTATCAGTTTTCTCAGTCTAGTGTCACCAGTCTGTGGTCAGTTAACCAAGGGGAGAACAAACCACTCTAAAGCCTGCTATATGGAAAATCTAGGGACAGATATTCAAAGCATGTGTGCATGCAATTTGATGGGTCATGCTAATTGTAAGACATGCTGCCTCAAATTTCTAGGATCATCTCCAGAATGTATTATTATTTAACTTTTTGATGATGTCTAGCAATTCTGGGTATGGAATTTCTGACCCTAAGTACATTTTAGTGTTTGAAGGAACAACCAAATTACATTTGCAAATGTCTTAAAAGTCTAACCTCTTGATTATGTTTGTAAAAGGTCATTGGTTAATGGCAATATGTGGTTGGAACCGTATAAAGATTTTAGGCATTCAGGAAGCTAAATTGCACTTCTGTAACTAACCTTGCCATTTTGATGTTGTACCTCATGCTCATGTTTTCTTCCTCTTTTGTGCAGTTCATTGATTAACTGTTATGTTTGTTGTAATCATTACAGACTGGCAAATTGCTACTCTTGCATTACTTCTGAGTGGGGCTGCCATCATTCTCATCGCCTTCCTTTTCGGTTTAATCTCCATCTGCGTAGGATCTCGGAGACGATTCTACAGACCCGTTGCCGTCATGCTCTTTGCTGCAGGTAATCAAATTCATTACTTCCAGAACCCTATTAATTTTGCATGAGAGCATTTTCTTCCATTTCAAGCAGAAATGTGGGGGATGGGGGATTCTTCCTTTTTATGCAACACTTTGAAAACATTTACCTTGTTTTTCTGCTACAGTCAGTTGTGTGTGCCTTACTGCATTTGCACTTTCACAGCAGGGTGTCTGCTGTGCTCTGTATAAGATGTGTAAAGAAGGGTTCCTTCTGAAGGGAAATTACACACTGTCTTCATAAATTCCAACATGCTTCACTCTCACTGGACCTCTCTGCTAGCTTCTATGGCTGAATAAGCATTTCTGGCTTTGACTCTGATTGTAGTTTGAAAACAGATACCCTCTTCAGCGACTGGGTGCAAATATATGCTTGGCAGCTCTGTCACATTTTAAGGAGAAATTAGGATCTTTTTACCTGTGCTGCATAACAACTGTAAGATATTTTAAACTCATTATGCATCTTGTTCAATCTCATTACTGTTGCAAACCTGTCATCTTTGTGGAGGCTGTGGCCTTTCTTAACATTACTTTGATGTAGTTGTGGTCAGTTTGTAGTAGAGTTGAGATTTTAGTGTACCCCCTGTTTATCAGACTCATATAGTTAAACAGTGTAAAAGACTTGAAAATGTAAACTTCCAGTACCTTTTAATATCCCTTAATGAGAGGTTTTTTTTATTGATTCATGATTGTGTTTTGCTATCTTTAATAAGGGTGGAGGGTTGGGATATCTTTGGGCTGATAATATAAAACATCAGTTACTTCAAATGTGTTCAGTTTATTGCTATAAAGTAAATATTGGTTATCTAAATACATTTTATTGGTACATGTTAGCTTATGGGTATGCAGTACTTTTCGTCTGTAAGAAGCACATGCTATTCTTACCACATAACACACTTTGGGCTCAATTTTCAGAGCCCCAAGAATGCCACAAGCCCCTGTGTGCTGATCATTTGGTGCATGAGGCTTGTGGCATTTTCCCAGCTGGTGATTGGGATTATCATTCTCGAGCACCAAATGCCAAAAGTTAGACCAGCTTTTCCCTGGTCTAACTTGTGCCACTTATGGAACCCTTTTTATGGAGCTTTGGCGTAAGCTGCCATAAATTGAGAAAACTATTGCAACTGTGCCTGATGTACTAAAATCTGGTGCAATTGTGTCAAAAGGAGTTTGGCGCAGCTGCACCAAAAAATGGGACTGACACAGGGCTTAAAACAAGCCCTGCATCGCCCTTTCAAAATCAAGCCCCTTATCTCAACTTTTACTCAATATACAGAGCTAACATAAAAAGCAAAAAACACTCATTTGTTTACCAAGTAACAATTTATTGATAATTGTCACTGACAGGTTCACTCCCAGAACTCAGTCTGCCCTGTGCTACCACTTTTCACAACTCTTCAGATGCCCAAATGGTCACCTTGGTATGCTGCCACCACTCAGGTTGACTGTCACTCACGATATCTTAAGCTCCAAATCCCACCAGAGCTACTACTCACACAGTACAGTGCCCTTTCCTAAAATGCAAATGACCCACCCCTTTAGTGACAGGTGAGAACACACCACTTTAGATACAACAGTTTTGTAGCCTGTCTCTTCAGAAATGAATCACATACTCTCCAGTTTACCTCTGGTTATTCCTTAAAAGACAGTCACAGAAAGCATGAAGTATATATAATAATAGCATTTCAGACTCCACGATATTTATGTATGTTACAGGGTTATACATGCTGAAGACTATGGGGAGTACTGAATTCTACAGTGATGAAAACTAAATGTTGGAAAAGATAGAGATCACATAAAACATCCTAACTCAAAACTAACTGAATTTAACCTCTTACCCCAACTAGGATCTGGTGAGTTAGAGCAGACATGAACCTGTGATGTTACAGTACAAGTTAACATTTCCTAACACAATTGACTACTCAGAGAAAAATACAACAGAAATACCTTCAGTGGGCGAGCCCACTACCCTGCATCACTGGCACTCTCAATGACATCACATCCCTGGACATTCCTTTGATCATAGAGGACCACCTTGCAACAGAAGTGGTCCAAACTGGTTTAGAGTATAATATTGGTCCTTTTGTTATCATTGCTGTCTTCCCAACTGCAAATGTCTTGTCTTACCTTGGCCACTATTTACATTCAGAACATGTCTTTTTTTATTTCATATAACTTTTTTCCTCCCATTGGGGAGTCTGGCAGGCAAGGCTTCAGCTCTCTCTCTGAGGCCTCTGATCTACCTTAATCAGGGCATCATAGCCTACCAGTGTACCCCGTTTCCTCCCATTTCCCAGTTGCTGGGGTGCACATGTCAGTGTATGCACATGGAGTTGTGTGCACACATGCTGCAGAACTCCCACACCACCCTTCCTTTGTTGGTGCCCAGAGTCCCACACTACCCTCAAGCCTCCACCCAGGGGCAGTCATGCAGTGGGATTGCCAAGCCTCCCTTGCTGGGAGAGGAGAGCCATTCTCTGGATGCTTGACATTCTCCCTTCCCAGCTGACCCCCATTCGCCAAGCATTTATCACCAAACACAGGTTGTTGGCATGGGAAGAGGTAATGCACAGATGCCTCAGCCCTCCACTCCACTGGTCCAGCTCAAAACATGTATGTTTTTATGACAGGAACTCTGTCATCCCAAAACAAAAGCCTTTAGATCAAAATACTTATGCTGTCCACATCCTCTTGTTCTCCCAGGGACAGAAGAAATGAAAGAATGTAATTTCAGTTCTATAGGCATGGATACAGTTCACTATCAACACTCTAGCATTTCAACTGGAACAATATAATTGTGCAGACCTCTTTAAGCTAAGCTTCTCCCACCACTGGGGCAGTATATCTTCTAGCTCCACCCCATGACATCAGATCTTTCTTTCTGCTGGAATGAACAGGTCTCCTCTTTCACAACTCTGTGGTATTTGAGGGTACCATGAGTTAGAGCTTTGGCAAAAACATGTTGTTCTATCAAACTTCAAAATAATATTTGACATCAGAAGTGGAAGCATGAAAACCATCTCACAGCTTCATGTTCTGTGTTACCCATTGAAGAAAATGTCAGACTCTGTCCCCCATTTGTTCTGCCCATACTGCTTGACCTTGCAGCCTTTGCCAGGTGGTGTTTTGAGTGTTGCTGGAAGACTGTGTGGCTGAGCTTCTCCTCTATTGACTGGCAGACAGAGATGTGAAACTATGACTGAAGAGTCACAAGAAGACCTTGGCAGCTACCCAGACTGCTGCCCAATTTGTCCCCCGTGAGGAAGAGGCATGACTGCCAAGGTGTCTTTCTAAATGGCCTTGGCATTAGACGTGGTTGGGGCCAGCATCAGGGGTCCTTCACAGAGGGCTTCTGTGAAATGTATTGGGCTATCCAGACCTTTTGGGAAAGCCCTTCCTATCACAGTAAGAAGCGTCCCTGCTGGGAGTGCTGGATGGAATCCTCCCTCGCCTTCCTGCCAACAAGCAGTTGCTGGAGAAGTTGATCAAGGGCAAGGGTCAAGCGCTGACTAAACACCAGCTCCAGATTGCTTTAGACATATTGACTCCTGTGTTTATGCTATGGCAGTAGTAGTCACAATGCATCACAGGGTATGGCTGAGGATTTCCACCATCATAGAAGACACTAAGCACAAACTAGCTGATGTTCCCTTCTGTGGCACTGACTTCTTTGGCCCTAGGGTGAAAAGACATCTCACCTGGATAGAGAAACCAAGCACCACTCTGGATTCTGTGTCTTCATCCCAGAAGGACCCTAAGGCTCAGAACTCTGAGACGACTTTCCAGTATCAGTCCTTTCAGCCACAGCAGAATTGGCAGCAGCCCCAGCAGTGGCATTACCAAGCTTGGTGCCTGAAGCCCAAGTTCAGCAAGGGGCAGGAGAAGTGGTGCCCTTCTGACCCCAGTGGCTGGTGCCCTCTTCAAAGCTGCACAGCAGGGTTTTAAATAATTGATTAGCAGTTTTTTTTCTTGGGATGATACTAACGGTACAGAAAGTATTTATATAGATTTTTTAAAAGTGCTGTGTTTTTTAAACACAGTGAGGCAAGAGCTATGCATTTTGATAAAGATTTAGCACTTTTATGAGCAAAATGCTAATCACTTTTTAGAGTTAAATAAAACCCTGCACAGTGATGGTTCAGGAGATATCCTCTTCCCTCCTGCCCAGTCCCTGACCCAGCTCCTAGTTGGGGTGTCAGCTGCACCACTTCTGGCCTGATTGATCCATCATCACTATGGACAACTGGGTACTGTAGGTGGTAGGCAGAGGGTTGCTTCTAGACTTGATGCTCTTCAGCCTTACTGACCCCATACTCATTGGGAGTCATTGATGTTGTAGTACATGCTGTCCAACCTAAGGGAGGATGTTGCTTAGCTTCATGCAAGAGAGCTATAGCCCATGTCCCAGACACT
This sequence comes from Neoceratodus forsteri, assembly GCA_016271365.2. Taxonomy (NCBI): domain Eukaryota; kingdom Metazoa; phylum Chordata; order Ceratodontiformes; family Ceratodontidae; genus Neoceratodus; species Neoceratodus forsteri. The sequence continues at coordinate 739,195,874 of CM057458.1, forward strand.
CTGGCAAGTCAGGGATACATGTCCAGGTACTTCCTGGTCCCAAAACAGACAGGGGACTGGTGCCCCATACTAGATCTGCACAACCTGAACCAGATTTTTCAGAAGCACAAGTTCTGGATGGTCTCTCTGAGCAAGATTATACCATACCTTGAGCAGTTCATGTAGTTCTGCTCCTTGGATCTCCAGGATGCATTCTTCTACATCCAACTTGCGGTACCTCATGTTCCGCACAGAAGGGATTCTATATCAGTTCAAGGTCATGCCTTTCAGCTTCTCATCCACAGCCAGGGTCTTCACTAACTGCATGGCAGTGGTGGCAGACTTCCTGTGGCACAAGGGCATCAGAGTGTATCCCTACTTATATGACTGGCTGATAACTGGGCCATCCGAGGAGGACGTGGAGCAGTTCAGGGATCTGGCCCTTCAGACCTACAAGGACATGGGCCTACTTGTCAGCCTGATAAGTCTGAACTGATAACCTTGGAGGATATCAGTTTCATTGGGTAGAATTAGATTCCCTGCAAATCAAGTTAATTCTCCCCGAGGACTGGACTCAAGCTGGACTTACCTCCTTTATCCATTCATTTCAGGTTGGGTGTTCACTCCCTGCTTGGGATTTCATGCAGCTGCTGAGGTACCTGGAATCCTCCAGCAGCATGGTCCATTAGGCATGTTGGTGGTTGCATAACTTGGAGTGGGAGCTGAGCTACTTGTGGTCCCAGGACCTAGGTCCATGTGGACCAGCCAGTCTTGGTGACCCAGATGAAGTGGGATGCTATGCAATGGTGGCTAGTCCCTCACCATCTGGAGGAAGGAGTCCTATTTGTCTGCCCAGAATGACCATCATGCTCACAAAGGATGTGTCTCTGGTGGGGTGTGGAGCACACCTAGAAGACAACAGAGCCCATGAGTTCTGGTCACCTAGAGTCGTGTCACCACATGACTACTCCAAACTCACTGTGTGGTCCTGTGAAAATCATAGATGTCTTGCTTCCAGTACTAGGCTGTCTGGCTCCATTGCTAAGTGCCAGAAGTTACTTCAGTAAGTCTATGTTTCTATGTTTCTAACATCAACTCAGGTAGCTGCATATCAAAACAGCATTTATTTCAAAAATAATAAACAAAGAAGCAAATGAAAATAACAGTCAAATCACAAATGACAGATCCCTGCTTCCAGCGTGCAAAAATGTGATGTCACAGGGCGGAGCTGGAGAACATACCACTCAGGAAGTGAGAGGAGCTTGGCTTAAAATGTTTGACTAATTACTTCATTCCAGTGGAACTGCTGGAGTGTGGATGTGAACTGTATACCACTCCTAGAACTACAGTTCTAGTTGAGCAACTTATATTATCTATCTACTTCCCACATGATTTAAATATGTTGCAGACAACGTAATTAATGAAATAAAGAAAAAAATTATTGAGTGTTATATCTGTTACTTCTCCATCCCTCGGAAAAATGGAAACAATCTTTTAGCATCCCTAACTGATGTTTTTCTTCTGAGTAGGTTTGCTCTACATGCTACCACCTCCAGTTTGATAGTTCTTTAAGGCATCTCATTTTCTGTACTAGCTAGTGGTTATTGCCTTGACATACCATATGCATTGCCATGCTGTGACCCACTACAGTGCCTAATGTCCATGTTGCTGGACTATAGAACAGCTCAACCATAACAATCTGAGATTCTGCCCACGGGTCCTCTAGAGCCATGCAAGGGGGGTTATGATCAGTGACCAGTATAAATGCCATCCCATGCAAATATGGTTACAGCTTCTGCAGAGCACAGACTATGCCAATAGACACTTTCTCTGTTGCGGTGTGGGCCTTCTCTCTGGGCAGCAACTTCCTGTTCAGGTACGTGACTTGTTGTTCCTCTCCCTTGTGCATGACCTGACTCAGTAACATTCTGAGCCCATGATTAGAAGCAGCCACATGCACAGTGAACATCAGAAAATATTCAAGGATCATGAAGACTGGTGCTCAAAACAGTGCCTCCTTTAGTTGTTGGAACACATCTCACAGTGATCTATCCATTGAAATGTCTGTCATTTTCTTCTTAGTGAGATAGTACAGGGGTCTGCCCATACTACTGAAGTTTCGCACAAACCTTCAATAATGCCCTGCTGTCCCTAGGAATGCCCTTACTTTTCTCTTTGTTGTGAGCATGGCATATTCCTGTATGGCTTCAAGTCTTACTGGCTCAGGCAAGATGTACCCACTTCCTACCATGTATCCAAGGTATGACACCTCCACCATCCCTATTTGATGCTTCGCCTTGACTGCCACCCTACAGCCTTCAGCCAGTGAAGCACATCAGTCACGTGCCTGATGTGATTATCCTGTGTCTGGCTGTAGATGGTGATGTCTCAATGCATGCCAGAGGAAAGCCTCTTACTCCAGACAGAATGCGAATGTGGTCCATGAGCTGATGACAGGTGGCTGCACATTCTTCATCCTGAGCTACCTCTCTCTGGCTTCAGGGGTCATGGGTACCTGCCAAGAGCCCTTTGTAAGGTCTGTGGTGTTCATGAATATAGATATCCCTAACCTCTCTAGGACCACACCAGTCCTGAGTATGGGGCATGTGTTTGACTCTTTACAGCTGTTGAGCTCGTGGTAGTTGATGCAGAACCTTGTGGTCCCATCTTTCTGGGATCAGTACAACCAGGCAGACCCAATAACTACTGGACTTCTGGATTACACAAATAGCCAGCATTTCATTGATCTCCCCTTCAGTGACATGTTTCTCTTCCTTGGGGGTTTAGTAGGCTGATTGCCTCAGCAGAGCTGGGGACCCTGTATCCACATGGTGCTCCACCAGCATGGTATAACCCGAATAGAGATGGACAAAGTTTGCTAAATTCACTCTGCAAATTATTCTGTGAATTTAGCACAATTTGTTTAGTGTGTATTGATCTATGAAGTGTGGAATTTTGCAGCAAAAAGTGTAATTCTGCCTGCAAAATGCATGGTTTCACCAGGGGAAGGTCATGTCAGACCAACCTCATTGAATTTTTTGACTGGGTGACTAGGGAGGTGGATCAGGGGAGGGCAGTGGACATGGCCTATCTGGACTTCAGCAAGGCCTTTGACACTGTGCCACATAGAAGACTATTGCACAAACTGGGGAATATGGGTGTGGGCAGGACAGTAGTGCGGTGGGTAGGTAACTGGCTGGGCAGCAGGACACAGAGGGTGGTGGTAAATGGCTGTCACTGCACAGAGGGAAGAGTGACCAGTGGGGTACCACAGGGATCAGTGCTGGGACCAGTACTATTCAATATCTTCATCAGTGACATTAGCAGGACCTAGAAGGCAGAATTTCACTGTTAAGCTGATGACACAAAGCTCTGTAACAGAGTAGACACACCAGAGGTGTAGACAGAATGAGAAGGACCTGCAGAAACTTGAAGAATGGTCAGGGGTTTGGCAGTTGAAATTCAATGCAAGGAAGTGCAAGATAATGCATATGGGGCACAAAAACCCTGGCACAATATATCAGTTGGGGGGTGAGGATATAGCATGCACCAAGCAGGAAAGGGATCTTGGAGTTATCATCTCTGATGACCTCAAGGCAGGGAAACAGTGTGACAAAGCAGCAGGTAAAGCAAATAGGATGCTGGGATGCATAGGCAGGGGCATCACCAGCAGGAAAAGGAGGTCATAATTCCTATACAAGACACTAGTGAGGCCGCACCTGGAGTACACTGTACAGTTCTGGAGACCTTACCTACGTAGGACATAGACATGGTAGAGAAGGTTCAGAGGAGGGCAACAAAGATGGTGCATGGATTGCATCACAAGTCCTATGAGGACAGGTTGAAGGCACTGAACATGTACTCCTGGAGGAGAGGAGGAGAGAGGGGATATGATAGAGACATACAAGTATCTTACAGGGAGGAACAGGGTGCAGGAATGCACTATTTTTAAGCGAAAAGATGTTCCAGGACTAGAGGGCATGGGATGAAGTTGGAGGAGGACGATTCAGAGGAAACGTGAGGAAGAATTTCTTCACAGAGCAGGTGGTGGACAAGTGGAACACCCTGCCAGAGGAAGTGGTGGGGGCTGAAACAATCACGGGATTTAAGAATGCATGGGATAGACATAAAGGAATTCTGGAGGTCAGGGGTAAGGGGCAGCAGACTTCCTGGAAAACATAAACTGAACTTACAAACTTAAATGGGCAGACTGGGTGGGCCATATGCCCTTATCTGCCGACACTGTCTATGTATCCTGGAAAACATAAATGGTGGAATTTCACCCATGAATGGTGGAATTTCACCGTCCACAGCTGAAATTCTAGTGAAACACACGATATTGGCCTGACTGCCAGTCATTACCCATAATTACATCCCTTGTAATAACACAGTGTGCATATATGCAGTGGAGGTAGTGGGAACTGCACTCTGGGAATAGGCCACCAGCTTAAGGAAGCTTCCAGAGTTACCCCATCCAGCTGTACTAGTTCCACGTGTTATATATTTTGGATAGTCATACAGCATGTGTCCCAGTTTTTGGTAGGTATAGTACCTGCATTCCTCTGACTCCATACTTTTGAAACCATATGGTTTCCCTCTTTTTAGTAAGGCACAGGCTGGCTTCCCTTAGGTTGACACAGAAACATAGAATTTGATGGAAGATAAGGACCACAAGGCCCATCTAGTCTGTCCATTGTCCCTACCCACTGCATATACCGCAGAGCCTCATTGATCTGTGGCTTGCTCTCTCTTTCCTTTAGCTAGATTTCCCTTATGTCTATCCCATGCATTTTTGAATTCCCCAACCATTTTTGCCGCCCCCACACCTCTGCAGGGAGGCTGTTCCATGTATCCACCACCCTTTCCATGAAAAAATACTTCCTCACATTATCCCTGAGTCTACCCCTCTCTAGTCTCATATCATGACCCTTTGTTCTTGAACCTCTTCTTTTCTGAAGAATGCTACAATCATGTACCTTATTTGTACCCTTGATATATTTGAAAGTCTCTATCATATCCCCCCTCTCTCTTCTTCCTTCCAGTGAATACATATTGAGGTCCTCTAGTCTCTCCTCATATGTCTTCTGATGCAACCCTTGCACCATCTTAGTTGCCCTTCTCTGAACTGCCTCCACTTTGTCTATGCCCCTTCTAAAGTGCGGCCTCCAGGACTGGACATAGTACTCCACATGAGGTGTCACCAGTGATCTATACAGTATTATTACCACCATCCTATTTCTGCTTGTGATCTCTCTCCTTATGCACCCCAGCATCTCACTGACTCTCCATACAGCCTTCTCACATTGCCTTTAGGTCATCAAATATGATCACCCCAAGTCCCTTTCTTTGTTTGGTGGCTGTCAGAACCCCCAGCCCCATTCTGTATTCCTTTCCTGGATTTCTGTGCCCAAATGCATAATCTTGTACTTCTTCGCATTGAATCCTAACTGCCACACTCTCAACCACTCCTCAGGCTTGCTTAGGTCCCTTCTCACCGCCCCGGATTCTCCACCCTGTTGCAGATCTTAGTGTCATCTGCAAAGAGGCATGCATTCCTTCAAGCACCTCTGTAATATCAGTTATGAAGACATGAAAGAGGACTGCCCTTAACACCACCAGCCCCCCCCACGATTTCCTTAAAACCACGTGATGTCCCTACCTTAATGTGTTTATGCTTAGTTTATGGTCAGCTGAATATGAACTGAGCAGTTGGCTGCCTCTTTCATAGAACTAGGAGTCGTATCCAGTAACTGTATGCTCAACTCCTCTTATAGAATTCTTAGAAGCTGTTCCATGAGGAACAAATCTTTTATCTGATCCACAGAGCAAACCGTTGCTCCCTCAAACCATCACTTTAACAGATTGCCTTTTTGTATACACATCACATTTTAGAATAGCTATCTCCTCATGCCTTATTTAACCCTCTAAATTTTGTCTACTGGCTTCAGGGGTCAATTCAAAACATTTTAACAAGGCATTTTTCACTTTTTTATACTCCATACAGCCCTCATTGTCTGCCTCATTGAAGGCTTCTAATGCCCTATATGTAGGGACTGGTAAAAGAGGAGTTGCTCAAAAGACCCTGTCCAGCTCAAATTACTGACACATTCTCTTAACAGATTTCAGAAACAAATCAAGATCATCACCCTCCTGATATTTAGGAAATGTTTTGGAATCAATTTGGACTTATTGGGACATGCCCATGATGCCACTACTTACGATTTGTGGTGGAACCATCTCACTCTCATGTTTGTGCTGCTGCCTCTTTCTCTCACTCCTCTGCCTTCTGCTGCTCAGCCTGTGCCTCACCTTAACCAGGCTGAGTTCCCTCTGCTTCATTTCTGGTCTTCTTGAGCAGCTGCCCTAGTTATAGGCTCTGACTGACCTGCACTTTCCTGGGCCACCATCTGATGACTTTGCCTAGCACTGGCCACTTTTGCACCACCTCCCTAATCGCTTTTCTCAGTGAAGTCTAGTACGTCTGCCTAAGGCTTGCCTTCCTCAAAGACAAGCCCTCTCCTTTTGCACAGCTCCTCAACGTATGCCAGCTTCAACATTTTATTTGGCTGACACATTGTGTCTTCTAGTTATCTACTGCACTCATATTTACAATAAAATAAATAGTAGTATATACATTATCTTGTTTGTATATCATGTTCTATGACCTAACAGGTAGCCCTTTTTATTGACAATCAGTTTCAGATCTCACCTTTTGCCAACCAGTTTTGTCATAGATTGGTTCTCTCTCAGATCTCAAATTGTGCTGTGCTACCAGTTTTCACAACCCTTCAGATGCCTGAATGGTCACCTTGATATGCTGCCACCACTCAGCTTGATTCTCACTCAGGGTATCTTTAAGTCTGTACACCTCCGGAGTCACTGCTCACACAGTACAGTGCCCTTTCACAAAAGGCAAACAGACCCACCCTTTTAGTCACAGCTAAGAACAAGTTGCGAAATTGGAGAACGCTGCTTGCAGACATAAAGGAGTAGAACAGTGTACTGTAGGTGGCAGATTGCAGAGTTGGGAAAGCAATGGAAAGATCAAGAAGATGGCCTGCAGTGATGTGTGAGAGAACTGAAAAAATGGAAGAGACAAGCTGTCAAGATAGGTGAGGCCAGTGGCAACATGAAGGCAGCAGTTTATGGAGGTCATCATATATTAGGTGGAGATTGGATCGATAAAGAAGGACCTGCATAGCCAGATACAGGCAATGGAAACTGTAGAGATGGAAGGGTACTGAAATTATTTGTGATATGCTGGCACACAAGGGAGTAGCTCACAGAGATGGGAGACTGCATGAAAAAAATGATGTGTGGATTGGAAATTAAGCAAAAAATAAATAAACAATTACAATAAAACATAGTTGAGAAAAATAAAAGACCAAACTTTTAAATGCAGTTCAAACAACAAAAGAAACCTCAGCTTAACTTGCCTACTGTGTTAAAGGAACACTATCAGCTTTCCCCTACGTTTTTGACTACCTGAAGTCTATAAACTTGTACCACACACTTAGTAAAACATGTTCATTAGAATGCCCCCATAGATGTAAAAATAACAAATCATACCTGTTTTTATTAAATTTAAACCAAAATCCCCTTTCACTCGGGCTGCCGAGAACTGACCCACCACCGGAAGCATATATTGGATGTGAACGCGCACCATGAACGCTCGCTGTCCCGAAGTGTGATTTGATACCATGACACCACCAACAAGATAATCCCTTTGTGCCGTCTACTAATCCAAAACACTCCTGATGCTTAAAATCCCAAACCGAGCACTCGAAATATCACAATTTATAACTGTAGACTTCAGCCGAAATCCCGCGCATGTGCTAAGGTGGCATGTTATTGCGCATGCACGGGATCTTCACCCGTGTCTCTTTTGCGCATGCGCGGGATTTCGGCTCAAGTCTACAGTTATAAATTGTGATATTTCGAGTGCTCAGTTTGGGATTTTAAGCACCAGGAGCATTTTGGATTAGTAGACTGCACAAAGGGATTATCTTGTTGGAGGTGTCATGGTATCAAATCACACTTCGGGACAACGAGCGTTCATGGTGCGCGTTCACATCCAATATATGCTTCCGGTGGTTGGTCAGTTCTCGGCGGCCCGAGTGAAAGGGGAATTTGATTTAAATTTAATAAAAACAGGTACGATTTGTTATTTGTACATCTATGGGGGCATTCTACTGAACATGTTTTACTAAGTGTGTGGTACAAGTTTATAGATTTCAGGTAGTCAGAAACGTAGGAGAAAGCTGATAGTGCCCCTTTAAAGAAGTACTACAGTCAAAATTTGTAAAAAAAAATATGTTGTGCAGAGTGTGTTGATTTCTATGTGTAGTTCTGGTGTGTTTTTCCCTTTGTTTGCTATTAAGATTTTTTTTTAAATTAGTCTGCTGGGTTATATGGTAGTTTTATGGCCCCTAGGAATCTCCATCTTAACAAGGTTTATTGTTTTTCTCTTTCCTACAATGCATCCTGTCCATGTGACAGTGATGCATCCACGACCAATGATTCCGCTAGTACTAGAGACAGGAGCCTGATGTTCTGGCCTCCAGTGAAAAGATCTAATTCAGTATTTTTGTTTTCTGTGTGTGTATCAGGTCTAGTCATCAAGAGTAAATGTCTTGATTTTGAAACTTTCATTTTATCAAATTACACACAGTCATAAAAAGCATACAAATCACCCTAGATCATCAGTGCTAGAATTAGTAAAGACTCTAGCTGTTTTCTTAAAGAATAACCCACTCAGATAGCCCTCAAGTATTTTTTAAACTTTAAATGTAGTAATTAGTGCTCACTGGATAAGGAAAGTTACTTCATATCACAGTTCTGCTGTAGTAAATTGACTCTAAACCAGTGTTTGCTGAATCCGTGGTCCCGGATACATCACTGTCACATGGGACAGGAGGCATTGTAGATACACAAAGAGCAATAAACCTTGCTGGGATGGAGATCCCCCGAGGCCACAAAACTATTGTAAAACTAGCAGGCTAATTTAGAAAAATGTCCTAATAGCAGACAGAGGGAAGGACACACTAGGAGTACACACACAAATTAAAACACCCTGTACAACATATGTTTTTGCAAATTCTGACTGTACTATTCCTTTAAGACAAGAAAGAAGGGAAATTGACATCTCTGTGTGAAGCCTTGTTGTGCTATATGACCATCAGAAAGGTCATCATAGGACTGTTGTACTGCTAAGGGGCTTATAGAGCAGCATGTGACACCCTGCTGCTCTACTTAGAAATGTCCTATTTATCTGACATGGCCATGAGGGGGCTGATCAAGGCCCTTCTTACTTGTTACAAATCCCAACATTCAAAGGTGTCTTGTTTTCTTTTAGCCACTCTTGATTTATTTTTAACATTGTTTCAGTTCAGCAGTCATTATAACTTGATAATTGTTTATATGGTATATATGGTTAAAGCTTCATAAGGAAGAACAATTTATAAACCAAAAAAACTCAAACTGTATAAGTGCTTTATCGTACAGTGTTAACAATCATACAGTGACTTCATATTGCTGATCCAGTGTTTTCTGACAGGAATGTGTTTGTGATGCTTCCAAGTATGTCAGCCCCTTCAAATTGCTTCCGTTAATCTTATCAGGGTAACAGCCAATAGAAAATGTCCTTTCTAATAGCTGATAATGAAGAAACCGGCTGAGCCATGTACTTTGTTAGACAGATTGAAAAAGCTATTAAAAGGATTCATCAAGTGGATAGATTCCATTCTGGTGTCATGGAGTACATTTTAGGTATGGTTAGGATTTGAGTGCCCTCTGCTGTTCACTTTGTTCTAAGCACAGTTAAGCCTTTGCCTAGATCACCCTGTTGAGACATCCAGCAGTACACAATTTATCATATAATGAGTCCTAGTTATACTTCTTGCAAATGTTTATTGATTAACATGTAACTATTTATCGACATCCTTTGTGCATATCACAGAATATATTTATTTTGCACTGGAGACACAGATCATATTATTTGCACTGTGCATTGTATAAATGGGCATATGCTGGCTGACCTGCCAGCAGAATTATTACCAGAACAGATGCCAGATAATCCAAATGTATTACCTTGGGTTCTGTGATTCCTGCACTAGGCTGTATGATTTGTTAAGGGCAATATTTTCTCTGTTTTCATTTTCTTACCTAGCGTCTATGAAGTGGAATGAATGTTTGATTAATTTTTCTTGTTTTTTTAATCTATTTAATTTTTTTCTCACTGTTTAAACTCACTGCCAATCAACACTCTTTCTGGCTTCTCTGCCTAGCAGTTTGGATCCCATGACTGGAGTCAACCAGCCTGCGGAGGTTCCAAAGTCTGTGCAGCCTGACTCCTGCACTGAAGTTGGCTCGCAGCTCACACTCACACTGTGAATCCTCCACACTAAGCAGTCAACCAAACCAGTTCCTCCTGTTTCCATTATCACCATCACATTGAATGGAATAGTGGGTGGTGCTGTGGCTACATTGAATTCATCCTGGGCTATTGTGATCTGACAGACAGTGGCCAGGTGTCCCATCACCGAGCACCCTTGAAACCCCCAGCATTGTCAGTTGTGGAGTAACTAAGCCAATTTTACATGGAGTGGCTCCCTATCCCAGTGCACTACCCGGGGGAAGCCACTCCACAGAGACAGAGTGTCTGATGCATGGGGCCTCCAGCCTCCACCTCTCCTGGTGTAGGAGCTCAGGCACTAGGACTGAACCCGTAGTCCCCCTGAATGTAAAGTGGGTATCTTAATCACTAGGTCACTGGGGCTATTTGGCTATTTTAAGGTACAACACAATCTGCTCACCATAAACGCATGTTAAGAAGATGCTTGCTGAATGCATTTTTTTCTCTTAGTTGATTTATGCTTGATTAATTATAATGGGGGTGTCATGCAACATGTAACCCTGTTAAAGTATTTCATGCTTTGAAAGGATAGCAGATGTTCAGACTTTAACTAAGTGAGAACCTGTTTTCTGGGACCCACATGCAAGAACGACCTGTGTACCCCATGTCAGTAAGGTTTTATGTTGATGACAACACATTATTTTTACACATCCCACTATATTGTCCGTATAAATCACAGCGGCATAGAATTTTGCGATGCAGAGGGCTGAAAACATCCATTTCCCAAGAAATAAATGCCACCTGCTTTGGCTGCACTTTTACAAGTGTGCCAGGGTATAATTACGTGGCAACACTCAACACTCTGTTGGGTATTACTGCTATGTTTAAAAAGCCCTATTGTGGAGCTGTCCCTACATTTCCTTGGGAAGGAATGGTTTGTATTTTCTTTTTTTTTCCTTTTTCCTCCTGTACATTTTATAAAACCAAACCTCTGATGTTATTTTGCAATTATAGCAAAGACAGTGTAGTATAGTGGTTGAAGTACAAAACAGAGAGCCAGGAGATTTGGGGTCTGGATCCCACCAAAGCCCTTGGCTGACAGTGGGAACTTGAGTAAGTCATTTTGTTTCCCTCTACTTCACTGCTCCCACCTATGACATTGGATGAAAACAAGAACTCTGCAGTAAACTGAGATGTTGCACCTTGATTGTGTGATCTTGGGCAAATAAAGTAAGAAAAAACTGTTTATACAGTAAAAAAGGGTACAGTTTTTAATGAATAGGCTTGAGTTTGTCATCATTCAGTAGACAAATTTAGTTTTAAAAACAGAAAAAGGTTCACTCAGAGGCTACGTGTTCAAACTAACAAAAAACATCCCTTCAGATCAAGTGTGTCCTCGCTCTTTATAGTCTCTCAGCCAAATGAATGGTGAGTGATGTATATCCTAGACGTAATACCTGACTGGCTGGTTATCAGTGAGGGAAGGGATGGGATCTCTTTTACTTTTTATTAAATAATCTTTGCTGGGTACTAGGGGGAGGATGGGGAGCCTAGTAAGGGATGGGTGGGGGATAATATTTAAAAACATGAAACATTAGGTAGGAGGGGTCGTGACATGGCACAGAGGGTTGGGTGGTTTTATTTTTTTAGCCTCTTCACACTAGTTCATAATAAGCATAGTGCTACTTTGCTTAGCAAAGTAGGCACTTGTTATGTGAAGAACTTTACAAACATATTTTAGTTTCCTGACTTCACACATCACTAGTTGTGCTTCTATTGAGGGGTTTGGATGGCATCATTAACCTCGCTAGCAAAGTTCCAGAATTTTCCCAAGATAGAAACCCACACCTTTTCTGGGTATGGTTTTCCTTCTCTTATTTTTTTAGTATAATGTTGCTTAAAATAAAGAGAAATCTTCCATGAGCACCCCCCCCACACACACACACAAAAAAACAATTTTCACCAATTTTTGTTTTTGTAATATTTCTTCTTTCATCTCAGCTGTATCAGTGATGGAAGCAGTTGCAGCAAGGAGTTACCAACTGTTGGTGAACATTTTAACAACTGTCCAACATTGGAAATACACTTATTTTACAAAGTGGGGTTTATAGCACCATTCGGATGGTAACTGAGCAGCTGCAGGTTTTTGTTTATATAAATTACAGAAAAATTGAGAATTTGTATTTCAGGAGATGGGTCAGCAGTGCAGTGTCTGCTGAATTTGAAATGGCACATGGTAAAAAATTTGTTGACATCACTGCTGTTGTGCAACAACTTCTGTCACCTTTGAACTGGGATTCAACTTTTTGGGAGTGCATGGATTTCCATACACAACATATAGGATAGTGCATGACTCACTATACACAACAAGACTGTACTCAACCAAGTGGTTACTCTGCCAATCAAATGACCTCGGCAGCGAAGCTTGATAGGTCTCTCAGTTGGCATATTAACCACGAGGTTGGGAATAGCTTACTTGTGTATAGTGAGTCATGCACTGTTCTATATAGTGTATGGTAGCTACCAAAACAAATAATATATAGTTTGATCATTTTTTTTTTAAATATAAAATCACTGTTTCCTGCTGAGTTAGCAAAGGTTGCTAGGGCTCGTTGTGTGGTTGTTAGGAACCTGGTGTCCTTATGCTTTAATCACACATTTCAGTTGGTTGACTTTTGAGTTTGGGCAGGGATTTGAAGAAAAAAAATGGCGGCTTTTCCTCTCACTTAGCAATAGGACATTCATTGTGAGGAACAGGTGTTTAAGTATTTTAAATATCTGGTTGATCCTGCAGCATAAAAGCTATCATATCTGGTTGATCCTGCCTTTTTTTCTGGTATCTGTCTGTATATTCATTCCATTGCCACTTCCTTCAGCACAAGTGACAAACAGATTGGCTGACATCATTACTGCAGCAGAAAGAAAAGTCATTCTGCTGCAGTACAGACGTCACTATTGCAACAGAACAACTTTTTACACAGCATGGGAATTCATGATGAACTACATGCTACCATACACTATAACACTCAACTGTATAATATAACACAATTCTAACCCTTATGACAAATAACCTGGCTGAGTGCCACACAGATGAAAACAATATGAAAGGAACAACATGCCCATGTAGTTTCCTAGATAGGTTTCCAGTGCAACTTGGTAGTGGAATAAAATGTTAGTGCACTGAGCATTTTATAATATCAGGTTTTTATGTTTGCTTGCACGCATGTGCAAGAAACATAGTGTGGTGATACAAAATGCAATGCCGTACAGTTGAAAGAGAGAGCACCGCTTCAGTGAGCAGCGCTCCCCACCCACACACACATACAAGCTCGCATATTGCATGCTCATGCGTTCCTCCCCCCTCACACACACACACTGTATGGCCGACGGAGGTGCCCAATCCCTCGTCGGCTTCATGCCCCAGAAAGTTTCTTGCTGCCACGCTGGGAGCCCACCCCAGCATGCCAAAAATTGTTATTGCCGATTGGGGTGCCCAATCCCCCATCTGCTCTAGGTCCCCCCAAACAGCCTTCCAGCTGCCACGCTGGGAGCCCATCACAGCATGGCAAATGTCCCGACGGGGGTGCCCAATCCCTCGTCTGCTTCACGCCACCCCAAAAGCTTTCCTGTTGCCACGCTGGGAGCCTACTCCAGTGTGGCAAAAATTGTTATTGCCAACGGGGGTGCCTAATCCCCTGTCAGCTCTAGGCCCCACAAACAGCCTTCCAGCTGCCATGCTGGGAGCCCACCCCAATGTGGCAAATGTCCCGTGTCATCTTCCAAAAAAACAAACCTGTAAACAGAAAACTGTACCTCGCAGTCTCCCTGCCCACCCGCGACCACCCACTGTGCACCCTGCCTCCATACACCCCCCCACCCCATACTTACCTCCGGAGTTCAGCGTGACGATCTTCCGTGGACCGGGAACATGTCTGCACTCTTCAAAGCCGACCGCGAACTGAGGAAATGCCGGTAAGCTGTATAATATAATAAACAGGGTTTTTTCAACTTTGATGCATATCTCAGGCATTTTTTGGAATTTTGGAACCAAATTTTCAACATGGGGTTTTTGGGACCCCTCCTCATGAATTCTTGAACTGTCATGGCGCATCAGTCCTGAAAGGTGATTTCACGGTCACTGTGTGAAATCACCTTTCAGGACTGATTAAGGAAATGACAGTGCCAGTGTTCTTAAGGTGGGCTCTCAAAAGCCTATGTTGCAAATTTGATGAAAAATTCTAAAATTACTGTTTACTAGCTGCATTGCACAGTTCCTACACACGCCATAAGTTCATGAATTTTAATATTTGCACTCCAGATTTTCAACATTGCCATTTTACCACACCTTCTTATGAGCAGTACAGCTGTCATTTTTCACATCTTGCCCAAAATGTGTTTCCGTGCATGTAGCGCACAATGGTACAGTCGGTGTGCGAAATCAATGTATGAGACACATTAAGAAAATCACAGTGACACTGTTCATGAGCAGAGGTCTTAAAATGGCTATGTTGAAAATTTTGTGAAAAAATTCCTAAAAATGACTGTTTTACGAGCGTGCATTGCGCAGTTCCTATGCACGCTCATAAGTTTGCGAAGTTTTAATATTTGCATGCCAGATTTTCAACATTGCCATTTTGCCACACTTCCTTATGAGCAGTACAGCTGCCATTTTTCACATCTCGCCCAAAATGTGTTTCCGCACATGTAGCCCACAATGGTGCAGTCGGTGTGCGAAAGCAATGTTTGGGACAGATTAAGAAAATCATAGTAACACTGGTCATGAGCAGAGGTCTTAAAATGGCTATGTTGAAAATTTGGTGACAAAAGTCCATAAAATGACTGTGTTACAAATGAGCATTGTGCAATTTCCACGCACCCTTGTAAGTTCATGAATTTGTAATATTTTCAGTCCAGATTTTCACCAGTGGCATTTTTCCACACTTCCTTATGAACAGTACAGCTGTCATTTTTCACAACATGGCTGAAATGTGTTTTCACACTTTCTGCACAGAAATGCGTGGTCGCTGTGGGAAATCATTGTTCGGGACAGATGAAGAAAATCACAGTGACACTGTTCATGAGCGGAGGTCCCAAAATGCCTGTGTTGACAATCTGCTGTAAAAAATCCCAAAACTAATTACATTACGGGTGTGAATTGCACAGTTTCTACGCACACTCCTGACTTCAGTTTTTTTAAATATTTTCACTGCAGATTTTCAACATTGCCATTTTTTACACCTCCCCATGAACAGTACAGCTGTCATTTTTCACATCCTGTTCGGAATGTGTTTTGCACCTGTGGTGACAAATGCCGTAGTCACTGTGCAAAAGCAGCTTTGGCTAACAAATTGATATTGCCACTGTTCATGAGGTGGGGGTCACAAAAAAACCATGCTGAAAATTTGGAGTGAAAATACCAACGAATGCCTGAGGCGTTAGGGTTTCTGACCATAACGCCCCACCCTGTAGAGAATGACAGGCATCTGGGCTGTGACTTGGGATTGTCACCTACAATACTCATACCATTCCACCCCCACCCACACCCTGCAGCCACTGAGAGGCATCAAGGTGTGCTTGACTCTTCGCCCCAGAGTTCACCCCATTCTCTTATACCGCACCCATCACACCATATTTCCTGATGGAATGGGGTGCGCATAAGGGCCAAAGACCCCAAGGCACACCGTGACACTTGTCGGTGTCTGCAGGGTAGGGTGTGGTGAAATGACATGGCCGTTATGCCTGATGACCCAAAGGCACAACCCAATGCCTGTCACTGTCTGCAGGGTGGTGATGGGGTTGGCTTCAGTTCAATACTTCACTGCCATTCCTATTATGCAGCTCTGTAACTCCTACACTACCAATGCCAATGCCAGCAAGCAAACATTCAACATTGACAAATGCTTGTTTGCATGGCTAGAGTATATTGTGTTGTTGCCAAATTTCCATTAGAGTCATAATTCTCTTCTATGGTGTCCTATTGTAGCTCAGAGCTATGGAACTAATGACAGTTTCATAATTCAGCAGCACATTCATAGCTGTGACTTGAAGTATGCTGCCATCCTGCAGAGTTACTAAATTATTATTACATTATTGATCATATATTGTTCTTTTCATAGTTTTAAGCCATAGCATAAAATGAATTACTGTTAAATAAGTGTCTGACTTACCCTTGCATTCATGTTTTATGTTGTAGTATGCAGCATTGGAAATGGAAAAAAACTTCACTGTGGGAATCTATTAGCCTTCATATACTATTGAACATACTTGGCATGAGTATGGGATGGATTTTCTCACTATATGTCACATTTCTTCATGTTATATATTCAGTTTTGATTCCTATAGGTGGCAAGATGTTACACAGGAGCGGTCCATCCCCATTTTGCTAATGGAACTGAGTCAGTCTTTTTATTTTACTTCTGGAACTGAGTCCCCCCCCCCCCCATTTCCACCACTGGTAGTATGAAACCATAAAACAAGAGCTTTGTGATGTTCTTAAATGATATATTACTGATTGACAGCTTCTACACTCTGTATATAGATGCCCAGGTACAGTAGTGTACTAGCATAATAGTGTCAGTATTTTAGAGCTGAGTTAGCGGTTGTGTCCAAACACCTATTTTGGGCCTAGTTTTTTTTTATTTCCAGGTTTTATCCCCTACCACCTGTATGCCGACTCCTTTGTGAGTCACCAAGACATCCGATCTGCTGTCCAGTGCCTCCAGCCTTCCCCCACAGAGCTGTGGTTTACTCCCCCCAGGCGAGGATAAGAAGGCCTCCCTTCACGAACTTCTGAAACTTTTGTCAGGAAGCTGGGGTCATGGGACAGGCAGGGGAGATCCGGGACAATGCAAGGTGCCCCATCATCCCAGCATGCACAGGTAATTTTCTGGCATTTTCTCCCACCCATGGATGTCAGCACATGAAGGGACTAAGAGGGCATCCCATGCAGAGGCATGGCAATGCATGTGGATCTGACCAGTGCCCAACCCTCCCTTGGCACCCCCCCTGATAGGAACTACTACCTGGTATCACTCAGGTGGCAGTATAGCAGCGGGGACAGCAACCCTCCCTCCCCCAAGGAGGAGAACGTCTAGTGGGTTGCTCAGTCCTTCTTCCCCTGGATCGTCCCCAATGACTCAGAGCTTACTATTGAACCCCAGTCACTGACATCATGAGCGGTAGCACTACTGCTGTGCTGACAAGCCAGCAGAGCCCTAAGGTTTTGAAACATCTCCGCTATAGTGCATTCCTATTTTCAAAACAATGGTTTGAGTAGTTTCAGTGCTGTGAAGTACTTAAATAGGGAAAGCCCACTCAAGCTGAGACTTTTTTGTGCACTGATAATGAAAACGTGCACTGATTTAAAACCAGAAACTTTCAGGTTTGTTAGATATTGGCCAAAAATAGGATCTTTCATTTCTTTTCATTAAAATAGGACAAAATAAAGCAGCGGTGTGTTAGCGTGAAAATTCTGACCTATTCTTTTTTTTTATTTTATTTTAGATTGCCCCTTATCACCTGTCTTGCATGATACCCTTCTTTCCCCATTTTTTATCTGCTTTATTACTTTTTTATATGTCAAATAATAAAGAGTACTCCTTAATATGGTGCAGGTAAGGCTTTTATCAGTATTCTTTGTTGTTTTTGAACATTCATTGTTTAGAATCACCTTTCTTGTGGCTTAAAGGAACTAGCATGCGTCAGACTCTGCTCTCTGACCTTATAAGGCAAAGGGAGCACTAAATGTGCTGAGAATAGTGTTGGAAACATGGCCTGAGCCATATGAAAAGTGGCACTCCTTTCAAAATTTTAACTGTAAAAAAAAAAGTGCTAAAGCAGGCTCAAAGTGGGGAAACTACTCTGCCGTACAAGAAAGGAAGAAAGGACCAATCTGAAATAGAATAAAAAGGTATAGGTCAAAATTTGTCACTGTAACATGCACTGCTGCTTTAAAAAGAAAAGCTGTTTTAGGCCGCAGAGCATGTACAAACAAAAAATGTCAGAAAAATAAATTAAAAAACAAAAGCTCATTGTTCATTCATTACTGCTTTGACCAGGAAGCCAACCACAAATGAAAAGAGGCTTGTGGTTTTTAAAGTTGTTGGACATTCCCCACCCCCGGTTATATTTTCTGACAAAGACTGCCCAAATATTCTGACACAGGGTGCCCAAATCCAGGTGTCTGATAACCCCAAACACAATTCCTGACACCAGGTGCCCAATCCCAGTGTCTGACTCCAATTACAATTCCTGACAACTAGTTTCCAAACCCATTGTCTGATCCCAATCACAATTCCTGACACTTGATTCCCAAAACTGGTGTCTAACTCAAATCACAGTTTGTGACACACAAGTGCCAAATCCCTGTGTCTGACTACAATCATAGTTCCTGACACTAGCTACCCAGCCCCAGTGTCTGACCCCAGTCACAGTTTCTGACAGCAGGTGCCCAACCCCAGTGTCTGACCCCAATCACAATTCCTGACACCAGGTGACAAACCCTGGTGTCTAACCCAAGTCACAGTTCCTGACACAAGGTGACAAACCATGGTGTGTGATCCAAGTTACAATTTCTGACACACAAGTGCCAAACCCTAGTGTCTGACCCCAGTTACAATTACTGATACTGGGTGCTCAACCCCAGTGTCTGACCCAAATCACAGTTCCAGACACTTAAGTGCCTGACCCCAATCAATATTCCTGACATCAGGTACCTGACTCCAATCACAATTCCTGACATCAGGTACCCAATCCAGGTGTCTAACCCCAGTCACAGTTCCTGACACCAGGAGCCAAACCCTGGTATCTGACCCAAGTAATGGTGGGTGAAGTGGCCAAAATTCACTCTGCAAAGTGATTCATGGAGTAATGTGGAATCCTCAGCATAATCCGCAACACGAAGCGGAGTACTTCACATCATAATGAGGAAAGTGAAGTCCTTTGAAACCAATGACTTTGCTTTATTGCACCTTCCCCAAACCACTTCTCCACCAATTTTAAGGCAATGTACATTGAAATCAATATACTTCGCATCACTTCACCTTGTTATTGAGCTCCAAGGTGAATTTTGAAGTGATTCATGGGATTGCAGGTCACATGGGCTCTAGATTATCCTGCACAGCCTCAGTTCTGTGTAGTGTGTGTGTGTAGTGGAAGATGAAGACAGTTTCCTGTCAGAGCTCTGCAATTCAAATCCTCTAAAAGCTGTTAAAAAAGCCTTTTTGAGGCATTTTTTTGTTCAGAATTTAGTACATTGATTGTAGGAAATCCTCCTATGCTCATATCATCGAGTGTTTATTGTTTGTGTATGGATTTTTGTATAACTGTGTTAATGAACACACAGTAATATTTTCAGTAATTCTTGACATGTTTTTACTGATTGTTGTGGTGCAGCAGTGCATAATTTCAGTTTGTTTAAAAGATTTAGTTATGTTACTGAAGTTTTCAATTTGCTACGCATTACTTGTAGTGCAGCGTGTGTGACGCGTGCCATCAAATCAGACACATTTTATTGTGCCACAGAGTAATTGCAGCAGTGTGAACCTGATATCCACTGCACCTGTGTGAATTTTTTGTACTGCTTTATGGTATCTTTACTGGTAGTGGACTGTTACTGCTGTGCACTACCCCACCCCCAACTGGCAAAAGGTATTCTTTTCCAGATTTGGATTTGTGACTTGTGAGCACTGGTTAGGTGTTGTTCCTTTGCATCTGGATCTCTTGAGTGTGCAGCGCAATCTTAATCTGTCTGTGTGTTTGCATCTCCTTAGGGCCCAATCTCCATCTGTAACTTAAGTCACAGTTATTTGTTTGGCTTCCCTTCAGAGTACTGGTGTGGTGCATATTTCTGTGTGGACATTGTACTCATTGATGTGCGTTTTTAAGTCAGGGAGATCATCACGAGTCACTCATGATACAAATCGCATTCTTCATCTTCACAGTCACGATTCATGAATCACAACACTGTAAGATTTTTTGTAAATAGTTCCATGTAAGCCTGTTTCGCATCATCTCGGGTCTTGGCTTCAGTCACCATTGTACTCATTGATATGAGTTTTCAAATCAGGTAGTTTTGCTTGGTACAGGCCAGGGAAGTACAGCCATAGGTATTCACGTTCCCGTACAGTTTATTATCATTGGTCATGTCACCCATACACTCATCATGAGACAAATTATGTTCTTCACGAATCACAGCAGTTAATTCTTTTTTTCCAGTTCTGATGATATGCTGAAAACCTGTAAAGATGATCCAAACATTGATGAATCTTTTTTAAAATAATGCCCCCCCTCCAAAAAAATACTTACCTTCACTGGCTTGGCAGTATTTTAATACCAAAATTCCTCATCAAGCCAAGAGATGCACACCCCAAATTTGACTATATGACCTGTGATATACAAAGAAAGAAAGAAAAGCAATGATTATATATTTATAATGGATAGGAACATGTAAGGTCAACTCAGGTTCTGTGGAAAACCATGATGGTACCAGGAACATTAACTTACCAAGGGTAGTACTATTTTACACACAGAGGGCATCCTTCCTGTTGGGGGCCAGTGCAGCAGACTTTGGGCAACCAACATCATTATCACATCATCATGGATGGTTAACTCAATGGTCAGGTCATCTTTCTACCACATCATTTGTCAAGCAACTGTGCATCAGCCCAGTCAGGTCAAGAAGCATTACATGAAATTCCAAAAACAGCAGCAGGGGACATACTGTAGTTCTTATTGGAGTATGTGCATGCATGACTGAGTGTGGCATGAACTAAATGGAGTTTTTTCTTTCCATTATATGCTCTCATTTGTCTTCATCTGGAGCCGGGAATTTTCTGAACAGAAGACAGTAGCATTTTGGGGATGCACATTAATTGTGGTGACTGTGTGTGACCACTGCGCATATGACGTAGTGTACCATTAATTCTGGGATACTTTGCATTTCTTGTTATGCTCTCATTTCACTCCATCAGCACGGGGGAATTTTCTGGACACAAGACAGTAGGATTTTGGGGATGCACATTAATTCTGGTGACTGTGTGTGACCACTGCATGCATGACTGAGTGTGCCATTAATTTTGGGAGACTTTGCATTTCTTGTGCTCTCATTTCACTTTGTCAGCACTGGGGAATTTTCTGGACGCTAGGCAGTAGTATTTTGGGGATGCACATTAATTCTGGTGACTGTGTGTGTGTGGGGCTGCCAATATTGCTTTCACTTCATCTTACTTCACGTTAAGGTGGAATGACAATGCAAAGTAATAATTACAAGGTGAAGTAAGCGGCTCTGCATAGCAGAATGGCAATGCAAAGTGCCCACTTTATGGGCACTTGGCTGGTGAAATTTAAATTTCCTGCATCTCTAGACCTAAGGCACAATTCCTGACCCCAGGTGCCAACCCCTGCTGTCTGACCCAAGTCACAATTTCTGATACACGAGTGCCAGACCCCAGTATCTGACCCCAATCACAATTCCTGACACCATTTGCCCAACCCTAGTGTCTGACCACATCACAATTCCTGACACCAGGTGCCAAACCCCAGTGTCTGACCCCAATCAAAATTTCTGACACACAAGTGCCAAACCCTGGTGTCTGACCCCAGTCACAATTCCTGACACCAGGTGGCAAACCCTGGTGTCTGACCCCAGTACAATTCCAGACACCAGGTGCCAAATCATGATTTCTGACCCCAGTTCATTTGTGACACACAAGTGCCAAACACCTGTGTCTGATCCCAATCACGTTTCCTGACACTAGCTGCCCAACCCCAGTGTTTGACCCCAATCAAAGTTTCTGACACCAGGTGCCCAACCCCAGAGTCTGATCCCAATCACAATTCCTGACACCAGATAACAAACCTTGATGTCTAACCCCAGTCACAGTTCTTAACAAGAATTGACAAACCCTGGTGTCTGACCCAGTTACAATTTCTGACACATGCATACCAAACCCCAGTTACAATTCCTGACATCGGGTGACCAAACCCAGTGTCTGACCTCAATCACGAGTCCTGACACCAGGTGCCAAACCTCAGTGTCTGAACCCAACACAATTCCTGACATCAGGTTCCCAAACCCGGTGTCTGACCCAATCAGAATTCCTGGTGACAAACTCCAGGTTCTGACCCCAGTCACAGTTCCTGACATCAGGTGCCAGACCCCAGTGTGTGAACCCAATCACAATTCCTGACACCACATGCCCAAGCCCAGTGTCTGACCCACATCACAATTCCTGACACCTGTTGCCAAACCAGTGTTTGGTTCTAATCACAATTCCTGGCACCACATGCCAAACCATGGTGTCTGACCCAGTCAGAGTTCCAGAGAACAGGTGCCCAACCCCAGTGTCTTACCCGAATCACAGTTCCTGACACCAGGTGCTAAACAGGTGTCTAACCCCAATTACAATTTCTGACACACAAGTGCCAAACTCCAATATTTGTCCACCATCACAGTTCCTTACACCAGGTGCCAACCCCCCAGTCATAATTCCTGATGCTGGATGCCAAACCCTGGTGTCTAACCCCAGTTACAATTTCTGACATACAAGTGTCAAACCCTAGTGTCTGACCCCAATCACAATTCCTGACATCAGGTGCCAAACCCTGGTGTCTGACCCCAATCAGTATTGCTGACAACAGGTGCCAGTCTCTGGCATCTGACTCCAATCACCATTCCTGACACCAGGTGCCAAACCCTGTTCTCTGACCCCAATCACAGTTCTGAACACCTGGTGCCCAACCCCAGTGTCTGACCCCAGTCACAGTTCCTGACACAAGGTGCCAACATCTGGTGTCTGACCCCAATTACAATTTCTGACACACAAGTGCCAAACCCCAGAGTCTGTCCACCATCACTGTTCCTTACACCAGGTGCCAAACCCTGGTGTTTGACCCCAGTCATAATTCCTGACACCAGGTACCAAACCCTCCTGTCTGACCTCAATCACAATTCCTGACACCAGGTGCTAAACCCTAGTATTTGACCCCAGTCACAGTTCCTGACACCAGGTGCCCAACCCCAGTGTCTGACCCCAATCACAGTTCCTGACACCAGGTGTCCAACCCCAGTGTCTGACCCCAATCACAGTTCCTGACACCAGGTGCCAAACCCTGGTGCCTGACCACAGTCAGAATACCTGACACCAGGTGCGCAATCCCAGAGTTTGACCACATCACAGGTCCTGACACTAGGTGCCAAATCCCAGATTCTGACCCCATTCACAATTCCTGACAACAGGTGCCCAACCCTAGTGTCAGACCCCAATCACACAATTCCTGACACCAGGTACCAAACCCTGGTGTCTGACCCCAGTTACAATTCCTGACATCAGGTGCCAAACCCCAGTGTCTGACCACAATCACAATTCCTGACACCAGGTGCCCAGTCCCACAGTCTGATCACATTACAGTTCCTGACACCAGGTGCCAAATCCCAGAATCTGACCCCAGTCACAATTTCTGACACCATGTGTCCAACCTCAGTGTCTGGCCACATCACAATTCCTGACACCAGGTACCCAACCCCAGTCTCTGACCCTAATCAAAATTCCTGACACCACATGCCAAACCCTGGTTTCTGACCTTAGTCACAATTCCTGATACCATGTGCCATACCCAGGTGTCTAACTCCAGTCAAAGTTTCTGACACCAGGTACCCAACCCCAGTGTCTGTCCCCATTCACTATTTCTGACACCAGGTGCCAAACCTTGGTGTCTGACCCCAGTCACAGTTTCAGACACTAGATGCCCAAACCTTGTGTTGGGTGCCTTTTATTTTTAGTTTAGTGGCCACCAGGTGCCCAGTTCTAGTTGTTCAGTAACCCCCCCTGCAAATTCAAGTAACCAACACTCACACCCACCCTCTGATACTGATGCCACCCTCCTCCTTCAATGGCCAAGGAAATGCTTTCCCCTTTACAACTGTACAAACCCTCCACCACCCTCTTCACCCCAACCCATTCATTTTGATTTACCTTCCACCCTCACCCACACTCTGACTCCTATACAACCCTGTTCTCCTCCCTGAGCCACCTAGAACACTTACATTCTTGTCCCATTGTGGGAGACCAGCACAGACCTCCCTAAACCCATTGCTGGTTACTAGACTTAAGAATGTAAGCCCTAAAAAACAAAAACTACTGGGCAAGCACAGAGACTTCTGTTTTTGATCAAAAGGGTTCAGTTTTGTGTCCCTGAAAACATATTTCAAGGCCAAATTCAAACTAAAAACTTATGTGGTCAAGGGGGAGGATGGAAAGAATTCTGACCCTCTAATTAATAAAAAAAAAAAGTTTTAAAAAAATGACTGTTATTGGTGATCACCCCCAACAAAACAAATATGTCTCAATAAACTTGGACTGCACATGCACTGGAACATAAGGGTTTCATTTCACTGGTTTTATTTTCTTCAGCCCATAAGTTTAATATTTTCTAGCATTTTAAGCCCAAGTAGTGAGGATGGGATATTTAACATCCCTCCCTCATGACCACTTAAGTGTCAGCTTTCAAACCTGTACCATGAGTCTGCTGTTTCACATGGGGTCCACAGGGTCCTGCACAATGCAAGCTACAGTTCTGGTCCCACGCCCAACAGTTCTGCTGCTTCATGTGGAGTGCACAGGGCCCTGTGCAAAGCATGCTGCTGGCCCATAGCCCTGCTGCTTGTGCCGTGCACAAAGAAAGATATGATTGACAGTTGTTACATATCTTTTTTAAAAAATATGGAAATGAATTGCAAACAACCGTGTTTATGTAACTGTTGAGATTAAAGAGCCATAAAGGTATGGAAATGTGGCTTTAGGCTTCTACCCAACCCCATCCCCTTCCCTCATGACCCAAGTCCAAGCTACAGATACAGGGCCCTAGGTCATGGATCTGTTGCTTTTCACAGGATGCACAGGGCCCTGCACAAGGCAAGCTAAAATTCTGGGGCACTGCATCCTGGGTCTGCTTCATCAGTAACATCAAGTAGATCTCTCCATAAGCTAAGTTACAGTTCTAGGGCCATGCACAGTGTATATGCTGCTGTGTCTATGGCCCACAGGGCCCTGCATTAAGCAAGATATGTCCTAGGCCCTGTACCACAGGTCTGCTGCTTTGCCAAGGGCTGATAGAGCCCTGTCAAAAGCAAGCCATAGGTCTAGGGCCCTGCAGCACAGGTCTGCTTCTTCATGTAGGGTCCACAGGGCACTACACAATGCAAGTTATAGGTCTGGGCTCTGCACCATGGATCAGCCCTATGGCCAAGCAATACAGCTGTGTGGGCATGCACCACAGGTATGCTGCTTTTTTTAGGGCCCCAGAGCACAATGTGAATCAAGCTTCAGATCTGGGGCCATGCACATTACTTGTGCTACTTTATATATAGCCATACATCAAATACAACACTTTTGGGGCATGGCATTATAGCTGTAGCTTTGCCTTGGGTCATGAGAGGATGGATTGGGGAGGCAGCTGTCAGTTAGGGCTGAAAACCCCTAATGCCACATTTCCATACTTTTATGCTTCTTTAACCATAATAGATGCAGTAACATTGTTTTTTGCAGTTAATACTATTATAAAATAGAAAAACAAAGATTCTTAAATCACAGTAAGAGTTTTTTTTTGTACAGTAAGACCACTACCTACCACAGAACAAGATCATCAATCTTATTGTCATCTATGGAGTTAGCAGTTGTTAAATGAGAAATGTTTGTGGGGGGTCATTATCTTGAGATTTGTAGATGGGAGGATTGTTATCTTTAGGTGGTGGAACTCTGCATGGAGAAAAATAACTGAGGTGTAAGACATAACTTAGTTCCTGTGGCTTCCTGCCCAGTTTAACCCCTGCATATAGGCCATTCAGTCTTCTTGCTGGGCCATAGGATTAGTGCAACCCTTGCTGATCCAAGAAAGAATGGGGTTGCAAGGGTAAGGGGAAAATAGTAATACAGACCACTGCTTATCATTATAAAAAGTAGAGTAATTGAGAACAACTACCATTTTTAACAAGTGAGACTGGCTAAAATCCATAATGTTAAAAGTCAAAAAAATCTAACAGTAAGGTACAGTAGTGGATTGAGGGAATAATACATTTTTTGGAAAAATATCATTCAGGTGTAATGCTCCATCTTTATGGAATAAGTTACAAAAGACCGTGAAGCTAGGAATGGAATTAAGCTATGGTGCTGTTAACTCCTTCCACCTGACTTTTTTTTAATTCTCTAGCAAATACACTGTCTGTTGCATGACAGCCCCTCACAAATCTATGCTCAAAGGCAGTCCCCACTACGACATAATTGTTTCGCTAATACTTGTGCAGTAACCAGACCTCAAAACTCTGCTAGATTAGCACTGCACTGATAAATGCAAATAGTAGATTGTTCTTGCTCTTGTAGTTTGTGACTGTATTGTACATTATAAAATGGTATGAGAAACCAGGATCTGTGATTCCTAAGATGTGATCACATGACTGTCAATTATTTCCGCACAATAGCACAGGCCAGAAATACTTAATGCTCTGAATCTCATTATTCAGTTTTTAAAATAAAAATCTTGCACATCACTTTATAGTTGCAATAAAGCACTCCTGGTGGGTGCATAGTTGTGGGATAACCGTATTTCTTTGGTGCGTAAAGCACTTGGTGTTGCCTTGTGTTTCACTTTCTGTGGTGTGCCATCATGATACAGTAACATACACCCAGTCATACCTTATTACTTAAATATGTACTTGATACTAAGAATGCCGAAACCTAATTGACTGGAAGGTACTTTGAGCAGGGTCATTATCCCAGAACAGTCAAGATGAAAGTAGCTGTAGTCAAACAGGGCGTAGCACACATCTGGAGAGCTAGAAACTTCTCACCCTCTGAAATTCCCATATGCAGCATGGTTGCCCTGGCATTATTGTATAGCCCAACCCACAAATAGCCAAACATTTCTGTCATAACCCACATTTTTAAACACCTCCCCCCAAACATACTCCATCATAAATAAACAATCAGCCCACAAAAAGTGACTAAAAGTGCCCTCAACTATTAGTAACACCCTGTAAAATGTATTTGTTTTAAGAGACATCTTCTACAACTGTCACTAGCTGTGCAACTCATACTGACAATGCTGTGCACATGTAAATTGCCATTCATGATGCCCATATCTACTGCCATACTACAAATCAGTTTTAAAAACAATCTTATCTCACATATTACGCTCTCCAGCTGTCTTTCCCACTCAGATCTGCCTTGTTCACTGCCACTGCTTTGCCAGAGAGATCTCTGCAGACTTTCATTCACTTGATCACCCCATTCATCAATGAACCTGAAAATACCTCTCCAACCAACATGCTTCCCAATGGAACTGCCAGGACTCTGATACTCTCACTAAAACTGAGCCAGAGACCCCTATGCTCTTGCGGAAGCTATACTCTTCTAACTGAAGGCAGAGAGACAGCTGGCACCAGGATCCAGTATCAAAAGTATAGAGGTTTATTTAAATACAAAATACAAAATGCATCTCAGTTGGAGACAAGGTCCCTTGAGAAAGCCTTGTTGGTGAAATCGGGTCTGGAGCAGTCCTTTTTTTGTCTTCAACTGAGATACATTTTGTATTTAAATAAACCTCTACATTTTTGATACTGGATCCTGGTGCCAGCTGTTTTTCTGCCTTTGCTTAACAATTTTTGGCCATGCACAGGTGCTGGGAGTGGAGTGGTGGCTCCATGCTGTGCTGATTACTCTTCTAACTGAACTCCCTCCGACTCCCACATTCCTTATTGATGTTGCCACCCACCATGCTGCTCTTACTCTGCATATTTGTTACTAAACGTCAAACAACATCATTGACACCACCTTTTTGCTACTGGCTAAATCCAAACATGACAAACAGGACTACGTTTTTCTTGTTATTGTTTTGTTTTTTTAATAATTGTTTCAAAATTACATTTTACTTTGGACAGTAGATCCATTTCATAATTGCAGTAAGACACTCCAGGGGGTGCATTATGGTGTGATACAACATTTCTCTGGTGGTGAAAGCACTCGGCCATACCTTGTTCTTCAACACCTCCCCAAGACATCTGTTATCCCAGCACAACACTCCCCCTGTTGTGCCATATTGCTTAATTTTCACATATTGTATTACTTTGTACTCCATTACTTTGTTACACTATCACATATAATATATAACTGTGCATTGATTTTCTCCAAGGACCTACTGTATTTGAAAATTAGCTTTGCTCAGTGGAGTTTTATCTTGGTAAAGCAAAAAAAAAACAAAAAACATAAAACTGTGCAATAACATTCAGGGAGGTATAGATTTTACAAGGAGGTTCACTCGGGGGATATGGTGCCTTGCTCTATTAAATTAAAGTTTTCAAGCATGTAAAGAGACTGCACTCACCCTCATCCATGGCACAGTATAAGCTCAGTTGTAGCTTCAATAAGCAAAAAAGCTAGTCCAAATCTTGCATTTCAAAAGCATTTACAGCTCCCGTTGGACATGGACGCTGGTAATGGACACTGACAAACTGACATAAAGTAACACACCTGTCACGTAGTGCTTCATCTGACTGAAATTGTACTGTGCCACGGATTGGGTTGAGTGCTGTCTTTCTACATTCAGGAAGGTGCTTTACGCCCACTTTGGTAATGTCTGCTCCAGCTGTGCCGGATACTAGAAAAGTAGAACATTCCAGTGTGTTTATGTCCATGTTGCTTGCAGTTTATGTCAGGATATGTCTATATGCACATAAGAAAGATATAAGAACCTATCATGATTGAAGGAATAGTGCAGAGTGGACAGATACAGCTACATTGGGGACTGAAGGCCCACCTGGGAGGACGATAACCTATACAGTGGTGATGGCCTGCATCTATCTGGGAGGGGATCCACAGTCCTCAGTGGACATTTTAAATGTTACTTCAGTGAGCATTTAAAGTAGCAGAGTGGGAGGTAGAGGAAAAAAGGGGAGGAAGAAACTGCACCCCCACAGGCTGAGATAATGTGTATGGAGATCCCAAGGACTGTGTGTTCCACCATGAAGCAAATTATTCAGAGAAGAAAGGGATTAGCAAAGGAGGAAAGAGAGAAAAGAAGAGGGAGGAATGGGACACAAAAGGAAAAAAGGGAAAACAAAAAGCAGAGAGCCAACAAGGGCTGGAAGACCATGTGTGCTGATTCTACAAAATCTGCAAAATAACATACCAGGCCTAGAGGCCATCATGGCGGAAGCTGACTTGGATATTGTTGCAATTACCAAGTCATGGTGTACTGACAGTCGTGACTGTGACATGGTCATACTAGGCTATGCAATGGTCAGGAGGGACAGGGTAGGAAGGAAAGGGGGAGGTGTGTGCTTTATGTGAAAGAAAGCATAAAAGCAGCAGAAATACAGGGAATTTGGGGGCAGAGGTGCTGTAGGTCACCCTTGAGTTGGGAAATGGAGCCACCATTCGGATAGGTGTGGCAGGCCTCCGGCACAGAGGGAGGACATAGAGTTAGAAGAAATTGGCAAAATGGCTGAAAAGGGGAGGTGTTGCTGGTGTGGTACTTCAGTTTGCTGGATGTAGATTGGAGCCTCCCTGCAGCAGCTTCAGCTAAAAGCAAGGACATCCTGTACTCCCTGAAGGGAGCATTCCTCAGGCAACTAGTCAGTGAACACACTCAGGATGGGGCAATACTGGAACTGGTGGTTACTAACGGGGACAGTATTGTGGACATCAAGGTGGGAAGCCATCCCAGGGACCAGGGATCATTGTACAGTGTGGTTCAACATAAGAGTATTGCAGAATCCAATTGCACAAAGGTGCAAGTCCTGGACTTCAGAAGGGCTGATTTTACAAAGATGGGTGAATGCTTCAGGAATGACATAGCAGGGAGAGAGGACCACGAGGGTGGAGGAAAGGTGGGCCAAAATAAAAGAGGGCATAGTGAAGGCAACAAACCTCTGTGTCATGTACGTAAGCAACAGAAAGAGGAGACCACTATAGTTCTCAAAAGAGATAGCAGAAAAGGTAAAGGTTGAAAAAGTAGCTTTCAGAAAGTATAAAGAGACCCTGAGGGAGAATGATAGGGAAGTGTATCTGGAAAAACTACAAAAACAAATGAAAATCTCAGCTCAACTTCCAAGGATACAACATCCAATGCTAGGATATGATAACATTCTTTACTGTTAGAAGTAACAATTAGAGAAAGTAGAACCCCCTCACATGTGGTTAATGTTTCACATCATTCCGGCACTTTTTTAAGATGTGGGGCAAATGTAAAGACGTTGAATAAATAGCACAATATAATGATATGTTAATTTGTACTAAAAACACACACACCTGGCAAAGGTGCAGACCCCTTCTGTATGCTAGGGACGAACCTCATTTACAGTGCAAACAGTCACATTGACATATCGATCTCAGACAAACATGTAAAACATTACAAACCATCTGCCCTATTCACCAATGGGAGAGAATTATGCCCCAGAGATGTGTATCCCGTCAGAGTAGGTCCACACCTGTGGAATTCAAGACCAGCCACCACCTGTTTGCAGCCCCACCTCCCCCCAGTGTACAGAACTCCACAGGGCATCTGGGGGTGGGGTTGCGGACCCAGTGGGGCATCCAATCAGATGCCCAGACCAGGTCACTTAGTGGTTCCACTGTGCACAGGGGTGTACTTTGGCAGAGTGCCCCTTGGATATCCGATGGCTGGCAGCTGTGGTAGTGAGAGGAGGGCAATTCTGCCAGCCCTCCCATAATGCATCACTGAAGCGGTGCACAGGGATGGGGTGGAGAAGTCTGTTGGCGGTGCACTGTACCCCACCATATGCCTGGAGGGGCCAGTGGCAGGGTAGGGCCAGCAGTGCCATTTGGGGGTGTGAGGGTGGCAGCATCCTTGGGCCGGTGCCCCTGTGTGGGGTGTGTGATGGGTGGGGGCACCTGGTAGGGGCCGCACATTGATGTGTGCTGGGGCAGGTGGCATCGGGCATCCATAGGGGGGTATGGCCACAGTGGTCCCAGTGGGTGAGTGGGCTATCCGCCCTGTCTGGGAGGAGACCCGATGTGTGCATGGGGCATGTAGGGGGTTTACGTCAGGGTTCTCCCTGGCATACATTTTACCCCATCTGCACCCCCATGGCCAGCACTATGCACCTTTGTGCATAGCACATAGTGCTGGCACACTTCCAGCCCGCCCCTGGCATGGTGCAGCCTGAGGCCAGGGGGATCAGGTGCATTGTGTCTACATGCCCCCCCTTAATGCATCCTGCACAGGGGCACTTTGGTTGCAGAGTGGCTATGTGCCCCAGATACATGGTGTGTAGCTACTACACCCATTGGTGAATAGGGCCCAATAAAATAGAAACATAGAAACATAGACATTGACAGCAGATAAGGAATGCTTGGCACACCCAGTCTGCCCATTTCCCTACCTATTGGATGAGCTGCAGATTCTAGTTAACTAACAGCCTACTTCCTTCTACCCCTCTCAATAATTGCCTTATGTCTGTCCCATACATTCCTGAATTCCCCCACTTTTTTTGACCCCACAACCTCCTCAGGAAGGCGGTTCCATGCGTCCACCACCCTCTCCAGAAAAAAAAATACTTCCTCACGTTGCTCCTGAGCCATCACCCCTCTGGTTTCAAATTGTGCCCCTTGTTCTTGCACATCTCTTTGCCTGAAAGATGCTCCCATCTTGGACTTTGTTGATTCCCTTGAGGTACTTGATTTCTGTCTTGTCTCCCCTCACCCTCCTTTCCTTAAGGGTATACATATTAAGCTTTTATTCTCTCTCTTCATATGGCTTCTGTTGCAGACCCTGCACCATTTTAGTTGCCCTCCTCTGGACTGCCTCCATCCCGTCTATATCTTTGTGTAGATGAGGTCTCCAGAACTACATGCAGTACTCCAGATGGAGTCTCACCAACTGTCTGTACAGAGGGATAACAACTTCCTGTTATCTACTGGTGATGCCTCTCCATATGCATCCCAGTATCCCCCATACTTCCTTAGTGCCTTCTCACATTGCTTGTCTACCTTAAGGTCATCTGATATGACTCCCCCCAGGTCCCTTTCCATTTTTGCTGTTGTTAGTACCCCCCATTGTGTATTCTTTTCCTGGGTTTTTGTTTCCCAGGTGCATTACTTTGCACTTCTTTGCATTGAATCTAAGCTGCCATACTTTTTTACTCCAATTGCCAAATCCCTTTTCTTCCTTTCCACCCCACCTTGTGTATCAACCCTGTTGCAGATCTTTGTGTTGTCTGCACAGAGGCATACTTTTCCTTCCAGCCTCTCTGCAATGTCTTCTATAAAGACATTAAAGAGGATCGGTCCCAGCACTGAACCCTGTGGTACCCCACTAGTAACCCCCCTTTCTTCAGAATGTACTCTGTTTACTATTACCCTCTGCATCCTGTTGTCCAGTCAATTTGTTACCCAGGCTACCACCCTGGGACCCACTCCCAGGCTGGACAATTTGTTTATTAATCTTTTGTGTGGGACTGTGTCAAATGTCTTGCTAAAGTCTAGGTAGGCCACATCCACAGCCCCTCCCTGTTCTACTACTT
Organism: Neoceratodus forsteri; assembly: GCA_016271365.2. Lineage (NCBI taxonomy): Eukaryota > Metazoa > Chordata > Ceratodontiformes > Ceratodontidae > Neoceratodus > Neoceratodus forsteri. Next base: position 739,228,741 of record CM057458.1, read on the forward strand.
TGGTCACCCAGTCAAAGAAATCTATTAGATTCACCTGACATGACCTTCCCACTGTGAATCCATGCTGCCTTGGGTCCTGTGCTCCACTGGCCTCTAGGTACTCACCAATTCTTTCTTTCAGAAGTGATTCCATTATTTTCCCTACCACTGAGGTCAAACTAACAGGTCTGTAGTGTTCTGCCTCTCCTTTGCTCCCATTTTTGTGAAGGGGAATCACATCCACCCTCCTCCAGTCCTCAGGTACCACACCATCCTCCCATGATTTGTTAAAAAGGGTAGTCAGTGGTATCACTAGTCCTCCCCTTAGTTCTTTTAGAATTCTGGGGTGAATCTCATCAGGCCCCATTGTTTTGTCCACCTTGAGTTTTAGGAGTTCTTTCAGGAGCCTTTCTTCTGTGAATAGACTGGTATCGATCCCCCTGTCCAGAGTGCTTCTATTGTTTGGTTTAAGTACCTCCCTCTCTTCTTTTTTTGTGAATACTGAGCAAAAGTATTCATTCAGTATCTCTGCCTTTTCACTGTTACCCTCTACAAAATGCTACTACTACAATTGGATGATTTTTTTAAATTAATTTATTTTATTTTTGTTTAATGAAATGTTTCACCAGGAAGGCACACTGAACAACAAGTTGCTCATCTCTCGATGCGACTTGGGGTGGGGGTGGGGGTACAGTTGGATGAACAATGAGAAATACAGATTAACATTTAACATATCCTAGAAATTAATAATAATAATAAGCTTTATTTCGTATAGCGCCTTTCAGAATATCAATGCGCTTTACAATAAAATCAAGCAGCAGTAGTAAATCAGCACAGACAAGAATAAAATAATGAATACAGACTGACAGATCCTACTATACCATACCTAAAAAGGCCTGGCACCACAAAAAAGTCTTTAACACCTGTTTGAAACCTCCCACAGTTGCGCACTCCCGAAGCTGACAGGATAGAGAATTCCAGAGGGAAGGGGCCGCATAGCTAATTGCACGGGCCCCAGAAGATTTTAAAGACATCCTCAGAATCTCCAACAACCCCATGTCAGCCAAACGGAGCTGTCGCTCAGGGCAGTAAGGTACGAGAAGCTCTTTCAAGTAGTCAGGGCCAAGTCCATGTAGGGCTTTGTAAGTCAGCAAGCTGACTTTAAAGGTGATCCGCCACTGAATCAGCAGCCAGTGCAGCTCGTGCAATACAGGTGTAATATGACAGACACGAGATGCCCCTGTCAGCAAACGCGCTGCAGCATTCTGCACTAGCTGCCGGTGGCAGATATCAACCCCAGGAAGCCCTAGGTATAGGGAGTTACAGTAATTGAGGCATGGGGTCACAAAGGCATGGACCAATGTAGGCAGGTCCCCAGATGAAACAAGATGCTTGATCCTGGCGATGTTCCTAAGATGGTAAAAGGAAGACTTGGATGTCCGACGACACTTGAGATCGTAAAGTCAACCTGTCATCAAGCACCACCCCCAGGTCTCACACCTGTTCAGAGGAAAGGATCGAGGATGCCCCAGAAAGAGTTCTGAGGGCTGGCCCACCCTTATCCCCTCTATCCAGCTGCTCAGGTCCACAACCATCACCTCAGTCTTTCCCGCATTCAACTTTAACCAGCTTGAACTCATCCACTCCTGGATTTTAGTGAGGCAGTTGTTAAATATCGAGAGAGCACTATCCTGGTCAGGTGCAAAAGACAGGTAGAGCTGGGTATCATCAGCATAGCAGTGAAACCTCTGCCCATACCATCTTGAAGTGTCTCCGAGGGGCAGCATATACACTGCAAACAACATGGGGGACAACACTGAGCCCTGAGGCACCCCACGTGACAGAGCGAGTAGGTCCAAAGAAAAAATCCCAGACATCACTCTCTGCATTCTGCCGGTGAGGAAAGATGTAAACCATTTGAGGACCGTACACATCAGGCCACAAATGGATCTCAGGTGCCCAAGCAGCACCCCATGGTCCACAGTGTCAAAGGCTGAAGAGAGATCAAGAAGCACCAAGATAGAATGGTTTCTCTGATCTCTCGTCATCAGGAGATGATTGAGCACCTGAACCAGCACAGTCTCGGTACTATGCCTCTTTTGAAAACTGGACTGGAGAGATTTGTAGATGTTATGGATGGTCAAGTGGTCCTCCAACTGCATCCAGACTACTTTTTCAATAACCTTCCCTTTAATGGGAAGGTTTGAGATAGGTCTGTAGTTGGCCAGAGAGTCCGGGTCCAAAGAAGCCTTCTTCAGGATGGGTGTTGCCACCGCCTCCTTCAGGGAGCTGGGAAACTCACCTGAATCAAGGGAGCATCAGACTCTCTGAACCAGGACTGGACCTATAATATCACAACAACCCATAATCAGGGAAGTTGGGCTCGGATCCAAACTACAGCAGGTAGGGCGCATACTCTGGACAATCCACATGACATCCACAAACTCCGGCAGGTCAAAGGTACACCAGGAAGCATGGGGTGAGGCGACCAAGCACCGATCATCAGCATCCCCCACAGAATGAGTCAAGTGGATCTCCGACCTGATGTCCGCCACCTTATTTGCAAAGAATCAAGTAAGCACATTGCACTCCATTTGCGAAAAAGCTCTTCAGAACTGCAGACAGGCTAGGTTGCACAGCCTGTCCACAGTTCAGAAAAGCTGAGTGGGTTGATTCTGAGTGACAGCAATCTCCCCAGACAGGAATTCTGCCTTCTTACGGGAGATCGCTGATTGGTACGTCGATGATGCTCTACCAATCTAAGGTGGCCATCCTCCAGGGCAGATTTCCACCAGTGCCACTCTAACCTTCATCCTAGTTGCCACAGCTCACTCAGGGACCCATTAAAACAAGGGGCCTGAAGGTGAAGAGGGAGAGGATGAACACAGGTAGGAGCAAGCAAGTCCAGGGCTGTAGAGATGGCCTTGTTATAGGCCAGGACCAAGACCTCTGGACTCGAGCTGGCCGCAGAAAACTCCAAGAAGTCAGTCACCACCGCTAGGCCTTCAGGGCTCAGATCCCGTAAAGGGTGGTAACTGGCCATCTCCATAGGGGAAGGCCTATGTAGGGAGGCATAAAAGTTGAACCTCATGGTGTAGTAATTGCACCAACCAATAGGTTCCACCCCCAAATTGGATGCTTCAATCCCCAGGAGGAAGATCAAATCAAGAAAGTGACTTTGTATATGGGTAACAGAGGTAACAATCTGTGTAAAACCCAGTAATATCATCAGCTGGAGGAAGTGCTGTCCAAATTGAGAGAGTTCGTCATCAACCCAGGCGTTAAAGTTGCCCAGGACCATCAGTCTGGGTGACTCAAATGCCAAGTCAATGACAAAATCTGCTACTTCCTGTAGGAATCGCCGCTCATCCCCGAGTGAATGTTAGACAAGAGCTGTCCTGCAGCCTACACCTGCTACCACAGTACATTCAAAAGATTTGGCCTCCTCAACTGGTACACTCGAAAGGTCCAACTCAGTCTTGAAACAGACTGCCTTCCCCTGTGGTCCAATATCGTGCGGTGTATCACTGAGAACCCGGCTGGAATTGCAGCCTCCAACATGGGGCCTGCATTTTCATCCAGCCAGGTCTCGGTGATGCAAGCCAGATCAGTTGTTTCAATAAGATCAGCAATAATTGCGGTCTTATTCTTAACAGATCTGGCATTGCATAACACCGCTCGAGTTGGATAGATTTCGAGGCTGCCCCGCCTACTTGCTCACCAAAAGAGGAGGTGCCCTTGGGTATGGGGACTAGACATGGCCAACCACGTTCCAGGCACCATTTCGCCCCAGGGCGTCTTCTGGGCTTAACTACCCCAATGCGACACACCCATTCATTCATCCTATGAAGTCCACGCCCGCCCCTAACCCCCCACGAACAATACCCAGCGCTCGAAAGTGCTGGTAAGTTGACAACATCATGGAAGGTGGAGGGAAAGGGTGAAGGGCATGGAGGAAAAAGGATGAATAGTGCACAACTGGGGGGGAAACCTACACATTCCACAGGCAGACCAAGAACGAATCCACAGAGTACAGGCCCTAGGCATAAGGAAGCCTCCAAATAAAAATAATAAAAAACCCACCCCAAACACTCAAAACAAATATACCCACCCAGTACAAATAAAACAATAATATTTAAAAGCATATGAACCCTTCCTCACATTACATGGAAGACTCAATAAATATTTAGCTCACAGAAAAATACAGAAAACAAGAAAGATGTAGCAAAAATGAAAAGACCCCCTGAGATCCTCTCTCACAGGGTATGCAGGAATAAGAGTGTGGGCCCACCCCCTCCCAGGCCCTCTCACAGCCGGGAAATGGTCACAGGGCACTCTCACTGCCCCACATTAAAAATCCAAATTATTGCACGCAGTAAATTCTATATGGTTAAAATCCAGAAGTCTTCTTTCGAAGAACAAACAAAAAGAAAGTAAAGTGTGGACACCCAGGTCCTCTCACCACCAGGGAGTACCACAAGAAAGCCACTCTCACTGTCCAGAGCAGCACAGTTCCAAATCCAGCTGTAATTCTGAAGCAAAATAAATAGTGTTCCAGGTAATACAGGTAGACCAAGAGAAAAGGCCCATCAATTTAAAAACGATCAAGTCAGCTGCCACGTGTAGATATGTTTTTTTTTTCCTGCAAGGTATCCCGGGTCAGCAATCCTGGGTGAAGAGAACCCACAAATCCAGGTAGCAGTCAGAGCAAAACTTAATGTAACTTTATGTAACTGACCTTGATCTAACCAGGTCCATCTTGCAAATGAGCACTGCTCAATGATGTTCGCCTGGATAAGTAAAGAATTTGATTGATTGATTGATGCAGCAGTGGGTTAGGGCAAGCAACACAATATCATTCAATTACATTTGTAACAAGACATACAGTTAAAAAATATCATAAATAATCATACAATTGCATTTATGACATAACACACAGTTAAATGTATCATACCTGTAGAATGTGCATTTCATTACAAGTGGCATATCGGAGGAACATAATACAGAAATTTAATATAGCCTTGGAGCCAACTCCTTGAATGAATGGATCACAGTTAAGAGGCAGATTATTTAGCAATTATTGAATAAATGAGGTGCAGTGAGGGGACATCAAGGTGAGTAGTAAGGTAGACAGGGGAAACCAGCTGGGGGAGGAGAAGATAAAGATGGGAGGAACATTACCGGAGCAAAGTGAGCAAAAAATCAAGTTACGAGGGGCAAGTCAACACAAGGCTAGTGCAATCTGGGAGCACCTCAGACAGACCAAAAAGTGCAAGTTATTAGCTCAAGTGAGCTGATTCCTTTATTTAAGTGCAAGGGGGTAGACAGGAAGGCAGGAGAGAGGTGGGGATAAGGGATAGGGTATGGAAGGACGAGTCATACATGGAACTGGCCCCTTCAGAGTGTGGAGATCACTGCCAGTGGCGAAATGAGGTGAGGACTTAGAATAAGGGGTGGGAGTAGGCAAGAACAAGTTGGGTAGATATAGCAGAGGGGATGGTAAAGGGAAGGAGTAGGAGGGGTGTGAGAAACTTGCCTAAGACTAGGCCTCTTCAGGATGCTGAGAACCCTGTCAGAGAGCAGAGTCAGGCAAGGATGAGTTAGGTAAAAAGGATGGAGGGGAAAAGGGAGGGAAGGAAGAGTCATTTCCCAGTGCTTGACCACTCCAGGATGCTGAGAACCCTGCCGGGGCAGAACTAGGTGAGGACAAGTTGGGAACAGAGAAAAGAAAGGATGAAGGGAAAGGATGGAAGAGGAGGGAAAGAAGAAGCTTGCCTAAGACTTGGCCATTCCAGGATGCTGAGAACCCTGCCAGAGCACAGAATCATGCGAGGACTAGTTGGGTAGAAAGGATAGAGGGGGAGGGGGAGTGAAAGAAGAGTAATTGCCCAGTGCTGGGCCACTCCAGGGTGCTGAGAACCCTGCCAGGGGATAGAATTAGGTGAGGACAAGTTGGGCAGAGGGAATAGGGGAAATAGAAGAGGAAAGGAAAAAAAAGGAGGGAGGGAAGAAACTTACCTCAGAGTAGACATTGCCAGGGTGCTAAGAATCTCAACAGAGGGCAGATTTAGGTGAGAACAAGTTGGGTAGAAAGGAGAGAGGGGGAGGGGAAGGGAAAGAAGAGGCATGCCCAGTGCTAGACCCCCTCCAGGATGCTGAGAACCCTGCCAGAAGTCACAACTAAGCAGGGGCAAGTTGGTAATGGAAGAAAGTTGGGGTAGGAATGAGAGGGTAAGTAGTAAAGGGAAAGGAGAGTGTGCTGAGAAGCAGGCTTGGTAGAGGAAGGTTTAATAGGGGATGGTAAACATCAGTATGAAGAACAAGAAGATGGCGACTAGGCTGTGTTATCCATCAAGAGCTCTGTTCTAGTGTTTTAGATTTTTTTTCCCTGATTTATAACTTCTTCGTTTGTTACCCCTACTCTCTTTTAAGTTGTATTAAGTGTATCTACTGCTTTTATCCCACTTCTATTCCACTATATTTTGTTCACTAAGTGTCCTCGAGAGACAAACTGTTTGAAAGCTTTGGATCTTCCTGTGGAAGCCTTGGATTATTATTGGACTATTACTGTCTTATAAAACCGGAGACTACGGTTATTGGAGTCACCGTTGTCGGTGGAGTTTTAACCTCACTGTTTTCAGCTTGTTTTCGTCGGTTGGAAGTATTGGGCAGCATTAGAGAGATCTATGGAGGGGACGCATTTAAGGGAAGCCCTGGTTGGAGTGTCACATTGGATTTAATTGGAGGCCTGGAAATGTCATTGCTGGAGTGTTCTAGCCCTTGAAATATTTTGTTTTGACGGTTATTGGAGCGGACTGGTGTGTGGAACTTTGGATACTGTTTGTGGGAATCTGCAAGAAGAACAAGGAAGGAGCTTTGCCCTGCTGGTATTGTGAGTAGAGTTATTGTGCCTTATAAATCTGGCATAACTCCTTGGCATTGGAATCAGAGTGCTTGGGTGCAGTGTGTGGGGGAGTGGAACTCCCCTATGCACCCTGAGTTGTTGATTGGGTTCCTTGCTCCCCATAACCAATCGGGAGTTGCCTTTCAAGCACTGGGGAGCTGGTGTCTGTTGTGGCTTCTCCTAAATCCCCCATAGAGCACCTTGTGGTTCTTCTTTGGGGGACTGTAGCTGCAGGTTGTGGGGAAGCAGGGGTAATTGTGAGCTGGGTGCATTGGTGGAAGGGGGGATCCCTCCCGTAGTGATTAGTCTGCACGCCCCAGCCACTGATATATGTTCTGTTGCGAGGACTAAGTTGAAGACTACAGTACTGGCTTGAGCTTTTCCCCTGGTTATTGAAGACTGCCTGTCAAGGTATAGACTTGATTAGTCTGGTTAAGTGGATTACTTTGTGATTCGGAAGTTGAAGCTGTGGAGGTGACTTTTACACATTGAACTGGAGTGGTGAGAGGACTCCAGTCTATTACATTTTCTTTCTCCTCTGTGTGAGAGGCAGTGGAGGTGACTGTTTTGGGACACTTTATGTTGTGAGAGAACCCCAACATATCATATCATATCTGGCTCATCTTTATTATTGTCTACATATTATAAAAAGTTAATGGGAATTATTATTTATCTGTGACTAGTTGGGAAAGTTTGGAGAAGGTTAAAGCTTCTTTGAGGTGGGGAATTATAGATTTATTGTTAACAGAAGATGTGTTGGTCTGTGTCACTCCCGGTTGCGCACTACTCCCCTGCTGAACTCCAGGACCTCCGGCCCTTTTATTCTCCCCCTCTGCCTGCAGAGGTTTATAACTGATGTAGGGATTTAGGTAGTGTTAGGAGAGGGGGGGGTGGACCAGAAGCCACAGATGTTGGGAGGGAGAGAGCGGAGAGGTCGTATAGTGGTTGTACTGTCCAGGAGATGCCCTGGGGTGAAATGATCTCTAGATTGTGGTTCACCATGTCTAGTTACCATACCCAAGGGCTCCTATAATTTTGGGCAGACAACTTGGTCAGCTCCAGAACCCCGTCTGACTCAAGTGGTGTTATGCAATGCCAGCTCTATCAGAAACAAGACGGCTATTATTGCTGATCTTGTTGGGACAACTGACCTGGCATGCATCACCGAAACCTGGCTTGATGACAACGCGAGCCCCATTCTGGAAGCAGTGGTCCCAACTGGGTTTTTTGTGATATACCACTCGAGATCAAATGGCAGGGGTGGGGGGGTGGCTATCTGTTTTAAATCGGAATTGGGCCTTACTAGTGTACCAGCAGAAGTGGCCAGATCATTTGAGTCTACCACAATAGCAGATGTAGGCTGAAGGATCATTCTCATCTACCATCCACCCAGGGGTGAGAAATTGTCCTGCAGGAAGTGGCAGACTTCGTCATCGTTGCGCCATTGGAGTCGTCCAGGCTGATGGTCCAGGGCGACTTCAATGCCTGGGTCAATGATGAACTCTCGCAGTTTGGTCAAGACTTCCTCCAACTTATGTCTTCATTGGGGTTCACACTGGTAGTTGCCTCTGCTACTCTTAATCAGGGTCACTCACTTGATCTGGTCTTTCTCCTGGGGATCGAGTCCTTTGATTTAGTGGTGTAGCCAGTCATATTGCCCAATCACTACACAGTAAGATTCAAATTCCAGCCCCTCCCATAGGCCTGCCCCTGTGGAGATGGTCAGATATCGCCCATTGCAGGGTGTTACCCCAGAAGGTCTCTCAGTGGTGTTAGACCATATCGGGAGTTCCGAGGGTGGGCAGGGATCCAGAGAATCTAGTCTTGGCCTATAACAAGGCCATTGCTGAGGCTCTGGATATTATTGCCCCAGTCCATGTTCGTCCCCTCTCTCTCCACCCTCGGTCCCCTTGGTTTGATTGGACCATGTGGGGAGTTGAGGCGGGTGGGACGAAGGTTAGAGCATTGCTGGTGGAAAACAGCCCTTGAAGCTGACCACCTTAGATTGATGGCTCATTATCAAAGCTATCAATCAGCTATCTTACGTAAGAAGGCAGAGTTCCTGTCCGGTGAGATAGCTGCTGCTCAGAACCGACCTCTCAGCTCTTTCAAACTGTAGACAAGCTATCCAACCCAGCCTGTGTACAGGTCCGAGGAGCATTTTCACAACATAAGTGTGATGAGTTTGTTCGCTTCTTTGTAGATAAGGTGGCCGACATCAGGGTTGAAATCTGCTCGGCACCCTCTATGGGGGTTAGCAATGGTCGGTGCTAGGTCATCGTCTTTCAGTCTTCCTGGATATCTTTTGACTGACCAGAGATGGGGGACATCATGTGGATTGTCCAGATTTTGTGGCCAACTTGCTGTAGTTTTGATCCTGGCCCTACTCGCCTATTATAAGAGTGTATGGAGACCATTGGCCTGATCCTTGCAGAGATTGTTTGGTGCTCTTTAGATTCGGGCACATTCCCTAGCTCCCTGAAAGAGGCAGTGGTGACACCACTTCTGAAGAAAGCTTCTTTAGACCCAGGCATCTGTGCAAACTACAGACCTATCTCTAACCTTCCCTTTGTTGGGAAGGTGATCGAGAAAGAGCTGCGCTGCAACTGGAGAACCATCTTACCATCCATGATGTCTTTGATCCACTCCAGTCTGGTTTTCAGAAAAGACACAGTACCAAGACCACTCTGGTTCAGGTGCTCAATGATCTCTTGATGGCAAGTGACCAGAAGCGCCATTCCATCTTGGTGCTTCTGGAGCTCTCTTCAGCATTCAACACTGTGGACCATGGGGTTCTGCTCGAGCATCTGAGGGTCATCTGTTTACTGGCTGGTCCAGTTCTTAGATGGTTCCATTCTTTTCTAACTGGCAGGTTTCAGAGGGTGGCATCAGAGATTTTTTCCTCTGAGCCAGTCTCTATGCCATGCGTAGTACCTCAGGGCTCAGTGCTGTCCCCCATGTTGTTCGCAGTGTATCTGCTGCCCCTCGGAGACATTGTAAGATGATATGGTCTGAGTTTTCACTGCAATGCAGATGATACACAGCTCTATCTGTCTTTTGCACCCGACCAGGATAGTGCAGTCTCGATATTTAACAACTGTCTGGAGGAAATCCATGGCTGGATGAAGGCTAGCTGGTTGACATTGAATTCTGGGAAGACTGAGGTGTTGGTGGTGGATCCGGGGTACAGGATAAAGAGTTCAATGGTGATGTTACCGTCTGGACTTTGGATTGATGGTGTACAGCTGCCTACTTCCGAACGTGTGCGAAATCTGGGGGTGGTATTTTACGATGGGCTGACACTGTGGGCGCCGGTGTCGGCGGTCATCAAATCTTCCTTTTAACATCTTAGGAACATTGCCAGAATTAAGCAGCTTGTTCCATCCAATGATTTGCCCATGTTGATCTACGTCTTTGTGACCTCACACCTTGACTACTGCAACTCCCTATACCTAAGGTTTCCGGGGGTTGATGTCCACCGCTTGCAGCTGGTGCAGAATGCGGCGGCATGACTATTGACTGGGACTTCTAATTCCAGTCATTTTATGCCTGTGCTGCGCGATCTGCACTGGCTGAACCACCTTTAAGGTCGGTCTTTTGACCTCCAAAGCCCTACATGGACTGGGACCGGGTTATCTGCAAGAGCTCCTGGTTCCGTACAGCCCTGGCTGACCTCTCCGCTCTACTGATGAGGGGTTGTTAGAAGTTCCCAGGGTGCGGTTGAAGACATCTGGTGCAAGTGCTTTTATGTTCATGGTGCCATCCCTGTGGAACTCTCAACCTCATCAGATTAGAGAGTGTGGGAACGTGGAGAGTTTCAAGACCAACTTAAAGAAGTATTTATTTAAACAGGCTTTTAATATTTGAAGTATTGCGAAATTGGAAGTTTTTAATTGAAGTTGTTGTGTATGTTTTTATGTGATTTTATTGAATTGTATTAAAATGCCGTATGTAAGGCACTTTGATATTTGAATTGTGCTGTACAAATAAAATTATTATTATTATTATGTGAGTCATGGAGAGGAGCAGATGTATAGGAGGACAGTTAAGGAGGGTTAAAGCAGGAGCAGTTAGATGAGAGAAAGTTATGTAAGGCAGGCAAGGGAGTAGGAGGAGGAGGAGTGCCGTATATGGGGGGGGTCCAGATTTGTGGGAAATTATGGGTGAAGCCAGCCTGACTGATGAGAGTGGTTTGACAGTGGACCAACAAAGTGTGAATGTCAGAGGATCTGAGGGAGTTGGAGGGGGAGGGAGGAGAGAGTGAGCATGAGAGGTAGGAGGGACGTTCTCCTAACCAGAATTTAGAAGTGAGTTTGGCAGAATGAGTGAGGCACCTGTTGGCAAGCAGGGGAAGGGACAGGGCATGGTAGAGGTCACAGTGAGGAACTCGTGATGGAGCATCAAGGGCAAAATGACAGAAGGAGTTAAACAGAGTGTCCAATCTGCTTAGGGAGGATTTCGGAATGGCACCATAGACTACATCACAGTAGTCAAAAATGGGGAGGATCATCTTCTGGACAAGTTCATGCCACGCCATAAGAAGGATGCAACTACAGTTCCTGAATAAGGCACCAAGCTTGGGGCGTAGTTTTTCAGAATGGCTTCACTGTTGTCAGAGAAGTTGAGGTGTTGTCCCAACCAAACCCCAAGGTATCTGAATGAGGAGATGTCCTCTAGGATTGTCCCATCAAGGGTATGGAAAGATGGTAAATGGTGGAGCCTAGAGAGTCTCAGTCTAGTGCCAAAGGTCATGGAGACAGTCTTTTTGGCATTTAGGAATAGTTGATGTGAGGCAAACCATAGCTGAACCTGGTGGAAGTCATGCTGAAGGGTGGTTACTACATTGGTGGGGCATTTGCTAGAGGAGAACAGGATGGTGTTGTCAGCATACATATGGATAGAGGAGGAGGGGGAGCATACTGAGGGCAAGCCATTTAGGAAGATGGAGACGAGAATGGGTCCAAGCACCAAGCCCTGTGGAACTCCTGTAGAAATGGGGGGTGGAGATTGTATCCTGGATCTTGACTGATTGTGTTCTGCCTGAGAGGTAACCTCTAAGCCAGTTTTGGGCAGAAGTAGACAACCCAGCAGCAGTAAGGGAGTCAAGAAGTAGGGCATGGGAGACTGTGTCAAAAATCTTGGCAAGGTCGGCAAAGATGGCAGAGGTAATGAGGCCATTATCCATCCTGGTGAGGATGGAATCAATGAGCCTGAGTAGGGAGGTGGTAGAGGAGTGATTCTTCCGAAAGCCAAATTGGAACGGGGTGAAAAAGGAAGCGTCATCGAGGAAGGAGGTTCGTTGAGAGAGGATCAGTTGTTCTTGAAGCTTAGCAAGGGCAGGAAGGAGGGAGATTGGGCAAAAATTTGCAGGGGAGGAGGGGTCACCACCCTTTTGGAGAGGGAGGACCACCGCATGTTTCCAGGATGAAGGGACAGATGAGGATGAGAAGGAGAGATTTAGGATTAAGGAGAGAGGGTAGGCTATAGCAGCAGCTGAAAGGCAGAGGAGTTTAGGGTTAAGGTCATCTGGTGATGAGTCTTTAGAAGGATTAAGAGAGAGAGAGAAGGGTCATTAATGTTTCCTCTGGGGAGACAGCAGAAAAGGAGAAGTAAGGGTTGGTGTAGAGGAATTCACTGCTGGGTGTAGGAGGATGGGGAGGGGGAGGTTAGAGGGGAAGGACTTTAGAAATGCTGTGGCACAGGAGGTATAATAGGAGTTAAACTCTTGAACCACTGCACATGATCTGGAGACCAATGAGTTGTTTATTTTAAGCACTGGGGAAGGCAGATGTGAAGGGGGAGAATAGGGCATGGACCACTTTCCAGAATTTGGATGGGGAATTGTTTTGGAGAAAAGATTATTTAAAATATTCAGACTTGGCAAGTCTGGTAGCTTTAGTGCAGGCATTTCTTAACATGTGGCACCTGGCATAGTCTGGTGGAAGCTGGGAGGCCTTATGTTTCCTCCAAGCTTTGTCTCGCTCCCTGAGACAGATCAGTAACTTGGGGGAGACCCAGGGATAATGGTTGCCATGAACTCTAGTGCAGTTGAATAGAGCATAGGAGTTCCATGCAGTTAATTTTTTTTCTTTAAAGTAAGCAAGGGCTAGGTCAATGGAAGGGGCAAAGGCAATAGGGGACCAATCTGAGCTGGCCAGTTCATTAAGAAGGGGATTAAGGTTTAAGGCACTGAAGGAGCGGAGTTGCAGAATTTTGTGTGGCGGTTTGGTCTATGGACATTCCTGACTATGAAGATTGGGTGATGATCACTGAGGGCATCCAGGAGGATGCCTGATTTAATGACTAGGTGGGGGTGAGAGGTGAGAGCCCAGTCTATCAGAGAGTGGTTAACGGTTTTATGATTTAGGAGGGTGGGTTCCAGGATGAGTTGGGAGACACTGAGGGCCATGATACCATTACGTGTCTTGGCAATTGTTGGTGATGGCCAGTTTAGGTTTGCATCACCCAGGATGTATAGCTCACCTTTATGTGAGAGGGAGGTTATGGAGGTAATGAGATCTGAAGTATCAGATGCCAGGAACCAGGTCGACAGTAGATGCTGGCTACGAAGATAGGGAAGGAAAAAGGCAAGTTCATTTTTACCATAAGTGCTTCATAGGTGGAGTGTAATGAGGATGATAGAATGGTTGTGAACTGAAGTGAGGACAATATACAGTATGCATGGCTACTCTGCCACCCTTGCCAGTCCTATCCTGCCTGATTATGGAATAGCCTGGGATATTAATAGTGAGATCAGCTATTTTAGCGTTTAAACAGGTTTCCGTTAAAATTTGAATAACAAGTGCGAGAGAGATTACCATAGGATGTAAAAGGTAAATTTTTTGAAACGAGGCTACAGATGTTTAAGTGGAGGATTTTCAGGCCCTTGGGGAAGGCAGAAGGTGTTCAGGAAGTTGGTAAGTTAGTGGAAGAATTGCAACTGGCAGAGGTGGGTTTAGTGGGGCCAGGATTGGGATGAACCTTTTCTGATGCATGTAAGAGGAGTTACGGCATTTAGCTCTGAGTTGTCACTAATGCACAACAGGGACACTTTGATTATTGCACATTCAGACCCACATACCGTCTCCCATACATTAAGGGAAACCAGTCATGACTTTCCTGTTAGTAGGTAATATGAAGTATAAGAAGAGTCAATGGTTTATACAGAGTGATCATGAATTATGTATACAGAATCCAGTTTTTTTATCTAGTTCTTTTATATATCTATCTTGTTTTTTTAAGAAATGGAGCAAGTTGGATGTGTTCATTCAGACCAAGGTATGAGCAACATAAAACAGAGGGAGGCAGGCAAAGCAGTAAGGGGAGCAAAGGCACAAACTGAGGAAAGAATAGCTCAGGAGTTAACCCGAAGGGAACAAGAAATTGTTTACATATACTGTATTAGTGAGAAAAGGAAGACATTGTATGGTTAAAGACAGGGGAGGTGACTGTACAAAGGGGGACCAAGAAAAAGCATACATCTTAAACTTCTGTCAGTATTCACAGTAGAAGGGGAAGGGGAGGGACCACAAAATGGCACCAGGTGCTTTGATGTGAAGGAATGGACAGTACTGTAGTCCATTTTCTGAAGAGAAGGTCTGGAAAGCACTCACTAACCTGAAGATGGACAAAGCTATGGGGCCTGACAGGGTACATCCAAGGGTTCACCCATGTCACAGTGACAACCAAGTTGCCGGCATAAATGTTGGTGCTGGCACTTGGCCAACACGTGGTATAGCGCTCTGTCAATCTGCCATCTGGCAGTTGGAGTGGCAGGAATCGAGGGGGCTATCCCCGCACCCCCCATTTATTTATATAACAAACTCCAGGTTGCACCCTGGTGGCAAGAATGGTGACCTGGATCTCAGCAATAGAGCTGGATGGCAAGAAAACAAAGTCACACAAGCTGTGTGAGACAGTATTCTGCTGACAACATTCTGATGGCAATATTATGTCTGCATATTAATGGACTACCCATTCAAGGGTGCTAAGGAAGCTCAGGGAGGTACTGGCTACACCTCTTCCAGACCTATTTAACAGATCACTGGAGACTGGCATGGTCCTGGGAGACTGTAGAAGGGCTGAGGTAGTCCTACATTACAAAAGTGGTAGAAGGGAAGAGTCAAGCAATTATAAAGCCTGTCAGCCTAACAATGGTGGGGGTGGGGGGTAAGTTAATGAAACATTGTTAAAGGAAAGCATTGTGGAATTTCTTATATCCAAGGTAGCATAGTTTCACAGGGTGAATGTCATGTCCAAGAAATCTGAGAGTTTAATTTTACTGGTTGACCAAGAAATTGGATCAGGGAAGAGCAGTGGACGTGACCTAACTGGATTTCTGCATGGCTTTCAACACCATTCCACACAGGAGATTGGTAAGCAAGTTGAGGAACTTGGGGTGGGTATTAAAGTGGTAACCTAGGTGAAACAATGATTGAGGATAGGACACAGAGGGTAGTGGTAAACAGAGTTCGCTAAGAGGAAGGGAGGGTGACCAGAATGGTACCTCAAGGATCAGTGCTGGGACTGGTCTTCATCAGTGTCTTTATAAGTAATATAGTGGAGGAACTATAAGGAAAGGTCTGCCTCTTTGTGGATGACACCAAGATCTGCAACAGACTGGACACTCCAAGGAGAGTCATAAGGATGAATAGGGATCTGAAAAGACCAGAGGATTGGACAAGGGTATGGCAGCTGGATTTTAATTTTTAAAAAGCGTAAAATAATGCACTTGGGCCATAGAAACTCAAGAGTGGAGTACACAATGGGCAGAGTGATACTGGCAAAGACCAAGCAGAAAAGAGACTAGGGGTAATCATATTGGATGACCTAAAAGTGGCCAGGCAGTATGACAAGGCAGTTGGAAGGGCTAGTGGGATGCTGGGGTGCATAGAAAGGGGCATCTCCAGTAGGAAGAGGGAAGTGGTGCTGCCCTTATATAGATCGCTGGTCAGATCTCACCCTGAGTACCATGTCCAGTTCTGGAGACCACATCTTAGGAAGGATATAGACAGAGTGGAGGCAGTCCAGAGGAGGGCTACCAAACTGGTGCAGGACCGGCTTCAAAATCCCTAAGAAGAGAGGCTCACAAATCTAGATATGTACACCCTGGAGGAGAAGGTTGGGGTGATATGATAGAGACCTTAAAATACCTCATGGGGGTTAGTAAGGTACAGGAGGGGGTGTATTTGTCAGAGAAAAAGGTGTTCTAGAACAAAGGAGCAAGCTATGAAGCTGAAGTGGGTAAAATTCAGGAGGGATGTGAGAAAGTACTTCACAGAAAGAGTGGTGGATACTTGGAACAGCCTTCCAGTGAAGATAGTGGTGTTGAAAACAGTGGTGGGGGTTCAAAAATGCCTGAGACAGGCACAAGGGAATTGTAGGGAGTTGGAAGAGATGGTGCAATAGTTCAAGTTGGGACTGCAGCAAAAAATGAAGGTAAAAAGAAATGGACAGAATGGGTGCCCACAGCAGCCCTTACCTGCTGTCATGTTCTATGTTTCTATTGGTATAGGAGATTCTGTCCCCCAACTTTACTAGGCCTGTACTGATCCTTAATACTGGGTTTCCTTATTTCTGAGTTTGAGAACTTTAGTCAATCATACATGTCTAACATGCACATTTTGCTTCAAAATTGTTCAGAATTATACTCTGCAAACCAGACAGCTTGCTTAGACAGAACGAAGACTGTTAATCAAGTCTTTCCGGACTCTTTGATGCATGTTACAACAGAAAGCTTATGCTTCTGTGCCCAAAAATACAGAACAGTTCATTTAAATTTGATAACTGCAGGCCATCTGTCCACTTAACTAATTCTTTTAAAAATGGAGGCAACATTTTCCCACGCAAGATTTGTATGGTATACAAGCTTCTTTTGATGGGGACTCTCAGCGTTTGACAAACTGGCCTGGCACAGCATGCTCTATCCAATGACACACATGATGAATGTGCATATTTCCTTGTTATTTTCACTTGGGAAGAAGGTACATAAATCGGGCAAAGAGTGTTGCTGAATAGGGCCCTGTGTGCTGGACTCTGCAGATGGTCGTTTCATTTGTCTGAGAGACTGGCAGCAACTTTATAACAGTTGATAAAAGTTTTGTTTGTTGTCAGCTGGTGGGGTGGGGTGGGGACTTCATAAAATGTGAGAGTCAAAAGGTAACATTGAACTCTGCTCAAATTGGAAAGACGCAAAGCTAATGTTCCACTTGGGCATGAGAACAGCCATTGTGAGTTTAGTCCAAAAACAAAGATTTATTTACAGTGTTTCACAGTAAGTTGAAATGGATGATCAGAGTCTGTGACTTGAGTTTAGAATC
Organism: Neoceratodus forsteri; assembly: GCA_016271365.2. Taxonomy (NCBI): domain Eukaryota; kingdom Metazoa; phylum Chordata; order Ceratodontiformes; family Ceratodontidae; genus Neoceratodus; species Neoceratodus forsteri. The sequence continues at coordinate 739,245,943 of CM057458.1, forward strand.
AGATTGCGTTTATGCTTGACAAGCAATTAAGGAGCACTTCTATGGGAAGACAGTTCGGGCTGGTGGTTAGATCATTAAACCATGAAACAAAATCACAGTTTCAAATACCTCAAGTATTGGTTTAATCTGGCACTCTGAGTAAGTCACTTGACCTTCCTGTGCTTTAGACCTTCCAGCTGCACAAATTATGTAGAAGCAGAATTCAAAGTGCCAATAATCGTTTGAACTCTTGAGGAGAACCACATTGTTAAAAAAAACTTAAAAAGATCTACATGGCTTTAGCTTTGAGGATACCAAACTTGGCAGTTTAAGCAGATCCTGTGCTTTATGGCTGTCGTAGAAATGGTCCCCAGGCAGGGCACTCCATGGGCAGCATAATAAGTTAGCAAAAACCCATGACAGCATATGGGGTTATAGGCATTTAATGCATGCCTGGGGTGCATTGTGAGGCATGAGGCTGCAGCCTGAGTGTCCCTTCAGTACCTCAGGAATACATTAATGCCTATAACCCCACTCCCTGGAGTATCTCCCCCCATTCTATATTCTGTTTTTTGTTTCCTATGCCCTTGGTACATGATTTGCACTTTTTGGCACTGAACCCCAACTGCCAAGCTCTTGATCACTCCTCAGGTTTCCCAAGATCCCTACACATTCTTTCCACTGCTTCCTTACTGTTCACATTATTAGTTTTTGGTGTTATCTGCAAAAAGGCATACCTTCCTGTATAGCTCATTTGTAATGTCACTTTCGAAAACATTGAAGAGGACTGGTCCCAGTATTGAGCTCTGTGACACCCAGCTGGTCACTCCCATCATTACAGCCCTATGAGGAGAGACTGAAAGATCTCAATAGAGTATACCCTGAAAGTGGGGAACATGATAGAGTCCTATAAGTACTTCACAAGGAAGAATAAGGTACAGGAAGGGAGTATTTTTCAGGAGAGAATGTGTACCAGGACAAGAGGGCATGCAGTGATGCGGGGGGGGGTTAGGAGGAATGTGAGGAAGTACTTCTTCATGGAAAGAGTGGTGGACATCTGGAACAGTCTACCAGTGGAGGTGGGAGCAAAAATAGGGGTGGGCTTCAAGCATACATGGGATAGGCACAAAGAAATCTTAGTAGAAAAATAGGGGGAATTAGTCATATATCAGGTAGGGTCTGTGACAGTATAGGCAGGGACAAACTGGGCAGACTAGGTGAGCCAAGCAGTTCTTCTCAGCTGACAAATTCTATGTTTCTATGTTAAAACTACAATACCTGATGTAGGAAGAGTGTTAGAGAGAACAACTGGGGAAAGAGACCTGGGGATGATAATATTGGAAAGCCTGACATATTTGCCATAGTGCAACAGTGCAGCGGACATGGCAAACAGGATGCTGGGTGCATAGGAAGGGGGTGGTTTCCCTTATCATATATACGCTCAACCTCACCTAAGTACTATGCAAAGTTCTAGACCCCACACCTGCGGAATGGCTGTGATGGGATGGAGGCTGTGCCAAGAAGGGTGCCCAACATGATCCAGGGGCTGGGGGTAAAAGCATACAAAGAAAGATTGAAATATCTTCACAGGTACACTGGAGATGAGAAAGAAGATGGGTGAATTATAGAAATGTGCAACTATCTCCATGGAGTTAAGATGGTGAAATGGAATTAATTTTTCTCCCTGAGTACAAATACAAACACAAAGGTGCACCACTACAGCTGGCTGGGGAAGATTCGGGAGGGATGTCCACAAGTATTACATCACAGAAAGAGTGGTGTACAAGCAGGACAGACTGCCAGAGGAAGTGGTGTGTGTGAAAACAGATTAGATTCTGGCATGGGTGTGACAGGCACAAGGATCTAATAAGGGCAGGTGGAGATGTAAAGAGGGAGGGCAAAAGGGAGGAATATGGTCACAAGGACCATCAAATGAGTACTAGGTATGGTTGCATAGACTGGATGGGCCACTAGACATTTTTCTGCCCCCTCATTCTATGTTTCCATTGCCTGCTTTGGAGAATTTGCTTGCTGGACTCAAGTCTGAATTTGTGGCTGTGGTTAAAGTATGGGTTTGACTGTGGTTTAAATGCATCATTTTAAACCATGACAGCATTCAATGTTATAAAGCACAGTTTCACTGTTAAGATTGTGCACTACATTTTTTTACAGCACAGTTACTGGTAGTTTATTACTAAATAATTGATCTTTCTCTACATTCAATACCTTTTGTTTGTGCTGACTGATGAGCAATGGCCAATTATCTAGTGTACATCCCTGTATATTGAGTCTTGTTAAAACAGTCGCCTCCCACCCCAGCTTTTATCACTGTCAGAGGTGTTGCCTTGAATAGTTTTTACTGCATTAGTTTTGGGTAGAATTGCAAATATGACACCTGGAATTTTGCCAGATGGACATAGTTTAAATTTTAATTGCCAAATAGATAAACACACATTTTTTCTGCCAAATTCGGTCCAGTACCAAAAGCCAAGCCTGCTTTTCTAATTGCATTTTTCTTCGACGTGACTCTGAAGTTGATAGCTTCCAGGATGTTTTAATTTTGTTATGTATTGGTTTCTATCCTTCTGCCTTACTATTCACAATTTCTATTTAGATTTTTTTTTCTTGTATTGTTTTAAGTCCTTACACTGGCATAATCTATTCTCATATGTTCTTCCGTTCCATTTTAGATATTCTGCTGTTAGAGATACTGTGTGAAAGGGAGAAAAGAACCCATTTTCTTTCATATGCATGTGTTTCTGTTCACTTTTTCTTTAAAAAAAATATTTTACTATTTTCTGTAGAATAATATGATCAATTCATAAGGGCGGAGGTACAGTCTTAATCTGGTGATTCTGGTTTCAAATCCCACTATGTTATCTAACTCTGTATGCCCTTAAACAAGTCACTTCATCCACATGTGTTTCAGTCCTCTCAGATGTAAAACTTTTGTAGAAGGTGGGTAGAATCATGATATGAACGAAAAATTAATGATTGAATCTCAATTAATCTATTCTAGATAATGATTCGTAAAAACACAAGCAGGAAAGTGTGCAAACAAAAATCATGCTTAGTAAATCTGATTTGTATTACATGCTGCAAATATGGATAATTAGGAGAATGTCAAATGTTTAATATCATGTTGCGTTAGGAGTGCTGGTGCTTATGGAAAATGTTGTTTAATTCGTGTTACATTATGCTTATAAATACAATAGTAATGTAAAAATATTGCAACTTAACCATTTTCTGTTGTGCAGCCTATCCCTTACCCTGTCATTTAGCATTATCTGCTCACTGTCACCAGTGTGAAGCAAAACACATAGAGACTTGTGGGAAGAACAGTACTCCTGAAGGCTGACCCGGTACAGTATCCTGTGGTGACCCTGTTCATACTCTGGCATGGATGCTGAGTGAAGATGCTTGAAACTGCCAACTAGGGAACAAGACCAAAATTATGTTGGACTTGATTTCTTCAATCGATCTGGCTTACATTACTGAGACCTGGTTGGGTGATGAAGCAGAGGCAATCTTGAAGGCATCTGTCCCCACCGGATACTTGGTAGTAAACTGCCAGAGGAGGGAATGCAGGAGTGGGTGTGGCCATCTGTTTTAGATCCAGCTTGAACTTTACCACGCACCCAGTGGGTTCTAACTCATTGTTTGAATGTGTGGTGGTGCATGGGGGTCCAGGTATGGGTTGCAGGATTCTCCTCATGTATTGTCCTCCGGGAACGGGGGGAGAATTCCTGCAGGAGGTAGCAGATTTTGTCACTGATAGTGTGTTGGAGGGCCCCAGATGGTTGATTCTGGGGAACTTCAATGCCTGGGTCAATGATGAATCCTCATATTTTGGACATGACCTCCTTCAGTTGATGTCATCTCTGGGCCTGGCACAAGCAGTTGCTTCTGTGACCCATCACTATGGACACACCTTGTACTTGCTATTCTCACTGGGGACCGGAGGTTAAAAACCTCAGGAATGATGAGGTTGCTTGGTCTGACCATTGCATGGTTGAGTTCTTGTCTGGGCCCCCCCCATAGTCCACCCGCTTTTGAGATGCTTAGCTACCGCCCTTTAAGGGGACTGTCCCCAGAGGGACTCATGGCGGTGGTTGATTTTTCTGGCATGAGGGCGGCCTATAATGGGGCTGTTTCCAAGGTACTCAATGCCATTGCACCAGTCTGTATATGACCCAGAGCCCCTTGCTTGAGACACCCATGGTTCAATGGGGCTCTCAAGGAGATGAAGATGAAGATCAAGGTTCGGAAGTTGAAGTGTTGCTGACAGGGGTCCCAGTCCATGGAAGATAGACTGGCTTTGAGAAATCATTATAATGACTATCAAAGGGCAATTGATGGCAAGAAGGCAGAGCTCCTGTCCAGGGAGATTGCTGCAGGGAAGAACAGATGCTCAGCTCTTTTGGAATGTAGGCAGACTACTTCACCCAGTCAGACTACAGCTGAAAAGAGCATTTTCAATAGCATTGTGTGAAGAGGTTGCTCTATTTTCCTCTGACAGGGTATACTTTATTCTGTCCGGGATCTCCCCAGTGGGGTCAGATCAACCCAGCAGTGGTACAACTAGTCATGATGGGGGCTCTCCCATTGTCTGGGGGGAGTTTTGGCTGGTAGAGGTGGCTGAGGTTGTTAAGGTGATTTCAAATCTGTGGCCCATCAGCTGTGAACTGGACCTTGGCCCGACTCATCTCCTAGTAGGATGTGCTTTGGCCATCATGTCAGTGTTCACTGGGATTGTTCAGTGCTTACTTTCAGAGTAGCTTTTTTCCTGATGCTTTGAAGGAGATGTTGGTGAAGCTCCTTCTGAAAAAAACATCTCTCAACCCAGATGTCCTGGCAAATTATAGACCAGTCTCCCATTTTTAAGGAAAGTTGTCTAGAAAGTAATGACACTGTAGCTCGAGGCACATCTCATGGCCTTTGACATCTTTGAGCCATTCCAATCTGGATTCAGAGCCAGGCACAGCACAGAGATGGCATTGGATCAGTAGCAAAATTACCTCCTCATGGTAAGAGACAGAGGGGAGTGGTCAATTCTCATTCTCCTCAGTCTCTCATCAGCATTTGACACCTAGGACCACATCGTGCGATTGGATCGCCTTAGAGGGTATTGTGGACTCACCTCTGGTTTGAGTCCTACATCTCTGATGGGAGGAAAAGGGTGATGATGAGGAATTTCTTTTCCTCCCTGAAGTCCCTGTCATGTGGAGTTCCTCAGGGCTTGATCCTATTGCCAATGCTGTTAGTGGTGCACATGCTGCCTCTGAGTGAGCTCATCAGATGCTGCAGTTTGGGTTTTTACTGCTATGCAGATGATACTCAACTATATATGTCGTTTGCCCCCCAAGAACAAATGGTGCAGTTGAAGTGTTGAATAAATGCTTGACTGAGATCCAGGATTCGACGTCCTCTAACTGGCTGAGACTGAATCCTGACAAGACAGAGGTAACGATGGTTAAGCTGGATTGCAGATGTGATGGGAGTGCCTCCGGAACAATAACAAGATTGGTCCTGTCATCTATTTTAATGAAGACATCCCCCAGGATGAAAAATCTGGGTGTCCTTGTCATCTGTTGTCCAAAGTGGTTTTTACCAATTAAGGAATGTCACCTGAATTAAGCCCTTGACTCCGCCCAAGGATCTACCATCGCTGGTGCACACATTAGTTATGTCCAGGTTGGAATACTGTAATGCTCTATACTTTGGGGTCAGTGGAGGGAATCTCTGTCAACTGCAGCTGGTGCAGAACACAGCAGCCAGTTTACATGACAGGACCTGTATGGTCCTGCATTATCTGCACTGGCTGGCTGTCAGGTGGATGATCATCTTCAAGGTGTGCTTGCTCATCTACAGTATAAGGCCCTATATGGCTTGTGCCCAGGTTACCTATCTTCCCTCCTGTCACCCACCATCCCAGTGCGCTTCCTCCATTCCTCCACCAGGGGCCACCTAGAGGTTCCGAGGGCCAGACTGAAAACCTCAGGTGATCGGGCATTTGAGATTGCTGGCCCAGCCCTCTGAAACTTGCTTCCAACATCCTTGAAGGGGTCTCATTGTTGGAGGTATTTAAAAGGACCCTGAACACCTACCTTTTTAATAAAGTATTTTTAGAGAATTTTCACTGCTCCAACTGATTTTAATGATTTTGTTTACTGTTTTATTGTGTAAATCATTTATTTGTTTGCTTCTGCTTACCCTGTTTTTTATTCTGTAAGGCTCCCAGAGCCTCCGGGATTGGGTGTCCTATAAATAAACTATTACTTACTTACTTACTTACTATGGGACCTGTGAGTAAGGAATATTAATTCCTGCATACAATGACTAACTGGGTACTTGGCACAAAATGTAGAGTATTTTATATTATTCATGGTGTTGTACTCAGAGAAAATACTAAACAGAATAACATTTGATAAAATAAAAATAAAAACTCAAACCCTCACCAGGTGATGAGGGCTAGTTCCTTGACTACCCCTCCCCATTCCAGAGATTTTCTTCCCATTTTTCCCACCACAAGTATTAAACAAACTCTATTCTGGCTCCTGACACCATGTGAGGAGCCAACATCTTTAAATTTATAACCCCCTCCCTACCACCTTCTACTTCCAAAATGTCATCATTTAAGAGTGAATCTCCTTCATGGCCACTGCCAATCCATGATTTACGAACATACATATGAATATACGAATGTGCCAGCAGAAACAGACCACCTCATATATTTTAAGTCAGCTCTAGTGTGCAGCCAACATGCCTAGTTTGCAGCTGTCCCACCTCCCTTCCCTTTGTCATCCCACTGCCACCCCCACCTCCCCCACATTTCATGGTGGGGGGGGCAATAGTTGTCAAAATCATTGCTAAATCAGTCCCCTCCCCACAGAGTGCCCATTCCACTGATAGTTTTATTTACAGTTATTTAAAAATTGGTTACCAGGAGAGATACACTGAACCAAGCTCATTTCCAGGTGTGACCTGGGGGAGGGGGAAGGGAAGAACACAAATGCAAAGATTACGTCAAGTCAGATGATGCAGTTATAATGACAATAACAATAAAGTAAAACTCTACTTCTTCCATGTACCTCATTAAGGTCTGTTGTTTGCCAAACACTCCTGTTACTGACATCTACTTCCCTACCTTAATGTATCTAGTGATATGGAATCCAGTCACAGCCCTTCCACTCCTGTCATACTCACCCCTTAGAAACATAGAAAGGTGATGGCAGAAGGAAACCAAAGGTCTGTCAAGCCTGCCCTTGAGATCCCAAGATCCTAGTGATCCTGGGTCCTAGCTTGTAGACTCCCTTGCAGATTTGATTTTAGTACACTCCTTATCCCAACCCCTTTTGAATGCTGATACAGTCCTAGCTCCTATCAGTTTCCTAATTGTGTTCTCCCTTGTATGCAATCAAAAAGGTATCTTGATTCAATCTGGAGAAATCTCTAATAGTAATTAGCCTTGTCAGTTCAGTGATAAATCAAGAATTTCGATAGGCTTAGTTTACTGATCAGAGAATCAAAAGTTCTGTATTTACAGCCAACCCAATCAAGAGTAATGACACCCAACATGATCAGCTCATTATTATGTAAAATAGTACTGACCTGGTTGACAAGGTCAGAAAGGCCACCACAAGTAAGGGGGTTGTAGATGCAAACCAAATGGAGATTTTTTTTACATTACCCAGAAGAATTATGGAATGCAACACTACACATGAGGGTTGAGACAGATTATAAATTATGATCAATAAGTTAAGATTTTTTTTATAGTACACCAAAATACCTCTTATCAGTTCTTGACTTATCACTGAACCGACAAGGCTATCATTAAATGGTGGACATCATACTTTACTTGACTGGGTTTAACATACAGAAAGGAAAAAATCCTTGGTGTAGGCATTTTGCTGACTCAGTCAGTAATCACTCTCCCACCTTTAGTGTATGGAAATCCTGCTCCACCTCATGTTCTGCTAAGGTAATTACTATTAGAGATTACTCCAGATTGAATCGAGATACCTTTTTGATTGAGTTGGCCCAGGTGGACTGGTCTTCTCTATACCTTACATCTGATGTAACATTTGGAGGATATGAAATTGGCACAGGCTCACTGACCAAATGCTGGTAGATTTTGTATCAGGCTAGTAACATTTTCCTTTAATAAGCCTTGATGTCCAATAATGGAGGCAATAATCTTTCAAAATGTACACCACTTGAGCAAACAGTATGTCTGTGGAGCCAATGGATAGTACATAGGCAGCTAGTGGAGTGAGCCAGGCATGCAGCTGGGAGGGGAGCTGGCTCAGACTTCCTTTTGTCCTGTACCCTTTCACACTGATCACTGTCAAATTTACATCCTGATGACCAATTTAAATTTTTTTAATGTAAAATGGGGTTTTCAGATTAAAAATGTGCATGCTATGTGCACATGTGTTCATAATGTTACAAAGAAATCTGCTGGGACACGTCATAATGGACAGCAGAATAATCTTTTTTTTTTTACCTGACCAAAATGTTGAAAATGACACATAATGTAGTTCCTGCATGACAAAAGTCCTTAATTGCTATTGAATTAGATTGTTCCCTGCAGCATACTGCAGAAATACTGCATGGTACTGTGCTGCATTCTGCCTGACTCCACTGTATATACAAATGAGATGATAGGTGATGTCTTTTTCTCAAATCTCAAGATATAATAATTTGATAGTTTTGCCATAATCGATATCTTGAAGGTTAGGTTCATTACAATTGAAAAATTAACCAGAGAGCAGCTTTCAAAATGCTGATGACATCACAATAGCACTGTACAGCACTGAAGCCAGCAGTTAAAATCAAACAGAAACAGTTGAATCTTTAGACAAATGAAAGCATTAAAAGCTGTAGCTAGTAACAGGCAGACTAGATAGGTCATTGGGTGCTTTTCTACCATCTAATTCAATGTACTTTTGTATAAACAGAATATACAATGGTCTGTATCAAAATACACAGTTTAAAATCACTTGTGTGGGGTAAGGACTTCATGACACACTTCTGGCTTTGCCACTCATAAGCTGTTGCCTTCTCCCTCACAGCTGAAAGTAAACTGCATAGTTTGAGTCAGTCCAGTGTGTGTGTGTGTAGACAGAGAGAGAATGAATGATGGCAGTATGTGGTATATAAGGAAATAATACAATTGAGGTGTCAAACAAACCATAAACCCACAAGCCCAAAGGTGAGTGGACTTTATGAGCTTTTTTGACCCCAAGATGGTATTATTTCATTAGTATAGTGGACTTTACCATTATTTGTTTTATATAATGCATACGTTTGGTCATTTTTGTGCTTGTGTACTTTTTGGTACTGGTGCTGTTTTTTATTTCTCCCCGTAGGGACTTGGTGTGTTCCATGGGGTTTTTCTGCAGTGCAGGGTTTTCCATAGTGTATTGATGGTGTCTGGTAGTGCAGTTTCTTAGTGAATTCATTTTTTCCCCTAGTTTAGCATGAGCACACAGTATGCGCATGCCCATTTCAGTAAGTCCACTGTAAAAGGGGTAGTGGTTTGTTTTGATTTCCTTTTCAGGGTGATGCGAGTGGCTTTCAGTGTGTGGTCAGGAGCAGTGGTGTAGCACATGGTGGGAGTTTCAAGTCAGGATGGTGTGAGCGACTTTGAGCACGCAGTTGAAAGCATCAGTATGTGGAGTTGAGCTGAATGGTCGAGAGCAGTGGTCTGAAGTGAGGAGCAGCAGCAGCACATTCATCAGGAGCAGCTTGAAGAAGGCAGCTGTATGGAGGACTGGTACAATGGGTTCTGACTGATTGGGGATTTGATGTTTGGGTGGGAACATGAGCAGGAACTGTTGTAGTGTGATGTAGGTCCTTGTGGTTTGCCAGTTTGTGAGCTGCTGTTTTGGGGGCTTTTAGACTTGATTTATTTATTAGAAAAGTTGGATTTACAACCTTTGAGTCATGGACTCATTTACAAAGGCACCTCGTTGAGGGGGGCATAGACAGAGTTACATAGTGTGGTTACAACAGTGAGAACAGTACAGGTGCAGAACATTAAACATAGAGTACAAATAGGTTACATAATAATGTCACTTATAATAGGTTACAGTCAAATACAAGGTACCGAAGGGTTACATTGGGGGTACAGTCCTGGATATACCTAGATAATACCTGGGGATGGTGGAGGTAGGGATGGGGAGTGGGGTGGAAGGGAGGGGGAGAGGACAGGCTGTCTGGAGTACGTTGTCAAGTCAGGGAGACCTGACAGGAGGATCCCACAGTGGGATTAATTAGGTGCATCTACAGCAATAAGCATCGAACAGATGGTTCCAGAGGGCGATTTTGAAGGGACCAATTTTGGAAATGTCTGTGATGCAGGGTGGGAGGGAGTTGAACCAAGCAGGGCCTCAGTAATGGAAGGATCTATGAGCAAGTGAGATCTTGGTTCTGGGCACCAGAAACATGGCCTTGACAGAGCTACGGGTGGCAACAGATGAGGACGCACGCCACAATAAAGCAGAGACCCCCGGGGGTGGAAAGCCATAGAGAAGATTTTTTTGCAAGTAGGCAGGTCTAATAGCACAGACGCTCCTCAAAGGTGAGCAGGTTGGTGGTGGAGTAGAGCAGGCAAGTGTGATTGTGGCTAGGGGCTCCGGTCAGGAGACTGCAGGCCTTATTGATTGAGAGCTGGATTTTAGTCAAGGCGGTATTGTCCGCCACAGCATAAATGGACAAGCCATAGTCCACTAGCGACAGGACAGAAGAGGTGATGGCCAGCCAGAGGGCAACTTGGGGGAGGCAATCTCTATGATGGTATGGTAGGCCTATCTGAGAATTTATAGAGGAGGGTAGGGCATTGATGTGGGTGTGGAAGGTGAGAGCTGAGTCGAAAGTGATGCCTAATTATTTGCAAGAGGTTACTTGCTCCAGCGGGTGCAGAGTGCTGGGGAGAATGATGAGGGGGGCTTTCTTGGTCTTGTTTTGGTGATGGGAGAAGAGCATTGACTTATTCCTCACTCAGTAGGTAGCACACTCGCCTCTGAGGCCAGGAGATCAGAAGACTGTGGGTTCAGTTCCCACATCTGGCATTTGGGTTAATATCCCAGTACTGACACTGTGGTGCAGCATGAGAGGGGTGCTGCACTTCTGAGGTACCGTCTTTTGGATGAGACATTAAACCGAGGTCCCATCTGCCTGGATTGGTGATAGTTCAGGTGGATGTTAAAGATCCCATGGCACTTATCAAAAATAGTAGGGGAATTTCCCGTGTCCTGGCCAAATTTCCCTCATTCACTAAAAATACCACCAACAGCTTAATCTGGTTCAAGGTCAGTTGGCATTCATCTGTATCCCCTTACCCTGGGTCGTGCCTGAAAATAGGCAGGATTTGTCTAGTGCACTTACCCAGTCAACAAAAACTAAATAAATAAAATAAATTAAATAAGTAAAATACCTGGAGAGAAGAGGGATTGGAGCAGGATGCAAAAAGAACCGCATCATCAGCATAGAGGAGCATTTTTCATGTGCAGGAGCTGGGGACAGTGTTGAGGTAGAGGCTGAAAAGTACAGGGCCCAGAATGGAGCCCTGGGGTACCCCAGAACAAATGGGCTGGGTATTGGACAGAGAGCCATTTATCTTCACATGCTGGGATCTAGCAGAGAGGTAGTTGGAGAACCAGGCAAGGGGACCAGTGGAAAAGCCGAGTTGGTGGAGGGAGTTGAGCAGGAGGGGGTGACAAACAGCGTCAAAAGCCTTGGAGAGGTCTATGAACACTGCTCCGGCAAGGTTGCCAGAGTCAAGTGCAGAGTGCAGGTATTGAGAAAACTCTAGGAGAGCAGTAGTGGTACTGTGTCCTGGGCGGAAACCATGTTGTTTTGGGCACATTATGTCATATTTGGCCAGGTTCTCAGAGAGTTGAATAGACACTATTTTTTCTTGGGCTTTAGAGAATGGGGGGAGGATAGAGATTGGCTGGTAGTTGTTAGGTGCAGACTGATCTCCACTCTTATGTATAGGGGTGATTATGGCTGATTTTCAAGCACTGGGAAACTGACCGAGGCATAGAGACTGGTTTAGTAGGTCTGTAAGTGGGACTAGGATGACATCCAAAACCAGACGGAGGATTTTGGAGTGTAGGGAGTCACAGCTGGGGTTGTTGCTACCAAGGGCATTTAGCAGGTGCGACCTGGCTACATGTGGGGGATATAGTGTGCAGGTAGAAAGGAGGGCTATCCATGGCAGGAGGATAGAGGTGAGGATTGGGTCAAAAAAGTTCTTTGGGAGGACAGAGCTTAGGTCAGAGAAGGTAGTATTGAAGCAATCAGCTATGTGAGTTGGGTTTGAAGTGACGGTGCCATCGATGGAGAGCTGGGGTGGTGGGGTGGAGTGGGTCTTCCCATTAAGCCTTTTCATGCTGTCCCAGAAAGTCCAGGTGGAACCCCAGGTGGATGTGAGAGTGGTCTGATAGTGCTCTGCCTTGGCCCATCTAATGGCCCAGGTGCACTGATTACACACTGCATTTTAGGTTTGTCCATCAGTCAACTTGCCTAATTCGATAGTGATGTGCCAGGGATTATCCCTATGCTTAAGTTTTTGGATAAGGGATGGGGAGATCCATGCTGCATTTTGTTTTTTAGTATGGATTCTGGTGTGGGGACAAAAAGGTCACGGGCTTTGCATAAATGGTAAAGGCAACATTAATAGAAATGCAAGCACAAAGTGGCGCCAAAGTGAACAGTGATGCAAACGGACATTGAAACACGTATGAAAACACAACTGGTAATGCGAACAGTGATGGCAGCGGTATTTTAAATGGAAATGTTAAGTGTCACAGCAAAAAGAACGTGAAAGGGAACCAAAACGGAAATGCAAATGCAAGCACATATGTAAACGCAAACCGTAACGCGCACAGCCACGGTACCACAATAGTAAATGCAAATGGTAAAGTTAACATGAAGAATAATGCCAAAGGAAACAGAAACGCGAACGGAGGCACGTATGGAAATGCAAACCATAACGTGCATGGTCACGGAACCGCAATTGTTAATGCAAATGGTAATGGTAACAGCAACAATAATGCCAAAGGAAAGAGAAATGCAAATGCAAGCGAGTACAGAAACGCAAACCGTTACACGCACAGTCATGGTACCACAATTGTAAACACAAATGGTAACAGTAACAGCAAAAATAATGCCAAAGGAAACAGAAATGAAACAGAAATGCAAGCACATATGAAAACGTAAACCGTAACGCACGTTGATGGTACCACAATTGCAAATGAAACTGGTAATGGTAAAAGCAACAATAACACCAAAGGACACAAACGCAAATGCAAGCTAAAACACAAACCGTAATGCACACGGTGGTGTAGACGGTAATGGTGCCACAAACGGTAAGGGAAACGCAACTGGAAAAGCAAACTGGCACAGTAATGAAAGGGCACACCCTTCTTTTCCCCAAAAAATACATTGGAAAACACAGTGAAAACAAAGAATGTATACATAACAATGGGCCTCGGAGCAGAAAATGAGGACTTGGAATATTAAATTGCTTATATCTCAGGAACTGTATGACGTAGAAAAGAAATGTAAATTTCATGTGAATTATGACTTTCCTGGCTAGTTTTGTACTTAGCCCCTAGCAGGGGGTTAAGTGTTTTTGCAACAAAAAGTTCGTATCTCGCACTGTTTCCGAGATATGGCCGCAAAAGGCGTGACGGGCACCGTAATGTTATCCAATGGGAAAAAGCATTCATTTTGGAGTGCCGTCACTGTGCCACCCTGTAATATTTTTTCACCAAACTGCAAAAAGGCTCATCAGTGGGTTGATGGCTTTCTTCTCTCCAAATTTCATCCCAAAAGACCAAACCGTTATTTTGCAGTAGGGCGGCAAAGGATTCCTGTAATGTGGCGGATGCCGTAATGTTATCCTATGAGGAAAAGTGTCAACTTTGGAGTACCATAACTTTGCCACCCTGTAATATTTTTTCACCAAAATACTGAAAGGCACATCTGTGAGATGTTGGCTGTAGTCCCTCCAAATTTCAACCCAAAAGACCAAACCGTTCTTTTGCAGCAGGGTGGCAAAGAATTGCTGTCATTTTGCCATAGCCTGGAAAAGTAGTGTCGCAATTTGCGAAAGCTTTTGCAAAAATTTGCAACACTTTCGTGAGTGTGACACTACTTTGCGAAAGTACTTTTTCCAGAAACTTGAAAAACATATTTCTAGGGTGTTTAACCTCAAAATAAAGACATGCCTAGCACCCTCAGGGTCCGACTAGGTAAACACAAAAAGAATTGTGTTGCTAGAGGGTCCCAAATTTAAATGGAAAGCATTTTTCTGATCACCAACTGAAAACAAAATGGTGGATTTGTGAAAGTAAAAGGGCCATTTGCGAAAGTAAAAACTGCATTTGTGAAAGTGTTGAACTTTTTGTTAACTTTTCCCATTGACTTAAAATGGGAACTTGTTTTTTGAATAACTTTTGAATCGTTCAATATTTTTTCATGAAATCTTCAAAAGGCACATCGGGAACCCTGGTTGCATGTTCCTTGAAGTTTTCAGACCAGTCACAAACCATGCGACCTGTAGGCGGGAGCAAAGAAATCACAAAAAAGCATAATTGCTCAATTGGTTGTCGCTTAATAACTCCACAGCCGTATATCTGACCCATACGAAACTTGGCAGATCCCAAGATCTGCTATGCCCAAAATAGTGTGTACCAAACTTCAGGCAAATCCATTGAACAGTAGCAAAGTTATTAAGGTGCAAAATTTGACCCTTTAACCTTAAAAGTGCTACTCAACTCTAACAATGGTAGCACGATAGTGCTACCATAATACATATATATATATATATATATATATATATATATTCATGGCAAAACACTCCATCTAATGCATCAGTTAGGGTTGTTCCACAGCGACAAAAGTGAGGAAATTCGATGTTAGGGTTCTGACCCCCCCTTGCACCCCACCCACACCCACCAACAGGCATCGGGGTGTGCATTGGGGTCATCGGTCCTAACCCTCACCCCATCCCATGTGTAAACAAGCTGAGATGGTGCAGTATATTTAAAACCCTGAACTGTAAGAATAATGAAAGCGCACACCCTTTTTTCCCCCAAAAGCTGCATTGAGAAACACAGTGAATACAAAGAATGTATGCATAATAATGGACCTCAGAGCAGAAAATTAGCACTTGGAATACTAAATTGCTTATATCTCAGGAACCGTATGACATAGAAAAAAAAATTAAATTTCATATAATTTATGACTTTCCTGGCTAGTCTTCTACTTAGCCCCCAGTGGGGGGCTAAGTATTTTTTAGACAAAAAGTCTATCTCGAAGTGTTTCCGAGATGCGGGTCCTCAAAGGTGCGGCAGACACCATAATGTTAATTTATGGGAAAAATCATCAAATTCAGAGTACTGTAACTTTGCATCCCTGTAATATTTTGTCACCATGCCACCAAAAGGCACATCGGTGTGATGTTGGCTTTCTTCCTTCCAAATTTCAGCCCAAAAGACCAAACTGTTCTTTTGCAGCAGGGTGGCAAAGAATTCCTGTTATTTTGGGCATAGTGTCACAAAGTAGTGTCGCAAGTCACGACAGTTTCACAAAAAAAATCACAAAAGTGTCACAGGTGCGACACTACAGTTTACAAAAATTTCAAAAACATATTTCTGGGGTGTTTAACCCCCAAATAAAGCCATGACTAGCATCCTCAATGCTCGACTAGGTGAACACAAAAATAATTGTGTCCCTAGAGGGTCCCAAATTTAAATGCCAAGCATTTCTGTGACCAGTGACTGAAAAAAAAAATGGCTGCCTCACGACACTACAGGGGTCATTTGTGAAACTAAAAGCTGCATTTGAGACAATGTCGAATATTTTAACTTTTCCCATTGACTATAATGGGAAACTTGTATTTTGAATAACATTTGAACTGTTTAATATTTTTTCACAAAATCTTAGAAAGGCAAATTGGAGACCCTGCCAGCATGTTCCCTGAAGGTTTTGGACTGGTCGCACAAACAGTGCGACCTGTAGGCACGAGCAAAGAAAGTGCAAAAATACATAAATGTGACTTTCTATTGTGCTTTATAGCTCTGCAACTGTATATCTGACCATTACACAACATGGCAGATCTAGAGACATATGGTGCTACTCTGTGCCTGCCAAATTTCAGGCAAATCTGTCATATAGTGGCAAAGTTATTGAGCTGCAAAATTTCACACTTTAACCTTAAATGGGGTACTCAACCCTAACTATAGTAGCACTACCACAATATATATATATATATATATATATATATATATATATTAGAGGCATTAGTTAGGGTTGTTCCAATAGCGACAAAGTGAGGAAATTCGCTGTTAGGGTTGAAAACCCTAACTCCGAATTCACCCCCCCCAGCACCACACACATATTCAAGTATGGGGGAGGACCAAGTCAACACAACCAATGACAGACATCCAGCAGCAGGTGACAGAAATAACAAACAATTGTCTAAATGTACTACGAGACATCCCCACCCACCTGACCACGTACTGCATGCTCAATGGAGATCAACAGCAAAACTGAGGCCATGTACACCAAACGTACACATCCCTGATTGCAGCTGCACACAACGTACCACACTTAGTAGTTGCATGTCCTTACCTACCACCTGAGCAATAGAGTTCAGCAAAACCAAGGAGTTGTACAGGTATAATATCTCTGATTATAACAAGGGTTTGAGAAATGCAGCTTTCTAATTGACTGTAAACATTGTAACAGCCTTATGTTTACTTTTTATTAACATACATGTAGAGCCTAACCATATGATGAACATGGTTATGGATGTCTGTCATTGGATGTGTTGACTTGGTTCTCCCGCATACTTGAATATGTGTGTGTGTGTGTGTGTCTGTGTGTGTGTGGTGCTGGGGGGGTGAATTCCGAGTTAGGGTTTTCAACCCTAACAGCGAATTTCCTCACTTTTGTCGCTGTGGAACAACCCTAACTAATGCATTAAATGGAGTTTTTTGCCTCTAATTTCCCTTCTTTTTGAGAATGGTAATGAGAAATAGTGAATGTAAGCAGCGGTGGGGCCCCGCGCTCCCACCACATGATGTCTTGTGGCATAGTAACAGGAGTAGCAACGCAAACAGAAATGCTAACAGTGGCACACATACTAACACAAGCGCGAATGAGAACAGAAAGGGTAACGCACACGGTGGCGTAGATGGGAACGGTCTGCCATGTGATGTGTTATCACATAGTAACATGGTGCCTGCAAATGGAAATGTCAATGGGCATGGTGATGCAAAGTGAAACAGAAAGAGAAACAGTACTGTAGACACAAAAGGCAAAAAATAACAGAAAAGCAAGCACAAACAAAGCATAAAAGGATAAGCACATAGGGCCCGTGCTCCGGCACGTAATCGACATGCTTTATGGCAGCAGGCCCAAAGGGCCCCACACTACCACCACTGATGTCTTGTGGCATAGTATCAGGAACAGCAATGCAAACAGAAGTGCTAACAGTGGCGCACAAGGTAATGCAAGCGCGAATGATAACAGAAAGGATAACGAACACGGTGGCATAGACGGGAACGGTGTGACACGTGATGTCTTGTCACATAGTAACATGGTGCCTGTAAATCGAAATGGCAATGGACTTGGTGACGCAAAGTGAAACAGAAAGAGAAACAATACAGTACACACAAATGGCAAAAAAGTAACAGAAACGCAAGCGCAAATGAAAACGCAAAGGATGACGCACGTGGTGGCGCAGACGTCAACGGTAAGTGAAACGGGCATGGAACCGCAAGCGGAAAGGGCAATGGTAACAGTAATGTAAGCGCACCGGCTGGTTTTCCCAAAAAGCTGAATAGAGAAAGACAGTGAGTACAAAGAATGTATGCATAATAATGGGTATCGGAGCAGAAAATGAGGACTTGGAATACTAAATAAGTTATATCTCAGGAACCGTATGACGTAGAAAAAAAAATTAAAAGTCATATGATTTATGACTGTCCTGGCTAGTTTTGTACTTGGCTAAAAATTTTTCCGACGAAAACTCTGTATCTACGCACCGTTTTAGAATCGGGCCTGAAACCGCAGCGACGCCGTAATGTTATCCTATGGGAAAAAAGAGAAGTTCGGAGCGCCATAACTTTGCCTCCCTGTAATATTTTTTCACCAAACCACTGAAAGGCACATCTATGAGCTGTTGGCTGTCTTCCCTCCAAATTTCAGGAAAAAAGACCAAACCGTTATTTTGCAGCAGGGATCCAAAGGATTTCTGTAATGCATCGGGCACCGTAATGTTATCCTATGGGAAAAACCATCAACTTTGGAGTGCTGTAACTTTGCTGCTGTGTAATATTTTTTCAATACAACACTGAAAAGCACATCGGTGAGATGTCGGCTCTGCTCCCTTCAAATTTCAGCTCAAAACTCCAAACGGTTCTTTTGCAGCGCAGTGCCAAAGAATTGCTGTCATTTTCCACAGACTAGAAAACTACTGTCGCACTTTAAAGCTTCTTTGTAATTTGTAATTTTCGTGAGCACGAAAGTAATTTTATGAAGTACTTTTTCCAGAAATTTGAAAACCTATTTCTGGGGTGTTTTACCACAAAATAATGACATGGCAAGCATCCTCAGGGCCCGACTAGGTGAATACAAAAAATTAGGTTGCTAGAGGGTCCCAAATTTAAATGCCAACCATTTTCTGATCACCAACTGAAAACAAAATGGCGATTTTGAAAGTAACAGGCCCATTTATGAAAGTAAAAATGCATTTATGAAAGTGTTGAATTTTTGTTAACTTTTCCCATTGACTTATAATGAGAAACTGTTTTGAATAACTTTTGAACCGTTTAATATTTTTCACGAAATCTCTGAAAGGCACATTGGGGACCCTGGCAGCGACGTTCCTGAAGATTTCTGGCCGGTCGCGGAAACCGCATAACCTGTAGGCGCCGACCATGAATTCCAGAAAAGCCGTAAAACGCGCGCACAGATCACACTTAATAACCCACAGCTGTATATCCAACCAGTACAAAACTTGGCAGATCCCAAGGCCTATGGTTCTTGATCACAAATTCGAAAATTCAGGTAAATCCATCAAACGGTTGCAAAGTTATTAAGGTGCAAAGTTTTGGGGTTTAACATAGAAATGGCTCCTCAACCCTAACTATGGTAGCACTACTGTGCTACCATAATATATATATATATATAGTGCTACAGTATATATCGGGTACCACTTATAATGTCCCCACTTAAATTGTACTGCCACTTTGAACAGACAAATTCTGGATGCCAAACCTTTGTAGTTGGGCTCTATTATAAATATGCTGCTATACCTGATACCTGAGGCCCACTAACACCTCTTCAGTTGCAGTCAGGTAGCCTCCCCAACACTTCCAGAGGCTACTTGGCTGCAGCTGTGGAGGTGTTAATGTGTCTCGCTTACACAAGCTGACCACTGAAGCTAAACACTAATGAGCTGCTAACTTGCAGCTGCAGAGTAAGCTAAGCTAGCCTCTGTCTTTGTCCCTTGTTCTTTGCCCCTACTTCCCTCCCTCACAGCGATGCCTCACTCAATTTATTGATTGCCAAGTTGAGTTACACTCCCTGTTACATGCTATAAATGAGACTCGTGCTCACTGCTTAACCGTATCTTGCCTGTAATACACATAATTCATGCTCACTATTTCACTTTCTGTTCCATGTAAATCTCAGGTCGCCCCTGAAAAAGGGACCTCTGGGGCCCAGTGGGCTCACCCGGTCACCAACATTTAATAAATAAATAAATATATAAATGTGGTTGCAACATTAAAAAAAATGTAGTGTGCCTAAGACTGCTCTTTATGTGGTGTGTAATATCCTGAAAAGCTGCGGTAGTTCTTTTCTCGCTCTTTAGAAGGTCTGACTTTGTTTACTCATCTCCCCTCTTTCGCTCCCTCATGGTGATCCCTCACTCAGTTTTCTCAGTTGTTGTTTACCACATTCCTGAGTTACACATGTACCCACATGTTACGAGTGCACTTGTAATCTAATGGGTTGCAGTGGTTCTTTTCTCACCGGAGTGATCTAACATACTAACATACTAAAATGCCAGCAGAATAGGCCTAACGGTCTTTCGTGTCTGCTCGTTTGGTCAGCCCCTCTATCAACAGCATTTTTCCCCCAGTGCTGTACTGAATGTTCTCATCTGCTCTAACAGTGAGATACAATAGTGGTGCACAAACTCTGACTCTTGGTATGATCAGTAGCAGTTGGTGTTCACAGAGTGGAGATGGAATGTTACTGACTGTCAGCGTGTTGACATGTCAGCAAAGAGAGCACAGAGAGAGAGACTGCACACAATACAGGGTGATAGAGGGTGAAAGGGGATTAGCAAGACTACTGGCTATTGTGGTAGGGACTGTTTTAACCCTTAGGCTGCCGGAAGATTTAGAACGCATAGGTTTTTAGGACAAGATATCTTGGCGGCAGCCTAAGGGTTTAGACCCCCCTTTTTCTGTTTATGTTATTGTATACCCTTTTGCTGTAGTCATATAGCTGGGTAACATAACTCTATGAAAAAGTATGGGTATTTCAATACATGCAGTCATTCTTTCAGGTAGAAATACAGCTGTGTGGCCGGCCCGGTGGCGCTGAGGGTTGAGGCGCTGGACACCACACCTCGCACCAAGCTGGTGACCCAGGTTCGGGAATGAGCCCAGGTCATTGGGGGTCAGCAGGGGAGGAGAGGACTGAGCATCCATAGACTGATCTCCTCTCCTGGGGAGGGATAAGGGGACTGTCCTCCACAAGTAGTGACACCCAGCGATGGCTGGATATACTAGAGCCGCAGGACCCAACATAAGGGTTATGACGTTGAGCGGCCGCTCTCTGGATGTGTGCGGGTGCGCGCATGTAATGGGCTGAGTGGCATTGCACTGCCCTCATTGGGGGGGAAATAAAGTAAAAAAAAAAATCCTTCCCACTCCAGTAGGCGAAGGCGGGGCAAGTGGCATCGGCCCCACGTCCAATGCCGGGAGTAAGAACGCACATTCTGGCTCCCCCCTAACAGGCTGTCCCACCAATCCTGTAGAGAGGGTGCTGGAGGAGATGGCAGTCCTTCTCCGGAGGACATAGACATGGGGGGCTTGGGTATGCCATGCGGGTGAAAGGGGACAGCCTCCCAACCGGAATCGTGTGCACCACACTTCAGGCTGGGTGCGAGACACCGTTGACCAAGATGCCCATGCTGGAGAGAGTCTGAAGGTAGGGAGAACAGAAATAGAAGATTAAAAAAAAAGAAATACAGCTGTGAGCTATTGGCATTTGGGCTAGCATATTTCTCCAACATTTAAAATCTGTTGAGACAGTATATTTTCTGTTTTCCCCTCTAAGTTTCCTTTTTCATGTCTTCCTCTACCCATGGTCACCTGTGGGTAGTCTTACTTTTCCTAACCCTCCTTCTGTGACTTCAAATGTAATATCTGGTCTAATAGTTGGTACAATCAGCTGTATTTGTAAGTTTCAATTAGCAGAGCTCACCACGTGTGTGTGCACGTTCACGATGTGCGATAGTGCGAGCAGCCCCTGCAAATGTGCACACACTCTGCACTGAAAACTGCTGGGCTTCTTGTTTACTTTTAACACATTTTATACATTTACTGCTCCTGTTAGTTAGCATCCATTTTTCTGAATGAAGCTCCTACAAAATAGAGAAATAGGAGCGAAGCCAGGTAGAACACTACAGTCTTGTAAGCTGTAGCTGTTTGAAAGGGAGTCACTGAAGTGAAGGCTGCGTTTGCAGCCAACTGCCTATGCACAAATACAAGTACAGTTATAGGAACTCAGCATTTTATGCTGTTTTTGGTGCATTCCCTCACATTTCTAAGCTTCTGTGTGTATGTGCTGGTTTTTTTAGAAATATTTCCAAGTATTGCTATGAAGTTGTAACATTGCAGTTGAGATAAATAAATAGAAACACAGTCCTGTAGCTGTGTGGTTGTGTAACAGCTCACCAGACCCTCCTGTCAGCCTTCTACCTGTCTACAGAGCCGGACAGCCCTTGCTACACCCTAATTATGGAAGAAACTGGAAGGAGGAGCTTGATTTGCCAAGTAAATCGGTAAAGAAAAAAATACTGAGGTATTAATAATATTTGAAGCACTGTCACTGATATAAATGGGTAAATAAAGCCTAAAATGAAATGCAGGGTACATTTAAAGTGTTTTTTATGTATGTTTTGAGTACCTGTCTTTTTTAGGGATGGGCTTAGTTGTACCATACGACCTAAAGACTGTATATATTGTGTAAATAGGAGGCAGCAACACCCTCGGCTCACCCGAATCAGTACAAAAAAGAAGGAATTCTTATTTCCAACTTAAAACCAAGAGTTTTGTTGAATAGTGTAGCACCCCTCTTGAAAAAGCGTCAAGGGAGACGTGAAATGTAGATGTTTTTTGTGTGAGGGGTGCTACACTGTTCAATAAAACTCTTGGTTTTAAGTTGGAAATAAGTATTCCTCATTTTTGTCCACATTTGGATGAGCTGAGGGTGTTGCTGCCTTCTATTTATCTAGTTTTTGTACCTTGGCTCTCCCCTTTACCTATACTTGGAGCCGTGTTTTTCTTTGTAAAGTGTATATATTGTGTGAAGACAATGAACTGATGCAGAGTGTGGTAGGAAGGCAAACCTGCCAGATATCTAGCATGCTTCTAGACAGATATTCTCCAGTGATGCTAACTGTTGAGCTGTTATAGCTATTTGTTTTGTTTGTTTTGATCTGTTTATTTTCCGCTGTTAAGTCTGTTTAGTTTTCATGCTTTAAAGAATAAATTTAAGTTTATCTTTGTGCATCCTGACCATGTTCTGGACTCCATTTAATCCCATGTGTACAGTTTGGTGTGAGAAGTGGGATCCAAGGAGGCAAGGCAGCCTTCTGGTGGATATCGTCCAGTGATATCATGGAGTATCAGCTGAAGCAGGGAAAGACGGAAGCATTCACACCTGAAGGAGTGTTGACCCGGACAATGGAGGATAAGTATCACTTTCCATGGGCTAGTGGTCTGGGTGATGCCAGACAGAAAGAAACTGTGACTCAGATTAAAGAAGAAGGTGCCACTGGGGGGGGGGTGAGGAGACTAGTTCTGTAGAAGAGGAAGAAGAAACACCTCCTACTGATATGCAGGAT
Organism: Neoceratodus forsteri; assembly: GCA_016271365.2. NCBI lineage: Eukaryota > Metazoa > Chordata > Ceratodontiformes > Ceratodontidae > Neoceratodus > Neoceratodus forsteri. The sequence continues at coordinate 739,269,092 of CM057458.1, forward strand.
CTCCTCAGGTGTCTTTGTCTGAAACAAATTGATATTGAAAAACAGAGAGAAAGAGACCAGATCCAGAATGAGCCCAGGTGGGTGCACACCCTTAAAGCAGTCCAAGCCATGGGGACTTTTATGCACAACCCATCTAATGAGGGGCCCAGGGACATTACATTATCAAAATTGATGGACAATGATGATATCGAGGCGTACATAACCACTTTTGAAAGAGTGTAAACTGCATGTGGGTGGCCCAGGGACTAATGGGTTGTTCGGTTGGCTCCTTATCTTACGGGCAAAGCACAATTAGCTTATAGCCATGTGGAGACCTGGAATGCAACCAACTATGGCCATGCTAAACAAGCAATCCTGAAAAGGTATGATATTAGCACAGAAACATACCGGCAACGATTTTGTACATTTAGATATCATACTGCTGATTCACCACAGGAAGCTTACGTTAGATTGCAAGACCTCTGTACTAAATAGCTCCAACCCACAGTACACACCATGAACCAAGTAATGGAGTCAATAGTTCTTGAACAGTTCGTCAAGATACTGCCCCATAAGGTACAAATGTGGGTGCGAGAACATAGACCAGAAATAGCAGAAAAAGCTATTAGCCTAGCAGAGGACTTTGTAACAGCATATCCACAACATCAGAAGGGGTTGCATGGGGCTTTCTCTTCCACCAGCTCTATGGTAAGACATTCTCCAATGCTTCTTCTGCTAATGCTACTAATAGTGCATATGAGAAACGAAGTCCAGGCCCCTACAACCCTGAAATTATTTGTCAAGAATGTCAAGCCAAGGGCCACATTGCTAGATTTTGCCCCAAGAAGACAGCTGACCCCTCTCATCTGGCCCTAGTGAATTGGGGGCAATATACTGTGGCTGTCAACATTGGAAGGAATGAGGTAACTGCAGTAATAGGCTCTGGGAGTAAAAAACCATAGCACACACTGATGCACTATGTGGGGTCCCTCAGAATGTGAATCCTGAACAGACAAGGGTTACTTGTGTGCATGGGGACATTCATTCCTATCTCTTGCAAGAAGTTACCATCACAGCACAAGGCATTGCACAGCACATGAGGGTAGAAGTAGTACCATGGTTGCATGTGCCTATAATTTGGGGGCATGATTTCCCTATGTTTGATGATTTACTGACCTCTTCCTCAACCATTTGTGCAGTGTCTTACCCGGGCGCAGACTTGACATGAAAAAACAGGCAGAGATGGAACTATTTCCATTTGATGAGACATTGTTTGAGGCCCTTGGCAAACCCATAAAATCCAAGAGGCAGAAAAGACTGGAGAAATGGACATGGAAAAAGAAAAGGGACTAATATGTTGATGAAATGTTGCATAAAACTATGTCAATACAGTCCTTTGCAAATGATCAGAAAAATGATGATACATTAACCCCTTTGTATGTACAGGTTGTCCCTGAAGGAGTAGAAGGTACACTCCCCATGTATAGGATTCAACAGGAAAAATTATATAGGGTGTGTGTGAATCCTAAAAAAAGGGAAAGGGTAGACCAACTAGTGGTTCCACAGCAATATAGAGAACAATTGATGTTCTTGGCTTATGATGTTCCCTGTCGGGGTCATGCAGGGAGAGATAGAACACTGAAAAGACTCCTGTACAGATTCATTTGGCCTGGATTTCATAATCAGGTCGCTGAATACTGCCGGAGTTGTAGTAAATGTCAAATGGTGGCCCCAGCTACTAAGAAAGACAAAGTTTCCCTGCAACCTTTACCATTGGTAACTGTTCCATTTGAGCGTATAGCAATTGACATCATAGGGCCCCTTCCCAAAAGTTCAAAGGGAAACAGGTTCACACTCATTATATGGGACTATGCTACAAACTATCTAGAAGCCATTCCTTTATGAACAGTCACAGCTGACAAAATAGCAGAGGAGTTGCTGAAGGTATTTAGTAAGGTAGGCATTCCAAAAGTTATACTAACTGACAGAGGGACTCATTTTTGTTCCACTTTGTTGAGGTGCCTCTACCAGGCCCTGGGGGTTGAAGCTGTGTACACCTCTCCTTACCGCCCCCAGACTTATGGTTTAATCAAACACTTCAACAAGATGCTTAAGAGAATAAGTCAGAAGTACATAGAGGATGAAGAGAAACATTGGGATCTCTATCTACGTTGCTACTTTTTGCCTATCAGGAGGTTCCACAAGCATCAACAGGGTTCTCACCCTTCAAACTACTTTATGGCAAGGACCCTAGAGGCCTCCTAGACATGGTCAGAGAACAATGGGAACATACCACTGTTTGGAAACATCTGACTACCCCTGAGTACATAACTCGGCTACGACAAAGGATAACTCAGTATTCCCAGTTAGCCCATGAACAAAATCAGGTAAAACAAGTCTATCAAAAAAGCAGTATGACACAGGGGTTGGTAATAAATAGTTCAGTGCTGGGGATCATGTTTTACTATTACTTCCATCTACAGACAATAAGTTAACTATGAAATGGCAAGGGCCTTATGTCATCCAGAAACAAACTGGTCCTGTTACATACTTAGTGGAAGTACCGGATAGAAAAAACAAATAAAAAATATATCATGCTAATTTGTTGAAAAGATGGAATGACCAACCCAGTAAAGCCATGTATGTGTGTCCTACCCCAACTGATGATGAGCTAGATGTGGCATGCAACCGACTAGAAGGTGAACAGGTACACACTGCGCTAGGGATAAACCCCTTGTTGGCAGAGGACCAAAAACAGGAATTAGCCCAAGTTTTAAGTCAGTTCCACTCTACATTTACGACCATGCCTGGAAAAAATACTGCTATAACGCATCAACTACAGGTTTTCCAAACCATACCCATTAGGGTAAAACCCTATTGTATACCAGACAAAGTAAAAACAGAGGTTATAAAAGAGAAAGAGAAAATGAAAGAGATGTGTGTTATAGAAGAGGCAAACAGTGAATGAGGTTTCCCAGTGGTAATAGTACCTAAAAAGGAGGGTGGAGTCCGCATTTGTTTGGATTTCTGGAAACTCATTGCTATCTCCAAATTTAGTGGGTACCCTATGCATCGAGTGGATGATATCATAGACCAACTCGAGCAATCCCAGTATGTCAGTACACTTGATTTGACAAAGGGCTATTGGCAAATTCCATTAGAGGAAACAGCCAAAGATGAAACAACCTTTAGTACCTCCTTAGAATCTTTTCAGTTTACCATGATACCCTTTGGGCTTCATGGTGTGCCAGCCACATTTCAGAGACTAATGGATAAACTGCTAAGACCACATCTGGGATACAGTGCAGCTTATCTTGACAATGTTATCATCTATAGCCCTTCCTGGAAAGTTCACATTAAACATCTAACCCAGGTGTTGAAAACCATCACGCAGGCTGGTCTTACAATTAACCCTGCTTAGTGTTCCCTTGCCATGAAGGAAGCACGGTACTTAGGGTTTTTGATAGGTGAAGGACAGGTGAAACCTGAGGTAGGAAAGGTCGACGCTGCAGCCAAACGCCCCTGCCCAATCACTAAGGAGCATGTACATTATTTTTTATGATTGGTGGGGTACTACAGGTGCTTTGTACCCCAGTTTGTTACCTTAGCTAGTCCTTTAATAGACCTAACAAAGAAAAAAAGACCTACTAAAGTAACTTGGACCACAGAATGTGAAGAATCCTTTTGTGCAATCAAAGCTGCTCTTTGCTTGGCTCCAATACTAAAGAGTCCAGATTTTAATAATCCTTTTATCGTACAAACGGATGCTTCCAACGTTGGCATAGGAGCAGTGCTGTCCCAAATTCAGGAAGGAGAAGAACATCCCATACTGTTCATTAGTAGAAAACTTCATACCAGGGAGATTAAATATTCCATTATGGAAAAGGAATGCCTGGCACTGCAGTGGGTAGTAGAGTCCTTACGTTATTATTTATGGGGAAATCAATTTGAGGTATGGACCGACCTTAACCTACTTTGTTGGATTCAGAACATGAAAGACAACAATCCTAGAATTATGCAATGGTATTTGACATTACAGCCATACAAATTCTTAGTAAAACACAGAGCAGAAACAGCCAATAATAATGGTGACTTTATGTCTTGCTTTGACACTGACATAACGAGAGAGACAGGAGTAGACCTCTGGGTATTAGAATGATCTAAGTATTTTCAGATCTAGATAAGTAAGGTGATAGTTACTTACTCTATTAGGGACCCTGAGGTGGAGCTTCAGGAATGGGGGGCTGAAGCTCCATCTCTCATTTAGAGAGATCTACATATCCTGTTTTAATGAAAGTGATAGATAAGGCAAGTCAATATTGAAAACCTTTGGTTTTCTCTTAGGTGGGGAGGTGGTTGTAGTAGGGTCTGTTTTAAGACCCCCCTCTTTTTTCTGTTTATGTTATTGTATACCCCTTTGGTGTAGTCATATAGCTGGGTAATATAATTCTAAGAAAAAGTATGGGTATTTCAACACATGCAGTCGTTCTTTCAGGTAGAAATACTGCTGTGAGCTGTTGGCATTTGGGCTAGCATATTTCTCCAACATTTAAAATCTGTTATAACAGTATCTTTTCTATTTTCCCCTCTAAGTTTCCTTTTTCATATCTTCCTCTACCCATGGACTGGCCACATGTGGGTAGTCTTACTTTTCCTAACCCGCCTTCTGTGACTTCTAATCTAATATCTGGTCCAAAAATTGGTACAATTAGCTGTATTTGTAAGTTTCAATTAGTGGAGCTTCCTTCGTGTGTGCGCACGTTCGTGATGTGCTATAGTGTGAGAAGCCCCTGCGAATGTGTGCACACTCTCCACTGAAAACCATTGAGCTTCTTGTTTACTTTTAACACATTTTAGACATTTACTTCTCCTGTTAATTAGTTTCTGTTAGGCTGTATGAAGCTCCTGCAAAATAAAGAGAAATAGGAGCAAAGCCAGGTAGAACACTACAATCTTGCAAGCTGTAGCTGTTTGAAAGGGAGTCACTGGAGCAAAGGCTGCATTTGCAGCCAACTGCCTATTCACAGACACAAGTACAGTTATAGGAACTGAGTGTTTTATGCTGTTTTGGTGTATCCCTTCACATTTGTGAGCTTCTGTGTGTATCTGTTGTTTTTTTAGAAATATTTCCAAGTATTGCTATGAAGCTGTAACATTGCAGTTGAGATAAATAAATAGAAACACTGACCTGTAGCTGTGTAGTTGTGAAACATCTCACCAGACCCTCCTCTCAGTCTTCTACTTGTCCATAGAGTCATCCGGCCCTTGCTACACCCTAGTTATGGAAGAAGCTGGAGGGAGGAGCCTGGTTTGCCAAGTAAATCAGTAAAGAAAAGAAATACTGAGGTATTAATAATATTTGAAGCACTGTCAGTGATATAAATGGGTAAAGAAAGCTTAAAATGAAATGCAGGGTACATTTAAAGTGTTATTATGTATGTTTTGAGTACCTGTCCTGTTCGGAGAGGGGCTTACCTGTACCATATGATCTAAAAACTGTATATATTGTGTGAAGACAATGAACTGGTTCAGAGTGTGGTAGGAAGGTGACCTGCCAGATGTCTAGTGTGCTTTAAGACAGATATTCTCCAGTGACTGTTGAGATGTTATACCTATTTGTTTTGATCTGTTTGTGTTCCACTGTTAAGTCCGTTTATTGTTCCTGCTTTAAAGAATAAATTTAAGTTTATCTTTGTTCATCCTGACTGTGTTCTGGACTCCATTTAATCCGACGTGTACAGCTGTAAAATGAACAACACTGTTTAGTTTGTATAGACAACTGTTTATAATGAACAAAACAGTACTACACAAACATGTCTGTTAATAAGTGGCTTGCATTGTATACATATACATCTTCATATACACACGTATATATTACACAGTAAATACCCATATACCCCAAGAAAAGACAGATATTATGTTAATTGATTTTGTTAATGTTTATTCACAAATGAAAGGGGCTAAATAACTCATGAGTAAGAAAGCTATGCATGCATTATGTAACTGATCCCCATGAGAGGATAAATTAATCATATGACAATGGATTTATAATATCTGATTAAAGCACAGTTTTGCTAAGCTCTATTTGCAGTTTGTATTGGTACAATTATATTTTCCACAGATGATTTCTTTTGTATTCTGTTTTTGATTGCTTTGGTTTGAGCAAAACTGATTACAATTTGCAATACCATTTCTATTATCTTGGTTACCTCCCACACCCTTTTTAACAAAGCCCCCACAGGGCCGCTGCCCACATCCCGAATCCTCCACCCCCAACTCTCTACCTCAGTTCCACTACATAGTTGGATCTAGTTCCCTGGCTACTGAAGACTATATCTTTGTGCCTAGCCTTTGGCTGTTGTAAATTATACCTGTGTACTTGACAATGTTTGGCCTTGTCATGTTTCTTTGCACTTACCAGATAGCTTATATATCTGTTAGTAATGTTTCACCCTTGTAATTTGCTTACATTGGAGCTCCACCCTCCTTTGTTTTCTTGTTCTCAATTGTTCACACTTTGTTGTACCTGAAATGGAACCTTTGTAAAAGAGCACATGCTCAAAGGTAATGTCCGAATCTTGAAATAAATAAAATTAAGAATGCATCTTATTTTGGATTCAAAGTGCAAGTATACAGGAAAATAGTTGTTCAACTATGAATAACCTGTCTACTGTGATACTGTATCATAGACCCTGTTGACTTTAACTATGAAAGCAAAGTCTCAGTTATTTGTAGCAGTCACAGATACGAAGATACCATAATAGGCTGATTAATCCAATTTTGTGAAATGTCTAATAGAACAGAAAACTGATCCACTAAAAATCAAAGTGGTATAACAAACCTAGAGCTTGTTTTACCTAATTAAAAAAACAAAAGAGAAGCCTTTACTTTGCCTTGTTCCCATTAAATGTGTGTATAATTATTCTGACTAGCATTAGTCAAATCCTTCAAATGTAATAATGTGATTGGACAATGTAATATAAGAGGTGCTAAACAAAAGGTAGTCTGGAACATGGCTAGCAGCCAAGAGGGTAACAGATTAAAATCCTGGGTAACTGTTGTTGGATAAAGGAGGGAGGAAAAAGTTACACACCCTCGTGGAACTAGAACAGGTGCTAAGCAAAGGGAAACCAGACAAAAAAAGGAAAATGGCAGCACTCAAAAAGAGTAAGTAAAGGTACTCATGAAAAGTTGTTTTGTGCCAGCCACATTTATTCCAGATAAGAACACAGCGTGGTTTTGGTTGTCTCTCTAACTGGATAATGGAGACAGCAGTACTAGAGAGAGATTGGCAGATTGCAGTATTGGAACGCTCACATACTGTAGTGGGCAGCAAAGAAATCCCAAGGTCAGGAGACATTATAAATCAAGAGACTTCAGTAGAGTAGAGTTCTCTTGAACATGAGTATATATACTCTGGGGTGATTTAATAAGAATAAGAAAATGAGTAGCTATGCTAAAGTATAGAAGGATCTCTTACTACCTATTCTTGTTGAGCTAATACTTTAGGTGAGTGGTAGAATCTGTAATAAGAGGCATAGGTTTGCAGGTTCAAATTCCAAGTTTCATACTTCAGAAAAAAGGAGATTGCAGTGTTAGATGTGAGAGGCTAAACTGACACAAACACCTGTGACATTAAAATATAACTGTTTTATTTATGCAAAAATGACTCATGCACTGTTTTTAAATGTCTTTTCAGTTGTTCTGCAGGTGTGCAGCCTTGTCCTGTATCCAATCAAGTTCATTGAATCGGTCAACCTGAAAATATACCATGAGTTCAACTGGGGCTATGGTCTTGCCTGGGGAGCTACCATTTTTTCATTTGGAGGAGCCATCCTTTACTGCCTAAATCCTAAAAATTATGAGGACTACTACTAGATCCAACAGTGGATAAGACCATTGTATAGTTCATCTTCTGTCTTTTCTAACCTGCTATTCTCTAGAGCACTGATGGAGTGTCCAATAATCCACTCTGTTAAATAAAACACCCTCCAACTTTGGCTGCCAGTGAGATGACCAGCATTACATCTAATTCATAAAATATCAAAAGCTAAACCAACTGATTTAAATAGCAAATACTCAGCAATGGACATGTGATGTTTTATTTTTCTGAAGATGTGCGGAGGATCTAGGAAAGAACAGTATCTAGTAAAGATGACAGGATGCAACTCTGTGCATGTGGCTAAAAAAGGGATGACATTGACTCTGTTTAGGAGACCTTCTGCATTACCAGCTATAACTGATTAGCAGCAACAGTATGGAGAAGTTACATTTAACAGTAATCAGCTACTATAGCAACATTATTAGAGACTGATCACTGACCACAGACTGAGCAATTATTGTACCTGGATGATGGCCTTTATGGGAAATGTTGCCTTTTGCTGGCCTTATAAAAATAATTTCTATACTAACTGGAAACTTTTCTACAGTCATTGCTGGCAGAGTGGTAGAGAAAGAGAAAATCTGAAAGGCATGTGCTTCAATCATGTGGTTAGAAGCTGTATCCCAGTCTTTGAATGTTGCATGATTAAGTACTTGGGAGAACAGATGATTTCTAACTACCTTTGAGCAGCTTCACTAAGTATATATAATATGCCCTGGGTGCATTTGGACTGCATAGATTGCTGACACTTTGTAGAAGAGTGCAGTGTAAGCTCACAGTTAATCGTATGTCTGGTGACTTAAGAAAAAGGGCATGTGATAGCCATTTTATTTTGAAATCTAGTGCTGAAGCTAGTAGCACATATATAAATGTGTTTAAGAGTCATAACATTTCGCTTCACGTTTTAAAGCTTTGGGTTGAACTCCCTATTTACATTGTAAATTTAGTACTGTGTGTCACTTAACTGGCCTATATAACACTTTCTTTATTCAAGTGGTGCATACTGTCCACAAAAAGAAGACACCAATTGATTATAGTATACAATTAAAAGTATTTGGGTTATCATTCCTATATTGCAATACAGAATACTGCATTTAACTGGTTTAAGGGCAAAGACTTTCAAACAGATATAAAGCAATTGAGTTTTATTCATTGTTTTAAGCAAAACAGCTGTTGATGTTGAAAGTTCTAGGATTTTCACTGAGCTGTAAACATACCTTGTATTCATATGTAAGCACTAAGAGCTGGACATTGAATGGCATGCCACGGATGAGTACTATAAGCAAGTTGAAAGGAATCTTGATGACTACTATAAAAAATAACACTGTCTGTATTTAAGTTTTACTTCCCCCTCCAAAATAAGGAGCAAACTATTTGTGTTTTTTTCTAATTTTCTGTTATTTGACAAGTCAACGTGCACTGTGCAACACCTGGATATCCCAAATTAACATTGCAGACCTAAACATGCTACTTCATATTATTTTGGACAGTATAGCGGGCCATAGGTAAGCTGTCATGAATCACCAAAAGCCTAACCACAAGTCATATAGTACTACGTCTAAAATTAAAACATGCCCTCTTCCTTCTCTTGTTTGATATTTCATCATAAAGTCTACACAGACTTATCAAGCTAACCGGTCTTAAAAGTAATTTTGCCTGTGGCATGACTTGTGAATTAATCTCCAGTTATATTATTTTCTAATTATTTTTTGTGATTCTATAACATGATTGCATGGTGGAAGTACATTGCTACGTCAAATGGCTGCTCAGGGTTTGGAAATTGGATTCTGGCTCCATGCATTGGGTTGGTGAACTCTAATCATGACACAGATGGAAGAAAGAGCTGGCCAAGGAGCAGCATAGGCAAGAGAAGTCAAAGTTAATAGGAGGAAATAAGATCAAGCAAAATATATATGACTGTATACTTCAAGAGTAAGATTGTATTTGCTATTTTAAATAAGATATACACAGAACTTTTACTACCACTACCAATGGAATAACCTTCAGAGGCAAATTATTTACCTTGTTTTAACAAAGTGCATCTTAAAATAAAAGTGGCTACAATATAATCTCTCATAAATGAGAGTCAAGATATAGTAGTAGTATAATATTTCTTTAATCAAACAGCCTTTTTGAGGTTGAAACATCTTAAGCTGGTATCTGTGGGATGTCTGGATGTTTCTTAGTCCAATGTGTGGTACCAATAACATGGCCCTTATTTGGGTTCTCTTGCACAACTACTACATATAACTTTTTATAAGTACAATCTGTAAATTTTAAGTCGTGAAATAGAAGAGACATATGTGTTTAAATAAAAATGGTACATTATGGATTAGCATGTTGCTGAATATTATTAAATGAGCAATTATTTTGCCAGTAAGTGAAGCTGAAGCATATGGCTAGCAATGTAATTTAATCAGACTGTATTTTTGTACAGAATTGTGTACACTAATCTATACTCGATGTGTCCCTATAGAGCCTAAAATGGTGCCTAGAGATTTTGTCTTCTAAAACAAATACATTTTCAGCTAGTTGATGATTTTTTAGTATTCTTTTCTAGCTTTTAATATATTTATTTTTTCAACAGTGTAGTACCTTTGTCTCCAGAATAAATACATCAGAATTGCTTTGAATGATTGCCATATCAGTTGTTGGAAAGAAAAATTCCTTGTGCTTTTTGACCAAGTCAGTTCTAGGGCCACTGATTTCTCATTTTAAAATGTGACCAATTCTATTTAACCACACCTTAAAATCTGCCCCTTCCCCCATTTAGTAAAACACTGGCATATTTTATAGACATGCTGGGTGGCCCTACAGGGGGACCTGGAGGCTCTGGAAAGATGGTCTAGAAAGTGGAAGCTGAGGTTCAATGCAGGGAAATGCAAGGTACTTCACCTGGGGACCAGAAACCCAGGCCAAGTGTACACCCTGGGGGGGGAAATGCTACAAGTCTCGATGGCTGAGAAGGACTTGGGGGTGGTGGTGGATGTCAAGATGAACAACTCGGAGACTTGTAGGAGGGCAGCAGCCAAGGCCAACAGGATGCTGGGATGCATCGCTAGGGGGATCACCTCCAGAAGGAGGGAAGTGATACTCCTCTGTATAACTGAAGCAGAGGCCGCACCTTGAGTGCTGGGCAGTAGTTTTGGAGGCCACACTTAAAGAGGGACATTACCTCCTGGAGAGGGTCCAGAGGAGGCAACCAAAATGATTTGGGGCTTGGGGGACAGGACCTAGGAGGAGAGGCTCAAAGAGCTAAATATGTACACATTAGAAGAGAGAAGGGACCGGGGGGACATGATAGAGGTCTTCAGGTACATGAAGAGGGTAAATAGGGGAGGAACAGTCAGGGTGCTTTGAAGGAAGGAGGAGGGGGCCACTAGAGGGCATGGGTGGAAGCTGGAGGGGGGAAGATTCAAGGCAGAAAGGAGGAGGTGCTACTTCACTGAGAGGGTGGTGGAGCCATGGAATGTGCTGCCTAGGGGGCTGGTGGAGGCAGAGACAGTGGAGGGGTTCAAGAGGGGGTGGGACAGGTACAGGGGAAGGGTTCTGGAAGCAAAATCCAATGCAGCAAGAATATCCAGAACTGGGAAGGGAGAAGCCAGAGGAGGTGAGGGGGGCAGCAAGGTCAGCACCCAGGGTGGAGGCTGACCAAACGAGCAGACACGAAAGACCATTAGGCCTATTCTGCTGGCATTTTAGTATGTTAGTATGGGTGCAAAATTGTGTTTGAAACATAGATACATAGAATTTGATGTCAGAAAAGGACCGCTTGGCCCACCTAGTCTGCCCATTTCCCTACCTAATGGATAAGCTGCAGATCCTAGTTAACCAACATCCTTGTTCAACAAACTGGCAATGGATTCTTTCTGTGCTTGTCAGTTTGATGCAGCGTGTGTGAATTTGATAAGTGGGGTGTGTTGGCAATAAAATTGGCATTTTGTTTGCATAATGTTAGACATTTAGTATGATTTTGCCTTAAAGTAGGATTTTGCACTACATTTTGGCACACAACACAATCTGAAATGCAACAACTGAAAACTGCCTAATTGTGGTTTCCCCAACACAATTTCCCATTCCATCATTCTGCCCATTTTTACACAAAATCATTGGTGTTACAGTTCTTGTTTTTAAGTGTCACAGTTTAGATTTCATCTTTTTCCTGTGCCCTGAGGTGTGTGTACAAATCTAATATAAAAATATACTGTTACTCTAGAAAAATCATGTTCAGATAGAATGTGTATAAATATGTAAATACAGGTGTAATGAAATATATCTATGAAGGGGCATTGAAAAAAATCCTAAGTTTTGTATAAGTACTATTTTTGAAAAGTTGTCTTTCAATATAGTAGATATTAAAACACAGCACACATGAGATATGAGATGTAATCATAACCTAGTCAACTTATAGTATTACATCTGAGAGGTTTTGTGCAAGTACATGTGGTAGTTATGACCAGCGATTTGGATTAATCAGCAGTTTAGACAAATAAAGCCTTTTGACAGCCACTACTGACAGTGAAGGGCTTTGTTTGGTGTAAACCATTATGTTGTACCTTCTGTCTGCTGTGACATCACATAGCCAATGATGTAATGCTATTTTGTATGTAGAGCTAAGTGTTGCATATACCTTATTTACCTGCTTGGGTAAAGAAGGATTAGTTCAGAGCAATAAAGGCTAGGTTTCTCACAACATTTGATTAATTTATACCAGGGAACCTGATATGCTTAACAGTCATGCCCATGTCCAATAAAACATACAGAATTATGTAAATGAGTCTTAACAACATATTTATTAACAAAATGTGCTCAATGTGGTTCCTTGCTGCTGCCAAGGTTACTTGTTGGATGGCAGTTATAGTTTCTATGAGTTCTTTCTTGGTGTAAGGATCAAATATGTCCATGCATATACATTTTGTAATTTTATCAAGCATGATGGCTACAGTTTTTGCATCAGCAAGGAAAATGGGTTTTACATTCAGCCACTATGATGCAAATAGAAAGTGCCTTTTTTAATATGATTATGTCAATATTAAATGGTAATACTGAATGAAATATAAAACAATTATGCAAATCCTCATTCTATGCCAGTATGCACATGACTACTACAGCAACATTGTAAGAACCTGGCAAACTAGGATTACTTATTGTTTTATGTATTCATGTAAAGCATATTGGGTTTTTAAGAAAGACACTATACTAAGAATAAATCCTAACCCAAGGGGCACGTTATAGGTAATAAGTAATTAATATAGATTTAAGAAGGCAGCTTCAAAGCTGCATGACACTTGATGGCAGCTATATTTATAAAGGAGTTATCAGCCTGAGAAAGGATTTTATCAGACTATGACAGAAACACTTTTCTGATAGTCAAAGAAAGAAAAAATGCCACTGTGGTGTGTATCACAATGGCACAAAATGTGGTACTACCATAGTTAAAAGTGGTCTGGGTCCATCTGTAGGGTAATAACAAAAACAACCAGCATAATGGTATTCATTAGGCTGCTAGAATCCCACTCATTTGAACAAAGCAAGACAATTTACCAGTTTTTAGCAACCTACTCAACTTTTAAGATTATAGCTTGTTTTTACTGTACATTGAGCATAGAATTAAACCATGGTCATTAATGTTTTAAGTTTAAGTTTGATTATTATAAAGATATCTTACAAGCCATTAAGCTGTAGCTCATTTTCAATGGTGTCCCATTAATAGAAAAAAAGATGTACAGTATAATACGGAGTGAAGTCATTTTCTAGTTTAATTTTGTCTCATAATTGTTAAACAATCAGATATTGTACTTCATCAAATAGAAGCCGCAACTTCTATTATAATTTTTTATTTTGACCTGCGGCTTGTATTTGAGGGGCAGCTTGTATTGCAAAATCCTATTTTAGTGTCAAAAAGAAACACATGCTGAATATGATCAATGTATTGTTGCTGTTTTACTTCATAGCAAAATAAGCACAGCAAACATGAACTAAAATCAAAAATGTAAAAAAGAAAATACAACAGTCATATTTACAGAGATAAAAGTCATAAGGAGTTCCAAGTACAGAGCTTTATCTAACATGGCTTAAACCCTAATTAGAAGCTACGGTTTCTATTTGATGGCCATTTTTATTTAAAATATTCATTATGACCTATGGCTTGTAATTGAGGGTGGCTTCTATTTGGTGAAGTACAGTAACCTATAGTGAAAAACTGTTCACCACATATTCAAATGCTTAACATGTGAACGTAATTGGCAGTGTTTCAGGAGACATTAAAGGGACCAAGAAATGTAACACGTTTTTGCCAAGGCAAACAAAGTTTGCTTGCAAATTTTACTATGTTTCTTAAGCATGCCACATGATGTCACAGTGGTGATAAAACAAAGAGCTGCATATTGGACCTAGTGAAGAAAGCCATGTGTGTGGTGGGGGGGTGGTTTTTTTTCTATGTTCCCTGGTGCTTGACTCTCTGTCTCTTGATTGCAATGGAAGATTGTCGGGTCTAGAGGAGAATAAAGGGCCATTATGTCTTTATCCAGAACACTTTAGGTGCTGCAACACAGATGAAGGAAGCTTTCAAGCTCTGGAAAAGCGCTATGGTGAAAAGGAAAATCAACATACAGCTTCAAGGACTGACATTAACTATCAGTCTCAAACTGAGGAAGAAAATATAACAGAGAGAAATACTTCACAAAAAAGAGGACATTTCAAGTCAATGAATATGCATCTTGAGATTCCCAGATCCTAGCCCCTGAGGATGCCCAATATGGGTGAAATGGGCAAGTGCAGGGGATCCATCTGCCCCTCCCATGACCCTTACATGCCCTTATATCTATCCCAGCCTCTCTTGAAGCTACCCACCATCTTCAGTAACACCACATCTTACAGCAGCACTTTCCAAGTGGCCTCCACCCTCTCTGTGAAGAACAGCTTCCTAAACCTCTCCCACACTAACTTAAGACTTTGTCCCCTCAAGTTTTGGCTGCCACTTAGCTTAAAGAGACTGTTCTTATCTACCATATTTATCCCTTTCAAGTTCTTGACGGTCTCAGTCATGTCCCTTCTCTCTTTCCTATCCTCCAGGAAGAACATGTTCAGGGCCCCCAACCTCTCTTTCTATGCTTTTCCCTGCTGACTTGAGATTATCTTCATTACCCTCCTCTGGACCATCTCCAGCAGATTAATGTCCTTTTTTAAGGTTTGGGCACCAGTACTGTACTCCATACTCTAGATGTGGCCTCACCAGTGAACTGTACAAGTGCAGTATAACCTCCTTTCAACTGCTAATGATCCCTCTGGCTATGCATCCCAACATTTTATTTGCCCTTGCTGTTCCTTTCTTGCATTGCTTGGAGTGCTTCATGTCGCTAGTGATTATCACTCCCAGATCCTTTTCCTTCTCTGTTGTAGATCCCCAGATCCCCCAGGTAGTACCCTGTCCTTGGATTCTTGGCTCCCGTGCATATAGCTTTGCATTTCTTAGCATTGATGACAAGCTACCAAATCCTGACCACCTCTCAAGTTTTGTCAGATCGTCCTGTAGATCCTGTATCCCTTCTGTTGTGTCCACTTTTGCCCTTAATACCATCCCCTCTGTCATTGATGAACACTTTGAATGACACTGGTCCCAACACCAAACCCTGCAGGACCCCACTGGAGACATCCCTGATACTGGATAACTATCCCCCCACCACCACCCTCTGGGTCCTGCTCCTCAGTCAGTTTTCAACCCATCTGGTCATCTACTCCCCAGCCCTGAGATCTGCCAACTTTCTGATCAACCTCGTGTGGTGTACAGAGTCAAAAGCCTTGCTGAAGTTCAGATGAGGATGTCTACCACTTGGCCTCTGTCTACTGTCTTAGTGACCCAGTCAAAGAAGTCAATCAGATTCATTTGACATGTTCTCTGTCACATAAACCCATGCTACCTCACATTCTGGAGGTCATACTCCTCTAGATACTCTACCAACCTTTCCTTAAGTGTGGTCTCCATGAGCTTGCACATGATTGATGTCAGACTAACTGGTCTCTAATTCCTAGGGTCATTCTTGGGACTGCTCTTATAGAGAGGCACCATGTGTGTTATTCTCCAGTCCTGTGGCACCATACCTGATTCCAGTGAACTGTTGAACAGATCCACCAGTGACCCTGCAAGATTCTCTGCCATTTCCCTCAGTACCATTCGGTGTGTGCTGTCTGGGCCTAGTGATTTGTCCACCTTCAATACTAGCAGCCACCCCCTAATGCTATCCTTCCCTACAGCCACAACCATGCTACCCTTCCCCCTGCTCCTCTTCTCCCCCTTGCAGGCACCTGTCCATCTTTCTCCCTGGTGAAGATGGAACAGAAGTATTCATTCAGTATGTCTGCTTTTCCTGTTCTCCTCCACTCACTCATCCTTTTTCTGAAGCCTACAAATTCAATCCTTCTTGTCCCTTTTCTCACTTGCTGTATATAGCAAAAAAGGCCTTCTCCCCCTTCTTAATTCCCTCAGCTATCTGCAGTTCCTTCTGTGCCTTAGGCTGCCGGACTACCTTACTTGCCACACTAGCCAGCCTTAGGTAATTCTCCCTATCCACCTTTCTTTTGGTCTTTCTGAATTTGCTATAGGCTAACCTCTTGTCTCTTACCACCTGTGTGATCTCAGAACTGAGCCAGTTGGGTGCTTTGGCCCTTGAGGTCTTTCCCTTGAGCCTAACATACTCCTCTGTGGCAACCCTTATTCCATCCTTAAAGAGGAATTCTAATCTTCAGGATTTTGTTAATTTCTGAAAGCCCGAAACAAGCTAATTTGAGTGCACTAACGTACTTACCTGTAAGTCTTAGCAGTCGAGAGTTATTCTATATAAATGAGCCTATAACTAAGAGCTGGGGACAGCCATATGTTTTAGGCTTCTGACAAGCAATGATGTCACCATAGTCTTGGCCTTGCTTTGACTGCAGATAATCCAATAGGTTAAATAGGAAGTTGTCGGTTTCATTAAGTGTGTTTTAAGTAGTTATGACAACACTTTCTACATTTATAATAATTGTTTCGTATGTGCATTGAAACTAGTGAGTTATCACCTTTACATTTCAAACTGTTAGTAAAATAATCCAATAGAATTCTAGTATTGTTATGTTAGAAAATCAAATTCAGTCCAAAGTATTTCAATAAGGAACTGTTACACTTTTACCAAAAGAAGTAAAATACTATTTTCATAACACATATCAAGTTATGCATGTTTTAACACTTCTGTCCATCAGTGTGTTTTTACAATTAATGAACAAATACTAGTGATTCATCTTTTTCTTTTCAAATCAAATAGGGATAGTAAGAGAATAATATTTGCAGAATCATACCAAATGCTCATGTTGTTTGTACTATCTTTGTCTAGGAAAGGCACACTGAGCTATTGCTTGTTCCCAGGTGTGATTTGGGAGGACTGGGAGGTTAAGTGTCTTGCTCTGAGTCGCACAATATTAAAGTAGAGCATATCAGAACCAAGCCCTCTCTGATGATCTTTGACAATGCTGTGAGCTGCTGTAGTCTCTTTTTTGGCTGCCACCCCCCATCCTCTCACCCTTCCTCCCTGATATCTTCTAAGTTTCTAAAATGATTACTTGTATGTGTTATTCATGTATCCTATTTACCGTGATGCCGTACCTGAACTGATGAATATGGTTGTTTGCTCTCTTTAATGTTGTATGCCCTTGTTTAACATGTTTAACATGTATGTACTCCCCTGATGTGGAACCTTTGTAAAAGAGCCTCGGCTCAAAGGAAATTGTAATCCTAGATCTAGAAAAACAAAAATAAAACCTGTTCTACTTGATGAACCGAGCTTGTTCATGGCTCTTAGGTTTAACCTTTATGCTATATTGGCAACTGATTATCAAAAACTACATATTTCAATTGTGGCCCCACGGTGCCAGGCCAGTAGGTATTGGGCCATATGTGTATCTTGTAGACCTGAATTCACACTCAAAACCCATGAATGTAGGAGAACAGGCTGTAAGACACAGAATGTAAAAAAGAAAGTTGGAAGGTGGTGCTGTGGCAGCCCCAGAAATTTGTACTAACTTGAACACAGCTAGGGTCTATAAATCCTGATACTGTGCTCCATATCTATTGGCACCAAACCGTCAGCCTTGAAATATGTAGTTTTTGATTATCAGCTGGCAGTACAGCCTACGGGTTAGAGCAGTGAGCTGTGAACAAGGTTGGTTCATCCAACAGAACTGGTTTTGATTCCAACATGCTCTTCTTGCATAATGTATGACCCTGAGCAAATCACGTAACCTTCCTGTGCTCCCAAAACACACCTGGAAACTAGTTTTAGCTTAGTGTTCCTTTCCTGGACAAAGATTGTTAAAGAAAAATCTGTAAACATTGGTTATGATTCTACAAATATTATTCTCTTTCTATCCAGATTTGACTTAAAAAGAAAAAGATGTGTCACTATTATTTGTTTATTAATTGCTAAAACACACTGAGGGATGACAGTGTTAAAACATGCATAATTTGAAATGTGCTATTAAAAGTAGAGGTGTGCTGAACCTCAGGGGATGAAACCAAGCCATTCTGACACATACAGATTGGTTGCATGAGGCCTGAGCTGAACCTTGCCAGCTTGACTCAGATCTCCAACTTTGTTTCCTTCTTGTTGAGCTGCTGCCTGTCATGTGACAAGTGAAAGCTCATCAGTTGGCAGTTCAATTGAAGATATACTCTGGTTTGCACATGCACAAACTGGAGTATAGCTGGAATAGCTCTCCTCCTTAGCACCATTTGAATTGAGCCACCAAGGAGAGAGGAGCTCTTTCAGTTGAGTGAGTGAGTGGTTGAGTGGGAAGGGAAGGATCTCTGACCATGGTTGGAGACAAGTGTGTGGAGGAGATGGGCACTTTGTGAGCACTCAATACAAAAGGAAAAATGAGCATAAAAATTAAAAAACACAACAAAAACAACAGCAAAACACTGAGAGGGTTGGGTGGGGACTCGGGAGGGATATGTGTCAGGGACTGGGGAGCAGAGGAGGGAGGCTCCAAGCGGCCATGCAGACAGGAAGGGAAGGATCTTGCCTGGAACAGTTTCCTCCCACACCACCAATGAAACAGAGTGTCAGAAAACTTAAAAAAAAAATTGAGAGGGTCGGGATTTGGGTCAGGGAATAACTGTGTGTGTGTGTGTGTGTGTGTGTGTGTGTGTGTGTGTAGGGGGGCAGATGTGCTGCAGACTTGCAAGACTTGTGTGCTATGAAAGAGCTTGGTGGGACATCCAGCAGCAGACAATTCCAAATTTCCTAGTGCCTACATTTACATACTGTGTGACTTGAAGCAAGTCAGTTAACCTCCACAATGTTCCTGGGTAACCCCTGAATAACAGGCACCTGTGCCTAGTGGGCCTAAGCTGCGAGAGCATTGACTGAGTTTATTCAGCTCAGCAGGGATACTGGACTGGCATACTGTGAGATGCTGGCTGAGGATGTCACAGTGTAACCACCCCAAAGAGCAGTGTCACGGCCATTTTCCACATAAACAGGAGTCAGGATGTACCATTTTTTTTGTGTAGTCCTGTCAAATAATGTCTTGCATGTTCCATCACATGAAATATTTAGGAGTGAGGGAGCAGCCCAGCAGTTGAGTAGCCTCTGTCTGCGCAGTGTTACCAGCCATTTCCCACACAAGTAGGAGATGGGACAGGATAACCATATCTTTTTTTGTGTAGTTCTGTCAAATAAATGCTTGTGTCATGTGTGAAACATTTTAGGGATGGGGCAGCCCAGCAGTTGAGTAGCCTCTGTCTGCACAGTGTCACCAGCCATTTCCCATAAAAGCAAGAATCAGGAAAGGAGTACCATTTTTTTGTGGCATGGTCCTGTCAAATAAAGGCTTCTGTCATGTATGTAACATTTTGGAGGGAGAGGGCAGCCCAGCAGTTGAGTAGCCTCTGTCTACACAGTGCCACCAGCCATTTCCCACAAAAGCAGGAGTCAGGACAGGAGGACCATATTTTTTTTGTGTAGTCCTGTCAAATAAGGGCTTGTGTCACATGTGAAATGCTTTGGGGAGGGGGCAGCCCAGTAATTGAATAGCCTCTGTCTGCACAGTTTCACCAGCCATTTCCCACACAAGTAGGAGTCAGGACAGGAGGACTATATTTTTTTTTGGTGTAGTGCTATCAAATAAAGGCTTGCATCATGTATGAAACATTTTGGAGGGGAGGCAGCTCTTGGCATTTGCATAGTATCCCCAACTTGTAGTCTTGCCAGTTAACCAGTTTATATTCCTTGCCGTGACATGCACTAACTACTCATCATCATTGCCACCTAGAGTATTTCCTCAAGGTGACCGAGGAAGGTAGTATGGTTAGGTACTGATTTTTTTTTTCTTGGAAGGGAACTGGCTTCAGTAGTGATCAACAACTGTTATTAAATAATAATGAAAGGAGGAGGCCTGTGAAACAAGTTTCCAAGACAAAGCAGTTCAGAAGGAACAAAAGGCCATAAACAAAAATGTGTTTCTTCTACTGTAGGAGGTGCATCCTCTTCTTTAACTAATAAAGCTTCCTCATGCTCTGACTCCTTGCATTCTGAGATTCCACCATGTTTGTCTGCTGCTGCAGGTGATACCCAATTAACAAATACAGACAATGTAAAAAGCAGCAAGAAAGGCTGAGGTACTAAACCAGCAACTAAAAAAAGTAGATTTGCCAAAGGTACAGTTATAATAAAAATAAAGGCAGTTGCAGGCCTTACATGTAGTGGAAAGGAAAGGATACACATACATACATGCATATGTTGTGCCACTTTCTCAAGATTCTACCCTTTCTTGTTCTTCAGAGTCCGACCATGTGAATGGCAATGGCAACAAGTACATTCTTGAAAGCGAGGCAGTGCATGATGGGGACTCTGATGATGAGGGCTCGGAAACAGAGGAACCTGTGAGTTGCCAAACCAAACAACCAGGGGAATGGTCATTAGGGGCCAATGAAACCTAAAATGAAGTTATGCCTGGCTTGTCTGTCTCCTCTGCTGAGGTCAGGCCTCACACCCAATCATCCAGTGAGGACATTGAGGAAACTCATCAAAATCTAGAAATTAATGTCATATGCTGTCCCAGGACTGAATGAGTTTTTCCAACTTTCTCCATTTTTATAATTGGTATTTTTCAATAATTATGTACATTTATATATTAATATGTAGATTGGTATATGCATATATATGTGTGCTTTTACAGGTATTGCATTGGAATTAGTTATTGTGATACCTACATTTTAATGGTAGTGTTATATGATATTTAATTTCAGGGGATGTTTGGAATTGTATTTAAAAGGGTGGAGAGCACATTACCTTTAAACTTTACCTTTAAGTAACATATATAAGGTGTATTACCCCCTACTACCATAGCCTTGAAAAAGCGTAATTGTGACGCTAAAACGTTCGGCTCTGTGGGGAGGGGCAGCATGTATTTCATTTGCTGGCTGACCTGCCTATTTTTGGAATAAAAGGCTTTTATCCTGCTACATCTTGGTGAATTTCTTATCTGAAGTTGACAGCGATGAGGTGCTGACCTACAAAAACATTTTGTGAGTACCATTGATTTGGTTTTGGCCCCATTATTGGTGTTTGTAGCCACCTGCTTTGTCTTGTGGTCTATGATTGTGATTTGGCATGCTCATCTAACTGTCGGCCTGTTCTAAATGTTTTAACAAGTTTAACAAGGTCAGGAAACTCTTTTGTCTCAACATGTCAAATGACAATGTTTTTGGAGGCAGTAATAATGCCCCTCCCCAGCAGGTAGTTTCCAGTACATTTATTGAGTCATTATTTGTTCAGAAAGATGCTATAAATCCCTTTTTACAAGTGCAAAATGATACCTATATTCATAGACCACAGAATGTTTTGGAAGAGCTGAACGCACCTTTGGATATCAAAAAAGCTTTCATTTTGTTACAAAGGACAGCTTAAAAGCACGCAGCCTTTACTGGCAGAGGGTATCATTGACAGCATACTTGGCAGTTAATAGAATGCCGCAGGGCTTACGATGGACTATTAAACCAGCATTTGGTGGTACTAGACAGCAGTTCATTATGGGATGGCAGCAACATCTTTTAAAGTCTACTATTGGGTTGATTGAATATATTTTAAAAGAGGCAGAAACAGTGGAACAGGAGATCAATTTGGAATTAATTGAAAGAGAAAAAGTGGTTTTGTCTTTCTCTGACCACATAGAATATGCACAGTATCGGAGACAATTGGAAAAAAATATTAAGAAACAGGACATAAGAATTGAAAGAGTTAAAATCAGTAAATTTGAACAGGACAAAAGAGATTATGAAGATGGAAGGATTTTTGAGTAGAACGGAATTAAGAAACCAGTTAAATCAATATTAAAGAAACAGTCCGTGTTTGTCAATGATAGATCATCACATTCAGATGTATTTACAAGTGGTTCTGAACTTGATATTACAACTCCTTTTTTGGATCACAGTCAGGAAGGTATTCCTTCGAATCAAGAAGCGTACAGAGCACAACAAGAAGTGCTGGTTTCAAAATTAGTGCCAAATGTGGAGACACAGACTCAAACTTCCACTCCTTACCCGTACTCCCACCCCATCCTCATTCACATCCCTCACACAGTCTCAGATTGGCTTTAATACCTGCACGGGATTTTCCAGCACGGCAGTTGAGATGCAGTCTGAGATTTACTCAGTTTCAAGAAGATGTGTACGGAGAGGTACACGAGGGAGGGGGAGGAAGAATGAGAGAAAACAGAGGGGGCAGGAGAATGTATCAGCGATGGGGGAGAGGGAATTATTGCAGACACAAATGGAGATATTAAGTAGTGATGGACAAGTGATTGCTATTAACATTTCTGATCACATACTTACTGAGTTTGAAAGGAAGGTATTGCAGAAAGGACTCTCATTTGTTCCTACATTTAATTTAAACAAATTTGAAACAGTAGTGGATTTTTATAAATTCACTAGAAACCTTAATTTAAAGGTGTTTTTTCATGATGAGAATCAAGAGCGCACAGTACATGACTTGGGTGATAATAATGATGAGAACAGTCAGGCTAATTATGTTTCTGTCTTTAAGAAGAAATCAACTTTTTTTCCTCCACAGAATGTGGCAGTTATGGTGTTTGAAAAAGCTTATATTCAGGATCTGGAAAATTTAATATTGCCACCACTAAATATTATAATTGTACAGCAGAGGAAAATGTAATAATTCGTGCTTTAAAAAATAAAATGATCACTATAAAATCGGCTGACAAAGGAGGATCTGTAGTGGTTATAAATACACGAGATTATGAATTGGAAATGTTACATCAGTTAAATAATGTGGATTTCTATACAGCTTTGTCTTATGATCCTGTAAATAAATTCAAACAAGAAATTGATGACATTTTGTTTGAAGCATTATTGGAAGGTTTGATCAATCGTGACATCTTTAATTTTTTGACTGTGGAACATCCAATTAAACCAGTCATATATGGACTTCCGAAAATTCATAAGTGTTTGGAGAAACCACCGTATAGACCAATAGTGGCTAGTATTGGATCATTAACAGACAATATTGCACATTTCACAGATTATCATATCAAACGTATTGCACAAAGCACCCGGTCATATTTGAGAGACACTACACAGTTCATTAATTTTCTTATGGACATTGAAATGAATCAAGAATCCAGTTTTGCAACTATGGATGTTTGTTCGTTGTACACAAACAATCCACATCAAGATGGTTTGGAAAGTTTGAGAGAAAGCTTATGTGAAAAAACATCCTACACATAGGCATTTGTTGAATTTTTGGTAACGTTAACTGAAAAGGTTCTCACTTGCAGTGCATTCATGTTTGACAAAAAAATATTTTTGCAGAAAAAAGGAACAGCTATGGGGGCAGCCATGGCCCCCAATTATGCAATTATTTATTTGTCAAAATAGCAAGAAAAAGTCATCTTTGGTACTGAGAACCCATTTTTGGAACAAATATATTTTTATAAACGCTATATAGATGATTTGTTTTTCATTTTGGAAAGTCACCACTTTGGAATTAAAGTAATTTGTTGTATATTTAGAAGAATCAAACTGCAATCTGAAATTTGAATTGAAAACAGATCCCAAAGAGATTAATTTTCTGGATTTAACAGCAATAAAAGAAAACAATGGGGACATTAGTACAAAATTATTCAGAAAAATCACTGACAGGAACAGTATTCTGCATTTTCAGAGTAGTCATCCCAAGCAAGTTACAGAAAATATTCCTATTGGGCAGTTTTTGAGATACAAATGGAATTGTTCTCGTGATGAAGATTATGAGAAAAATGCAGAGGAACTTACTAAAAGGTTTTTAGAACGAGGTTATAATATGGAAACAATTAATAGAGGATGTGAAAAAGCAGAACAGAAATGGAACGTTAAATCTGGATGCATTCAGAATATAAGAAATGAAAGACGAAAAAATATGATTTTGAAAAATACTGTACATATAAATGATGCACCTAAATTCATTACTACTTTTACTCCACAGGCCCATTTATTTAATGAAATAATTAATAAACATTGGCACACTCTTTCAGTTGAAATTTAAATTCAAAATTTAGTTCAAACTCCTCCTAGAATTGTTTATAAAAGGGGAATAAACTTAAGGGATAGTTTGGTACATAGTTATTATAGTGGAGATATGACTGTACAAGATAGAGAGAAAAAAAGTACTTTGCCAAAAGGTACTTTCCAGTGTGGAAATTGCCAGTTTTGTAAATTTATTAGAATTGGCAAAGAATTTCAACAACCTGTAACAGGGAAAAGATATGATATTAGAACCTTTGGTAATTGTAATACTTCTAATATTGTATATTTGGCTTGTTGTAAAAAATGTACTAGTTTTTATGTGGGAAAAAACACTCAGAAATTTAAAGAAAGAATAGGATAACATGTACGTAGTATAGCACATGCTGATGGTATAAGTGCCCTTTCACAGCATGTCAAATCTAAGGGGGAAGAACATCATTTTTGTTTCAAGTTATTGAAAAAGTTTTTATATGTCCTAGAGGGGGAGATTTAGATTTAAAATTGCATCAGAGAGAAACATATTGGCAGTATATTATGAAATCATATGCTGCCCAGCACTGAATGAGTTTTTCCAACTTTCTCCATTTTTATAATTAGTATTTTTCAGTAATTATGTACATTTATATATTAATATGTAGATTGGTATATGCATATCTATGTGTGCTTTTACAGGTATTGTATTGGAATTAGTTATTGTGATACCTGCATTTTAATTGTAGTGTTATTTGATATTTAATTTCAGGGGATGTTTGGTATTGTATTTAAAAGGGTGGAGAGCACATTACCTTTAAACTTTACCTTTATGTAACATATATAAGGTGTATTACCCCCTACTACCATAGCCTTGAAAAAGCATAATTGTGACGCAAAAACATTCAGCTCTGTGGGGAGGGGCAGTGTGTATTTCATTTGCTGGCTGACCTGCCTATTTTTGGAATAAAAGGCTTTTATCTTGCTACATCTTTGTGGATTTCTTATCTGAAGTTGACAGTGACAAGGTGCCGACCTACACAAACATTTTGTGAGAAATTAATATAGACATGCCAGATGATGATTCAGAAGTTGCAATGGCAGGGACAAAAATGACAAAGACATCCTCTTCCATGTGGAGTTTTTTTTTCATCTTGACCCCAAAAAACAGTATGTGTGCAACATGTTGCTTATGAAGACCTCTTTCTGCAGAGGAAGACAGGCAAGCAACCTTGTCACATCAACCTTAATAAGACACTAACAGCAGATGCATCTACTTAGTGGACCAGGAATAAGTCACAAGGTGAAAGGGAGAGGATGTAGAGATTATCACTGGTACACACACTGCTAGTCTAGCTAAATTTTTCCATATACAATGAACCCCTCAGACACCTGAGTAAGACTTTGTTTCACACCATTTATCTGCTAAGTCTGTATCAGAATCAGAAAGCTCCCCAATTGACAACAGAATGAGTTATTCTGTCTCCTTCAGCCTGTTTTACTGTGCCAGTTGCGCCTCAGTGACAGTTAATGATGCAGCAGGCTTTTGAATGGAGCACTAAATGTGACCAAAGTCATCCAGCTGCTGAACAGTTAAATAAATCAGTATCTGCAATGATTGTACTGGACATGTGCCTATTTTATATAGCTGACTGCTAGGTTTTGGGAGGTGATGAAACTTGCTGCTGCTTGATATCAGCTGCCATCTCTGACATATTTCTCCAGAAAGAATATGCCAGCTCTTTACAAGGAACTGTACCAGAAGATAAACAGTGCCTTGCAGTCATCAGCTGTTAAAGAAGTACATATAACAACAAATACGTGGATGAGTGGTCAAACAGTAGACTACATGACTGTTATCACCCACTGGGTATTATTTTCCTTATCCTCTGGCACCACCAGTGACCAAGAAAAATCCTCACAAAAAGGCTGCCCTCTGTATTACAAGCTTTGACAATGAAAGTTACACTGGTGTGAACATCTGACAGGAGCTAAAGAAACAGTTTTCAGAATGTCTTTCCCCAATGGCCTTTCCTCAGGATTTGTGGTTGCAGACAATGGAGCTAACATTGTGAAAGCATTAAAGGATGGTGACTTTCTACATTTATCATGTTTTGCACATACACTCAGTCTAGTGATACAGGACTTCCTCAATGAAGACAGGAATGTGCAGAATATGCTGGATGCTACATGTAAGATATGTGGTCACTTTAGGCATTCTGCAAAAGCTTGTAAAATGTTATGGGGACTGCAAAAACAGAATGACTTACCAATTCACCAGCTAAAGCAAGAAGTTGCCACTAAGTGGAACTCCACCTTTTACATGTTACAGAGCCTCAAAGAACATTTCAAAGCAGTGTACCAGTATACCATGGACCATGCAGTAGGTAACAGGGATATTACACTCACCTCTGGGCAGTGTAATCATATATACATATATATATATATATATATATATATATATATGTATATATATATATATATGTATATGTATATATATGTATATATATATGTATGTGTATATATATGTGTATGTGTATGTATATATATGTATATATATATGTATGTGTATATATATGTATATATATATATATATATGTATACATATGTATGTGTGTATATATGTATATATGTGTATATATGTATGTATATATATATATATATATGTATGTGTGTATATATATATATATTATATATATGCATATATGTGTGTTATATATATATGTATATATATATGTGTATATATATATATATATATATATATATATATATATATATATATATAAAGGGATATGCAGTAGTTCAGTGTGTGATAATGCATTTTATCTTGTACAGTTTTCAGTGACCTCAAGTAAACCTCCACAGTGCCGAAGGCACAGTAGAGTTACGAGAGGTCACTGGAGACTGTACAAAATAAATGCATTATCACATACTGAACCGCTGCATTCCATTTATGCAACAGGTTTAGATGTTGTGGAACATTTTGATTTTGTAGTGTAAATAATTTGTCAAAAAGGAAACGAAAATTGAATTTTATGCTGTTTTTGCTAATTATAAAAAAAACAAAATGGTATCTATAAACGAAACACCACTCATTTTGTAGATATTTTTGAGCTGAACATTTTTCGTGCTCACAGTACCATGCTATCATTTTTTGTTTTAAAGTTATTTATATTTGTTTGTCAAAAAAGTGAACAAAAAATTACATTTTCTTCTGTTTTCTTGCTAATCATATACAATATACAGGGTTTATATAAATGAAACAGTATTCATTTTGTAGATAATTTTGTGCTGAACAATTTTCGTGCTCACAGTACCATGTTATCTTTTTGTTTTAAGTTATTGACATTTAAATATGGTTAGTACTGCTTCTGAGGCCGAACATTCTAAATGAATTCTGAAGAGAACTGTGTGTGATAAATGAGCTAGTGATGTAGTTACTGTGTGAATAAATGGGTGATGATGTAGTTACTATGTGGATAAATAAATTTATTACCATAGTAGCGAGAAAATGGTTTATTCTACAGTTTTTATCCTGACCCCTGTTGCATAAATATATATATATATATATATATGTGTATACATATATATATATATATATTTATATATGTTATGTATATGTATATGTATATATATATATATATGTGAGTATATGTATATGTGTATATATGTATATGTATATATAATAAGATATACCACTCTGATGTGTCTGATTTCTGTCATACCGCCTGGTAGGCATGTGTAGCCTATCAGAGCGTCCGTATCAGCACACCTCAATGGTATATCTATCTTATAAAATGTCAAAATTGTTTTGGAGGGGGGTAAAAGTGCAGGTGTGCGTCAGCCTGATATACGCACGGTCACCTGATGGTGTTTGTCCAATACTATTGATCCCATTCATTACTTTTTTCTCACCCATTTTATAAATATATATATATATATATATATATGTATATATATATGTGTATATATATATATATATAACAGCCATTTGAGGAAGCCACATGTGAAGTGAGTGTTGACAGCACAACCATAAGTCAAGTCATTTCATTGATATGTCTTCTCATGCAGAGACTGGAAAGATTCTGGGAAACATTTGAAGAGCAAGGTCCAAGCATAGGTGTCACTCTTGCTGAAAAGCTGTCTTTGTCTTTGGAAACAGACTGCAGGATTGCCAAGATTTTGGAATCTGAACATTGTGATAGCAACAATGTTTGATCCACATTTCAAAACCAGTTTCCCAGGTCTTCTCCAATCTGGTAGCAGAGACCTCAACCATTACAAAGAACTGCTCATTAATAATGCTGCTCTACAAATCACAACAGAAACTCCAATTAGAAGTGCTGCAACTGCTGATGACAAAACATAGCCATGCTTCCTTCCAAGAAACAGATCCTACTGAAGACAGAAGCCTAAGAAAAGCCTTGCATTATGAGTCAGAACCCAGGTCCAATTTGTATGGTGCCTCCATAGACAACATTTGAGCAGGGCTGGATGACATAGAGAAAGATACTGCTGTTACTTCTCCAGTCACAAGCTACTCAGCAAGCAGTATGGCAGATGACTTCTTAAAGGATCCCAGAAAGATAAATGTTCAAGATGACCCACATCAGTATTGGCATGAAAAGGGTGTGACCTGGTAGCCACGCTGGGCTGACTGTCAGTTTGGGGGAGAGAAGAGTGTTTTAAATACATTTTAATTTTTGTATTTAAAATATCTTTATTTGTTCATTTATTAGCTAGGTTAGTGGTAGAATTAGTAGCAATAGTCAGGGGATTACAGTGAGTTATTGTTAGGAGATTAGTTTTTTTTTATTTTTAGCTAGCTTTATGTGGTTTGCGTGTCAGTGTTGTGTTATTGCTGGATTGGAGTTTTACCCAGAAAATCCTGCTTAAAGAAATAAAGTCAGGACTACATTTGCCTGACGAACAAACTAGAATTCATCATCAAGCTACCCACCCCCATTCTTCAGTGAATTTGTTGCTATCGTCATGGAGCAAGGACTCTGTCCCTACCAGGATTCGATGCTGCTGGAGTCACTGGAGCTCCAAGGAGGTGTTGGGAGCTACAGTGTTATGAATTAAGATTCAAAGTGGTAGAGGGCTTTCTGGTGTGCCTGAGTGGTCAGCCTTTCCTCAGTGAGGAGTAATTGTAGGGAGCGCTTCTGGATTCTGACCTGCTACCCGCGTGTGCTCCACTGTGTCTCTGCTGGAGGGTGGGTACAGCAGCGGTTGAGACCGGGGGAGCAGGTTGGGTTCTGTGGGACTCTCAGTCTTGTTTCCATCATGAATCAATTATTCTGAGCAGCATTCATTGGTTCTGCACATTTTCAGGGGGAGTTATCTGAGCGACTTCCATTGTGGTGGAGTCACTGAGAATTCATTGAACCTGGGAACTTGGACAGGGCTGGGGACGTATATTTCCTCATCAGTCAGCTGGAAGAATTATGCTGCCTGAAGAAAGAAGCACCCTGAAAGAACAGGACTCTGCTAGTGATTATTTTCCTCGGTAAGAAGAAACTGAGAGATTGAAGAACTGTGGGTAAAGGTGCTGTGACGCTTGGGGCGG
Organism: Neoceratodus forsteri; assembly: GCA_016271365.2. Lineage (NCBI taxonomy): Eukaryota > Metazoa > Chordata > Ceratodontiformes > Ceratodontidae > Neoceratodus > Neoceratodus forsteri. The sequence goes on from CM057458.1 coordinate 739,299,047, forward strand.
GTTGACTTTCTGATGAAAGAAGAAAACATTTCATCACATCATTTATTTATATGTATGGAGGCAGTGAGAGTTACAAAACTGTCTATATTATATAAACTACAGTAAATTCCTGAAACCTAAAGAGTGAGAGAACTTAGGATTTTGGATACTATCTTAACTTTAACCTGAGGGGTGAGAGTATCTCAGGCCCCTTTTCATAAAGACTATACTTCACTGGGCAAACTCCATAAACTTTCAGAACTTAAAATACTAACTGTCCTCAATATACTGTGGACATTAGAGCTTACACAATAATTTTCTCCCCTAAAGGAAAAGGCGGAGACTCTTTTTTTTTTTTTTAGCTTGTATTAGGTTTTGGATGGGGGGATTGTATTCTGTTTTGTAGATTGTATTATTGAGTAGATTGTGTAAGTGGTGTGTATGTGTGTGTTTTCCCTGACATGTAGATGACACTCAGCTCTACATGTCTTGCACACCTGGGCAGGAGGAAATGGTCTCAGTCTTTAACAACTGCATTGCCAAGATTCAAGACTGGCTGAGGACCAAATGGCTGAAGTTAAATCTGGACAAGACTGAAGTATTGGTGTTAGAACCTGGTCACCAGGGTGTGAAGTGCAGGTGGGTCAGGCCTTGGGAGTCTGGATCTGGGACTCCCAGCTGCTTACCTTGGATTGGGTGGAAAATCTCGGTGTGACTGCAGTTTGACCTTGAAATCACAGGTGTCAGCTGTAGTCAAAGCTTCATTTTACCATTTGAGAAATATCACCCAGATCAAACACCTGATCTCCCCTCCTGACATGCCAATTTTGGTTCACACCTTTGTGACCTCTCGCCTAGATTACGGTAATGCCCTATACCTAGGGCTACCGAGGGTAGATCTTTGCAGATTGCAGCTAGTGCAGAATGCAGTGGCCAGATTGTTGACTGGCTAATCTGCAGTGGCTGATGATAAATTGGTGGATCTCCTTCAAGATCAGTTTGCTGACCTACAAACTCCTAAACGGCCAGGGACCAAGCTACCTGCAAGAACTTCTTTGCCCCCCCATCCCTCCTACCCTCTCTGTTCCACTGATAAGGGATTGCTAGAGATTCCATGGGTTAAACTGAAGTCATCTGGGGCCAGTACATTTGCTGTTGTGGCCCCCACCCTGTGGAATTCTCTACCTCACCATGTTAGAGACTGCCAGACCATTGACCATTTCTAAGTCAAACTGAAAACATTTTTGTTTAGCCAGGCCTTTCCTGATGAGGGGATTTAATTCAGAGATTTTAGTACTGCTGATTTTAAATACGATGTTATTTTTGATAGTATGTAAAGTGCTTTGATGCCCTGAAATTTGCACTGAACAAATAAAGTATTGATTAATTGATTAAAGTGGCCCTTTACTATTTCAGTTGCCGAGCAGCAAGTGTCTATTCAGAATGAATATTTAGTGCTATGTTGTTAGTACTAGGAGGAGAAAACTCCTTCCACAAAACATTGAAATCTGAACTTTTATTAAACTAAACTGAGGTGTATTTGCAAGATACTCAGGGACACTTCCAAAACACTGCTCAGACAGTAGTGATGATGAGCCTATTGGCAGTGATGTTGAATAAGAATAGTAGTACTACTGGCCTAGTACTAATGAAAAGGAATGTCTCATTAGCCTGTCTCTCATGTCATTCATGTCCTGTCTCATGCCAGTCACCATTTTATTTCTTCCACTGAACTGCTGTTTAGCAAGCCTACAAAAGCAAGTGGCCACTATCTGACTCTGGAACTTATGAAATAATTTCACACTCACTTTTTTCTTCAATTTTTTATTTGTAAAGTTAACTTAAATTTGTTAATTACTTTACTGATTTCTGGTAGATGTCCTCCAGTTATGCACCCTATGCGCCAAGTCTCTATTTTGGATGACATCTAATGCCATTTTGACTTTTGACTGATCTGCTGCTCTTGAATTGATAGTCATCTATGAATGAGAAAAAAAAATACAAACCCTACATAAAAGTCGCTATTGTCTTTCAAATCAAAATGCTACCTTAGTCTGACTTTTCATGGCATTGTACTACAAAAAAAAAACAAAATTATAGTGTGCAGGCACATCATAAATGAGTATAAAAAGAAGTTGTCAAAACTGTGAGGGCCCATCCCTGGTAACATAAATGACAAGGTTGGCTTATCAAAAAAATAAAAAGAAAAGAAAACAGTTCAAATGAGTGGGAGGGTCCAATTCTGTGTGTGCATGCTGCTACCTTTTAAAAAAAATACCTCCTCTCAGACCATCAGCTGCCATTTTCTATGTGTTCCTGTCCTGTTACCCTCCTTCAGTCACCAAGTCACTTTTGTTAGCAGTGCACACCTTGCTTAACAGACTAAATAAGGTAGCGAGGGGTTACGTGTGTGTGTGTGTGTGTGTGTGTGTGTGTGTGTGTGTGTGTGTGTGTGTGTGTGTTATTCATTGAAATCCAGGTAAGGATTGGCACAAGTGTCTATTTTATTAGAGGTGACACAGGAGCACTGGGGTGGTTAAGTAGTGGCTTGCTCAGAGTTACACAGTATGCAAGTGGAGGTTGTGGGAAATCAAACCCAGGTCTGCTGGACTAAGTTCAGTCACAGCTCATTACTCCAACCTCTAGGCTATGCTCAACTGTTACATTGCCTTAGCCTATGTCCCTGCATTCAATGCATCTTGTTTGCTGTCATTTATTGCTAGAAATTTAGACTGCAAGCAAATGAAACTATGTGCTTATTCAACTTTAGCAATGGCTCAAAATAATATATAATTTCTTGTGACCATACAAACAGCTGGGCCTTGCTACTGTAGCTGCCATGCTATTAAACTGTTTTTATACAGAATTTAACCTGTTTTCCTTTATATTACACTTTAAAATGAAGGTACAGTCCACATTGTATGTTGAATGAATATTGGCCATGAATCCAAAACTAAAACTAGAACCAGAAGCAATACCAAGGTTGATCTGGCAAAACCTAAACCTCCCCTGTTTTGCACACCTCTAATTTAAAAAGTTTCTTCTTTCTTTTGATAAAGTTAAAAGTATGTCATATTCTTACTAAAATATTCTGGACTGAATAGTCATGGTATTTTCCAATACCTGCATAACAATACCAACATTCTACTGTATTATTTTTACTAGCAGTTTGAAATGTAAAGGTGATAACTCACTAGTTTCATTGCACATACAAAACAATTATTATAAATGTAGGAAGTGTTGTAACAACACCTTAAAACACACTTAATACAACAGTTAACTTCCTGCTTAACCTATTGGATTATCTGCAGTCAAAGCAGGGCCAAGAATGATATGACACCATTGCCTATCAGAAGCCTAAAACACATGGCTGCCCTCAGCCCTTCCTTACAGGCTGATTTACATCTAGACTGCTGAGACTTACAGATAAAGACATTGGCTCATTCAAAGTAGCTTTTTATGGGCTTTCAGACAATAACAAGTCTTGAAGATGAGAGTTCCTCCCCTTTAATATTGTATCACCTTTGGTCCACCCCATATCTGCTCTGATGCCTACCAGGTACTTCCTAAGCACCTCACCTATCTTCATGAAGTTTGCCTTCCTGAAATCTAGGATTTTGTTCTTAGTGGGGATGTTTTCCCTGCCCATATCTACCCAGAACCACATTGTGAGATGGTCATTTTCACCCAGGGGCACCTTGACCATTGTTTCTTGCATGTGATCCCCAGTCATAACATTAGATCAAGGATTGCCCCCTTCCTGGTGGGTTCTATGATGACCTGAGTCAGGAACGCACTCTACAAAACTTCTAGGATCACATGATTCCTGGAACTTGTTGTGGATGGTATGCTCCAGTCTACCTTGGGAAGGTTTAAGTCCCACACTATTACCACCTCTCCTTTCCCTGCAGCTTCCAATATTTACGAGCTCAGTTCCCTGTCCCTTTCCTCTTCCTGGTTGGGTGGTCTGCAAACCATTTCCAGCCTCACCTTTCTCTGTCTATTGGACTGTAGCTGAATCCACAATGCTTTTATCCTCCCATTCTCTGACTCTCCCTCATGCATGTTATATGCTTCCTGATATAAACCACCACCCCTCCCTTTCCCTACCACCCTGCCCTCCTGTATAGTTTATGTCATGGGATCAAAGAGGTCCCAGTCATGGTGTGGTGTGGCCCAAGTCTCAGTTACTACCGCTATGTCGACCTTCCCTTCTGCTAATAGCACCTGTTGGTTATCCATCTTGTCTTCAAGACTTCACACATTGAGAGACACCACCCTCGACATAGAATCTTAGCCTCCTTCCCTTCCCTTTCTTCTTTTCCAATTTCTTCCCTCAGTGTGCTCTCTCCACTCACCACCCCTGTTGCTAATTGATCTGCTTCCTCTCCCCTTCAACCTTTCAGTCCTCTTCTATTGGTATGAGGGGAGGTCTGTTGACCTCCACCTCCCGGAGCCTTTGGGACTGCAGGCTACCAACCCCCCCCCCCAGTAGTTTAAAATTCAATATATTGATTATGTACCACCCAGTTTGTCTCTGAGTGCCCTCGTGCCCTCTCTACTAAGGTATAGCCTGTCTGGTGAAAGAGTGTTTTATCAGATCAGGGCCCCCCAGTCCCCAGTACATGTGAATCTTTCCTCCCTGCACCATTTTCTTAGCCATTCATTGAATTCCTCTATCCTTTTCTTCCTGACTGTGCTGGACCTTGGTACTGCTATCACCTCTGAGAAAGCCAGCAATCTTACTTTCTCCCTGCAGGTCTTCCCGAATGCCATCAATCTACCTTGTACTACCTCCACCTCCTCTCCAGATAGGTTGTTGGTACCCATTTGTATAACTATGTCTGGGTTCCCTACAACATCGCTTACTATTTCCCTCATTCTTGAACACACCTTTCTTGCTGTCATCCCTGGCATGCAAACTACCCTCCTTCTTGCATTTTGGTTCCCCTACCTTTCCCAGGGAACACCCTTAATTATGGAGTCCCCTTGGATTACCACTTTCCCATCCCCTGTATCCATGTTTCCCATCTTTCCTTCCTCACCTGCGGTGCCAGCTGTTTCCCCACCTAACTGCTCCCCCTCCACCCTGGTTAACTCTCTGCCACATCCACTGGTTATGCCCCAACTTTTTCTTCATTCCCCTCTCGGCCTAGCCATGTTTCCTTTCACTTTTCTTTCCCTGCTTCCTACCCTTCCTCTCCCACCCCCAATCCTCTGCTCCACTTTGTCTGCTCCTTCTTCCCTGCCCACCTTGACTATTCCCCTTCTCTGTCATTCTACCCTTGACCCTGGATGAGCCTGACCTCATATCCCACCTCCTGATGCCCCCTCCCCAATACCAGACAGTGGTGTAAATCTATTTGTGAAAGGCACCCCTTCAAGTTTTCTCACCCCTGTTGCTATCCTCACATGCCCACCCCTTTCCCCTACCACTTAACATTTCTACATCCTTTGTTCTCTGATCCTATGAGGAAGAGATACCCTTGGATACTGGTTGATCCTCACTGCTTCCTTCCCCAGCCTGGTGCCTGTTCTCTTTTGGGCACTCCTCATCTACCTCACACTCCTCTGCCTTGATCCTCTGACTCTCCTCACCATTTTCACCAGCTCCCATCTGAGCAGTTGAGCAGTCTTACTTCTGCCCTAAGCTGATCCAGTCTCCTGCACATTGAACAGTCCCCTGCACTCCACATTGTCCTCAGGAAGACTGCTGCTCCACAGCTATTACAATTTACTACTCTCCTCCCACCATCTTGACTCCTGCACATGCTCCTACTCCCCCATATTTTCCCAGCCCAGCTTCTCCTATCTCCCAGTTATGTATCTCTGTTCATAACCTGGTGAGTGATGTTTACAGGAATCCCCAAATTCCCTCAATTTCCCCTTACTCTTCCTGCTTCCTTGATGCTTAGTACAAATGTAAGCTGACCCTAGATAGGTATCAGCTCCGATCCCCTTTCCAACCCCCTAGAGTGTACATCCAACCCCCTACAGAGGACTTCCTACCCTCCCTTTCATGATAAGCAGTTCACATCTAAGCTAACACTAGACTGGGATCAGCTGTAACCCCCTTCCAACCCCATGAAGTGTACTTCCTACCCTACCTTTTACAGTTACCTCTCCTTCCGTGATCAGCATGCCCTGCAGCCTGTGGTGCTCCCTGCAGAAGCCCTGCCAATGCCCCCAGATGCCACTGAGTCAGACACCTCACTCCTGTTTTGTGGCACTCATGCTTTGGGGTTGCACATGATTCTGGGCTGCTAAGGATTGTGGGTTCCTATAAGAACTACAGCTGCCCAATTGGCTGGCTATAGTCACATGGTCCTCTGGGACTGCCAATGGCACTAAGAATTGGCCACTAATCTCCCACCATCAGTCCACACCCTGATGACCCTAGATAGTTATCAGCTCTGATTCCCTTTCCAACCCCCTAGATTTAATGCTACGAAGTGCAAGGTAATGCACCTGGGAAACAAAAACCCAGGGGAAGAGTACACAATGGGGGGTGAGATACTAACAACAACAAAAATGGAAAGGGAACTGGGGGTAGTCATATCAGATGACTTAAAGGTGGGCAAGCAATGTGAGAGGGCAGTAAGGAGGGCTGGGGGATACTGGGATGCATAGGGAGAGGCATCACCAGTAGAAAACAGGAAGTTGTTATACTCGGTACAGACAGCTGGTGAGACCCCATCTGGAGTACTGTGTGCAGTTCTGGAGACCCAATCTCCACAAGGACATAGACAAGATGGAAGCTGTCCAGAGGAGAGCAACTAAAATGGTGCAGGGTCTGCACCGGAAGACATATGAAGAGAGGCTAAAGGAGCTTAATATATATAGCCTCGAGGAAAAGAGGGAGAGGAGGGACATGATAGAAATGTTCAAGTACCTCAAGGGAATCAACAAAGTCCAGGAGGGTAGCATCTTTCAAAAAAGAGGTGTGCAAGAACAACGGGCACAATTTGAAGGTAGAGGGGGGCAGCTCAGAGGTAATGTAAGGAATTATTTTTTCACAAAGAGGGTTATGGATGCATGGAACGGCCTTCCAGAGGAGGTTGAAGAGTCAAAAACAGTGATTGAATTCAAGCATGCATGGGACAGCCATAAGGCAATTCTAGGGGGTTGGGGTAGAAAGAAGTAGGCTGCTGGTTAACTAGGATCTGCAGCTTATCCATTAGGTAGGAAAATGGGCAGACTAGGTGGGCCAAGCGGTCCTTATCTGCCGTCAAATTCTATGTTTCTATCCTTAACAGTAAAGGATTTACATTTAACAATTAAATGCCATAAACTCAATCTCCCCAACAACAATCCACTTAACTCGGAGTCCTGCTCCCTGCTCTTTCCTCCATGCTTGACTGACATTTCACAAAATTGAGAAGACACGATGGAGCAGTCTATTCTTTTATTCAAGTGAACTAAAGCTACCCTATTTGCTGGCTGTAGTCATGTGGTCTGCTAGGACTGCCAATGGAGCCAAGTCCACCATCTTCTTTCATGAGTCGAGATTCGTCTTTCATAAGTTTTTTCATGATTCATGAAGAAGAAGGTTGAGTCATGAAAGGAGGGGGATTTTGATTTTTTTCACATTTCTTTCATGAGGTCAAATCAAAGAGCCCTAGTTATTTCATGTGCTCTCATGAATGAACTATCCATGACCAGGAATTTGTCTGTCTGTCTATCTATCCATGTTTTTTAAGGCAGACTAAGGTGCCCACCCCTAGTACCACTTAATTCTCCCCCTCCTCACCATGTCACCTGCTCCCCTTTCTTTAATATATGTGGTATCACCAGGAAGCCCACCCCTGGTGCTGCTGAACACCATCCCAACACTGGGGTGCCCAATCCCCAGTGTTGGCTTCTGTCCCCCTACAATAAATAAAGCCATCACTTGTTGATCTTTTTTTTTTTAACTTGAGAATAAAATGATGCAGTGGCACTCTGCATCCCAGCACCCCATACATCCCACACCAAGCCCCACTCAGCAACTACCTCCCCAGACCCCATTCCACACACACCTTCACTCACTGGATTATGTGCCACAATACCTTCACCCATGTTCTCAGTATGACAACAGTGGGACCTTCTTGAAATGTGAAGCTGCAGCTGGAGTTATACTGTAGACTTCAATTACAATAGCGACCCACCAATCCACTATTCTCTTTCTCTGTGTTGCTAACTCTATCTATCTGTCTGTCTATGTATCAATCTATCTATCTATCTGTCTTTCTATCCATCTGTGTCTGTATCTGTTTCTGTATGTCCATCTATCTATCTGTAATCTTAGTTTAGTGCATTAGGATTCCCATCCCCAGTACCACTTCTTCCACCCTGCTCCCCTCTAGGTCACCCATCCCCACTCCCAATTTTTGTTTGTTTTTTAAACTACTAAGCATACCAGAGTACCTACCCTTGGTACCTCTCCTCCTCCTCTCTCTCCTCTCCTCTCCTCTCTCTCCTCTCCAGGTTGCCCCTCCCTTTCTAATTATAATTTTATAATTATAATATTTTAATTATAATAGTATAACTCAATATGTAGTACAGTATCTTAAAGTATGTTAACTTAATATGTAGTATCTTCAAGTATGTTAACAATAAATGTCAGGTCTGATTTTCTTAAAGTGGCAGCAATGCTACAATCACTTCATAATAGGTATAATGTAGTTAGATTAATCAATCATGAAGTAGTTGTGTCAGCATTTAAACTACATTTGAAATCATTTAGTGGGTTTCAAGGGAAAATTAAATGTATTTGATGTATGCACTTGTTATTATGTGGGGATGTTAATCCTAATCCAGGACCAGTAGATATTGTTTTTTTTAAAAGCAGATGTGCTAAAAGTGAATACCTTTAGTATTGCACACTTCAGTATAAGAAGTATTATCTCTAAAATTAATATAGTTAGACAATTAAGCAATAATGCACATCACGGTGTGTTTTGTACTGGGATAACATCACATCTGGGGTGGTTGGGCATGAGGCCACAGGCAGAGTGTGTCCAACAGTCCCAGAAGTGACATTATCCCAGCACAACACACACCCTGGAGTGCATTATTGCTATTATACAATGGCTTGTTTTGTTCTAAGATAAAGAAAATATGAAACTATGTTTAACATATTTATTTTCTTTTACTTTTTTTGCTAGGAGAGGTTACCTTTTGAAAAAAAGTCCTTTATTTCTGTGTAGTCCAGCAGATAGCACTGCCTGTACATAGTTGTGTGGATTCCCTTTTCAATCTCTCTTTGTGGCTGAATTTGTGACCCCCTGTACCCTCTTGATCTGGTGCTGTTTCTCCCTCCTGTTCTGTCACACAGACACATTGTTTACAGAGGGAGTCTGCACCAACTTAAGGTGTATTTTTTTTAAATAGTTTATCTGAATGCCATAAACAGTCAGGATAGGCAGAAGGAGCTATGTGTATACTTCCAGTTTTCCATTCCCATTGGTAAGTGTACTTGGATCAAGTATTGAAAGTATTTCTTTAACATGCTGTTTTTGCTGCAAAAACTGTTTTAATTGGTTTGTATAGCTGCTTAGTGCAGTTGTTGGAAAAGGGCTGTTTTTTTTTATTGTCACAAAGTGAGCAGTATCTGTGGACTGCCCAACCAGCATTTATGGTCTCCGTGGTCACTTAAGCCAGTGAGCTCGTGTAAGAAAGGGGCATAACAATGTCCTGCTTCAGCTTGTGAGCTTTTTGAGCAATGAATGCTAGAATGAAGAGTGGCTTGGTGGGAGGGAGGTTCGCAGTTTTAACAGTAAAGGGAGGGAACACTGAGTCACTGGACTCGGAAATGGCTTTGAGTGGGAATGGCTTGTGTGTGCTGGCCAGTGGGGATCACTGAAGCAGGCTGTGTGGCGTGATCCTCATAACAGTTGATATGGTCATCTCTGTACTGGGACTGAACCCATGATGTTGTACTGGGATAACATCAGGGGTTCAGTCCTAGACTGACCAATCAGAGGCCAGCATTCTTTCTTGCCATTGTATAATGGACAATACTAACAAACCCAGATTTTCTGGTGCCGTCTGAGATCTGGTTAAATAGTAGAATAATAAACTGCTTTATAAATATTCCTGGTAATGATCTTTGGAGGAGGGACAGAACCGGGTGGGTGGTATTTATTGAAAATCACTGTTTCAAACAAATCTGACTAATTTAACCAGAATGGATGGTCAATTAGAATTGATAACTTTGGAAATAAAATTGTCTTATGTCCAACCTTTCCTGCTAGTGGGATTTTATCACCCCCAGAATGCCCATGTGCAACTTTTAATGATTTACTTGATGCGCTTTTTCCCTTCAAGGATAGTCATGAGATATTATTAATTGGTAATTTTAATATCAAATGGAATTTGGTGAAACAAAATACAAACTTTAGGACTAAAACAACTAATTAAAGAAGCTACTAGAATCAATATTAAAGCTCCCACAGCTTCCACTACTCTGGATCTCATAATTAGTTCCAGCACTCATAGTTAAAAGATTTCAGAGGTTGTTCCAGATTCATTTAATGATTACCAGGGAATCATTTGTGTCAAACTTGAAATAATCTATGGGACCCAACTTTGTTTATTACCAATCTTGGAAATTCTTTAATTATCCAGCTTTTATGATAGATTTAGAAAACATCAGTTGGGATAGGCTCTTTCTTATCCCTTATATAAATGAAGCCTGTGCATATTGATGAGAGGAATATAAATAAATATGTGATAAACATGCTCCATAAAAAAGGAGGTTGTTAAAATTTGGTAATACACCCAGGTATAACAAGGATTTGTATAAATTTAAGTGTACCAGGGATAATTGTTGGAGAAAGGCAAAAAAAAAAAATCTGCATTAGACTGGACTAAATACAGACAGGCCAGAAATGTCTATATCAAAGAGATAAAGAAAGCTAAACAAAAGTACTACAAAGCTACATTTCTGACAACTTTAGACTCTAGGTCACAAGACATTTGGGGGCCAGTGCATAGACTGCAAGTAGCAGATAGTACGAGATTACCAAATTCCTTTCTTGTAGATAAATGGAAGGTTATATTATGCCCCGAAGCAACCAACTGTTTCAATAATTTTTTTTACAAATATGGGGAGGGATGCATTGCACACAATAATTAAATCTCCAAGAAACACCCCATTTGTCCACTGAAACAAAGTTAAATAGTACCGATAATTTTTTTTTCATGAAATAAAAGAAATATCAGTTTTAAATGAAACCCCCATAAAGCAGTTGGACTGGATGGGATACCTAAGGTACTTTTGAAATATGCTGCTCCAGTCCTAGCAGGCCCCTTGGCATATGTTTTCAATTTATCTCTCCAAACAAGTAAATTTCCTACAGAATGGGAAAGGGACAAAGTTATTCCTATATATAAATCTGGAGAAAAGACTGATATTAAAATTTACAGGCCTATATTTCTTGTTTCAAAAGTATCTAAAGTTTTCCTGAAATTGGTTAGTAGGCAGTTAAATTTGTATATTTATTTGAATCTATGATTACATGTACCTTTGAGCCAAGGCTCTTTTACAAAGGTCCCACATCGGATGAGGTACACTTCAAACAAGACATTGAATGGCAGTGGGTTACAGGCAGTTACATACAGTTTTATTCATTCAATACAGTGGCAAAAATGCCAGAAGGAGGTTTGGTAACAGGGTTAACACAGTATGGAAGCGAGACACACTAGTGGGGTGCGACCATGTGCACTTGTGAAAAATCAATTGCTACAAGGGAGTAGGGAAGGTGGGTGGGAGGAGGGGAGGATGAGTGGGTGCATGGGAGAGGGAGTTGAGGGGGAGAGGTTTAAGTGCTAGGTGGAAAGAGCAAAGAGGAGAGGGGAAAACAATTAGGAAGGACAGTCACAGGAGCTAGATGCAGACAGTATGTGATGAAGACTGGATTTGAATGGACAAAGCTTTGGCATTGAGGTGATGTCAATGTTGAGACCATTGAACCAGCTGGGAGCTCTGTGGGCAAAAGATCTTTGCCCTTGTGTGGTTCAGAAATGTGGGATATGAACTAGTTGGGATTCAGAGTTCCTGGTGATGCAAGTAGTTCACGCTGAGCAGAGAAGAGCTTGGGCACCTGGGGGAGCAAGGTCTAGTGTTATTTTCTTTGCCATAAGGCAGGTTTGGTACTTGATCCAGTTTGAAAGTTAAAGCCACCCAGTCTGTACATAGAGATCACACATGTGGGGAGTGGATGGGTGCTAGCTATGAGATGGCAAGCTTTGTTTAGTGCAATGGATATGTGCCTGAGGGTGGTGGCAGAGATAGAGTCATAGATGATCAGGCCATAGTCAATTATTGTGATTACTGAGCTCTGTACTACAATCCTTAAGGCATCTGAGGTAAGGCATTGCCTGTGCCTGAAGAGTAGGCCAATGTGAGTGTTGGCAGCCTTAGCAATGTTGTCAATGTGCGTAGCATATGATAGGTTACAATCAATGGTAACTCCTAGATATTTAAAGGATTGAACCTGTTCAAGGGTTGCACCGAGGCAGCTTTTGATCATGATGGGATTGAGTCTGTGTTTGTTGTGCAGGTTGCAGAAGAGCATGGACTTGGTTTCTTTTATAGTTGAGAACCAATTCATGTGAACCAAACCAAGTTTCAATCGAGGTGATGGAAAACTGTAGATTCTTTTAAAGGTGGCCCTTTGAGTGGAGAGGATGACGGCATCATCAGCATAGAGGAGGATTTGTGCAGGACATGATTGTGGAAGATCATTCAGAAAGAGGCTAAAAAGAAGTGGCCCAAGAATGGAGCCTTGAGGAACTCCTGATTGAACAGGACATACATCTAAGAGAACATCAGCTACTTTCACTCTTTGGGAGTGATTCTCCAAGTAGCCCTTGAACCAGGTAGTGGACTCAGGTGAGAGCCCAGAAGAATGTAGCTGTGTGATTAATAGTTTATGCTGTACAGTGTCAAAAGCCTTGGTCAGGTCTAAGAAGACCGACCTGGTTAGGAAGCTGTTGTCCAAAGAGCTGTGGATAGCACCGGTAAATTCAAGGAGGGCTGATGTCGTACTGTGACCTGTACAGAATCCATGTTGTTGGGGGCTGAGGATGTTGTGTTTATCCAGGTATTCCATTAGCTGGTCAGATACCATACATTCAATGGTCTTGGGTGGGGGAGTATGGAGATAGGCCGGTAGTTCACATGCAGGTCCTTGTCCCCACTTTTGTGGCCTGGGGTTACTGTGGCTGATTACTGTCTGTTGGGGAGCTGGCTGAGGGAGAGGTTGAAAATTTTTGTTAGTGGAAGTAGTACTTCTTCAAGGGTGAGGGACACCAGCTTGAGGTTGAGTGAGTCCCCACTAGTTCTGGATTTGGCGATTGCATTAGAGATGTATTTATGGACCTCATGCTCCCTGATTTCCTTAAAGTAGAATGGTGGGTGGTTGGAGGGAAGGGGTTGTGGGCTGGGGGTAGGAGAAGGAGGGTGGTCATCATTGAAGAAGACTGAAGGGAGAACACTACTGAGGTCAGAGAATGCAGTATTGAAAGTATTTGCAATTGTGGTAGGGTTGAGATTTATGCCACCATCAATGACCACAATAGTAGGTGAGATTTTTGGCTGCTTCCCAGTTACTTCTTTAAGATTGTCCCAGAAGGATTTCCCTTTCCCCCAGGTGTTCATGAGGGTATCTCTGTAGTATGCATTTTTCTTCTGGCATATTGATTTAGTGCAGTCGTTTCACATCCATTTGTAGTTCTGAATATCAGCTTGATTGCCAGTGGCCCGTACCTGAAGCCAGAGGCGGTCCCTTGCTTTCAGATCAGTAAATAGCTCAGCACAGAGCTAAGGATTGCAAAGGCCTATGATTTTATGCCTTTTAAAAGGGGCATAGGTGTCACAGGCAGCATTGAAGGAGTTTGTGAAGAAATCCAAGGCTGAGCTGACATCAGAAGCATTGAATATAGGAGACCAGTCGAATTGTCAGAGGTGGGATTTGAGGTGTTTCAACCGACCACGTGGGAGGACTCTACTATTGATTAATTTAGGGGGGGCTTGCAGAATTTATTTGACCATTTGCAGATGACAGGGCAATGGTCACTTAGTGTATCTGGAAGGACAGAAACATCTGAGATGTGGGAGGGTTGGCTGGTCAGTATCCAGTCCAGGAGAGTGCTTGCACCAGTTTTATAATTATGTCTGGTGGGGGGGACTACCAGTTGTACCATGCTGGCTGCTGAGATGGCATCCTTGAGGACCCCCATGTCAGCAGCTAGCCAACTGATGTTAAAAATCACCCATTAGGCTCAACTCTGAGTCAGGGGCTTGGGCATGGATGAGGTCCAAGACTGAGTTGAGGCCTTTACCTTGTTCTTTTGGAGGAATGTAAACAGCAGTGACAGTCAGTGCTTTGTTGTGAGCCCCCAACAGAATTTTAATAGGTAGGATTTGCGTAGAAGAAACTGAGAGGGGGGAAGGTTAGCAATGACCCAGGAGGGTGTCTTTGAGATATATAGCACAGCCTTCCCCTCTTTCTGTACTCCTGTCAAGTCTGAAGACTTTGTACCCTGGCAGGGAAATAGCCATGTCTGGAATTTTGGGGGATAGCCAGGTTTCAATGATTGCAAGGATATCAGGGTTCTGTTAATTAATGAAAAATTGCAGGGCATCAAGTTTAGGCTGGAGGCTGCAGATGTTGAAAGATGCAAGGGTGAGAGGCCCAGGGTGCCTCGATTGATGGCTGGAGCAAGGAATTTTAGGCCCAGGATTTAGCTGAACATTCCCAAACAGCAGCAGCAGGAGTAGCAGAAGCCTCAGAATGCACCATCTTAATTGTTTTAAGGCAGATTTGTTTACCCATTTCATGCGCAGTCTATTGCAGTGATTCTGTCTTAGGTTCCAATGTGAAGTAATATGAGCCAGTGTTGAGAACGCAACAGGTGAACATACTCCACCCTATCATTTTTTTTCAGGTGTTGCCAGCCATCCCCAGAGGAGAATGGGAGAGTATAGACAAGTTCAGTTGGAAGGGTACCAGAGTGGGTGTAGATAAGGTCAATCCTGTAGCCTAGAGGAAGAGAGGGGTATCTAGCTCCAGGCAGGAAAAACAGTGGTAGCAGGGAGCAAAAGAGAATGAGACAAAGAGGCAGAAGGGGCAGAGCCATAGTGCTCAGAGGATGTGTAGAGATAACCAAGAGGGTCTATAGGGCAAGAGCCAACCATGGAGGTGAAGCAAGAAGAGAGAGAGAGAAAGAGAGGGGGGAGCTGCGAGGGGGGGAGGTCCCAAGTAAGCGAGCTCAATAAGGTTCAAGCAGGGTGGGTTCCAAGGTAGAGTGGGTGAAGCCAAAGCCTATTTAATAAAGGTAGGATGTGAGGTGGGGGGTGGGCACAAATTTTCAGCAAATGTCAATGCAAAGTAGTATGCGCCAAAGCCCAGAGACTAAAAATCCAGTAGGAAAAAGGCAGGGCCAATCAGTGGCCAAGCAGAGTGCAGCGATTCAATTAGAGGAGGGTGGCAGCAGGTAGCAGCCTATCAGAGCCACACAGTGCTTCCCCAGAGCAGTCGGGATTCTTATCTGGCTTTGAAGGTGTCCTGGTCAGCTGGAGGATGGAGGAACTGGTAGCTGGCAGGATTAGCCACGGCTGCTCACTGGAGCCCAATCAGGGGCAGTGGATCTAGTTTAAGATATAAAATGTAGGTTAAAATAGGGCATTTTAGATAGGCCGTGGGGGTACCAAGGCAACTTGAAGATTATTGGGGCTATGTAGAGGGTAGCAAGGGAGGAAGCTCAGCTATGAAACTGTAGAGTAGATAGCAGAATAGGTACTAAACAAAGCTGATATATAAGCAGATGGTGAAAATAGGAAAATGTCTTTAAAGGGAGGGCAGGACAAGTGTTAAGCCTAACAGCTGCACTCTGTATCTTTAAGGGGAGTTGCAATCTTAGTGAGAGAGGGCGAGGAGGAAGATTGCATAGGGGCGGTGCCAAGGGTGGAGATAGAGTATTTAATAAAGGCTGGAGGTGGGGGATGGGTTGGGCACAAAAATTTAAGCAGGAAGGATACAGAAAGAGACAAAGTGAAACAGAAATTGAATTATTTGCAGGGCAAAGCTTACAACTGTGACCCAAATGGAATCTGGTCTAAACAGAAAAAAATGTATCACTTTAAATTAGTTTCAGATCCAGGGTAGATTACCACTGGATCTTAAAACATATAGAATAGTGGATGGATGAACATCCATAACAAGGCTGTGTTTCCATCGAAGGAGATGATGACATCATAGAGACCTCTAGAGCGAAGCTTGAGAGGTCTCGCTGATGTCATCAACTGCCCGAGATGGAAATGCAGCCTTAGTTGTGGATCTTCACCCATCCACTATTTTATATAGTATATGGGTTTTTTCTGTTTTGTTTTACATTATTTTCTGTCATTACTTGCTGAAAGTCCTGCTCCTGTTCCCGCTGGTGATGCTGCTTGCTCCCGTTCCCACTGGTGCTGCTGCTCACTCCCGTTCCTGCTGGTACCACTTGTGCTCGGTTCGGCTTCTCAATTTCACCTCTCCGCGTTACTTATTTTTAAAATCATGGAAAAAAAAATAGATTTTTTTCAGAAAGGGAGCCATGCATGGCTCTCTGTGTCCCAACACCAAAGTTGGTGGCTCTACTGCCTGTCGCTCGCTAAATCATGCTGCCATGTTTATTTTTATTTTCTATAGAGAGCCTTGTCTGAGCCAGTCAGGTGGTGGGAAAGGGTAAAAAGTTGTACTATTGATGTGATGTCAGAACGATAGTACAACTTTTTTGACCTTTGAACTATCCAACAACAAGATTTCAGCAGTTGCTGAAATCCATGCACAATAGACGGCACCCATATACTATAAAGAGAGCTGTAATACTTTAAAATCTACAAACCTGCAGCCTAAAAGAACTTGCACTTCAAACTACCCTTGGAGTGCAAAATTGCTGTAAACAGGCTTAGGTTCACATTTAAATTACGATTCACAGGACAATTTGGAGAGACTTTACCAGTACCACAATCAGTATGTAACATTAACTTAAAGTCCAAAAGGAACAGGAGTCACAAAGAATTAAAGAAGTGCAGCAGCCCATCAGCAGGCAGAACTGATGGTTCTGGCCAGTCAAGCTTCAGCAGCGTACCTTCGGTCTGGTGATCAGTGGGCAGTACAGTGAGGAAGGCAGCCGGTGGACAGAGGGTGCCCTGCCTGCACCTGCTCAAGGGTGAAGCTAAGGGGAGAAATCAGAAATGGCAATAGGTTATATAGCTGTAAGAGAGGGAGTATTTATAGCAGGGGTGGAGGAGTTATTCACCTCACAACAGAAAATGAACAGGCTGGAGCAGTGGTACCAGTAGCTGGACAAGGAGAACAAAGAGTAGTGAGAGGGGAACAGTTAAGAAAAGGCGTAGTGGACAAGGTCGAGAGACGCCTCACAGCAGGAGGAAATTCCAACCAGAGGGATATGGCCAAGAGAGAAAGGCAGACAGAAAGGGTATTAATTGCAAGGCATAGCTTAGGACTGAAACACAATGAAACCAGGTCTACATAGGAGAATGAGGAAAAAATTCAAGCAGGAAGGAGACAGAAAGAGACAAAGTGAAACAGAAATTGGATTATTTGTAGGGCAAAGCTCACAACTGTGACCCAAATGAAATCTGGTCTAAATAGGAAAAAAAACTATCACTTTAAACTTAGTTTCTGATCCAGGGTAGATTACCACTGGACCTTTAATCAAAGAGAGCTGTAATACTTTAAAATCTACAAATCTGCAGCCTAAAAGAACTTGCATTTCAAACTACCCTTGGAGTGCAAAATTGCTGTAAACAGGGTTAGGTTCATGTTTAAATTAAGATTCACAGGACAATTTGGAGATACTTAACCAGTACCACAATCAGTGTGTAATATTAGCTTAAAGTCCAAAAGGAACAGGAGTTGCAAAGAATTAAAGTGCAGCAGCCCATCAGCAGGCAAAGCCGATGGTTCTGGCCAGTCAAGTTTCAGCAGCATACCTTCGGTCTGGTGATCAGCCGGCAGTACAGCGAGGAAGGCATCCGGCGGACAGAGGGGGCCCACCTGGCTGCTTTCAGCAGCAGAGGCACCCGTGTCAAGGGTGAAGCTTCAGTCTGGTGATCAGCGGGCAGTACAGCGAGGAAGGCATCCGGCGGACAGAGGGGGCCTGCATGGCTGCTTTCAGCAGCAGAGGTACCCGTGTCAAGGGTGAAGCTCCAGTCTGGTGATCGGCGGACAGTACAGTGAGGAAGGCAGCCAGCGGACAGAGGGGTCCCACCTGGCTGCTTGCAGCAGCAGAGGCACCCGTTTCAAGGGTGAAGTTAAGGAGGAGAATCATCTGTTTGTTAAGTACACAACAATCAGGATTTAGAGGAGGACACAGCAATCCAACCACACTCTTTAAAATAGTAGGTAATATCCAGGAATTTATACACAGTAGGTTGATGGTGGGTGCTGTGTTCATAGATTTAACAAAAGCCTTTGATACACTTGATCATGAAATTCTATTGGAGAAATTGATGACCCTGGGTTTTTCTGATCCTGCGGTATGCTGGCTCAGAAATTAGTTGATGGATAGAATCTAGTTAATCCCTTTGAGTACCCATATTTCTGATTTTTTACCACCTACAGTTGGAGTCCCTCAGGGATCTATTGTAGGTTCTTTATTGTTCAATATGTATGCGAATTCAGTGCAAATCCCAAGTCAGCTTGCAAATTATCAAACTCTACACAGATGACACTATTCTTTATACTACAGGAAGTTCTTTATCTCAGGTACAGAAAACCCTGCAGAGATCATTAAATATACTGCAGGATTTCCTGAACCATCACAAACTAGTCCGAAATAAAAAAAAAATAATCAAAAGTAATGTTATTTGGAAATTATGAAAATCACCCTATACCCCCTGGCAATTTAGATATTGTTACCCATCTAGGGGGAGTGAGTCACATCATATAAATATTTGGGCATGTGGATTGATGAGGGGCTTAGGTGGGATGTCCACAAAGAATGCTTAATTAAAATTCTGAGCAAAAAAATGGGTGTCTTATATCTTGTAAAAAGAGACTTTCCCATGGATGTTAGACTTAGGATTGTTGAAGTTACAATATTGCATGTCATTGATTATGGGGATATCATTTATGGGAGTGCTATAGGGACAGCGTTGCATAAATTAGATACTCTGAATTACAGATTTTCAAGATTTGTGTGAAATGCACAGTGGAAAAGACACCATTATTTACTCTATAGAGATTTACATAGGATTAGGCTAGAAGATTGTAGGAAATTGCACATAATGGATATGATGTATAAAGTCCATAAAAACAGTTACCCAGTTACATTTTGGAAAAATCGGAAGTTAGGGAAGGTAGATTAAATTTGAGATCATCACAGGGACTTGAATATTGTAATCAATTGAAGACTAGTGTAGGTAGATCATCATTTACTTATAGAGGACCATTGGTTTGGAACTCTTTACCAATTCAATTTAGAATAAGTACAGGTCCACTATATTTAAGCAGTATAAAGAAATGTTTGACTCAAGAATGTCTCAAACCCCAAAGTTTCTGCCCTGATTTTGGGATAAGTTGATATTTTTAAAGTCATAGCAGTCATCGGCCTTAATGTATGTAATAATGAATGTGATTTATATGCTGCAAATTATGTATATGGATGGAATCTTATAATATTTATAATTTACCTGTTCTGCAATATATTCTGTGTGTAAGTGTTGTTAGTATTTATAACTCAGAATTTTTTTTATTGCCTATGGTATCCATTGTAAATGAGACCTGGTGCTCAATTGGGATTTGACCATGTTCATGTTTTTTTTTTCTTTTCTCGTGATTAACTTGAATAACATTTTTACTTACTTACTAATATTAGCAGACTGGGGTGCCCAAACTCTTTCCACCTCCCTCCCCTCCAATTCATCCCCTCCCACCCAAAGAAATAGGTGGTGGAACCAGGGTGCTGATTGGGACCACAGTGCTCATTCCAGCTGTTGCCAAACATAATCAGCCTGACTCTGCGGTGCCCAATCCCCAGTGTTGACTTCAGTTCCATTAAAATAAAGAAACTATCCTTGCTGATCTATTTTTTTGTTATGTCTATAAAAAATAAAATGGTCCATCGGTGATCTTACCCTCCACAGCACTCCACATGCACCCCACTCTAGCCCCCTACTGAGCACCCACCACCTCACACCCCCACATACCCTTAATCACCTGAACATGTCCCAAGATCTACATCCATTTTGTGATCAAGGACATGTCTTGCTGCTGGAACCAATGACTGCAATATCTTTTGTTCATAAGGCTGTCATTTTGTAACATTTTTACTGCAAATTTTCAACATGGCCTTTTTGGGACCCCACCTCATGAGCAAGGATGGTGAAATTATGGAAATCTATCCTGAAAGGTGGTATTGTTGTCACGGCATTAAATCACCCTTTAGGTGCGATTTGAACATTTTCATCACCTTTGGCTGGAGTTTGAGCACCCCAGTCTGCTAATATTAGATGGCTGTGTTGGAAATGTAGGATAGAAAGTAGTAAAAAACAACAAAGGTATGAACATACATTTAAATGTTTCAGCACATGCTCATAAGTTTGGTAACTTACACTATTTCTGCCCCAAATTTTCAACACAGCCATCTGTTCACACCACATTATGAATGTGACAACTGTCGTTTCTCAAACCTGGCTGAAACATGTTTAGCAAACCGGTGGAGCAAAGTGATATTTTGGCTGAGATGTGAAAATCATCACCCATTGAGTTCTTGAGATGGGTTCCGAAGAAGGCGATGTTAAAAACTGAGGGTCAAAATATTTAAAGAACAACTAAATTGTGAAGGTGCATTGACATTTTTCTATGCATGCTCACAACCTTGATAAATATTTGACATCTGTCACTGCATGAATGTACAGGGTCAGCAGGGCCCTTCAGGTCAATGTGTGGACAGAATCGTCCCTTGGCACAGTGCCCAGATGGCCCTGTGCATCTGTATCTGTTCATGCTGGTCCAAAAAGGACCTGCATGAATGAGGATATGATTCCTCTTACTCAAAAAGAAGGGAAATTATTTGCAAAAAAACTGAATTAATGCACCAGTCAGGGTTCAACTTAATGCAACAAAAGTAGTGAAATGTGGCATTAGGGTTTCCAACCCTACATCCCACTCCCCACCCCCCCACAAGCAGCGAAAGGAATACAAATTAGGGTTTTCAGTCTCCTGGTCTTGGTGAATCAGTGGTGGGGTCTTACTTGGAGTTGTCAACCCTGATGCTCACCACTCTCCTCCAGTCTGTAGCCTCTTGTTTGAAGCACAAGGTACAGAACAAAGCTAGTACCTCAAAGGTAGAGAAGTATGTCTTGCAACATGTTACCAACAAAATCCTTTGTAGCTTTCTTCATGCAGGGCCCTAGAAAAGAGATCATATCTGACCTTGTTTGATCAGGATAGTGGGTAAGCATTAGGGTTGACAGGACCAAAGAAGACCCCACCACTGATTCACCAAGGCTCAGGAGACACACAACCTTAATGTTTTTTTTTTTTCCTTTTGCTGCTTGAGGGGTGGGGTGGGGAGTTAGGGTTAGAAATCCTACCATATTTCCTTACTTTTGTTGCATTAAGTTGAAGCCTAACTGGTGCATGAATGCAGTTTTTTGCAAAGAATATTATACAGACCCAGTAGTGACTGTGTAGTAGGGTTGAATAAACCCTTTAATGTAAAACTCCAATTTTTGCACCTTAAAAACTTTCCTCCATTCAATTGATTTATAAGAAATCTGCAAACTACAGAGAAAGTGCCAGGTGCTCAGGATCCTGAACATTGGGTGGCAATCAGCTCATTTGAAGTAAAGTTACATAGGGATAACCCTCCCCCCCAAAAAATCACCAAAATTAAGACCTTTTTTGCTCAGTACGACTAAAGAACTAGTAGGATTTGAAACTTGAAAGTTGGAGGTTTGATAGTTTGGTCCAAGGTGTGTGCTTTTGCAGTTTTTATCTCCCAAACTATTGCAGTTTTTAAAACATTTAAGAAAAACTGTTCTGTTTATAGCATGTGCAGTTAAAACAATCAGCATTCTAAAAATAACTGAATTATTATGATCACATGAAATCATGTGGGCATATTACAAATATGCTGTTATTTAACAGGTGGCAGTGCCAGTTCCTTGTCTGCATATGCCATCCACAATGTTTTCTTCTGCAGGGATGGGGATACGTGTCAATATGTAGCCCCATCCCTGCTGAACATGCTGTGTATCTTTGTCATGAATTAGCGAGTGCTGCCAATACTGCCTTAAGCAGCTTCCTACATTTGAATTGGACATCAGGGTGCCCAATCCCTAGTGCCAGCTAAGTGCCTTTTTTATCTATACTGACACCTGGGTGCCCAACCCCAGTGCCAGTTCATCTCCTCCCTTTATCCCTCCAGCCTGACACCCCCCACCATGTTAATCTGCTGATACCAGGAAACCTAATTCCAGGTGTTGGGATATTCCAAACCTCCTTACCCTTCCAGATTTCTGGGTCATGAGGGGCGCCCAATCCCCAGTGCCCACAACTGTCTTGCTGACAACAGGGTGCCCAATGTTCAGTGTCAGAGATGTCAAATAATACTGTCCCACCCACTCCCCTCTATAATGTTCCCTCCACAATGCTAATAATTTCAATTTGCCAACACTGGGGTGCCCAATCCCCTGTATTGGCTAAGATAGCTTGCCTCCCCCAACCCAGCAGTCTGGGACACTGGGCTGCCCACTCTCATACCTCCATGTGTCATTTTTTTTTTTTTTTGAAATTTAAGTTTATTTTCCACAGAAATAATACAACCATAACCATAGTGTTTAGGAGACCAATCAATAAGCCTAAATCAGGCCAACCCCCCCTCCCAACTATACAAATAGTAAATAACAGACATATTGGAGTCAGAAAAGACATCTTAACATAATTATCTGTCAGTCGAGAAACCCCAGAAAAACAAATCCCACACCCCCCCTCCCCAAGGTGCACCCGCACAAAACAAAGATAACAACTTCCAAAGTCTGGATATCCACATTAACAAACCATCTATCTACTGGCCGGACCAATAAGCCTAAATACACTGAGAGAGACAGGACTATATCACTTTAAAGTCTTATATTAGAGTGACAGCAATTATGTTACATAGAATGAGGGTCCAGGGATCAGACCACAAACCTTAACCTCCTGGTAGGTAAGAAGACTGAAGTTTACCCCACCTTTTATAAAATAGGTCCATACGATACTTATAGCTGGCAATCAAACTTTCGGACTGGAGGTATGACATCAATTCTTTTAACCAATCCACAAAGGATAAAACTAATTGGTCGTTCCAGTGCCTTAAAACCAACTTTTTGACTGCCATCGATATCAGAGCCTACCTCCATGTGTCATGCTGAGATTAGGGTGCCCAGTCCCCAGTGTCAGAGCAAACAGGTTCCTTGTAAAAAAAAGGAAACCATCCTGCAATGTCTTTTTTGCCCATACCTGAAATAAAGAAAATGGTCCCTCATTCTCTGCTGACATCCCCCCACACCACCACCCCCCTCTGCACCCACACACCCCTTAGCCTGTACTTAACCAGCTCTTCAGTGCTGGACCACAAACTGAAGAAAACTCATAAGTGCTGTTTAATGAATTTCAATGTATTTTGAACTTTTCTACATAACTTGGCCATATTTTCATTTTTTTTCCCCAAAATTTTCAACATGGAATTTTTGTGACCCCAGCTCATGGACAGTTGTGGTGAAATTATGTAAATCTGACTTGAAAGGTGATTTTGTGTTTGCTACATAATATCACCTTTCAGGCTGGATTTACATAATTTCAACACAATTGTACATGAGGTAGAGTCCCGAAAAGGCCATGTTGAAAATTTCAACCAAAAATGTAATAAAATGTGCAAGTTATAAGTGTATGTTGAAATGTTTCTATGCACTGTCATAGCTTTTATCATTTTCAATATCTGACTGCAAATTTTCAACATGGCTGTTTTTTTTCACACCACCTCCTGAAAGTTACAGCTGTCACTTTTCAAATCCGGGCCAGAACATGTTTTTGCACTTATGGCATGAAATGATGTTTTAGAGGAGGTTTGATAATTGTCACCCACTGGGTTCATGAGGTGGGGGTCATAAGAGGACTAGGTTGTAAATTTAAGGTTAAAACATTAAACAACAACAAAGTTATGAAGGTATATTGTAATTGTATATGTACTGTCATAACTTTGGTAATTTTTCACATTGAAACCCCACATTTTCAGCATATCCATTTTTTCCCCACCACTTCATGAATGTGACAACTGTTGTTTTTCAAATCTTGGCCAACATCTTATTTCACTCTTCTGGCCCAGAATTAAATATTGTCCAGTATGTTATTAAATAATACCTGTCATGTTCACAAGAAGGTGACCTGAGTTTGGGTGTGAGCTCAGTAAGCCAGCTTAAGGAGCCAAGGTTAGGGGGAAGGTGCTGTAACATGCAGTACTGACCCCAGCATAAGATGGGACAGAACAGTATTCTAGCACAAACACGACAGCTTGTGGTGGGCCAGGGAACCTTCCCTCACAAGGTGTTGATGTGTTTATAGAACAAAAAAGAGGTTGCACTGGGATGGGGTGCATGGGTAAAAATAAGCATGTAGTTCAGACAAATCCTACACTCACCACCAAAGAAAAATAAAGTGGACTTTTCAATAATTTCCAAGGTGCTTCATTTTATTTTAAAGTGCCATATGCTCAGTTCCAGATGCGTTTTGGATAAGAATCCTTTATCAATGGATCCTTGGAAATTATTGAGCAGTTCACTTCATTTTTCTTTGGTGGTGAGTGCAGGATTTGTCTGAACTACTTGTTGACATGTATCTGGGCCTGATGGGTCCATGCACTGGGTCAGGACTATCTCCAGTATTTTGTTTACTTTATTTTGCACAGGTCCAAAAGGGGCCTGTGCAGATGAGGATATGCTTCTTCCATCTTTGATGAGATGTTAAACCAAGGTCCCATCTGCCTGGATTGGTGGTAGTTCAGATGGATATTAAAGATCCCATGGCACTTATCGAAAAAGAGTAGGGGAATTTCCCCGGTGTCCTGGTCAAATTTCCCTCATTCACTAAAAATACCACCAACAGCTTAATCTGGTTCAAGGTCAGTTGGCATTCATCTGTATCCCTCTCCCCAGGGTCATGCCTGAAAATAGGCAGGACTTGTCTAGTGCACATACCCGGTCAACAAAAACTAAATAAATTCTGCTATCACAAAAATCGGGGAAAATAATTGCACAAAACTATGCTTATGCAAACATTAGGGTTGAAGAATGCAAAGCGTACAAAGTAGAGAAAGGAAAAACATTAGGGTGTTGGGTCTCCAGAGCATTGGTGAATAAGTGGTGCAGTCTTCCTTGGGGTTGTGAACCCTAATGTCCAGTCTGATCCCCAACCCAAAGCCTCCTGTCAAAAGTATAAGGTACAGCTCCAAGCCAGTGCCTCATACTGATATGCTCTTCAAAAATACAGAACTATGGCTCCCCACATATTACCAACAGAATCTGTTGTAGCTTTCTTCACACAGGGCCCTGTGTGAAGAAAAGAGATCATGTCTGGTCTCATTTGTTCAGGGGAAGGGGTGAGCAATAAGGTTGACAACCCCAAGGAAGACCCCACCAGTGATTCACCAGTACTCTGGAGACCGAATAGCCTAGTGTTTTTCATTTCCCTACTTTGTGCACATCGCGTTCTTCAACCCTAATATGTGCATAAATGGTGTTTTTTGCAGTGAATATACTTATATAAATATTCTTTCCACAAAAATAAAAACAAAGACATTAAGGCTGGAGAATACAACGCACACAATGTAAGGAAATGAAAAACATGAGGGTTTTGTTTGAGTCTCAGGAAACTTTGTGAATTGGTCTAGTGGTGTTCCTAGGGATTTTCAACCCTAATGCCCACACCTTCCCCCAGCCCATAGCCTAATGTCTGAAGCACATGGTACAGCTCCATGCCAGTGTGCCATAGGAATATAATGTGGAGCCAGTCAGGATGCACATGGTAACTTGCAGTAAATGACATGTCACATAATACTGCATGACAAAAGAGTTTAATTGCCATTGAATAACACTGTAGCAGTTTTTAGAAATACTAGAAGATACTGCATTGCTTCCTGACAGTACTGCTGTACTCACATACTGTAACTTTCTTCACAAAGAGCTCTGGCAGCCCTGTATGAGGCAAGAGGTCATGTATAAACTTGTTTGCTCAGGGGGGTTGACATTAACACTCCTAACCCCAAGGAACACCATACTACCGATTTGCCAAGATTCCTGAGACTCAAAACCCTAATGTGTTTCATTTCCTTAGTTTATGTGCTTTGCATTTTTTTATCCTAATGCCTCCATTAATGGAGTCTTTTTTTTTTTTGGCAATGAATTTCCCTTTTTTTGTGATTGTGAAATCAAAAGGGACCTGCACAAAATGGAATAAGCAGATTAATGGAGGTATTTCAAGCCCTACATCACCAATCTACTAACAAGTGAAACCCTAAAGTGTCTTAATATTTGGAGTTGCACCGTTACACCTTAGTGTAGGTAATGATTAAGAAATCTCTTTCTGGGTACTGCAGATCTTGGGATGGATGGATGATTCTGTCATACCTGTAAATAAGAATATCAATGAGGTCACAAAGGATCTGCAGCTCTTAGTAGCTAACTAGGACAAACAAGTTAGTAAAAGCATAAAACAATACTTATCTGATAAAATAGGTCAGTGTCCTGCCACACCATGATTAGTGTCCTGCCATCCTTCCATGGTGTTGTCATTTTGGACCTTTAGACATAAAGGGGAAATGGTATTGTGTGAGTAAGAAAAATACCAATCACCTGGGTCAAGTGGAAAACACTTGCAGAGTTTTTTTTCCCCTTAAAGTACTGTAGGCTGTTAGTGATGGGAGTTACTGGTATTACAGCAGCAATGTGGGTTTGGGAATGGACTTAAGTCACTTGTGGAGAATAATTGGGGAAGTGGACAAGATTTAGCATTGCTGAGACCTTTCTCACCTCCCTTTGAAGAGCCATGGTTCTCCACTCATCAAGTGCAAATAGGGCAGGAGGAATTCACCAGCTGTTGCACACCCTACAGCACAGACATGAGGTCAGACTGCCAAACTGGCTGAAAGTCAGGAGGGCAGACACCTTCCCTTCCTGGCCCTACAATGGGGGAAATCCATGTGGGGCACCAAAGGTATGAGGTAAGTCCTTGGAATGGTGGATGACATGGCTGGGTGGGTGGTAGTAGTAGGGAACCTGTCGTAGTGTGGCTCCTGTATCTTGCCAGTTGCTGTTTTCCCTATTTTTCATGCCATCCCACATCTCTTGATGTGTCAGACCCTTGTAAGGGAATGCTCCCCAGCCCCCACAAAGTGTTGTCTGTGCAGCAGAACACTGTGTCATGCCTTCCTCTGCTGGGAGCTCTGGGGCACAACAGTACTAGCCTCCATTTTTGTGCTGCCCAGTTGGTTCCATGAGCGCATCTCAGAACTGGAATTATTACCACAGGAACACAGCACCCTACCTACTGGGCCAGTGGTGGCCTGAAACATACCTTTTCTTCATAGCTCCATTGTTTTTAGAGATTTGATCCCCAAATTTAAACATATTCTTTTTATGAACCCCCTTGAGGACATAACAGATGTGATTTGTAAAATACAGGCCAAAATGTCATTTTGTGGCATAAGCACAAAGACACATTTTGGGAAGGATTTAAAAAAAGCAACAACTGTCATGGTCATGAGGCAGGGTAAAAAAAAACTACATTGAAAATTTGGGGTTAAAATATTGAAAAATAGCAAAACTTCCTATCTTCATTCATAACTTTCTTGTTTGTTGACATTTCATCCCAAGTTTTCAATATAGTCTTTTTTTGATGCCTCCTCATGAACCAGGTAGATTACTTTTTTTAAACTAGCCCAAAGGGTAGTTTCAGAGAAAGACTGTCAAATCACTGTTCAGGCTGGATTTCAAAAATGTCACTTCTCTTATTCATAAGGTGGGGTAGAAGAAAAGCCATGTTGAAAATTTGATGAAAAAATATTTAAAAATGACCAGCTTATGAGTAAACATTCAAAAGGGTTTAAAAAGCCATTGACCACACTTACCTTGTTTCTGTCATTTCCTGGTCAGGACTGAAGATGCAGGACAGTCTCTTCATAGAAAGTGGGTTATGGCTTTGGATATTTTTTAAGTGAGTGAAAGGTGTTGGAATGTGTGGAGTGGTGGGTGCTAATTTGGGGTGGATGTGGGATGGTGTGGGTGTTGGAGAGTCAGGCTGGGGATAGACATCACTGAGGAACTGTTTTCTTTACTACAGGTTAAAACTGAAGCATAAAAAAAGATTTTTAAAGACAGTTTTCTTTGTTTCAGGTGTACTGATACTGGCGCTTGGGCATCCACGTGTTGATGGGCCTTTCAACAGCACTATGGCTGGACAGCATTGTGTCACTAGCTATCAATGTGAGGGGGCCTGCAGGACATTGGGGGAAACTAGGGACCCCAGGGTTTGACACCCCAGGGTAGCTAAATATTCAGAGGGATGTTAGGTGGCAGCAAAGGTTAGGCACCACTGTTTTGGTAAAATACAATGTCAGTTGTAAAATACAATAAAACTGATAAGAGCAGTGGGACTAGGCACTCACTGTCCATTTTCTATTAGATGTAGGTCAGGAGGAGGAGGATACAGCTGCCAGAATTGGACACCCATTGGCAGGTTTGCATAAAATTTAGGTCAGAACCAATCTTCTAAAGCAGGCGGCATAGTTGCCAACTGGACAGCATTCACAGGTGACAAAAGCAGTGTGAAGGAAATCACTTTCAATCACACTGTTTTTGAGAAATTCCAACTACGTTTTTGAAAAATTCCAACAATCGTTAGAACTTTAATTTTTAAACTGGGCATGTGTGAAAAATGGCACCGTTTTTAACCTGCATTTCAAAAATTACATAAGATAAACATGCCAGTTACAAAAACATGTTCCTTTGGCCAAACTCTTTCAAACCTGTAACTCTCAACTTCTATATTGTTATATTTTTGTTTTTGTTAGCTACAGGTTAGCCCCTCAAAAATCTTAATTTTAGTAACTATAGATACACCTCTGTACCTTTGCCCTTGTTGGACCAATTGCTATGACATTTGCAAGATGCAGAGATCCTGACACCAATTTCACTTCTACCCATTTTCTGGAAAATCAATTGAATGAGGACAGACTTACAAATGTGCACAAATCTGGGTTTTATTTATTTATTTCATTTTTGGTTTAATACCTTTCAGCTGAGGGGTTTATTTACAAAGGTTCCAAGTCAAAAAATAAGGACAATACCATGATTAAAGGTAATACCAGGCAGATAAGCCAGTAATTACATATAAGGTTAAACAGTTTCAGTTACAGAAGTGCTCTTGAAGAAAGAGATAAAACAGCACTCCATGAGTGAGGTACATATTTTCAGCAGTTTCAGTTTACAGCTTAAGGTCAGGGAAAATTCCTAAATTATTTGGGTACATGGAGATAAAATATACACAGTCAGAGTTGGCTTTGTCAAGAAAACAGCAGGGAAAAATAGTTATGAGGGGTGGGAGTTGGAGGAATGGAGTAGTGGGGGGAAGGAAGTACCACGGTGCAGAAAGAAGAGATATTCACAGCCAAAAGTGACTTTGACAAGGGTGCAACAGAGAGAAATAGTTTTGAGGGGTGGGAGTAGGAGCAATGGAGTGGGGAGAAGGGTGGTCAGAGGGGGTGAAATGAGGTAATAAAACAGGAGAGAGGGAGTGAGCTCAGGGGTAATACTGTGTAGTCCGAGTTTATAAGAGGCAGCAGCAGTTTTAAAGTGATTATTCAAACCTTATATATTCATTGCAAAGACCTGGGTTAGTGCACCAGTCAAGGTTCAACTTAACATCACAAAAGAACAAAAATGTGGTGCTAGGATTTCCAACCCTAACTCCTCACTCACTGAAGCAGCAAAAGGACAAGACCACACAAGCAACCACAGACAACCATCATTATGTAAGACAAACAAAATACAACTGTTTCCAGATTTGGGTTGGCATTATAGCCTAAATGTTAGAGTAATGAGCTGTGAATTAGCGTGTACATCCAGCAGACCTGGATTTGATTCCCACAACCACCACTTGCATACTGTGTGACTCTAAGCAAGTCACTTAACCACCGTAGTGCTCATGAAGTGCTTCTAAAAATAGGCACTTGTGCCTAGTGGGCCTTACCTGGTTAACAAAAGAATTGAAAAAGAAAAAGAAGACAAAAAACATCCATCACCAGGGCCCAGTACTTATGCAGCAATGGTTACTTATATGCAGTGCAAGATATGCACACCCAGTTCTGACTACAGATAGAAATTCAGGATACTCAAATCACACTACTACTTTGGCCTGCAGAGACAGCACTTCTGCAGCCACAGATATCCATGTGTAGTGCAACACATCCTCACCCACTTCAGGCTGTAGGTACAAATCCGAGGTACTCAAACTATAACACTAATTCTGTCTGAAGAAACACAAGCACTCATGGGACTAGAACTTCTGCAGCCACAGATAAACATGCACACTGCAAAACATACTGTACACACCCACTTCTGCAGTCATACTATTACATTTCTTGAAAGCATCAATGCAGTATTGATTTTTACAGTGCAACATATGGTATGCAGTTTTTCAAAGCTACTACATCAGTGCTACTGCATTTGTTTCATTCTTAAAAAATGGTATGTTGTTTGTCTTATGTGATGATGGCTGTCTGTTGTTGCTTGTGTTGTTTTTCCATTTTGTTGCCTGGGGGGGGGGAGGAGTTAAGGTTGGACAACCTAACACAATATTTCCCTCCTTTCTTGGCATTAAGTTGAACCCTAACTGGTGCATTAACACTTTTTTGCAGTGAATTTCCTTTCTTGTTGAGAAAGTTAATAAACTCAAATTACAGTACTACTCCTGCAACCACAGATACCCATGTAACTTTGCAGATACAGATAGAAATCACTGATACCCACAGTTCAGTCCACTTCTTGGTGCAGAAGTGAAGCCCTGCTTGTCTATTGTGCAGGTGTGGAATTTTTATAGGGCCCCCTACACAAATACCATACAACAGCCTTACATACTTTAGCTTGGTATATATATTAGCCATTCCATGTGTACACAGTTTGCATAGTGCACTTTGGGCCTAAAGCAAATCCCTTACCATGGCTTTACATGCAGCTTCAGAATCTAGGGAGTTTGAGCCCTATTCGGATCCTGTAGTCCAGCATTAAGTGCATACCATCACACTCATGCCCCAATTTATGTCCCAGTTTTAAATATTTATGCCCCAAATTTTCAGAAATTATATTTTAAGCCTCTGCAACATCTACAGGAGTGATAGACTTGTAATCTGCCACTAAAATGTTTTGTATGCTGTTGCAATACAAAAATACATTTTGAGGTGGAAGTGACAGTTCTCACCCACTGTGTTCATTTAATTCCTAAAAAAATAATATTGTTGAAGATTTGATGAAACAATGTAAAAAAACAGCTAGGTTATGAGTAACAGTTGTTTTGGGCTACAAAGTCCATTATTTTATGTCATGAGCTTGTCTTCTTTGATCACAGCTTCTGACAACCTAAAAAATCTTGGTTTGTGGCATAAAAATCACAGCTGGCATGAAGTAAACTTTTTAGGTTTCAATCCAATAATTCTTTGTTCACAATTCCTGATTACCAAATGTGTTTTGGTTTGCAACATAAAATTCTTAAACTGTATGAAGAATACATTTTTATATCATGAACAAAGAATGCTTTGCACTTTTTAATGTCATGAATAAAGAATCCTTTGTTCTCAGCTTTTTATGTCTCGAACAAAACATTATTTTTTCACATTTTTTATGTCACAGACAAGGAAATTCTTGGCTTGCGACATAAGAATCACAATGCTCACTAAGGTGGCAACCTAAGATTTTTGTAGTGCCCAGAAAAAATATTTCTGGGCCATTTTTCCTTAAACAAAATTACCCTTTTAGCTAGGTTCACATGTTTGTTTTTCCAAACAGCATCATTTTTATATGAGTATAGAATTTTTTTTTCCAAATTAACAAAAAAAAAAAAATTAAAAAAAACAAGATGCCAGCTGTCATTACCTAGAACATAAAAAAAAAAACATTTCTTAGGAACACAAAATTGGCTTGCAATCATAAGTTCTTTGGTTGTACCAGATAACTATCCTGAAAATCCTACTAAACATGCTCAGAAAGTCTAATTTTAAAACATTATAACTCAGGAAATTATATTTTTGTTACAAAACCTTGGAAAGGCACAAACTTGGGCCATATGATCCTTCTACCATGAAAACATCGGAACACAATTCCAAACCAATTTTCCTTCACAGGTGAGCAAGGAAATGTCAAAAAGTACATTTTTACAGTCTTTTTAAATTCTGAATCTCAAGAACTGGATGAGCAGCCCTCATGAAGCTTGCCAAGTCTTAGAAATTCTCTACCCTGACCACCATGCATGGAAATGTTTGTGCAGTTTCATCAAACAGTTCCAAGGGGGCCGGCCCATCAGTGCAGCTATTGGATTTCTGCTTGTGACACCAGCTACTGGAATCAGGAACAGACTTGGGTACAGGAAGGCTGGCTGGCTGGGGAGTGAGGGCTCGAGCGTCGGATGACTACTCACCTTCTCTTGGGAGGAGAGCAGGTAAGTGACCCAGCGCTTGCTGACCCCGGTGGGGAAAAGAGCCCTGTGGCTGACCAGATGATGGTCATAAGCTCCTGCACGATCTCAAGCAGTGCACAAACCATTCCAGCAGCATCCTGGCTAAGAATTGTGCTGGTTGCCCCACCGGTGCCTTCCCCCTTGGAGGAGAGGGACCCACCCAGTGAAGAGTTATGTCCAGATTACCCAGAGGGCTGCAGTATGGGGTGATGGGTGGCTGCATTGAGGCAGTGTTGCAGCGAGGGGCATAGGAAGGCCTGAGGGACAGACTGGCCCGGAGCAGGCGGGAGAAAAGTTAGTAAGGTGCAAAATATTAGGGTTTAGCATTAAACAGCCTGCTCAACCTTAACTATATCTGTTCTACCATTTTGTATACCTGTTGTACCACACAGCTCATATATGTACATGTATATGTGTGTGTATATATATATATATATATATATATATATATATATATATATCATGTATTTGTATATTCATTACAAAAAAAACTCTGTTAATGCATCAGTTAGGGCTGATTCCACACCGACAAAAGTGTGGAAAATTGACATTTGGGTTAACAACCCTACCACCCCATGCCCCACCCTCCACACACCAACAGGTGTCAGGGTGTACGTTGGAGTCATCGGGCCTAACTCTCACCCCGTTCTCCTGTACTGTACCACCTCAGCTTGTTCACACATGGAATGGGGTGAGAGATAGGCACGATGACCCCAACACACACCCTGATGCCTGTTGGTGTGTGGAGGCTGGGGGCTTGGGGCATGGGGTGGTAGGACTGGTAACCCTAACATTGAATTTCTATAAATCTGTCGGTCTGGAATCAACTCTAACTGATGCATTAATGGAGTTTTTTCAATGAAGATATATATCTATATGTATATATGTATATGTATATATATATATATATATATATATATATATATATATATATATTCATGTCAAAAACTCCCTTTAATGCATCAGCTAGGGTTTTTCTACAGTGACAAAAGTGAGGAAATTCGGTGTTAGGGTTGAAAACCCTAACTCAGCATTCACCACCCCCAGCATCACACACACACACACACACACACACACACACACACACACACACACATATGCAAGTAGGGGGGAGGACCAAGGCAACATGACCAATCACAGACAACCAGTAGCAGGTGACAGAAATAAAATACAATTGTCTAAATTTAGTACAAGACATCCCCACCCACCTGACCAGGTACTACATGCTCAGTGGAGATCCACAGCAAAACTGAGACCATGTACACCAAAAGTACACATCCCTGATTGCGGGTGCACACAACGTACCACACTTACAAGTTGCATACGCTTACCTAGCGATACACCACACCCCAAGAGACATGATACTGTCTTCCCCAAGTATAAAGCCACAGAAAAAAACTAAAGAGTTGGACATGTATGGTATGTCTGGTTGTTTTCAGGTATACAGCTTCCCACTGTTACGCAGTGGAGGCTGTTTGCAATACTGTGCACCACCCAGTGAGACCAAAGAGTCCATCATTAGTGAAGAACCTCAGTTAAAATGAAGCCATAACTATATACACTGTTAGTCTGTCATTTCAGCTTTGCAAAGGTTTGTACAGTGATGAGTCGCACACTTGGAGGTAGAAAATCCCCCTTCCTGTGCTACTACACCTGCTCCATCATGAATGCAAAGCTACAGAAAAAAAAACTATTTTTATATCTACAGTTCAGCTCCCTGATTGCTGGTGGTGTCCAGTTAGCACATTTATCAGAAGTATGGCATCAGCCACGTAATGGACTGTCAAACCCAAAAACACATAGTACATCCTGAGTGTGGACTGACAGCAAAAAACAGAGGGTATGGAGATAAATGGTGCACCTCACTCATTGCAAGGATAGTCAACTTAGCACTATTTAGATTTCTGTGGCATCAGACAAGCAATGTCATCCTTTTCATCAGGTACTACGTCCCCAGTAGAGAGCTATACGAAAAGTGACTCTATGTACTTCTGTTATACACCTCTATCATTGCATGAACATTCATGTTAACATGTTAATGAGTTGTGTGATGCTAGCCAGATAATTTCACACCCTGACAGACAAACCAGTTACTGCATTCTCATTATGGAAACACAGTTAAAGTAAGTCCATGGACATCAACAGCACACCTACATCACAGAACCTGTTTATCTGTGACCACCATTAGAAGTTGCACAACCTTGTACAAGGAATAGCTCCCCCCATACCTCCAGATCAAATTACGTATCTTGAGTGGAGACACACAGAAAACCCAGTACTACGCACACCACAAACAGAAACACAACATTTTAGTTAAGGCCATGCAACTCATAAGTGTAGTACATTGTGTGCACCAGCAATCAGGGATGTGTACTTTTGGTGTACATGGCCTCAGTTTTGCTGTGGATCTCCACTAAGCATGCAGTATCTCGTCAAGTGGGTGGGGATGTCTTGCACTAAATTTAGACAGTTGTATTTTATTTCTGTCACCTGCTGCTGGTTGTCTGTGATTGGTCGTGTTGTCTTGGTCCTCCCCCCTACTTGCAATAAATGGAGTTTTTTGCCATGAATTTCCTTTCTTTTTGAGAATGAGAAGTACAAATAGTACATGCAATGGCATGGTGGTAGCACCAGACACACATAGTACAATACACACACATGCAAGAACACAGTAAGTCATGTAATAGTATTGTTTGTTCTAAAGAGTGAGAAGAACACCACCTCATGCATATGCATTTGAGCTGTCAATAACTGGTGATATGAGTTGTGTCTAGGGTTGTGTTGTAGTTAGCACTCATATCTTAATCTTGAAATCATCTCTTGACAGCACACGATCAATCTGAACACACTCTGAAGAACAGTATCATGTGCAATTAACATTCCATTGACATGCATAAATCTGTTCCTGCTTTTTGTAGTACTACACTTACCATTCCTATGCCACATGACACATTGTCTGCTGGTTCTGCTCGCAAAAGTATCATGATGGACATACTATTATTATTATGAGATGATATAAAATGCTGATACTGTCTTTCTGACAATATATAGATATGACTGTGCATACCTTTCATAGTCTTTTCTCTAACATTTGTAGACACACGTTGTTAAACATACTCAATGGATAACAATGTAGTTTTGTCTTTATGATAAACACTGAATATGTCACAACTTTACAGTTTGGCCGTATGATGCACTGCTACACTCATATGCATTTCAAATTGTATGAACCTGTGGAAACCTGTTGCTGCATTGAGTTGTCTTGCAATAGCAATTGCTATGACACGTAAAATAATGTGTTCTATTAGTTATACGAAGATCATGTGTTGCGAAAACATTATGCTTGTGTGTCGCAGTATATGAACCTGTCCCTAACTACCTCTGGTTTGTCTTGTACTGCAGTTAGCATTCACATTGTATACAACCAATTATTTGTTGGAAATTACTGCACAAAGGGCCAGTGATGGCATAAGGTGATACATATGCATTTGTATCTGTATAAACTTATGTATAAGTGTTACAGCCTCAACTTTTGTTACAGTAAAGATTACTGTGAAACACAACAAAAGCATGTGGTGCAAGTGTGGCTGCGAAAGCAGTGTACTCACACCAGGTCATGTATGTGCATTGACACAGTATCAACCTGTGGATATCTGTTAATGTTACTATCACGTTACAGTTTATATCACGTTACTATCACATTACAGTTTACACTGTACTACTGTGTAAACACAAGAAAACATGTGGTAGGAGTATGGCGCTACAAGAGTCAGACTTCCACTGGCTCTGCAATGTGTATTTGATAGTGTGTCAGAAAGTACATTACTGTAATTTTTTTTTGCTCTTACACTTATTATAGGTATATCACAGAGGGAAACATGTCTCAGTGTGGCATTACTGTAAGAGTACTGTTCACACCACATCATTCATGTGCATGTAGGATTGTGTCGACATGTTGAAAACTCTTACTATTTTTTGTTTTCTTGTAGTTAACAGTGGCATGCCACCTACTAAATTATCTAGTTGTTCTCTTTCATGCACTATCATTTTGCACTCTTTGTTACTATTGTTGTAGTACATAAAATGAGACACTCTCTGTCTCACTACCACTCTCAAATATCTTGATATGTTCAATGCTCTTCTTCTGTACCTTCACTAGACACACTTTGTGAACATGAGTGCATACATATTAAAGTACCTTTGTGAACATAGTAACAACAATGCTAACAGTGTAACACATCTAGAATGGTCACCTGTTATCCTGTCAAACCTGAAACTGCACACACAATGCCCTTGGTAAGCAAAATAAGTAAAAAGGAGTGTTGTCTAGTACTATATCGAATAATAAGCAATATCCCCACAAGTTAAGAATACTACAACACAAAGTGTTTTTTACCAAAAATATTTATTTCTACTACTATTGACAATTTAGATAAATAAAAAAATAAATATAATGATTAAATAAACTCTTAGTTGGAAAATTGTGTTTTTATATACAAATATAACTTGATTAAAAACACAAACCAAAAACAAGTATAGAAAACATATGAAATTGAATTAAACCTTTGATT
The DNA here is from genome assembly GCA_016271365.2 of Neoceratodus forsteri. Lineage (NCBI taxonomy): Eukaryota > Metazoa > Chordata > Ceratodontiformes > Ceratodontidae > Neoceratodus > Neoceratodus forsteri. Next base: position 739,336,359 of record CM057458.1, read on the forward strand.
TATATAACTAAATACTCTATAAAAAATATGTTTTCTATGAAAATAAATTCTGATATATAGAAACATTTAACAAAAGGATTGGCAAAAAACAATCTTCTAATATATGCAATATGTACACCTTTCTAAGAGAGGTGTGTTGCTGCTTGAGGAAGTCCAGTCCAGAAGTTGAACGCAAATGTGGAGGTGCAGTAGAAGTGGAAGCTGATGCACCCCAGAGAGGACAAATCAGAGCAGCTGCGGAGGCTGTTCATTGTGGGTGAGGGAGGCTAGATGTTACTGGGGCAGGTGAACCAGTGCTGCTGGGCACACTGACACTTGTCGCTGTCCCCACAGGCTTGAACACAAGGTTGACAGTCACCTGCTGAGCTGTCAGGAGAGACAGCAATTTCTCCTGCCCCTCCTGCAGCACAGCATTGTCTTCTATGAGACCGTCAACCTTGTGCTCAAGCCTGTGGTAACAGTGGCAGTGACCAGTGCACCGTCTCTTGCAAGGCTGTCTTGCAAAGACAGAAAAATCATGTATTAAAATGTGATTCTCAGAATGGTGATTCTCTGCCTGTGTTGAATCTCAACAGTTTTTTCCCCTAGGAATATTTAAAATGCATGTAGATGCCTATTGTCAGCAGCATACAAGAATGTGATGCTAATGAGAAGTTCTCTCTTGTCAGTAATGCTATTATCTTTTACAACTGTGTTGTATTCTTTAAAGATACATGTAGAGCTTAATCAAATGCTGAACAATGTTTGACACTATTTAAAAAACATGATTATTATAATAAAAATAAGGCACTCCCAACAGTTATGTTAATAGTAAATGAATCACCGTCTAGGGGCATGTAGCACTCAGCTACACCTCATGCCACATTACACCCCTAGAGGGTGATTAACAGACCATTGATGTAACCCTTGCCTATGCCTTTTTGGTTAATTATACTCAAACTATGGCAAGATAAATGTATAAATTCAGTATCCTTAAACTGTTGAATTCCACCTCACTATAAGCAATCCAGTAGCGATGAATATTTCTTTGGAACACCCACAGTACAGTATATAAATCACTTGCACATGGTGTAACAATCTTGCATCATGCGAAACCCAGTGTTGCATCGCAGCACGATACTCCAATTGACACTTCGCACTGTGTTATTCACAATGAAGCGGGGTGCACCAGTATTGTATGCAAAACAAAAAAAATGCCACATGAACATACATATCCATGACCTCCTATTACTTGGTCTGGCATGTGTGGCCTATATGCAGGTGCACACTCAACTTGCACTGTGGGGGGTGGGGGGTGAAGATCCACCATAAGAAAACAGTTAGAAGATCTAGCCAGTTACACGTGATCGACATATTGCAGAGTATAAGATGCCACCTGTCATTTGTGGATCTCAACTAGAGCTTGTTTCATAACCATCGTGCGCCACACTACAATTGGTCTTACTTGTACTATATGTAAAGTAGCTCTGTTGGTACAGTGGGCTGTACCCGTTCAACTGGTAACTCGCTTTCAGTATGTTCAGTTGCCATGGTGGTCCAATGGACCCTACCATATTGCTGATCACAAGCTTTCTATATATTATAAGAGTTCTTGCTACAGTAGACTTTACGCCCCTCATCTGATCGTGGTCATGATAACTACATGTATGCCACAGCAGTCCACTGCAGTCTACTCCCTTGCACAGCAATTGGGATAATTAGCTAGAGCCAGTCAGTGTTGGCACACTAGACCTCTTACTATGGCCGATAGTGCTCTTTGTAAATGATAGATTCCCTTTTGTGTACAGCAGTACCATATTTACCACCCAACCACTGAGACCCAACACCACAATTCTCACCTAGTCTCATCAGGAATGGGTGACAGTCTACAGCAAGACACCTCCCAAACCACCCACAAACTGACACATACAGTATAGCTGTATACGTATAGATGCAAAATGTGGCCCACTGAACATGCATAAAATATCTGGCAACAGAATCCCAATATGTGAATGATTAATCCACATATTGAGACTGTGTAGTACAGTGCTGTCTGTATGCGCATTACCCCATTTCTTACACAAATAGCCACACATCTGTAATGTTAGCTAGCAATCACCACTCGTTTGGCTGACTTAGGGGTCACAACGTCCTGCATACCGCTGAAGGAGTGAGTGGGGGGGGGTGTCATGGTGGCTATTAGTGTCACAGTGGGGAATATCATACTACTGTATCACCAGGGATTATCATAGGTATCATAGGTATCATAGGTAATTTCAGAGCAAAGAAGACTTACGTCCATTGTGCTCGCTGTTAACTCTAATTATGGTAACTCCCTATTTTGTTTGATATGCAATGTTTGCCCAGTTTCCTCTTAAACTCAAATATTGTCTTACTAGTAACTACCTCTTCAGGTAAGTTATTCCACACTAGAATGACTCTAACACTAACCAGTGTCTTCTTTTCGTGGTCTTAAAATTTTACCCCTTAAGTTGCCATGAATGTGTCCTAGTGTCATATCGCTGTTCCCTTAATGTAAGTCCCAGTTTATCCCTTAGACTTGAATTTTTAAGTGCATTATACACTATACACATGTCCCCTCTCAATCGCCTATACTCCAATGTGAACATCCCCAAATCCTCCAATCTGTCCTCATAGTCCAGGTTCCTAACATCAGCTACCAACCTGGTAGCCCTCCTCTGAAACATCTCTAATCTCTTTCCATCCAACCTGAAACCAGGTGACCAGAACTATGTGCAATACTCCAACTGCGGCCTTACCAGTGCTGCAAAGAGAGGCACAATCACTTCCCTCTTCCTACTCTTTATATGTTTCTTAGTGTTGATAAGAATACCACTAGCGGACTTTATAACCTGGCTACAATGCTGATGGAACTTGAGATCACTTGTCACTTTAACACCCAAATCTCTTTCCTTCACTACTTTACCCAATATATGTCCATTTAAAAAGTAATCAGCTTTTTTATTTTTTTCCCCAAAGTGCATCACTACACATTTGTTGGTGTTAAAGGATAACTTTTTTCCCTAGCCCAACTTTCCATTTTAACCCTTACACCGCCAAGGTTTTTCTGAAAATTGCATATCCCTGCTGCCAGAGGTTTTTTCACTGGGTTTGTACACTTATCGGTTATGACGTTATTACATAATTTTTCTTAATTCCCTGGTAAACTTTTTTTTCAGGGTAGTAAGAAACTAACACAACTATAATTCAAAGTGAAAATATAACTTTTCCAACAAAGACATTTGGAGATATATATGTTTATTTAGTGAAATTTCGATTGTTTTTGCGAATTTGTATTCGCAAAAAATATTGAAATTTGTAAAAACGTTAAAATCGGTTGCATCACTGATAAAAATTGTTGTCTAAAATGTAACTAATTTTCACTTTCAGGCTACAAATTCTTTATATAAACACAAATTTCACATTGGTTTCTCACCTACAGATTATGAGAGTGACCAGAACGGACCACCTATGGTAGGGCCATGCTGGCCTATGGGGGGGGGTACCTATTGGATTATGGGGTACACGTCACAAAATCTATTAAGAAAAAGTAAGAAGTAGCCTGTTTCACATGATAGGGAAGTGAATGAGTAAATCAAGGGCCAGATTGCACCTATAGCTACCTACCCAGGGTTACATGACCAAAAACAAGATGGCTGACACCATTCAGCCATTTTCTGTGTCAAACTGCTTGTGACTCATTTATTGAGATCACTAGATCATAAAAGTGGTAAATGTCAATAGATTACACCCTTTCTTATGGCAGCAGTGGCTTGGATGAAATTTCTGATCCCTAATTTCACATTATAGACCCACTTGCAGATAGCCAGGGTGCCATACCCAACCACCCCTGGTATGTCCATGCTGGTTAATGGGGTGACCACCTATTACATTATGGGGTGCCTGCCAATAAATTCAAAAAGGAAAAGTAAAAAGTAGCCTGTTTTACATGGCAGGGAAGTGAATGAGTAAATCAAGGCCCAGATTGTACCCATAGCTACATCCCCTGGGTCGCATGACCAAAAAACAAGATGGCAGCTACCGTTTGATCATTTTCTGTATCAAACTGCTTCTCTTACACATTTATTGTGATAACTACATTATAAAAGTGGTAAATGTCAATGGATTAATCTTTTCTTACATCTGCTGGAACTTGGATGAAATTTATGATCACTAATTTTACTTTATAGACCCATCAGCATATAGCTGGGGTGCCATACCCAACCACCCCTGGTATACCCATGCTGACAAATGGGGTGTCCACCTATTGCATTATGGGTTACATACCAATAAATTGAGAAAGGAAAAGTAAGATGTAGCCTGTTTTACATGACGGGGAAGTGAATGAGTAAATCAAGGCACAGACTATACCCATATCTACATTCCCTGGGTCACATGACCAAAAACAAGATGGCAGCTACCATTTGATAATTTTCTGTATCAAACTGCTTCTGTTACATGTTTGTAGGGATAACTACATTATAAAACTGGTAAATCTCAATGGATTACAACTTTTCTTACATCTGCAGGGGCTTGGATGAAATTTCTGATCCCTAATGTCACATTACAGACCCACCTACAGATAGCTGGGGTGCCATACCCAACCACCCATGGAATGTCCATGCTGGCTAACGGGGTGTCCACCTATTGCATTATGGGGTGCATGCCAATAAATTCAAAAAGTAAAAGTAAAAAGTAGCCTGTTTTACATGAAGGGGAAGTGAATGAGTGAATCAAAGACCAGACTGTACCCATAGCTACATCCCCTGGGTCACATGACCAAAAATAAGATGTTGGCTTCCGTTCCATCATTTTCTGTATCAAACTGCTTCTGTTACACATGTATTGTGATAACTACATTATAAAAGTGGTGAATCTCAATGGATTACAACTTTTCTTACATCAGCAGGGGCTTGGATGAAATTTATGATCACTAATTTTACATTCTAGACCCACCAGCATATAGCTGGGGTGCCATACCTAACCACCCCTGGTATACCCATGCTGACCAATGGGTGTCCACCTATTGCATTATGGGTTACATACCAATAAACTGAGAAAGGAAAAGTAAGATGTATCCTGTTTTACATGAAGGGGAAGTGAATGAGTAAATCAAAGACCAGACTGTACCCATAGCTACATCCCCTGGGTCACATGACCAAAAACAAGATGGCGGATACCATTCAATCATTTTCTGTATCAAACTGCTTCTGCTACACATTTATTGTGATAACTACATTATAAAAGTGGTAAATGTCAATGGATTACACATTTTCTTACATCTGCTGGGGCTTGGATGCATTTTCTGATCTCTAATTTCACATTACAGACCCATTTGCAAATAGCCAGGGTGCCATACCAAACCACCCCTGGTATGTCCATGCTGGCCAATGGGTGTCCACCTATTGCATTATGGGGTGCATGCCAATAAATTAAAAAGTAAAAGTAAAAAGTAACCCGTTTTACATGACAGGGAAGTGAATGAGTAAATCAAGGTTCAGACTGCACCCATATCTACATCCCCTGGGTCACATGACCAAAAACAAGATGGCGGCTACCATTTGAACATTTTCTGTATCAAACTGCTTCTGTTACATGTTTTTAGGCATAACTACATTATGAAAGTGGTAAATCTCAGTGCATTACAACTTTTCTTACATCTGCAGGGGCTTGGATGAAATTTCTGATCCTTAATTTTTCATTACAGACCCAACTGCAGATAGCCGAGGTGCCATACCCAACCACCCATGGTATGTCCATGCTGGCCAACAGGGTGTCCACCTATTGCATTATGGGGTGCATGCCAATAAATTCAAAAAGGAAAAGTAAAAAGTAGCCCATTTTACGTGTCAAGGAAGGGAATGAGTAAATCAAGGCTCAGACTGTACCCATATCTACATCCCCTGGGTCACATGACCAAAAATAAGATGGCGTCTTCCATTCCATCATTTTCTGTATCAAACTGCTTCTGTTACACATGTATTGTGATAGCTACATTATAAAAGAGGTAAATCTCAATGGATTACAACTTTTCTTACATCTGCAGGGGCTTGAATGATTTTTCTGATCCTTAATTTTTCATGACAGACCCACATGCAGATAGCCGGGGTGCCATACCCAACCTCCCATGGTATGTCCATGCTGGCCAACGGGGTGTCCACCTATTGCATTATGGGGCGGATGCCAATAAATTCAAAAAATAAAAGTAAAAAGTAGCCTGTTTTACATGACAGGGAAGTAAATGAGTAAATCAATGCCCAGAATGTACCCATAGCTACATCCCCTGGGTCACATGACCAAAAACAAGATGGCGCCTACCGTTCAATCATTTTCTGTATCAAACTGCTTCTGTTACACGTTTGTAGGGATAGCTACATTATAAAAGTGGTAAATGTCAATGGATTACACCTTTTCTTACATCTGTCGGGGCTTGGATGAATTTTCTGATCCCTAATTTCACATTACAGACCCACCTGCAGATAGCCGGGGTGCAATACCCAACCACCCATGGTATGCCCATGCTGGCCAATGGGGGTGTCCACCTATTGCATTATGAGGTACATACCAATAAATTCAAAAAGTAAAAGTAAAAAGTAGCCTGTTTTACATGACAGGGAAGAGAATGAGTAAATTAAGGCCCAGACTGTACCCATAGCTACATGTCCTGCATCACATGACCAAAAACAAGATGGCGGCTACCATTTGATCATTTTCTGTATCAAACTGCTTCAGTTACACATTTATTGTGATAACTACATTATAAAAGTGGTAAATGTCAATGGATTACACATTTTCTTACATCTGCAGGGGCTTGGATGAAATTTATGATCACTAATTTCACATTATAGACCCACCACCATATAGCTGGGGTGCCATACCCAACCACCTAAGGAAGGCCATGCTGGCACATGAGGGGCACACCTATTGCATTATGGGTTACATACAAATAAATTCAGAAAGAAAAAGTAAGATGTAGCCTGTTTTACATGACAGGGAAGTGAATGAGTAAATCAAGGCCCAGACTGTACCCATAGCTACATCCCCTTGGTCACATGACCAAAAACAAGATGGCTGACACCATTCAAACATTTTCTGTATCAAACTGCTTCTGTTACATGTTTGTAAGGATTACAACATTATAAAAGTGGTAAATGTCAATGGATTACACATTTTCTTACATCTGCAGGGGCTTGGATGAATTTTCTGATCCCTAATTTCACATTACCAGACCCACTTGCAGACAGCCGGTGTGCCATACCCAACCACCCCTGGTATACCCATGCTGACCAATGGGGTGTCCACCTATTTCATTATGGGTTACATACCAATAAACTGAGAAAGGAAAAGTAAGATGTATCCTGTTTTACATGAAGGGGAAGTGAATGAGTAAATCAAAGACCAGACTGTACCCATAGCTACATCCCCTGGGTCAAATGCCAAAAACAAGATGGCGGGTACCGTTCAATCATTTTTTGTATCAAACTGCTTCTGCTACACATTTATTGTGATAACTACATTATAAAGCTGGTAAATGTCAATGGATTACAACTTTTCTTACATCTGCAGGGGCTTGGATGAATTTTATGATCCCTAATTTCACATTACAGACCCATTTGCAAATAGCCAGGGTGCCATACCCAACCACCCCTGGTGTGTCCATGCTGGCCAAAGGGGTGTCCACCTATTGCATTATGGGATTCATGCCAATAAATTCAAAAAGTAAAAGTAAAAAGTAACATGTTTTACATGACAGGGAAGTGAATGAGTAAATCAAGGCACAGACTGTACCCATATCTACATCCCCTGGGTCACATGACCAAAAATAAGATGGCGGCTTCTGTTCCATCATTTTCTGTATCAAACTGCTTCTGTTACACATGTATTGTGATAACTACATTATGAAAGAGGTAAATCTCAATGGATTACAACTTTTCTTACATCTGCAGGGGCTTGGATGAATTTTATGATTCCTAATTTCACATTACCGACCCACTTGCAGATAGCCGGGATGCCATAACCAACCACCCCTGGTATGCCCATGCTGGCCAAAGGGGTGTCCACCTATTGCATTATGGGGTGCATGCCAATAAATTCAAAAAGTAAAAGTAAAAAGTAGCCCGTTTTACATGACAGGGAAGAGAATGAGTAAATTTAGGCCAAGACTGTACCCATAGCTATATTCCCTGCATCACATGTCCAAAAACAAGATGGCTGCTACCATTTGATCATTTTCTGTATCAAACTGCTTCTGTTACACATTTATTGTGATAACTACATTATAAAAGTGGTAAATGTCAATGGATTACACATTTTCTTACATCTGCAGGGGTTTGGATGAAATTTATGATCACTAATTTCACATTATAGACCCACCACCATATAGCTGGGGTGCCATACCCAACCACCTAAGGGAAGGCCATGCTGGCACATGAGAGGGGCACACCCATTGGTATTATGGGTCACATACAACAAATTCAAGTAAAAGTAAGATGTAGCCTGTTTTACATGATGGGAAGGGAATGAGTAAATCAAGGCCTAGACTGTACCATATCTCATATCCCTTGGTCACATGACCAAAAATAAGATGAAGTCTACTGTTCAATCATTTTCTGTCAAACTGCTTCTGTTACACATTTGTAGGGATAACTGTATTATAAAAGTGGTAAATGTCAAGGCATTACACCTTTTCTTACATCTGCAGGGCTTGATGAAATTTCTAATCCCTAATTTTCTCATTACAGAGCCAACTACAGATAGAAGGCTGCCTATATCCAACCACCATGGTATGCCATTCATGTCAATGGGGTGTCCACCTATTGCATTATGAGGTACAAGCCAATAAATTAAAAAGAAAAGAGTAAAAAGCAGCTTGTTTTACATGTTAGGAAGTGAATGAGTAAATGAAGGCCCAGACTGTACCCATATCTACATCCCCTGGGTCACATGACCAAAAATAAGATGGTGGCTACCATTCAATCATTTTCTGTATTAAACTGCTTCTATTCTAAAACCTGTGGAGAAAAACCCTACCCTTTCCCCTATTCAAAATACCTGTGGAGAAAAACCCTATCCTTTCCCTATTCTAAAACCTGTGGAGAAAAACCCTACCCTTTCTCTATTCTAAAACATGTGGTGGAAAACCCTACCCTTTCCCTGTTCTAAAATCTGTGGACAAAAAGCCTATCCTTTCTCTATTATATAACACATCATGAAGTCCACTATCCTTGACAGGACGGTGTCTAAAGTCCGGTAGGGAAACGTCCTGCCGAGTCTTCTCCGAGACATTGACAGTTGCAAGATAGCTGATCGGGGAAGGAGACATAGGAATCTGTGGTTGCAGTAGCCTAGTTTCCAGATCTGAAACCAGTTCTGACCTGGCCCCCCGCCACCAAGAGTGAATCAGGGTCTTGAAATCTGAAGTAGCCAGGGGTTTGGGAGGTGGATCCTGTTGAGACTGGGGTGAGGAGGAGGGGGGGGCATCCAGTGGAGGATAATACCCTTGAAACCCCATGTAGTTGGAGTAAGGGTGAAATCCAGGGTAGAACTGCCCCAAATGACTCCAATCTGGAGTGCAGCACCCTGGGTAGGGATCCCTTGAATACCCAAAAGGGTAATGTGGGACAGTTCAGGGTCGATTATAAGCCCCCCAAAGTCAGACCTGGCATCAGAGGAATCCATGTCGGACCCACCGTTGTGTATATGGGGGAGGGTCCAGCATCGAGACAGCCCACAGCAGGGTCACCGAAGTCATAACCGGCGCAACCTAACCTGGCACTGGAAGGGGTTCTGTTGGTCACGTGACATTGGGCAAGTGGTCCCCCTTCAGGTATTGCTAGAAAAGTCTGCCATGCGGCCTGATGCCAGGTGGTGCAAGTCCCATATGTGATGACCTACTGATGGAACCCTCTTGAAGTAAGATCTGTCTTTTCCTATATCTATCTCCAGCATTTATGCATGTGAACAGTGGAAAAACCTATCTAGTATGACCTTATACTATTATGTTTTAGATCACTGTATTGCTCTTGGATAATTAACACATTTTTCTTATGTTACCCTATGCTACTATGCCTTAGTCCCATGTTTGGTGATATTTTTTCCCCATACATTATATAAAATAGTTGGTGGTTGTCAATACACAGCAATGATACACCTTCACCCTAAGGTTCAAAGATGAAATACAAGATATACGTCACCCATGAGTTTTATATAATTAATAGAAAATGGACTTAGTTTCTTCAGTATCTCACGGTTACAGTGAGGACAGCAAATTAAGTAAGGTGTTAACAAAAGCGGTGTGTATTTAGGCCACCATACAGTATCTTATATAATGTACTATACAGTATGAAAGAATCCAAAATAGTTTACTATTTTTTATTACCATTAGCATTTTCCATCAGTGGTCCACATTTCACCCATGCGAAACTTTTTCAAGTGTATGGATCATCATACACAAAGAGCATTCCATCAGACATGGTAATGCCAGAAATATGTGGCCAAAAACCCTCTCAATTCCCTATACTATAACCTGCAGAGAAAATCCCTGTTCTTCCTATATTCTGAAACCTGTGGAGAAAAACCCTAACATTTCCCTATTCAAAAAACCTGTGGAGAAAAACCCTATCCTTTCCCTGTTCTAAAACCTGTGGAGAAAAATTCTATTCTTTCCCTTTTCAAAAACCTGTGGAGAAATACCCTATCATTTCCCTATTCTAAAACCTGTGGAGAAAAACCCTACCATTTCCCTATTCAAAAAACCTGTGGAGAAAAACCCTATCCTTTCCTTATTCTAAGACCTGTGGAGAAAAATCCTATCCTTTCCCTCTTCAAAAACCTGTGGAGAAAAATCCTATCCTTTCCCTTTTCAAAAACCTGTGGAGAAAAACCCTATTATTTCCCTATTCTAAAACCTGTGGAGAAAAACCCTAACATTTCCCTATTCAAAAAACCTGTGGAGAAAAACCCTATCCTTTCCCTGTTTTAAAACCTGTGGAGAAAAACCCTACCCTTTCTCTATTCTAAAACCTGTATAGAAAAATCCTATCCTTTCCCCTTTCAAAAACCTGTGGAGAAAAATCCTATTCGTTCCCTTTACAAAAACCTGTGGAGAAAATCCCTATCCTTTCCCTATTCTAAATTCTATATATCGTCTTCAGGCTTGTGACCTGTAGATAAAAAACTGTCTGATCTTATCCTATGCTACACCATTGCATCAACATTTTACATACTCTGTGATATTTAATTTAACCAAAGTAAAGTAGCTCACACTCACATGAAGTCATCTCTTGGAGTGTTCAGAACTAGTCCATGCATTATAATTCATTCCAACTGATGAGACAGTGAAGGTGAAGTTTGTTGTGGTGCATTGCGTACTAGTAGGTCTACAAGGCAGATTTATGTTAACACCACAAGGTTTCCACAGCCTGTTAGACAAACTAGTTTGTCTCTTACTGTAATCCCAGAAAGTATCAGTTGAGTAGTATCATAGGAAGTCAAGATGTAAAATGTTGTAATATAGCATCACTGCAGTCTCTTGATCTTCAGTGTCGTTCAAAAAGGGTCATTTTGTGACATCTGTAGATATGTTGAACACACCTTCTCTGAGAAACAAGAAATATGCAGTCAATCAATGTGATGACTTCTGGACACACTACTGCACCACTTTTTCCACATCCAGGCACCAAGTGTTAATTACTCGTGATCACCTCAGATTGGCACACCTTTCCCTAAAATGCTTCAAAAGTCATCTGCATTTCCTAAAATACTTCAAAACAGCCATCTTTGTTTAAAAGCTCTCTGTATGGGTCAGGGCTGATCACGGGGTATGGTGGTAATCAAGTGATGTGACCATTAATGGACACAGTACTGCAAAACTTTTGCCATATCTACACCAAGTGTGAATCTCTACTGAGTGCTTCAAGATGGCTGCTTTTGCTGAAATACCTCAAATGGCTGACTTTTCTTAACTGCCTCAAAATGACCCACCTTTGCTAAAAGAATTCTTTGAATGGGGCTGTGTTGATGAGGTATGGTAGTAATCAGTTATGTATCCACTACCGGACACAAAGTCAATTAACTACACTTGTACTCACAGGTTGAACTGTAATCAAACTTTCAGCAAAGTGTTTCTCTCCTGGTATGACAAGGTAAAAAAAAAGGTAAAAAAAACAAAGTACACCACACCTTTTGCTAGATATGGGTATGAAGTCTTGAATCACTAATTGAGGTACCCAACTGGACCTTACTGTTAGCAGTTTCATGAGGTCAAACCCTGAATTAATTTTGAAACATGAATACATACTGTACATCAATACACACATTTCAAACTAAATAAACTGTAACTTACCGTTAGTGACATCATGTAAGCAACATTACGCAACTTGCAGAATGGCAGATAAATGTATGAATTGTAGATTGTTGTATTTAACTGCAGGAAAAAAATCCTCATAACTGATCACTGTCAGTGGTCTGTTCTGCAGATCGTTTTCTACAGTATAATACATTAATCTGCAATTCATACATTCATTCTGTGGTTCAGTGAGTCATTGAACTGTGGAATGAACATACAAATTATGGATTAAAGCGAGATTGTCTGAAACAAGACTCTTAATTCCTGTGAAATTTATGTCAAACAGAGAATAATTATATATGTGAATCATTTAAATAAAGTATTTTTCTTCATTTCTGGTTGTCGTCATCATTTTCTAAGTGAAAATATTTCTCCATGTGGGCCACCCAAAACTCAAAGCACTTGACTAAAGCACCGGACTAAGGATGTGCATGCAACAGGCTGTCGTGGTGCATCAAGAGGCAGACCTTTTGAGCTGTGCATGCACTAGAATATTATTTATTATTTATTTATTTAGCTTTTTTTTTACCAGATAAGCACACTAGACAAATATCTGCCTATTTTCAGTGCAACTCGGGATGTTACGAGGAAGATTACAAGTAGTAGCAGATATTACAAAAATTCTGTGACAATACAACAGTCAGCTAGAGCATAAGGGAGGCAGGCAATAACTTAACAATGCAAAGGTAAACATTTGACAGTCATGAATACAACATTACATAGATAAACATATCACCATGCTTCAGCAGCACAAGAGTTGTGCACACACCCATCTGTATCCTTGAGGTGCTTGCAGATGACCTTTCAGTTTGCTAGCTGACTGACAGTGTTCACCTCTCATGTTGTGCTGAATTTGTCACTATGGAGGCATCCTCTGATTTTGTAATCTACATAGCTCTCTGCTCTGTTATCTGGAAATGGTTTATGTATTGCAAACTTATATACTAAACTAAATTTCTCATAAGTGACACTGCTCTGAGGCTATATGGGAATTCTGGAGGTCAGGGATAAGGGTCAACAGACTTCTAGAAAAACATAAAGTGAACTTACAAGCTTAAATGGGCTGACTGGGTGGGCCATGGGCCCTTATCTGCTGACAATGTCTACAATGTCTATGTATCTATGTATATCTGGAAATTATTATATGTAATTTTAATTCAGATTTATTTATAAAGTTGTGATTTTCAATTTTGCAGTACTGACTGGTCTCTGTTTCGCTCATCCATATAGGAGAACAGTACACAGAGTGTAAGTATCAGGTAAGTAATAACCCACTCCACAAAAAAACATCTGCAGTTGTGGAATGCATTATGTGCCATGGGTTTCCCGCCCTACACGAAAGAAGACACCCTATGGCATTAACGAATGGCACATACACTCCCTCCACAACTGATCCCATCTTGTCCATGCATTTTCTTGGGGTGCAACTGCATTGGGATAGGCAGGGTACATGTTGCATGCAACTGTACATATGTTCTGCATGCTGCTGAGCAAACCAGGATGGGGTGGCCACTGTGGCAGGCAGGACTCTAATGTAACACATGTGTCCCTTCCACCCTGCTGCCCTAAATCCTCTTGTGTGCGGTCAGCCCCTTCTTACCTTGTATCCTGTCTGGAACATTACACCGTTTTTGAAAATAAATAATTATGTAGCCCTTTGATGGATATGGTATCCCTTAGGGTAGTGCCATATCCCACAATGCCCTGCTCAGTGAAATACATGGATTTAATGTTGTGCAGCATTTGGATACCTGCTGTACTGCCCCATACTATCCCTGACCCACCACTGACTACTACATAATACCTGAAGTGTACATAACCTGGGAAGCCAATGTGCATTGATGCCAACATGTGCCCCTGCCTGTGCTTCACAGACCATGGAATCATCTAATGTGTTCCCTTATGTCATCGAATGTCCTCATCACCCTGTACTGCCCAGAATCCACCAGCATGTTCCAATCAAGCACACAGTAGTAGCATAATGTGCAAGTTTGCTGACTTGATGGCAGGGACTACAGCCCATGTAATTCTGGGCTAGTGATTACATGGATTGGAGTACTTCTCAGCCAAGCAAAAGCCTGCAGGCACCAGTACATAAACACATTGCTTTGTAAAGAGCTTTCATTCTTATAAAAAAATATAGAGCACAACATTTTATTTTGTTCTAGTGATCATGAACTGAAAATATTAGTTGCAGTGTTTACCTAGCTGGTCAGCCACAGAAGAAGAAAACTGCTACCTCTACCTCCATCTTCTTATTATGAACAGCAAATGCTCAAGAAATTGCTTGCATGTTGGTAGGTCATCGCTGTGAAAGGGGATCTAGGTACTAAATCCCGTAGATGGTAATCCCGACGCTTGTATTCCCGTCTCCATATTCCCGAAAAATAATTGCCCAACGCCGATATTCCATCACTGTAAATCGATGCACATAAATTGGTCATCGGGAAATTAGTCAGTGGGAATAAGTACGTATACCATGATGAACACCCTTGTGGAATAAACTTTTTGAGCTAGGACTGCATCCAGATTGTATTAATTTTGTGAGAACCTTGTACAAACATACATTATCCCAGGTCAAAACAGAACCACATGGTACAGTACTTTAACAGGAAAACGTGAAATGTTCAAAGGCATGGGGTAGGGCAGTTTTCTCACTCTGCTATTAAATATTTACGTAAAGGTTCCTGGAAGATGAACTAAAAACCTGACACTCCAATATGCAGTCATCTTTTTAAAGCATAACTTGGAACTGCATATATTTGAAACACAATTTAGAAGAGAGATGAAAAATGTGCTCTAGTTTGGATTTGCATCCAGTTCTGCTCAAAAAAACATATTCCAATTTATGTAGCTCCAGGTAATGCACTGCACTAGGCCGGTGGTGCAGCTGTGGTCACAGAGTTCACTTCACATGTCGATGATTTCTGGTTCACGTCCAATACTAGAGCGTAGGTCCACCAGCTTAAGAGAGCCTTCGATCTGTCATTATTGAGATGGTAGAGGCAGTGCCCTCAGCTTTAGGATTTTCTGGTGGAAAAGTGCCCTTGGTGCAGTAGTTGTGTGTGTGTGTGTGTGTGTGTGAAGTTTAGGAATAGGTTGCACCTTTAGTGAGCAGAAATGGCAAGTGTGGTCTTCAAGATTATCATCTTCATCATTTCCATGTTACGCTGGATACTGGTGTAAGCCCAGCGGTTGTGAGGGAAAGGACCAGTATTTAGTAAAGCTGCTCCACGGCATATGAAGAGCCATGGGGGGGGTGAAAGGAGCAGAGAGGAGACAGCTAGCAGCTAGAGCTACTGTTTAGTAAAACCATTCCATGGCTAAAGCAAAGCTGGGAAAGCAGAGAGGAGGCAGCCAGCAGCTGGAGTAGAGTAAAGTAAAGCTGGGGGAAGGGTGCAGAGAGAGAAGCAGGCCCATACGGTTGTCAGAAAAGGGGGGTCTTTTTTGGTAAAGGTGGAACAGCAGGTGCTGAAGCAGCACAAGTTTTGCTGACAGGCGAGAGTATATGAATGAGAGACAGACCCAACACCTCCCACTGCAGGATGGCAACACGTGCTATCTAGGGCCTGACTCACCACCACACAATCATCCTGGTGGAGCAAAATGTCCGTAGGAGAGAGATCCCCCCAACACATGGACCACCTGATGCCACAAGGTGTACCTTGTTGGGGGTGGAACCAACATCACAAACCTCACAGTACCAAAACCTGCACCAGAACTCTAAACAAAGACAGACACCGACTTCTTCAGCAATAATAGATTGAATCATAATATAATTTTTTGTTTTTATGTTATTTTTCCTTTCAATTATGAACCAAAATATTTGGCTTTGCTGTTTTTAAAAGTTCCTGCTCTCTTGCCACAGCCACCATGAAATAATAAAATATCTTGGTGTGGTTCCATGCTGGTTCCCATCAGAATTAATTTGGGGCAGTCACCAGGGATCGATCGGATGGCACCTCAAGTTTATAAAGCTAATTCAGAGTGGTGTAATCATTTATTCAAATGATGTTTACTATTATTCAAGAAGCAGGGGAAATGCCTGATGACTGGAAAGGGAAATTGATCTGTCAAATCTGATAAAAAGGGAAAAGCAAACCTAAATTCATACTGACTCATTGATAAGCTTCCTGCAAAAATCTATGGGAAAATCATTTTAGGTAGATTGATGGATTGGAGAGCGAATATACACGTCTGCAATTTCTGGTTGCTTATTGGTTCTCGGGATTTGCTTATTGGTTTTCAGGATTTTAATGTATCGGGAGTGGGCATTTTGGTCTCTGGATTGTGGTCGTCAGGGAAATTAGTCAGCAGGAATAAGTACGTATACCGTGAAGGGGGGCTCTTTCTCTCCTCTCCCCCCCATTCAGTCTGTAATGCTACTTGCACTGTAACTACTGCGTACCGGCAGGTGGCTGCATTGGCTCGCTGACAGTCCTCTTCAGTCTCTCTCAGACTCTCATCACCATCGGATGGTCACTCCTCTCTCTAGCTAGCTTAGCAGAAACAATTATTTGCCGTTTTATTTTTCAATAAAAAAACAGTAACAAACAAATAGTGCTTAACCAGCAACGCAGAGCACTGCTTTTCTCCAATTTGATCTTGAATATAGCCCGATCCAGTTCATGTAGGGAAAAAATAAATGTGCGAATGGACTGCAAAAAAAAGAGGCGCGAGGACTGACAAGAACGAGCAGCATTCTAACAATAGCATTCCACAAACACTTACTGTTCCATTATCGAAGGTTACCAAAAAAAATAAAATATAAAAGTAAAATATAAAATGGGGACAAAAATAAGTATTTAGCACAAATTGGTACACAACACAGTAGGAGTGTGCTATATTGATTCCTGGTCATTTTCAGATAACATACTAGATGGAGGCACAGCAAACAGAGACATTCATTCGAATCCCGCTTCCATTTCCTTCAAATTTCGCACAACCCCCCCCCAAAAAAAAAATGCTATGACACAACACAGTGGTATTTCATTCAACTGCAATATAAAAAAGGCTACTGATCAACAAATTACAAAAAAAAAATATATGTGCCCAGTACTGACTGGCGAATGCGCCGAAGATCTACTTTTTTTTTCATAATCCATGCTGAAACAATATTTCTATCGTACCCAGTAAAAATATAATACAAAAAAAAGTGATGTACTGTATCATGGTAAACTCTGTCCCATAGATTAGGGAAAACGACATCCTCGGCTTGCTCACTAATTTGAAGGGAAATTAATTACATTACATTTGTAAAAATGGTGTGTGGTAGTCACAGCTGCATGAATTGCTGACACAAAAACAAGTTTGTGGTGGGTACCCGATAGTCTGCACCATTGCCTCCTAATTTACAAATTGTTGAAAAGACTTACCCCCTTTCAAATACCTCACATCTTTCATTCCGTTTGCCAGGAAAGTACAGTTACTAGTGCCCATTTTTTCAAAACTACAGAACAAACGACTGACCTCTCAACAGAGCTGCTTACGTTGACACAAAGCAGTAGATATCAGGCAACTGTTCAAAATAGCACTTTCAGACAATCGGGAGACGTTCCAGCTCAGCTTGCAGTCCACAAGGGGAAAATGCAAGTGCATCAAATCTCAGTCAAATGAGTACAAAAAAGAGGCTACTGTTATGTGGTGAGCTGTGATTAGTTAATAGTGATACCAATAACATAAAGTCAGAGGTCCCTGCTTTGCCTATCACTAGGCAGATTTCTACGAATTCAAACTGTCTATGTGCTCTGTAGCTCTGAAAAAAAAATGTTTAAAAAGACGAATTATGCCGTCGGCGGCAGCAGGGGCTTAATTAATGTAGGACGAGTTAACTCGTCGGCAGCAGGATGGGGGCTAAATAAGGCTTTTTGCAATTTCGTTACATCCTCACCATTTCTGATACTAATACCAGTTCTAGTGTCATCTGCAAATTTGGTTTCCCAAACATCTCCTCCTCCAAACAATGAGTGTATATAAATATTAAACAAGCAGGGCCCCAGAACAGATCCTTGGGGGACTCCACTCTCCACTCCCAACCAATCAGAATAAACTGCTTTTAAACAAACCCTCTGCTTTCTCTCACTCAACCATGCCTTTACCCAGGTTGTAATGTACCCCGGTATTTTATGTTCTATCAGAGCATCAATCAATTCACCATGTGGGACTTTGTCAAACGCCTTTGAAAAATCCAAGAACACCACATCCACAGAGATACCATTAACTAGGATCTGCAGCTTATCTGTTAGGTAGGAAAATGGGCAGACTAGGTGGGCCAAGCGGTCCTTATCTGCCGTCAAATTCTATGTTTCTATGTTTCTATACCATCGTCCAAGGCCCTACTCATGTGTTCATAAAACTCCAGGAGATTTGTTTGACATGATAACCCCTTTTTAAAACCATGTTGTGCATCATCACAATCCCCTACTGATTTCAGAAACTCCACTATTTGATCCTTTATAATAGTTTCTAATATTTTCCCCAGGACAACAGTCAAACTCAAAGGTCTATAGTTACTCACGTCCTGTCTAGATCCCTTTTTATAGATAGGGACCACATTTGCTTTACACCATACCTCAATCACCTCCCCATTGTCCAAGGATTTTTGAAACAATGCTGTTATAGGTTCTGCCAATTCTGTTGCCAATTCCCTAAGAACTCTAGGATGGATTCCATCTGGTCCCTGAGACTTATTAGGGTCCAGGTGCTTTAGTCTACCCTCAATATCTTTTTTATTTAGAACAATTTTATAATCAGTATTTGTCAGATGGTCTCTGTTATTTTTTGACTTACTATTAAATACTGATGAAAAATAAGTATTGAAAAGCCCCGCCATAGCTTAGCAGTCCTCAACTAATTCACCATCCTGGTCCTTAATGGGCCCCACAGTAGTTTTACTTCCCTTTTTATTATTAATATAAGTGTAAAAAGATTTATGATTATCTTTCACTCTTGTAACCAAATTTAGCTCATGTTTCTAAGTTGCCTGTTTAATAGCTCTTTTAGTTTATTTCAATAATTTTTTATACATGGCCCAATTTGTTGCACACTCACTTTTTCTGGCTTTTATATAAGGTCTTTTTTTTTCTTTTTGATCAAATTTTTAATTTTGGGAGATAGTCACAAGGGAATTTTACCAAAAGCATTGTATTTCTTTCTTAGTGGGACATACCTATCTATTAAGTCAATAATTTTTTTCTCCAAGCTAACCCAGTTTTCCACTAATGATCTATTTTCAAAATCTTTTTTCCATCCCCAATCCAGGAGTTCCATTCTCATATCATTAAAATTGGTTTTATTAAAATTCTGAACCATGGTTAAGCCAGAAGTATTTGGAAAAAAACAGCTCAATTCAAAACTAATCATACAGTGATCACTTGAACTGAATGGTGAAGAAGTACAACAATTCATAATTAGGTCTCCTAAATTACTTAACACAAGGTCTAATGTTTTTTCCCCTCTTGTGTTACTCCCTATATATTGATCAAAACCAGCTAATAAGAAAGAATCCAGATACCTTAGCTCATAAGATGTCTCCCCTGTTTGCTTTGACCAATTGATACTGGGTAGGTTAAAGTCACCTAAAAGTATAATATTTTCTGTAATCTCCAAGGAGTCTAAATATTTTAGCACCACCTCATCATCTTGGGTGGAAATTAAAAGAGGTAAATATATTACCCCAGTTTTGATATTAGGGTCTTTAGATGGCAATATCCTAATCCACAAATGCTCAATGTCTGGTATTTTTGGAACTTCAATAGCTACCTATTTTATTTTGTTAGATACATATAGTGCTACACCACCACCCTTTTTACCCACTCTATCCATATGATATAAATCATATCCCTGTGTATGATGGTCCCAGGTGTCAGTGGATGACCACCAAGTCTCAGTTATGGCACATATCTGGACATTGTCAGTTTTTAACAAACAGACTAATTCCTCAAATTTGTTTGTAAGGCTCCTAGCATTTAGGGAGAGGCATTTACAGTCCTGAGATACTCTAGTGTTCTCAAGTAGTTTTGGTTTTTTTTCAGATGTCTGTGAAGTTTGATGGATGCCCCCTACCCCCTTAGTACTTAGTTTAAATAGTTATCAACTTGTTTCTGTATTTCCTCTAGTATTCTAGAACCATGTTTGTTTAGATGTAGCCCGTCCTTCCTGAATAAGCCTAGGTCCCTGAAGGTGTCCCAGTGTTGGATGAATACAAAACCTTCCCTATGGCACCACCTTTTCAACCACCCATTTAGCTGTCTAATGTCCTTATGTTTGCTTGCTCCCTCTTGAGGTATGGGCAGGATCTCTGATATCAAAATACGAGATCCATGTACCCTCAATATTTCCCCGATGGCTTCAAAGTCCCTTTGAATTTCCAAGAGTGCCCTTTACCCAACATCATTTGTACCTATATGCAATACCATGACTGGATTTAAAGTATTTTACAATAATCCTGGTAACATTTTATGAACATCCCCTATACCTGCTCCTGGTAGGGTACTAACAGTTGTTGACTCATTCCTACCTTGACATAATATTCTATTGATGTTTCTAATCATGGAGTCACCAATAACCAAAAGTTCTTTTTTTAATATATGATTTCCTTGTACCCCCTGCTTATTGTACCCTATCATATCTACATGACTTTCCCTACATTTACTAGTATTAGGATCCACTTTAAGAGTCTTGTGTTGGTCTACCACTGTACTAAGAATACTATATTTATTTTGAAGATCAATCTGCCCATACCCACCAATACTCCTCCTTCCCTTTTTACTACCCTTTTCCACTCTGCACCAATCATCATTTTCTTTAGAGTCCAAACAGTTTTTTGCTTCCAAAATTATGTCTTCCCTCTCAATGTTTACAGCCCCTACTAGCTGAGCATGCTCTTGTTGTTCAACACAGTCATCTAGAGCTGAATCAATGAATTTTTCTAGTGAAGATATCTCAATTTGGAGTTTTATTCTATTTTGCAATTATTCAATTTCTTGTTTCATAATTTCAATTAAGATACATTTATCACAAAACCAAACATTGGAATTGGGACCAGGTACAGCGGATCAGCATGTACTGTTATTACTTCATTATGCTTGCAATCAGATGATGACGTAATGGTACAGTGGATCAACAAGGAACGTTCAACATCACAATTACCATGGCCATACATTGTGGTGCATTGCCACTGAGGGACATGAGGCATCGGGCACCAATGCCTACTACCTGCATGAAAATGACACATCATCACATGAAAATATCCCATGTTCACCTTTGATACAGTGTGACCCACTTAAATATCTAGTACTGAACATTGCGCTCCATGTGCCAAGTGCAGCTGGAGTTCTGCTGGCACTGTTGTATCCCTCTGCTCATTAATCACAACTTTTGCTCAGTCAGTGTAACTACACGTTGTACAGTAATAGTGCGACATGACCAGTTCAGGAGCCGCCTTCATTATATTACATCATGCTGATTCATGATTCAGCACTGTTTAATATTGCCCACACCATGCCACAGCACAGTTCAGCTGTGGCCTAACAGCTTATACCTCAAGCGAGAACATTTCTGCATATCACATGCCCCATACTCTATTTTATTATATTTGCAAAATATGCAACAGTTAACTTTTCTATTTTACTATACTGTAGAGCTATAGAAACAGAAATAGTTTATTAATCATCTGTTTATGTGAATGACTGTTGTAGCACAAACACTTTGTAAAAGCACACTTTGAATACTTATCTAAGTATTTGCGCAGCACAACTCAGATGGGATACTGTGCTGTCACAGATGAAGCAATTGTCTATGTGAACTATGCATAGTAACTTTTCAGGTATATTGATTTACTTAACATACACTTTCAGATTGTTTGTTCTAATAATCTAGTTAGCAGTACATTTTGTGTGAATATTTTCAATTATTAGACTTATGTTCAGCACTGGTGCCAGGCTCCTGCTTCACCTGCACAGGTGGTACCGCCACTGCCTCCCTGGCCACTGTAAACAACAAAAAAATAGAGAATGTAATACTACACACTTCAATATGTAAATCTTTTACAATGCTTTTATTGTATTACACATGTTTCATATTGTCTCTTGGTGGCATTCAACCATGTGCCACAATTTCCATGTAGATGCCTACAAGATGTGTAAACAAACACCATTCAAATTACCAGCACTGCAAATGTTTCATGACAATGCAGCCATGTAACATAAATGCTACTACGTTGTACATTACAGACTGTATACTGATTGCCTCACACTCTGTATCAATGAGCATGCAAACCTACTGTATGCTGTCAGTCAATTGACAGGTATCTGTCATACAAATAAGCCCTGCTGTCCACAAGTAAACAGGTATGAGGATCATATTGGTGTGACCGAGTAGACAGTTAGAGAGGGGTGTACCAGACTGCCACCAGGGATTGCTAAGTTAACAAAACCCACAATCAGGCTTGTGAATGGCTGCAGTGGAACACCAGGGCTACAGAATACTTTAAAACACCATTATTGAACTACATTTGTACCAGTGGGACAGCTAAGATACAGTTATTGTTACAATGCACACAATAGAGGTGGGAAGTAGGTCCAGTGGAGCATTAGTGATATATTTACTGTAACAAAACCTGCAAATGGGCACTGCTGTATGACACTGACAGAGTATCACAGCACAGCTTACTTGGCACAAACAGGTCATGCCCGACACATTGCACCCTGCAATACAGCAGCACAAGTGTGGGTGGGCATCCTTTCAAATTTTTTCTTTTGTATTTTTAATGAACTTTCAGTAGTGTGCAGTTGATGTTGAGATTGTGCCAACATGTGCTAAGCACATAACAGGCTGAATATCAGGACCTGCCAGATATGCATGGGTTGCCCCCCTTCACCTGAGTTGCATGTTTCACTAGTGTGCACCCTATTGCATCATGATTTGCACAGCACAATATTCTCTTTTGTATATCATGCCTGGGCACATCAGTGGGTCTTACATGCCAGAATAGTATTTCACCATGCAATAACCCTTTGAATATACTACCCCAAGTATCCAAATTAATTTTTCTATTATCGTCTTACCATCTGACTCAACAATGATGACACTGTCGGTGTCAGAATGTTCAGCCTCCACAGCTTCCGACTGTGCTGGTACTACCTCTGCGGAGCTTGGGGGTTGCCTCCGATGATCTGTTAATGAAAGAATATAGGCAGATTTACTGACTGTTTCCTTTCTATGTTCACTTATTTCACAGCACTTTCTCTAAGCAATTAACATGTTTCTGGTACCTAACATTCTCCTTACTTAACTATTGCACAGTCATTGCACACTCATATGGCATAACATATTCGTACTAATTAATATTTGATCTACAGTAGACTACAACTTGATGCAACACTTCAATACCTAGTACTAATACAGTAACAGCAATGAAATACCATTGTTCTAGAATGAAACACATACTGCATAGTAACTCCCCACTAGTATGTGATAACAGTTATACATATTGATAGTAGAAATACATTATAACAGATAAAATCTGGCTGATACACAGTGATTATCATATTCAAGAGTGCAATTTGAATGTTAGGCCATTTGGTCCCCACCACCAAACTGACACACACAGCAAAACCCAAAGTTGCAGAATGTTGTGTCTCAAGATAACACTAGTTGCATAATTGTCATGATAGAATCACTGAACATATATTGAGATATATATATATATATATATATATATATATATATATATATATATTAGAGGTAAAAACTCTGTTTAATGCATTAGTTGAGGTTGTTCCACACAGACAAAAGTGAGAAATTCGGTGTTAGGGTTGAAAGCCCCATGGACACCCTGCCTCACCCCCAACCGGCATCAGGGTGCGCATAGGGTTGTCGGCCACAACTGTCACCCCATCACATGTGTAAAGGAAGCAGAGGTGTGGAGAATGGGTGAGAGTTGGGACCGACAACCCTAATGAGCACCCTGATGCCGTAGTGAATGGCTGAGGTCAAGGGTCTTTCAACCTAACATCAACTTCTACTTATGTTGTGCTAATACAAAATGGAGTTTTTGCCTCTAATTTCCTATTTTTTGAGAATGATAACAAGAAATAGTGAATGTAATGTGGCAGCGGGACCATGGGGCCCAA
The DNA here is from genome assembly GCA_016271365.2 of Neoceratodus forsteri. NCBI lineage: Eukaryota > Metazoa > Chordata > Ceratodontiformes > Ceratodontidae > Neoceratodus > Neoceratodus forsteri. The sequence goes on from CM057458.1 coordinate 739,360,839, forward strand.
AGGGCCCCACGCTCCCGCCACGTGATGTCTTGTCACATAGTAACATTGTGCCTGCAAACGCAAATGGTAATGCGCATGGGGACGTAAAGCAAAACAGAAAGAGAAACAGTAGTGTAGACAGAAATGTTAAAAACAACACAAAAGCAAGTGCAAATTAAAATGCAAAGGGTAATGCACATGATGGCGTAGACTTGAACGTTAAGTGAAACGGGAACGGAACCTCAAGCGGAAACGGTAATGATAACAGTAATGTAAGCGCACAGGCTGGTTTTCCCCAAAAGCTACATAGAGAAATACAGTAAGTACAAAGAATGTATGGATAATAATGGTTCTCGGAGCAGAAAATGTGGAGTTGGAATACTAAATTGCTTCTATCTCAGGAACCATATGACGTGGAAAAAATGTAAAAGTCATATGATTTATGACTTTCCTGGCTAGTTTTGTGCTTAGTCCCCATTGGGGCAAAGCACTTTTCCAATGAAAAGTCCATATCTCACACCATTTCCGAGATACAGGCCATGAAAGGCACGGCGAATGCCGTAATGTTATCCTATGGGAAAAAAGAGAAGTTCGGAGTGCCAAAACTTTGGCTCCCGTAATATTTTTTCACCATACCACAAAAAGGCACATATGCGGGATGTTGGCTGTGTTCCTTCCAAATTTCAGCCCAAAAGACCAAACTGTTATTTTGCAGCAGGGCACCAAAGGATTCCTGTAATGTGTTGAATGCTGTAATGTTATCCTATGGGAAAAAGCATCAACTTTGGAGTGCCGTAACTTTGCCACCATGTAATATTTTTTCAACAAAACACTGAAAGGCACATCTGTGAGATGTCGGCTGCGTTCCTCCAAATTTCAGGCCAAAACACCAAATCGTTCTTTTGCAGCAGGGTGCCAAAAAATTGCTGTCATTTTCCCACAGCCTAGAAAAGTACTGTCGATGTTTGCGAAAGCTTTTGCAAATTCATTCGACAGTATCGCAAGCGCGACAGCACTTTGCAAAAGTACTTTTTCCAGAAATTGGAAAAACATATTTCTGGGGTGTTTTACCCTACAATAAAGACATGCTTAGCATCCTCAGGGTCTGGCTAGGTGAATACAAAAAGAATTAGGTTGCTAGAGGGTCCCAATTTTAAATGCCAAGCATTTTTCTGATCGCTAACTGAAAACAAAATGGCAGATTTGCGACAGTAAAAGGGCCATTTGTGAAAGTAAAAACTGCATTTGCGACACTGTCAAACTTTTTGTTAACTTTTCCCATTGACTTATAATGGGAACTTGTATTTTGAATAACTTTTGAACTGTTTAATATTTTTTTATGAGCTCTTCAAAAGGCACATCGGGGACCCTGGCCGCACATTCCCTGAAGATTTTGGACTGGTCATGCAAACCGTGTGACCTGTAGGGATGACAGTAAAATTCCAGAAAAGTGTAAACGTGCGCGCAGATCACGCTTAATAAATCCGCAGCCGTATATGTGACCGGTACGAAACTTGGCAGGTGTATGGGTCTTGATTGTGTATTCCAAATTTCAGGCAAATCCATCAAACAGTTACAAAGTTATTAAGGTGCAAAATTTTGGATTTAACATGTAAATGGCTCCTCAACCCTAACTATAGTGGCACTACCATGCCACTATAATTAATATATATATATATATATATATATATATATATATATATATATATATATTCGGTGTTAGGGTTGAAAGCCCCTCTTGGACCTCTCCAGCCCACCCCTCCAACTGGCATCGGGGTGCACGTTGGGGTCATCGGACCTAACGTTCACCCCATTATATGTGTAAAGAAGCTGAGGAATAGGAGAATAGGGTGAGAGTTAGAACCATGCTACCATAATACAGAATGACAAGAAAAATGTTAATACTTATTAAATTACACTGGAAAAATAGTTTGCTCCTAAGCAGGAGAAGCAAAACAAAAGACACAAACAATTATATCTCTGAAGCCCTACACACTATTTAATTGGTCCACAGTGCTGAGACTTGAGTTGTGGCATCATGATGTGAGAATACCATGGCTACAGCAGTAAAGTGATCTATCTCAGAAATGCTTATTTTTCCATTTGTGTGGCAGTACTATGATATAATTGTATCACTAAAATTTGTCAGAATAACTTACGTTGAGTAAGGCGCTCCCCTGCACCTGGCTTGCCTGCTGCCTCCCACAGCTCATATGCAAGGTAGTACCAGCACTTGTCATTGTCTGGTATCTTCTTTCTGTGCTTCAATACGTAAACACGCTGGCACAACAGCTTCCATTTCTTCTTCAGCTGGTCAGTGGTCTTGTTCTTGACTTTAAATACTACATGTAAAAAGGAATTGATGTGCCTGCACATTGCATTCAACTTCCGTATAGTGCTCTGCATTAATATACGAACACTACCTCTCGCCTGGACTGCCTCAAGCAGTGAACACACCTCTCTTAAGCTCCACTGTCTCATTGTTCCATGTTGTCTTCTGCAGTACATAGACAAAAAAAAGTCCATACGTCAGAATGATAATATTAATTGTTCATTTGATTCTACTTTTCATTGGATTTTTAAGCATCTTATTTTTTGCTGACCCTCTTTGTGCAACAAAAAGTACCCAGTTGCAAGGCATAGTTGGGCAATGAGAATCCATCTTTCTTTCTACCCATCTCACTATATTTATTGTATGTCAAGACGTAACACATAATAACATATTTCAAGTGAATGCTGTTTACTATGTCTTTAGCATTCACAAAAATCTAAACATCTTAATGTATTAAACAAAGCTCACCACTGAAAAAACAATATTTACTCCAGGATATTCACACTGTGCCAAACTATAGCTGCAACCCTGGGCGCAGCGTGGCTGGGGTAAGCCACAGCACAGTCCAAGCATTACTGAACCACTCTGTGGCATGGCTCAAGAGTATTTAAAATCGTGCCACAGCCACCTGCATTGTGCATGCTACAGTGGGACTGTAACAGGACAAGCAGTACAAGAACGAGAGGAGGATGCATCAGCAGAAGTGCACTTATGCAAGTAAGAGTAAACACAATATTCAGTGGTTGGGTACACAGATCAGTTCATCAGGTATGTAGGCCATGAACTGGCCAATTACCATTCCATAATGGTTACATACATATGCAGCTGTGGAGCTATACGTCAACAACTATGTGATGCTGTACCAGGCTGCAACCATTGTAAAGTACCACCCACTGTTCTTTGTCTGTAACCTACCTGAGCACCTGACAACAAGCACTGTTAAAGCGCACAAATCACTGCTTTAATACTGGAGCCTTCCCCCCCACTCCGCTCAGATGCACCATCAAATAAGTATCATCCCTGGTGGTGCCAATCTGCACTCAGCATGATTGCAGTTAATATGGTGGTAACTGCAGAAGGTTCTGTGTCGGTACCATGCTCTCCACCTTTCCAGTCAGGACCTCCACCCCACTCCCCCCATCAGTAACACGTGTGCATGATATGAGAAGCTGTTCTATTTTTTGACCAACTGTTTTTGATTCTGAAAAGAAACTTTTTTTAGTGTGATATATGTTTAAACAGTCTGACAGTTTTAGAGAACTTTGAGGATTGCATCTTGAAGGTCCCCCAGGAAACAGAAATTGCCAGTATGCGAGAAGTGTACACCATCTGGTAGGTATAACCAATCATAAGAATACTTAATTTCAGGATGATGTATGGTGTACATTCCAGACATGTGTAGAAATGCAAGTATTTGTATGTTGACCTTTCTTCAAGCTCTGTCAATCAGGTACATATGATTTTCTGCTTGCCAGACCTACGCTTTGTAATATCAGAAAAAATTATTTTACAGGCAGGCAACATACTCATAATAGAAGCGAGGTCCAATTTTGCTCTGTGACTAAATCTACCCAATATTTTGTTTCCAAATCATTGCCTCCAAGATATATCAGCAATATATCTGGATGAGCCTGAGTACACAGAAGCCTCTGCATGGTTGGCATGAGGTGGTCCCACCTCATTCCACCCCTGCCAAACCACTTTACACAGCAATTTGGGAGCTGCAGGTTTCTCCCAAAATCACTGTTCTGAGCAAACTCTGATGCTCGTCTTACAATACTGCTGTCTACAATCCACACAGTCCTTTTGCTGTTTTCTGCCATTCTGAGATCTGAAACAGAGAATTGGACAGAGAGCTACCAAAAAGTCAGTGTTTCCCCTGCACTAGCTAGGCACTACTGAAAGTAAAGCTGCAAGTTTTCTGTCTACTTCAACAGTCTCTCACTGAGCGGAACCATGAAACACAAACAAAGTAAACCATTGGCTAAAATTCTATCTTGCATAGCCAATGCAGTGTGTGCAGTAATTAATTAGTGCATTTCTGCTTCAGCAAAAAAATAGCAAGATTTTAAAGTGGCAAAATGCATCCTTCTCATAGGCAGATTCAAACAATCACAAGTATAGAAGCATGTCTGATTGCTTCCCTCTTGGGTAAAGCTACACGTGCACCTTTGTTTCTTCCTCCATTTGCAGCTGTATCTGTGCTAGTAAGTATTAATTTACAGACTGACTTTAAATGCTGATAACTATGAAATGCAGTAGAGTTACTTGTTTTTGTACAGATAGGCAAATAGAGCAGCAAAAAACATTTTGATTAATACTATTTACATGTTGACAACACTTTGTATCATACTAGAAAAATGTAAAAGAAAATGTTAAGTACTCACAGTAAGCAAGGCAGTGTTTCTTCCTTTTTGCTCAAAATGGCTGCTATGTCCTTCTTCTTCACTATTCAGAGTCTCTGATTGGTCGACTTACATGGCCTGATTAATGTCTGACAACATTAGTTGAAGTGTCTGTTACTCAAATATACATCAAGACATGATTGGCTAAGGTCTAGTGTTGTTTTCCCCCAAATCTAATTTTGCAAAACTTTCAAACGAATTACACTATTTTTTCTAAAGTTTCACACGATCGACACTACTTTTAAGATACTTTTGAAGTCTGACACCATTTTTTTGAAACTTTTGCACATTCGACATTACATCTTTGACAGTATGAATTGGTACTTTTGCACACTGGACATTACTTTTTCGACACTTTCACACAAACGACACTGTTTTTTGTGACACTTTCAAACACAAGACAATGATTCTATGTTTTTTTCCTAAAACAATAGATTTCTTCACTAAAAACTGCTCTGCTTACTTAATACTGTGCAATATGAAATTTTAACAGTATGTCACAATTTTACTAATCTTAGTCATTTTTGTATTAAATATATTTTTAACCAATGTTTATTGAGTTCCATTCTGCACTGTCACTACACAAATATACTGTTCATTTCTTCACCAGCAATTGTGTTGATTATATATGCAGTAAGTACAAATAAAGAGTCTCAACATTGAATATTACAAGAAAACTAAATAAACAGATAATAATGCTTTCTTTTGGTGTCTCCATTATACAGGTGTCTGATACTTCTCTGAGATTTCTGATAACTGCTGTGACATCCCAGATAGCAAACATGCCCATTAAACAGAGACGACAATCTAAGGAAACACGAAACAGGTATCATAGTGGTACATTCTTGCTCAAGCTGAGCATGAAAGGCAGTGAAGCAAGTTCAGCTCATGAGACAATTCACATAGCTACTCAAATAGTGAACCATATGTTGTGCCACTCCACAGTGCCAACACGCACTTGCTTAACAGCAAAAAAAAAGTGTGCACCCCAGCAAAAGTTGTGTAGATCCCTGAGACAGAACACAACATTTGCAAAGGTAAGGCATAAGTTCATGGATTAAACAACATCGTAAGTTAGCAACTGGCGATGGCAATCTGAGAAAGCAGAAATATTTCCGATCACTAGAATATAAATCTAAGATCGAGAGGCTTATTGTTGCTGTTATGAGACAGGAGCGTAAAAAAAAGAAAGAGTCATCTAAGTCTCATGAAATTGCGCCTCAAAGTACGCACATTTGTGAGTAGAGCAGTATTTGCTCTTCAATGCTTATGGCGTAAGATGTCTCATGTGCTCGAACTTTTCAGAAACGTTGTATACGACATCAAGCAAAGGCTACAACGATATCCTGGATTGACTGTGCACAATTTCTGTGATGTTTTCACAGGTTGATGTCTCCACACACAGCACTCAGAAGCATATTTCTGGGAAGAATCTTACTATTCACACCAAAAAAGACAGCAACTTCAGTATAGATGAGTCCAGTAAACTAGTAAATGTACTCAGTGTCTCTGAAGATACAACAATGGAGTCAGATGATGATGCTGAGTCAACTACACAGCCTCGGAAGCTTCACTGTCTCTCATGGGCATGTGATGCAACTTGCAACTGTAGACAATCATCGTTTAAGAAAGTGGAACACTTATCAACCTATTTGTCATCACAGACCGTAAAGAGAGGTATAAACTTTTTACCAATATTGACCTTTGTGAAATCCGTCCACATACTGGACTTATGGGTCACTCACTAGCATGCCTAGATAGTGATGTTTGTGACAGTGTGTTCCACCACATGCGCATGCTAGGAGTACATCACACAGGCATGCGAAACTTTGTATACAGGGTGTATGAAGTTCAACGAGCTGTCAATCAGTACACTACTTTAAATTACCTATTGGAGACATGCATGGTGCTGTCACATGATTCAAACCGCTACGACGTATGAGTTCTGTGCCAGACACAGTAATTTATCAGTCTGCAACTTCTTATGAAGGTACTGTTTCTGTGTTAGAAAGTAACATCCTGAAACAGTTTGGCAATGAAATAGCAAAATTTGAATTGGCAAAGACACAGAAGTTTGACTCTGTATGTGTGTCATGTGATCGTCTCTGTTATGACAAACGGTAACAGTGAACCTTGAAACCTTGTCACCATACAGCGGCATGTGGTTCTGACTCTAAGCATTTCTACTGCTGAAATCTGACTTTGAGTTACAGCCCATCATTGTGCTGTGCAAGCACTGTTTCTCCAAACTGAAGTGTAACATTCTGCCACCAAGGTCCTTGTTGAATAATATGGAAGCAGAAGCTACACCAAGTGAGACTGCTACATTGAATATGTTTGAACGTATTCTTATTCAGACTATGAAACCTTTTCAAACCATTCTACATCTAAACACAAAGACACAGAACATCCCACAAAAAGAACTAATTAGATCTCTGAAGGGTTCCATCATGTATCTACCCCTTCCTCTGCAGGAAAATGTGGAGGCAATCTCCACTGAAAATAGTTTGGTGGTCCTTGTGAATGGTGTTCCAACTAAGGCCAAGGTCATATGGCAAGATGTTGTCAATATACAGAAAGTGAAGCTTGTTCTTACTTATTTGAAGAGCAACAATCCCTTTTACACAGACCTTGACATCGCTACCATGAGTACTGTGTCAATAGAATGCAATGAGTTGGGAAGCACTAAGCCAATGATTGAAAAGGTCAACGTGCAAACGACAATGTGTACAAACAGTACACAGTACACCCACTGCATCGCAGGGATCCAGTGCGGGACAACATTGACCTCTATCAAATGAAACAGATGGAAGGTGAGCCTGTCAGCATATGGGAGCACATGTTGTTTCCCAGACTTATTCCCAAATGGGTCAGGTGGACACCTAGATGAGAGAGAAGTACGTATAAAGAGTGTTGAGTACTGCAGTAGACGTGTCCTCAGTAGGAATGGAAAATTCAGACATAACATACAGTACCTATTTCATCTCCTGTGGGAAAGTGAGCTTAGCATACTGTCTGCGTCTATTGCACATACTATTCATCTCACTACTCCACTAGATGGAATTACAGCTGCACAATTCCTTGAGAAATTGAAGCATAAAGATGAAAATGTGCAAGTGAATTTGTCTTCCATTCTCTCAAGTCTATGTGGCACCAAAGAATATTGGTACCACAGACATTCTGAGGTGATGACAATGCTGTGAGAGTACAGTGCAACTACATGGTTTGTCACACTCAGCTGTGCAGAATGCACCTGGGATGAAGTCATAGAACTGTTGAAATTGGCAAACTCTGATGTTGATGGCATTTCATCAATGACTGTTGGAGAAATGTGCTCACTTGACTCTGTGTCTGTCACAAGGCATTTCCACAAGCGGTTCCATGACATACTGACTTTCATTTTGTCAAAGGACAATCCACCTCTTGGTACTGTAGAACATTGCTTTTGGAGGATACAGTATCAAGCACGGGGTGCCCCTCATATTCACATGTTATTGTGGATCAAGGATGCACCACACATAGGTGAACATGAAGCAGCAGAAGTGCTAGCATTCATCAAGGTATATATCACTTGTCGCATTCCAGGCAAGTATGACAGTCCTACACAATGGAAGTTGGTTCAAAAGTTCCAGTGACATATTTGTGCAAAATACTGCCATCGGGTAGTTAAAAACAAATCTGATTGGTACTCAAGATGTTGTTTCAGATTCCCTTGATGGGTGTGTCAGGATGGTGCCATGAATTATCTTTTTTCAGCAATGCGACACCACTTGAAGGCAAAATCAACCAAGAGGGTATACAAATTACCCAGAGATGAGAAAGAGGTGTATATCAATGACTACAACAGAACTCTTCTCCTAATGTGGCAAGCAAACATAGGTGTTCAGTTTGTGGCTGACAATTCATTGGCTCTAGTATGGTACGTAACCTTGTACATAACTAAGCATGAACAGACTAGCTTGCAGGATCTTTGGGAAGACATTGCCAGTTCAAGAAAGAGCCTGACATCTCAGCTGTGGTCACTGGGATTGAAAACCCTCTCACACAGAGAATGTGGAGCTTATGAGGCCAGTGATCATTTTATGGGTACACATCTATATGGGGAATCTGATGCTGTGCGCTTTCTCAGTGTCAGCTACAAACAGAAGTGCAAACGCGTACTTATTCCCCATGCTGAGATTGAGGAACTTGCTGTCAATAGACCTTCTTCAAAAAACATTTTGAAGAATAACCTAATTGACACATACTACCCCAGTAGGCACAATGACATGGAAGGTATGTGCCTCTTTCAAGTGGCTAAGTGGTATGACTACAAAACAGATGTGTCACCTGATTCTACACGGCACATTTACAAGGTGAAAGGAGTTAATGGCTGCCTCATTAAGAGACACAAGCCTTGGCTCATAGATCACTGCAAATTACATCTAGGCACATCAGACAGCAGAGAGCACTACTACTTTGCTCTCTTATTCTTATTTAGACCATGGAGGAATGAGTCTGAATTACAAGGTTACTGCGATACATTCGTGGAAGAATTCAGTCTCAGTTACAAGACTTTCAAAACTCAATACTCACAGACATACATACAAAGACTGGAGTCTGAGAAAAAGCAGCTTGAGAAGGCAGAGAAACAACTTCAGGATGATACTCCTGTCAGTTCACAAGACAATCTTGATCCAGAAGGACAAGGTGTTCTAGGCATGCCTCTGCCTTTAAATGCACCAGAAGTCTTAATATCAGAAGTTGAGACTGCGATGAAACATGGAACACACTGTGGTGTCAACCCAGCTGACCTGAGAGAAAGACTCAGTCAGCAGCAGCATGTAGTTTACTCTCAGGTCACTGATGCAGTTCAACATGACCTCCTTCATGAAGCCCAAAAATGTGAGTGTTCTGACCATAAGCCACTGCTGTTGTTTGTTAGTGGTTCAGCTGGTACAGGAAAGAATTTCCTCATTGAAGCCATCACTGCTGAAATACATAGTCTGACAGGATCCTCAATGCCTGTTGCTGTTACTGCTCCTACTGGACTAGCTGCATACAGCATTGGTGGGATTACTTTCCACCGTCTCTTTATTTTGCTAGTTGAGCATGGCAAGGCAGGAGAGTATCGTAAACTGTCATTTGAAGTTGCATCTCAGCTTCGACCCATGTTCAGAAAGATGAAGTTACTCATCATTGATGAAATTAGTATGGTATCCAATGTAATGCTAGCCTGTATACACCTACATCTACAGGAGATCTTGGGTACTGACTATACAGAAGCATTTGGTGGCAAAAGTATTCTCATACTGGGAGACCTTTTACAGCTTGCACCAGTTAATGCAGAACATGTCTTTGCAACTCTGACTGTCAAGCAGGCCAAGAGTACACTAGGCTGCATTGGAGGTGTAAACCTTTGGGAGTTATTCATGTATGTCAAGCTACCTGTGAACATGAGGCAAAGTTGTGACTTGGCTTATAAATCACTTTTGGATGAAGCTCGTACTGGTTCTCTATCAACAGAACATGTTTCTATATTAAATGAGCGGAGAATCACAATAGATACTACAGCCACAGAAACAGAATGTAATGTTTTCAGTGAAGTGTACTCCACAGGCACACATGTTGTGTGTCTTATGCCACGACTGAAGAAATGTGCTGAATTCAATAGTGTTATGTTGCAGAGAGAAAAACAAGAAATTGTCATTCTGCATGCTGTTGACATAGTTAATGCTGTAATTCTCAGTTGGAAACTGGTAGCAAAGATGACTGAATGACTTACTGAGCTAAAGTCAGATGTTTCACACACAGTTGGCCTGGAAGCTGTTCTTACACTTTGTAAGAATGCACGTGTTATGCTGTGATGTAATATTGACGTTGAGCATGGCATGGTTAACAGTGCCATGGAAACATCATAGACTTTCTTCACAATGTCCGGAAGACATTTGTTGAGACACTTGTAGTCCACTTTGACAGCATGGAACAGCCTGTAGAGATACAACTTACCTGTGTTAAATTTCAGGTATGCAAGGATATCTAAGTAAAAAGGAAACAGTTCCCAGTATGTGTTGCATATGCTGTTTCAATTCACAGATCTCAGGGCTTGAGTTTGGATTCAGCAATGGTGGACATAGGCACAGACATTTTCAAAGATGGCATGAGCTACATAGCACTTTAACGTGTATGTAGTCTATCTGGGTTGCACATCATCACTCTTGCACCTCAGAGGATATGTGCTGACAATTGATGTATTGTTGAGTACAAGTTACATGCTCTCTATCAGCCTCACATGCCTTTGATACCACTGCCTACATCTATTGCTGTCTCACATCGTACAGTCATATCTACAGCTGGCAGCAAACAGAGATGAGCTCCCACAAGTGATTCAACTGTGAAGAATCCTACAAAGGTCAGAGTCAGAAGAACAGATGCAGAACCACTTGCTGGTCAGAAAGCAGTTGGTGTGGCTGCTGTTCCAGTGTTTGACAACAGCTCTAGAGTTAACTGCTATGCTAATTCTGCTATGCAAGTTTTACTCCACATGCCACACTTCGTGCAGGCAGTATCTGCTTCACAAGAGACTCCACTCTCAAAGGCATTGAACTAGGTTATCAACATCATTTCTGAGCAGTCTAACAATGTCCACTCACTCACACCTCTACGGCAAGTGCTAGGGACATATGACGGATGCAGTACATTTGCTGCAGACATGCAACAAGATACCTCTGGGTTCCTGATGGCAGTGATTAACAGCTTGGATGAAGAGGGGATTCCAATGTGACAGTATTTCACTGTCTCATATGTCACCAAATATACCCATGCATCATGTGGGAATTCAATGCGTGAAACCACACAAGACATGGAATGGGTTATTCTCTTTGTCCCTCAAGCCAAAAGTATCAAATTCTGCCAGCTATTCACCAATGCTGAATGTTGTCACTTATGTGCAAGGTGTGGGGGCACATGCAGTCAGTCCATACATCTCAGGACTTCATCTCAGTATCTGTTGCTTATGTTGCACAGGTTTGACTCTAATGGGCTCAGAGTTGACACACCTATCACAGATTACACAGCTGGCAGAATAGCTTTTAACCAATCACTGTTTGACACTCACAGTGTTGTCTACCACCATGGTCAATCTATGCATTCAGGGCATTACACGTGTTTGTTAAGGTATAGAACTGGCTGGGTAGAGTGTGATGACTCCACAACATCTTTCAAACAGAGACTACTGTGATACTTAAAAAATGCCTACCTCCTGATATTGAAGAATTTTGATGATCTTCATGTCTCAGAGGAATTGTCACACAACATGTGACATTCTTTGCTGTCCACCTCGTGACAGGGTGACTCGTATGATGCTAGAATTGTTTCTTTCCTACAACTTTCCAGAGATGATTAGCTACCTAAAATATGACATGGTGACAAACCATATCCTATGCAATATGACATATAAGATTTTTGTGTGGATCAGTGACATTGTGAAAACTGTTGTAGTGGGCTTCAATCGGTGCCAGCTGTCTTCCCAGTCACTAGAGAAACCATGCTTACATGTTAAAGAAAGATTGTGACATCTCTAAACACACTACTTTCTGGCTCACCATTTGTCAACATTTCTTCTCTTGTAAGTATGTAATTTTCATACAGTACAATAACTGCTTACCAGTAGAAATGTACAACAGTTCAATGTTTTACACTTATCAAACTGTGCAACACATCTGTCAAGACCATGTTGAGCACTCTGTCACATGCATACTATCACCAGTGTGTCTCTGTATGCTATTTGTGCACATCTTGACCCCATCACAACTTCGTTGTCATGCAAGAGTGCACTACTAGTCCTATTAGTTCTCTAACTACAAAATTGTACGTATGTATTTATAAGTGTAACTACATGGTTAACCAATTCTTGATATTGTTACATTGCTCTAACTAAGGAAATGTATATTACTATGCAAATGTAAGAATTAGCGATGTACAAGTATTGGCAAGTAGCATTGTAATACTTGTTTAAATATTCAAATGACACATTTATGTCTGTTAAACAGCAACACAGTAACAGATAAATGATATATTCATTTGTATTCGATGACACCATTGCTCATTAGTAGCTAAATACTAGTACTAGAACTATAACCATAATAGTAAGTAAAATTTTGTAGCTTTATTTAGTCAAGTAGAGCACAATAGAACTAACATCTACTTACCATAGATTTAATAAAAAAACATGCCATGAAACATATATTAGTTTTGTATTAGATTTGCAACTGAAGTATTAAGTCATTTTATCATTTGAAGATATGTTCATTATATTTGTATTGATATTTTATTCCATGTATATCTCAGGCAAGTAAATATGATGTTAAGTTATAATACTTGCAATTGTAAATCAGACACTTTTGCTGATAACAGCTGAGTTCTTACCTGTTCCCGACAATGTTTTTGATCGCCTCTATTGAGGGGTCGGGTGGGAATTTCCCAAATGCACTTACTCAGTGACATCTGTAACTATATTTAACTGTTCACAACAGTTATCTAATATCATTGAGAACATAATTTCTTACTGTAGCTGTTGCTGTAACACTTAGCATCTGGTTTTTCGCCCACCCCAGGAACATAGACATTATCAGTCACACAACAACAACAAAATCATCCATGTTCGATGGATGTAATCAAAGTTTACAAGGTGCTACCATAGTTAACAATATAACATTCTAGGAAGTGTACTATGGTGCGATACTGGTTCACCATAGGCTGAATTGAAGCATGAGACATATTCAAGTTTTGATACCACTCAAGAAGGGACATTAGCCCAACAAAACACACCCACTGAAGTGCCTTCCAGCAATAAAAAAATGGATAATTTTTAGCCATCTCAATGCCTTACTGTCAAATTTGTACTTTCAGCTGGCACATTGTTCTGAGAAAACAGCCCACTTAAAAAGCTGTCCTTGGCCAACCAAGACCCATCATCCTTTCTAACCATTTCATTATTATTTATAAGCAGTTACTTATTACATAGCACACCATGTTTTGACAACCTGTGATACAGTGTAAAATGTTTAACAACCAATGGCAACACACATTTCGATTATATTGTGAGACTGATTGTGTGAAATATTTGTACTCCTAATTTGGCCTTTTCTAAGTCTTACCAATTGGAAATAAATGTTTTTTAAACATATATACACCTGTCTTGAGTCTTTACTTAACCATCAAGGTACAATGTAATGAAATAACAGTCCTTGCACGTACGCATCCAAATATAGTTAAGCAATAAGGTACAAAATAGTGTGTTTCTTGGGTTATTTATCCACAACTTCTCTGCTGTGTCACAAGGCACACCCAAGTTTATTAACCACAGAAGAACTCAACAATACACAATAACCCGACCCCAGGAGTGACTTATTATGCTAAAACAATAGACCCAAGAGTTAAACCAATGTGAGAAATGTGTTTTACTATGTTTTTTAGAAATGAAATTATGCAATCATGGCTTGTAACCTCTCAAATTGGTAAGTTGTACATATGTATATGTAACTGTAAAAACATTACTACATTCCTAGGACATTATTTCACTGATCAGAGGAAAAGCCCTTTCTTCCCTGTACTCTCACAACATAATAAGATGCATACATGCACTGCTATCACTGCAATCCATTCAGGCTCTGCCCTCCCACCACATAATTTACCTTATGGATGTACATGTGCCAGAATGACCCTTCAGACCCTGCACTCCTAGCAAGTCATTTTAGACATGTAACTATCAAGGCAGTGGTGGAATCACAGTCCCTTAGGCACCTGCACTCCCAACACTTAATTTATCTATGCATCACTGGTAGTGCTGACCCTTCAGTCTCTGTGCTCCCAGCACATGATATGCTGTATTGATGGTCTGCAAAGAGTGATGTACCTTTGGCCCTGTGTTCACACCACATGTTTTTCAGAATGGATACAGTGGTGGAATCACACCCCTTCAGGCCTTGAACTCCGAACACATTATTTCACTGCTGACAGCACAGGCCCTTTGTATACTGTACTCTCACAACATCATAAGATGTATGCATCCACAAGTGGGAGAACTGGCCTTCCAGTGTTAGGGTAGAAAGCCCCCCTTGGACCAATCCAGCCCACCCTCCAACCAACATCGGGGTGCATGCTGTGGTCATGGATCGTAACTCTCACCCCATCACATGTGTAAAGAATCTGAGGAATAGGAAAATGGGGTGAGAGTTAGGACCAACGACCCCAACGCGCACCCCATTGCCAGTTGGGGGGGTGGGCTGGATGGGTCCAATGCAATTGTAAATGCAAATGGATACAGTAATGAAAACACAAGTGCAAATGACAATGCAAAGTGTAACGCACACAATGGCATACATGGGAACGGTAACACAAACAGGGACATAAACGCAAGTGGAAACAGTAACTGTAACAGTAATGGAAGCACAACCCTGTTGTTGCCAAACAGCTGGATAGAGAAACTGAAAGAATGTATGCATTGTAATGGGCATCAAAGCTTAAAACGAGCATTGGAAGTACTTAACTGGTAATATCTTAGCAACCGCACCATGTAGAAAATAAATTAAAATTTCACAAAAATCATGATTTTCCTGGCTAGACTTTTGCCCTTACATAGCCCATAGGGCTTTGCACCTCAGAGCAAAAAATCTGTATCTCCCATCGCTTTCGAGATATGAGCCTTGAAAGGCGTGGCGTATGTCACCATGTTAGTCTATGGGAAAAAAATGACAACTTCAGAGTACCATAACTTGGCAGCCATGCAAAATTTTGTCACCAAACCAGCAAAAGGCACAGCTGTGTGATGTTGGCTGCCTACCCTCCAAATGTCAAGCCAAAAGACCAAACAGTTCTTTAGCGGCACAGTGGCAAAGAACCAGTATCATTTTGGCCATAGTCTGAAAAGTACTGTCGAAGTTTGTGAAAGCTTTCGCAAATTCATTCACCAATATCGCAAGTTCAAAACTACTTTGTGAAATTACTTTTTCCAGAAATTTGAAAAACATATTTCTTGGGTGTTTTGCCCCAAAATAAAGACATGCTTAGCATCCTCAGGGTCCGACTAGGTGAATTCAGAAAGAATTAGCTAGCTAAAGGGTCCCAGATTTAAATGGCAAACATTTTTCTGATCACTAACTGAAAACAAAATGGTGGATTTGCCTAAGTAAAAAGGGCCATTTGTGAAAGTAAAAACTGCATTTGCGACACTTTCAAACTTTTTGTTAACTTTTCCCATTGACTTACAATGGGAACTTTTTTTTTTAATAACTTTTGAACCATTTAATATTTTTTCACAAAATCTTTGAAAGGCACACCAGGCACCCCAGCCACACATTCTTTGAAGTTTTCAGACCAGTCGCGTAAACCATGCGACCTGTAGGTGCAAGCAAAGAATTCACCCCAAACCGTAAATGTGCGTGCAGATCTGACTTAATAATTCCGCAGCCTTGCATCCGACTGGTATGAAAGTTGGCAAACCCAAGATGTGTGGTTCTTGATCAAGCATTCCAAATTTCAGACAAATCTATTGAACAGTGGCAAAGTTATTAAGGTGCAAAGTTTGACTGTTTAACCTTAAAAGTGCTACTCAACCCTAACTATGGTGGCACTACCATGCCACCATAATATATAAAATATATATATATATCTTCATTGCAAAAAAACTCAGGTAATGCAACCAATGCACACCCTGATGCCTGTTGCATGAATGTGCTGAAGCATGAATGTGCTGGACAGCATTTAATGTAATGCAAAGACATTAAATGCTACAGATACTTACATAACATGATATTCACAGAAAACATGCACAATAAGAAATTTGTTTTTTCAAATAAACAAAATAAAATTGAAAGCATCATCAATATACTACCACTCAGCACAGTTTCAGTAGACATATTTACAACACTGAGTCATGTTTTGGTGGTTTGTGCAGTCATGTCTGTTGAATCAACAAAATTTCCATTTGAGGAAGCTATCACACAGCCATCAATGGTGTTAGAATTGCATATTAGTATGAACCTGTGACATTATCAAAGACAAAGCCATTGAACAGTTCAGAATCATATAACTACATGTGCCAAACTATAACTCACTTGCTGACATATAAGTGCTGTCCAGCTCCCTCAAGTCTGCTTGGACTGTGCTGATGCCTGTCTTGTAAGTAAAAACATCAAGGTCAGTCATGTAGAGTGTAATAGGAAAAGACATAATAGTTTTACCTGTTATCAATTCACAAATCTATTTGTTATCAGCAGATATCAGTTTGTCATTTCACTCAATAACAGCTGAGATACACAAAGAGAGTATTCTACTGTTCGTTATGCCTCTGAATGTAAAAGTGTAATTGACACAAGCTATGAAATACTGTATCATAATGGGAATTCCTAATAGCCGGTGTCACAGTGATACATCAAGACCACTACATACTGCATGAGTTGCAGACACCTTTTATATCCTGCAAATTTCAAGTCAAAAGACCAAACCGTACATTTACAATGCAGTGGGGAAGTTTTTAAAAGTTTAAAAATTCCTAGTTCATGAGGTAGTAAAATCCCTGACCACGAGGTCAATTCTCATTCGTGAACTTTCAAAATTGCCATCCATGAGAAATCCTTGACCATCAGATTATGACCATCTGGTCCCAAACTTACGGTCAAGGATTTTGCTACCTATCGAAGGGATCAGCTCATGGGCTGGGATTTTGACAGCTCATGAATGGGGATTTTGCTAGCTCATGAAAGGGGATTCAAAATCCAATCCCCTTTCACGAGCTGACAAAATCCCCATCCATAAGCTGATCCCCTTTTGTGAGGCAGCAAAATCCTTGACCGTGATTTAATCCTCATCCACAAGTAGGGCCATCTTTTCCCTAAGTTATGGTCAAGGATTTTGCTACCTCGTGAAAGGGGATTACTAGCAGATGGGGATTTTGACAGCTCACGATAGGGGATTCAAAAACCCAATCCCATTTTGCAAGCTGACAAAATCCTCATCAGCAAGCTGATCCCCTTATGTGAGACAGCAAAATCCTTGAG
The DNA here is from genome assembly GCA_016271365.2 of Neoceratodus forsteri. NCBI lineage: Eukaryota > Metazoa > Chordata > Ceratodontiformes > Ceratodontidae > Neoceratodus > Neoceratodus forsteri. Next base: position 739,378,592 of record CM057458.1, read on the forward strand.
CGTAAGTCAATCATTGTCCATGAGAAGGGCCATCTGGTCCCTAACTCATGGTCAAGAATTTTGCTACCTCATGAAAGGTGATCAGCTCATGGACAGGGATTTTGTCAGCTTGTGAAAATGGATTAGAAGTGAGTCGCGGATGAAGAATTTCAGAATTTGAAATGACCATTTTTTTGGCCAAAATGAAGCAAACCAAAGGTATAGGTTTGTAGTGGGCATCACCCTGAACAAAACCCATGCCTTATTGAAACAAAAAGTGACCCCTGGAGGAAGTTATGACATTGTGTTTGGGGGAAAAAAATGAAAACAAGATGGAGGCTCATGAAAGGGGAATTTTTCTTTACAGACAGCGATATTTTCAAACCCTGTTTGAAAGCTGACAGAATCTTTGACCATGAGCCCAATCCCCTTTTGCAAAAAATGCATATAAATCTTGGAGTGAACTGAGCATGCTCAGAACCCCCAAATTAAAAATTAAATAACTTTGGAACAGGTTAATATTTTTTCAACTAATAAATGCTGGATTTTTCTGTGACCGAAACTCTTTCTACCCTGGGATTTTCAGACCAAAAGACCAAATGGTGGTGTCACAGTGCAATGTGCAAAAAAGTGTCAAAAAGTGTTAAACAATGTATTTTCAGCTCTTTGCTGCGCAAAAACCGTATGCTTGACCAAAACACAACTTAGCAAATCAAGAGACCTACCAAACCACATCACACATTCAAATTATGTGCAAATCCATTGAATGGTTACAAAGTTATTAACGTGCAAAATTTGGGATTTAACATTAAACTGCCTACTGAACCCTAACTATACTGGAGCGACTGCCAGTATAGATATATATATATATATATATATATATATATATATATATATATATATATATACACACACATATATATATTTATACAATGGAAGTGAGGGATAAATGAGTGAGATAACGTGTTATTTTCACTGCAGTAGAATAACCACTGTAATGACATCACCATTGAGAGAATATTTACAGATATACACATAGGCCCAGATTTTCAAATTGTGCCAGGCTGTGATGCAAGACTGGGCACAGCGCAACTTGGCTGCCCAGGGGCGTTGACTGGGCAATATTCAATGGAGCTGCGCCATGGCTCAGCATCATTGAATATCGCACCCTGGCCACCCGCAGTGCACATGGTGCAGTGGCACTGTGCCAGTGCCAGTGGCCAGAGTGGAGCCTGTGGATGCACTAGCGCAAGTTCCATTGCACAAGGTGCAGCAACCGTGATATACAAAAGCTGACATGCAGATGGGGCAATAATGTATGCAAGGCCACATGGTACCATTTGCATGTCATTATGACACCATGTGCATGCAGGTGCGCCGATCCCTGAAGACTTGCACCTGGTGCCCTGCCAGGCAGCAGCCGTCGGGGACTGACACCCCCTGCAGTGTGATTGCGGCCATTTGTAAGATAAAAAAGATCCCAATATCCCTGGTGGTCCAGTGGACAAAAGATCCCAATATCCCTGGTGGTCCAGTGGACCGCTGCCCGCCAGATCGTGGGCATAAATGTGTTCAAAAGACAAATTCTGAATCCCTGGTGGTCCAGTGGACCACTGCCTGCCTGATCGTGGGCTTAAGTGTGTTAAAAAGATAATTTCTGAATCCCTGGTGGTCCAGTGGACTGAAATCTGCCCGATCACGGGCTTAAGTGTGAAAAATAGATACATTCTGAATCTCTGGTGGTCCAGTAGACCAAAGTCTGCCCAATTGCGGGCTTAAGTGTGACAGAATATTACACCTATATCCCTGGTGGTCCAGTGGACCCTCCTCCTGCCACTGATTCCCACTGCCCCGCTCCCCCATGTCAGCGGTGGGCAGCAGCACCCCACCCACCTGCCACCCTGCTGCCCGCTGACTGACACTGTCGGTAGGGCTGTATGCCCATTGATCCAGAGCGTGAGCCAATGGGCATGCAGCCCATACCGTACTACACATTCCAGATATGTGAATGGTCCATTCACATATCTGGAATAATAACAATGCGGCATGGGCTGTGATGCTCATTAGTCACGCCAGGACCACGGGCGACAGCCTCACCGGATGGTGTCAGTCAGCAGGTGGCAGGACAGCAGGGGTGCTGCCACCCGCCACTGACATGGGGAGCGGGCAGTGGGAATCAGTGGGTGGTGGCAGGAGGTCCACTTGACCACCAGGGATATAGGTGTAATATTCTGTCACACTTAAGCCTGCGATCGGGCAGACTTCGGTCCACTGGACCACCAGAGATTCAGAATGCATCTATTTTTCACACTTAAGCCTGCAATCAGGCAGACTTCAGTCCACTGGACATCCAGGGATTCAGAATCTATCTTTTTAACACACTTAAGCACATGATCAGGCAGGCAGCGGTCCACTGGACCACCAGGAATGTGAGGGATTTTCTTTATTTTACTAATGCCCACAATTGGGCATGGAGGGTGCCACCAGGAGGTGCAGCTGGAGCTCGAGTGGCCACCCACAGGTGGCAGCTGCCATGTTGTGCCCTGCAATGTGGCAGCTCACCTGTGGGGGCCATCCGTTGTTCCTTTTTTTGGGATCAACTTTGTGCTGGCACAGGTAGGGGTTGCACATGCATGGCTCCGCACATCCTGGGCTGAATATTGGGCTGTGCAGAGTATGCATGAGCACGCCCCCTCACCTGTGTCTGCATACATTACTGATGCACTCCAGTGCATCAGGATTTGTGCCGCGCACTTTCCCCTTTTGAATATCATGCAGGGGTGCATCAGTGGGTTGCGCATAGTGCAACACTGTTGAGCCATGCGCAACCCTTTTGAATATCTGGACCACAGTGCCTATATCACTAGCAAATATTCTCACAGTGGTGATGTCACTAGAATGAGAATATTTTCACTGCAGCCTGCATTTAACAGCTTCACTGTTTCTCTTTCTCACTGAATCCTGCAACTAACTCAATTAGCATTGCAAAAGACAAATCACCTCTGTCCCATAGTTTTTCTGATACTCATTGCTCATTACTGTGCTGCTCTAATCTTCAAAACAGACTCCTTTATAAAGCAGGTTCTCTTTCTGAGTGCTGCCTGCAACAGTTTCTCTGTCGCACTGAAGCCTGCAACTTATTCAGTTAGCATTGCAAAATACACACACCTATGTCCAATAATATTTCTAAAACTCCCAACCCATTACTATGCTACTCTCACCTTCAAAAATGCCTCCATGGTAAATGACAGTCCTTCACCACACAGTTTCTGTTTATCACTCCTAGCTGCAAGTCAATTACCATTGCAAAACACATTCATTTGTTTCCCATAGTGTCTAACATGCCCAGCCCATTCAGAAACACTTACAGACACTCACACCACACACAAACAGTGCTATCAGTATAGCCTAGAGGTTAGAGTAACAAGCTGGGAACAAGCTTGTACTTCCAGCAGACCAGGCCTGAGTTTGACTCTCACAACCTCCACTTGCATACTGTGTGGCTCTGAACAAGCCACTTAACTGTCCAGTGCTTCCAGGTCACCCTTGAAAACTTACCCAGTTACTAAGCACTAAAATAAAAAACAAAAGAGTAAACTGGAAGAAAACACATAAACAGAAACAAATGTTGCTAATGCTCCTAGCCCCATTGCATACATGATGTACAGATCATGGGATATGGAAAATATTCTCACTCCTGCAGAGTAAGCTGTACATTCTCACTCATGCCTGTGGCACTTGTGAGAATACACAGCTCACTCTGCAGAAGTGACAATATTTTCCATATCCCACTCCTGCCCATCATGTATCCTATATATCTATATCTATATCTATATCTATACCTATATCTATATCTATATCTATATCTATATCTATATTATAACTGCACAGTAGTGCAGCTATAGTTAGGGTTGCCCAGCCACTTCTATGTTAAACCCCAAATTTTGTACTTTAATAACTTTGCAACCATACAATGAGTTTGCCGGTCATTTTGCATGCATGGAGTGGCACTTTGTACTTTGTAGTTTGTACTTTGCAAGATAGGATGGAATTAGCCAGAGACCCATCCCCCACACCATATGGGGCAGATTTCAGTAGCCCAGATAATTATCAAGTGCTTTCTTGCATTTGTTAAAATCTGTAATGGCCACAATATTTTTGGAGAGTTTATTCCAAACTGCCATGGATCTCATTGTGAAGAAGTTGTCATGTCTTTTAGTGTTTGTCATTGGGAGTTCGAATTTCTTGTTATGGGATCTTAAGTTTTGTCCCCTATTATTAGGTTTAATACCACAGTCGTTCATCTTTGTTTTATCATTTATAATATTGTGGAAATATAAACAATCCCATCTTAGTCTTCTATCTTCCAGTGGCATTAAATGAAGGTGTTGCAGTCTAGTAGTATAGGGTAAGTTTGACAAACTGGTAATAAACCTAGTGGCCTGTCCTTATATTCTCTCAATAAGATCAATTTCTTGTCTACAATGGGGAGACCAAAAGGGGGAAGCATAATCAAGATGAGGGCATACATAGTTATGATAGAGATTTAGAATGCTTTGTTAGTCACAAGATATAAATTATTTCTTTATAATATTTATAATTTTATTAGCTTTTTGAATAGTTCACCTAATATGTAGTCTATGTTTTAAGGTGTTATCAATTATTACGCCAAGATCTTTTTTCAGATTCAACTACTTTTATAGGCACATTATCAATATGATATGGGTATGATGAATTAGTTTTGCCTAGGTGCAAAACTACACATCTGTCTGTGTTTAACTCCTTTTTTTCCTTGCACCATGTAGAAAGTTTATTTAAATTATTTTGAACTGATAATTGTTTAGATGGATGATCAACCTCATCTGCAAGTTTGGTATCATCTACAAATTTTATGATATTAGATGTTATACCATAATGAAGATCAAAGACAAGATGGCTGTTCTGTAGCTGCGGAATGTTTATTGCTCTACACCGACCTGAGTTTTCGATTGTGTATAAGGATGAGAATTGCTCAGCTACACATCAAAAATGATTATGTCAGATGTGCAAAAGGTAGTCCGGTAGCCATGTTTGTCTCTGCAAGATTGGTACTGCTGGATCAGCGGATCAGTTCCATAACAAGCCCAGAGAGCTTAGTGGGGTTGCAAACCCAGACCATGCAGGCTAGAGCTACTCCACTGCATGGGAGTCAGATAGGCCCAGTAGTAATTTCATCGGAGCTACACCTTGTTGGCCTAGGTGATAGTGAACCTACCTCTGAATCCTCATCGATGTCACATGGTAAACAGTATTCCATTGAGTCCTTGGGAGTGACGTTAGACAACTTGTTGGAATGGATGGAGAGGTATGACTGCCGTTTTGAGGTCCTCACTAAGAACATGGATTATTTAAAAACCGAGGTTAAAAAAAGCCCTGAAAGAGCTGTAATCATGGATAAAGCCATCTCGGAGCATGATGCCAGAATTTCACAATTAGAGACCACTTTACAAGATACCAGGCCACATTAAATGGAGTGATGAAAGAGAATTACAATATTTCTAGGAAGCTTGAACAAAATGAAAACCAGTTAAGGTATGGAAACTTTAGTTTGTTGGGCATACCAGACACCATGGATACAGAATTTGAAAGCACTCGTGATTTAGTGAAGGTCATTTTTATTACCGCCTTTGATCTTCCTATTGACAAACCTCCATTGCTGGCTAAGGTGTTTAGAATTTTTAAGAAAAGAGATGACTCTAAGGTAACTCTGAAATCCACCACTATGGCAACCTTAGCATTTGATTTTGATCGTGACTTTATTTTTAAGCTGGCGAGATTAAAGGGGACTTTGCTGTATAAACACTGTCATTATTATATTTTCCCAGACTTTAGTTATCAGACCCAGCAGAGGTGTAGAACATTTTTAATGTACTGGCAAGAGGTGCTTGAAATGGGACTTCAGTTCTCTCTCTCCTTCCTCCAGCAAAAGTAAAAATTGTTAAAGATAATAAGTTTACATTTTCTTTGAGATAGATCAATTGGTTGAATTTTTGAGATCTCACTACTCTTTAAGATTGGAGCAGGATTTTTCTACCTCACCCACCATGTCAGAAAAAGAAATGAATGATGGACATGTAGCTTTATGACCTATCAAATGGTAATAGGTTTCTGTCACCTGTTTTTCCTTTTTTTTATATACATATACTATAATATTATATAGGGGCTCTTTGATGTACTAGAGTGGCAGTAATTAAGGTTTAAACAATAGAATGAACTGATATATTTTTTAAAAGGCAGTACAGGGCTGTAAAGTATAATGTATTTATTTCTATCCGCCCCCCCATAATGGTCTAGTATTATGTTGAATGTTTTTCTTTCTTTATGCTTGTGTTTGTAATTTTTAGATTTTTTGGGATATATGAAAACATATTTAAAAAAGTGAAAAAAGATATAACATAAAAGACTGAAACAATTAAATAGAAAAGGACCCAGAACAGACCCCTATGGAACCCCACTTGTAACTTTAACTGTATGTGATAATTTGTAATGAAGTCGAACCTGTTGAGTTCTACCGTTCAACCATGAATTGACCCATGCTATAAGATAAGGGCTATATGACATATCTGTTAGTTTATTTATTAGTTGTTTGTGATATACTTTGTCAAAAGCTTTTTTAAAGTCCATCATTATAATATCACATGACTTACCAGCATCCATATTTTTTGTAACTGTTTATGGAAAACAATAAGATTTGTTAAACATGATCGCCCCTTTTTAAATCCATGTTATTTATGGTCTATAAGCCCCAACTTTGCAGTTTCATCCTCAAATCTCAGTTTTATAAGGGTTTCTAAGATCTTACAGGGAACAGATGAGAGATTTATCCATAGGTAATTTTCTGGCGGTGATTTATTTCCTTTTTTAAATATTGGGCATACGATCGCTGTTTTCCATTCAGATGGAATTTTACTGTTTAATATAGATTTATTAAATAATATGGATAACAGTTTACTAACACTGGATGCTATTTTTTTAGGTATTTAGAATTAATACCATCTGTGCCAGGGGAAGCATGTAGTTTAAGCTTATTGATGGCATCTAATATTTCATTTCTATATAAAGCTTTTAATATTATCAGGATTAATATTATCATTGGTATTTGTGGTATCCTTACTATTGAATACTGTAGAGAAATAATTATTCAGAACCATTGCCATTTCAAAAGGGTCATTTATAATATTTCCATTAATGGTTAAAGAAGAGGTTGAATTTTTACCTTCACTTAGGTGGTTAATGTATGAGAAGAAGGCTTTGTTATTACCTTTTTCAATGGAAATTCTTAATTCTAAATTCTGTTTTTCCTTCTTGACTAAGGAATCAACAGATCTCTGGATTTGTCAAGTTGCATTACGGTCGGATGAGCGGTTGCGGAGCTGCAGGCTCCAATAAACACACAAAAATGGGAGTTTTACTAATTTTTTGCTTGGGGCTACAGCCAAAATTATTTATCTGTCTGGTCTGAAATTTTCAGGGGTGATGCAGTCTGGGTCACAGATGTGCCTTTTGAAGATTTGATGAAAAAATATTAATCTGTTCAAAAATTATTCAAATTTTAATGTTCCCTTTATAGTCAATGGGAAAAATATACGTGCCTCTCAAAAGCACCTGTTACTGTTGCGACAGTACATTTTACTGTCACAAATACCCTCAGTAGTGTCATGTTGCTGCCATCTTGTTTTCAGTTAGGGGCAGACAAAAACAGCTGAAATTCAAAAATTACTACCCCTGGGTAAATACTGTCAGTTGTGTTTACCTAATCAAGGGCCGAGGAACACACTTGGGGCATCAGGTTTGCAATCTGACCCCCAGAAATGCCTTTTCCATGATCAGAACCCCTGTAGTTTTACAAATTGCTAAAGAAATGGATATGACACTTTCACAATTCCAAAAATGTTGCACCTGTTTCTTTCGCAATTTGCAAAAAACTGCCACAATTTGTAGCACTATTTCATGCCTATTCTCCCCTGTAAAATAAAAGTAAAAGTTTTCTGTCCACTTTTTGGCCAAAACAATGGCAGCACCTTGTTTCTTGGCCTCCATTTAGGTAAACAACTGCTAGTGTTTACCTAATAAGAGGAAATGTTCTCCTTTTTATGTCTTTGTGGAGGCCAAGACATGTTTTATAACACTGAAATGGTTTCTGCTGACATTGGAGTGCCCAATCCCCATGTCTATGGCAGGAATCCCCCCACCACCAGCACTACTGCTGTGGCACACTGGGAGACCACCACGGTGTGCCCAGATCATTTTTTACTATTTTTATCTTTCCAGCACTGGGATGACCACTCCAGGTGTCAGATGCCCCCAACCTCCCCAAACCTGCCTTATTTTCTGATGGAGGTTCCTAGTCCCCCCTGTCAGCAGCATGTATCCCCCCAAACTCAAGTGGCACACTGGGAGCCCACCCCAGTGTGCTCAAAATCTATATATATATATATATATATATATATATATATATATAATACCTGTTAAATAAAGAAAACCATTCCCTGATGTGTTTTTTTACCTGTGAAAAATAAAACAGTACCTTGTCATCTCCTTAATCCCCCTACCCAATCCTCACCCTCCCACTGAGCACCCACCTCCCCACACTCCCCTTACCCATATCCTGAGGTTGGTAGCAGCAATCTTCTCTGTCCCAGGACATGTCTGCACTCTTCAAAGCTGAACTCCAAACTGAGGAATCAAGGTAAGCACTGTATAATGGATGTCAGTGGGGGTTTCAACTTAGATTGATATCTCAGCCATTTTTAGGATTTTTTTTACAAAATTTTCAACATGGAGTTCTTGTGAACCCACCTCATGAACACTGTCACTGTCATCTCATTAACTGGACCCAAAAGGTGATTTCATGGTTGCTGCATGGAATCACCTCCCAGGATCAATTAACAAAATGACAGTGCCAGTGTTAAAGAGGCGGGGGCCCAAACAGCCCATGTAGAACTTTTGGTACAAAAATTCCAAAAAATGACTGTGTTACAATTGTGTGTTGTGCAGTTTCTATGCATGCTCATACCTTCACCAATTTTTTTATTTTCACTCCAGATTTTAAACATTGACATTTTTTCACACCTCCTTATAAACAGTACAGCTATCATTTTCAAATCCTCCCCAAAATGTGTTTTCACACCTGTGATGCAGAATGGCATGGTCAGTGTGTGAAATCAACTTCCGGGATAGAGTAACAAAATCTAAGTGCCATTGTTTATGAGGGGACGTCCCAAAAAACCCATGCTGAAAATTTGGTTAACAAATTCCAAAAAATGACAGCGCTATAAATGTGCATTGCACAGTTTTTACACACCCTCTTAACTTTGGCACTTTTTCATATTTTCAGTCCAGATTTTCAACATTGCCATTTTTTTCACACCTCCTCATGAACAGTATAGCTGTCATTTTTCACATCCTGCACAAAATGTGTTTTCACACCTGTGCCGCAGAATGGCATGATCGCTGTGAGAAATCAACTTTCTGGATGTATTAACAAAATCACAGTGCCAGTGTTCATGAGGGGAAGTCGCAAAAAGCCCATGTTGAAAATTTGGTTCAAAATTGCAAAAAATCGCTGCATTACAAGTGTCTGTTGCACAATTTCTTTCGGAATTTTCCACAGGATAATAGTGCCCTTAGCACCTTTCGACACCCATAGCTCGAAAATGGTTTGAGATACAGATATTTTGCTACTTGCAGCTTAGTTCACCTTTAAGTGGACTAAGCATGCATGGAGGTTTCAAAGTCATGAATATAGCTGCAGTGGAATTTTTTTCATAGTTGCTGTGGTCATTGAAATATTGGCAAATTAGTAATCCAGGGGTCAGTTACTCAAAACTTTGCCCCAGGGCTAAATTAGCACTGCCCAGTGGACAAACTTAGCCCAGAGCACAAAGCAAGCTATATTCAAAAGGAAATAGCCCAGTGCAAAACCAGCTGAATATAGCAAGCAAAGGAAGCCAGGCAAACAGGGCCAGGAGTGCAGGGCAAAAATTGCCTGGAAATAAGACAGCACTGAATATAGCAACAAGGAAGTGCACACTGCAACTGCAGCTCATTAGACTCTGGAGCAAGCCAGTGTTGCAGGTGGAGAACATAGTGTGTGCTTGCACAGAGATGTCTGACATCTATTGCCAACAACTTTGACAGCCACACACTGCAGAACTGTGCTAGGCTGAAGTAAGGTTTGCCCGGGGCTAACCCGATTGCACAGTACTAACACATTAGCCCAGTGAAAACTGGTTAGCCTGGGGCAAATGGGAGATATATTCAAAACTCCCATGCAAATGAGTCTACTTAGGTAAGACTAGGTGGGCAATCAGTCCTTATCTGCCGTCAAAGTCTATGTTAGGTAATCCATGGGCAAACAGGTATATTTGCATCTCATTAGGTGCTGCTTAGCATACATTACCATGCAGTTTGCCCGGTGCTACTGCATGGAGCACAAAGCTCCCCCTTTTGGTCAGAATGAAAGTACAGACTGGTCGCTGCTGGCCAAGGCATGCCTACAGCATCCCTGTTAGTTGGAATAAGAAGCAGGCCGGAAGTAGTAGCAGAAACTGTGTGTTGCCAGGCACAGTCAGTGCATACAACACACCCATGCAGTTGTGCAAGCAGAACCTGTATATATGTATGTGTATATATATATATATATATATATATATATATATTTGCACACACGCACACATATACAGATCAATAGGTAAACACAGACACACTGCCCATGGCCATTCATGCCCCGGAGGATGCCTCCCTCAACAACATAGATGCCCCAATTCAGTAGTGGGTGAAACACAATGGAAGGACGCAATGCATCAGACAGGCATAAGGCAAACCTGGTGGGGGCAGGTGGCCATAGGCTGTAGGGAAACTAGGAACTAGTATATGCAGCATATCCAGTAGATAGAGAACAGGGCAGACTGGCTGGGTCAGGCAGTCCTTTTCTGCAGTCACGGTCCCTGTTCCATTGTGTGCCTGATACACCCTGGTAGGCTTGTGCTTCCCCCCCCAGCATGATCCCTGACCCCCAGTAGCCCCGCAATTCACTGTAAACCCTGGTAGTATAGTGGTCCCCCCACCCCTCAGCATGACTCCTAACCTCCATCTAATGTAAAATACATTAATTTTCCCTGGTAGTCTAGTGGTCTCCCCACCCTCTGCATGACTCCTGACCTCCATACAATGTAAAATAAATTAACTTTCCCTTGTAGTCTAGTGGTCCCTCAACCCCACACATGACTCCCAACCCCCATTGAAAGTATAATCTATGACTTGTCCCTGGAAGTCTAGTGGTTCCCTCCACCTGTCAGTGACACCCCTGCCCATCCGAATTGGACCCCCCATGAAGCAAACCAGTGACCAGCTCAGCCCTCCTCTCACCTCAATGGCCTGCCACTGACTGAGGTACAAATGAGCTCATTCGTACCTCAGTCAGCAGCCAGCCATGGAGATGACAGGAGGGCTGAGCCAGTCACAAGCTCAGTTCATGGGGGGTCTGATTTGGGAGGGCAGGGGCATTACTGCGTGGTGGAGGGAACCACTAGACTACCAAGGATGAGTCATAGATTTTACTTTCAATGGGGGTCAGAAATCATGTGGAGGTGGGGGGACCACTAGGTTACCAGGGATAAGTCATAGATTTTACTTCCAACAAGGGTCAGGAGTCATGGGTGGGGTGGGAGGACCACTAGACTCCCAAGGAAGAATATTTTATTTTACATACGACGGAGGTCAGGAGTCGTGCTGGGGGTGGGGGAACCACTAGATTACTAGGGAAACATCCTTTATTTTAAGGTCAATGGGGGTTGGGATTCATGCGGAGGTGGGGGGGCACCGGTGAATTACCAACAGCTTTTTGTTGGCGGTGTTTAGTGCCACACTTCAGGTCACACTAATGCCTGTAGTGCAGTGCTATACTTCTGAATATGCCGGTGCACCGGCATTCAGGGCCCCTCACCATAGTCCCTCCCCTGTATATATTATAATTTAGCATTGGTGCTAACACCTAGCACTGGCGCTAAATGTCCCTTTGAATATTGCAGTTGGATGCAAATTTGGTGCTAATCCAGTGCAATGAATTTGTGCCCGGTGCTACGCTTTGAATTTCTGGTCCCAGGTGTTCATTTTCATGACTCTAGGCTTGTGTTATGTTATGTCCCTGTACTTATGTGCAAGTGGGAGTGTAGAGCCCAGAGGTACTGCGCTACCACATATGCATACCATTACACAAAGCTCTGCAGCATTAGTACAGCACTGGGCCCAGAGGGCCCTGCAATCCCACAATGACATACCACTCACCTTTTACATTATACTTTCTCAAAAAGAAGAGAAACTCATTGCAAAAAACTAATTTAATGGATCAGTTAGAGTTGATAGTACGGCAACAAAAGTTTGGAAATTCAGTGTTAGGGTTATGAGCCCCTACCACCCCACCCCCACAGCCACCCTACACACACCAACAGGTGTCAAGGTGTGCCTTGGGGTCATTCTGCCTATTACCCCATTCTCTGATACTACAACACCTCAGCTTGTTTACAAATGGAATGGGGTGAGAGTTAGTCCAGATGACCTAACCGTTGATGCCTGTTGGTGTGTGGAGGGTGGGGGGGTGGTAACCCTAACACAGAATTTCCAAACTTTTGTTGCTGGACTATCAACCCTAACTGATGCATTAATGGATTTTATATATATATATATATATATATATATATATATATATATAATATCTATAATATATGTATATATACAGTATATGCATGCATATATGTGTGTGTGTGTGTATATATATATATATATATATATATAGTGATAACAAGCACTACTATAGTTAGGGTTGAGAAGGCAGTTTAATGTTAAACCCCTAACTTTGCACTTTATTAGCTTTGACAGTGTTCAGCAGATTTGCAAGAAATTTTGCATGTGCAGTATCACAGCCAAAGGTCTTCACTTGCCAAGTTTTGTTCCAGTCAGATGTGTTGACTCTGAGAAAGGAAAACTTTTTTATGCTGTTTTTTTGTTATCATCTAGTGCCTAGACATTTTGGAATTTTGCTCTAAAATTTTCAGGTGTACAAATAGATTGGACCACGGTGGTGCCTTTCACTTGTTTGTGAAAAAATATTATTCCATTCCCAAGTTATAAGGATATGAAATTTCAGTTCTGAGCATGCACTTATGAATAGATGTTCTATACAAAAAAAATAATTTGACCCATACAAAAAAATATTCTGTTTCATATGGATGGTAATCTTTGTTTGTGACAAAAATGATTTTCTCATATGGCCGCCATCTTGTTTCCATAGGAAAAAAAATGTGAAAAGCCATAAAAATGATATCCTGCAAAGACATCAACACATGTATCTTGCTAATCAGGACACCCTTTCATGGATTCAGCAGCTAATGTTTAGAAAAATCACCCAGAAATGTGTTTTAATACATTTTAAATCTTGTTTGTGACCCAAATTTAATTTTTTTAATATGACCATACCAAGAAAGAACAGGGCAATATGAAAAAAGATTCACTGCGTACAAAAAAAGAAAAAAGAATTTGGACTTTGTTTTTTTTTGTATTATTTTTTCGTATGAAGGAATCTTTTTTTGTATGAACGACATAACCTCAAGAAAAAAGATCCCTTCATACAAAACAGAATTTAGACTTAGGTTTTTTTCACATTCTTTCTTTTTTGTATTGAGGAATCTTTTTTCATATGAATGACACAAATTAAATAAGATCCTTTCATATGAAAAAAGAATATGGACTTATTTTTTTTCACATTTCTTTTTTGTATGAAGCAATCTTTTTTCATATGAACAACACAACCTCACAAAAATATATTCCTTCATGCGAAAAAGAACTTGGACTTAAATTTTTTTCCACAATTCAACTTTAACAATCCATAACTCTGTCAATATATGCAGTTATGGGACAATCTACAGTATATATCTAAATAAAGGTCTTAATGAGTACTACAATACTAACACATAACACTCCACCCAGAAAATGTATGGGCCACATAAAACACATAACAATTACAATTCCCATAGGATAACATTGCAAATTTAACAAGCTGTAACTCTTGGAGTTAATGAACAATACATATAACAATAGAAAGCTTTTAATGACTAGTACAACACCAAGCCCCAAAGAAATAAGGACATAAAATGGTCCATTCCTACAAAAAAACAAATAAAAAAATACAGGGACGCACATACATTGCTTTTCTGAAGGAACAGAGGAACATGGCCCGAGGCCCCTGCACTCCACACCCACATACCCATGTGGATAAATGGAGGCACAGAATCCTAATCAGATAGATATGTTTGATACAATTCAACTATCACAAAAAGTAAGGAAATTCATTGAAAAAAATCGTTAAAACATCAGTTAGGGTTAAACTGACAAAAGTAGAGAAATATATTGTGTTTCCAACCATAACAATCCACACCAACCCTGCAAGAAGCTGTCCTGAGTCTTGGCAAATCAGGCCTGGGGTCTACCTTGGGATTATCAACCCTAAAGCTCATTCCACCCTCAATAAAATCTGCCCATCTGAGCTTATTTGCTGATAGAATGGGGGGAGCATTAGGGTTGATAACCCAGGAAAGACCCCAGGCCTGATTTGCTAAGACTAGGACAGCCAAACTGTATTTTTTCTTTTTGCTGCTTGCAGGGTGGTGGGGTGGGGTGTTAGGTTGGAAACCCCAACACCACATTTCCCTACTTATTTCAGTTTAACCCTAACTTGTGCATTAACAAAGTTTTTGCAGTGAATCTCTCTCTCTCTCTCTCTCTCTCTCTATATATATATATATATATATATATATATAGAAATACAAAATCACACATGCCCCCACAATGCAAAGCATCATGGGCTGCATATGCAAATCACCACAGAATATTATGCTGGTCCAACTTTAAGCAGAAATGCATGGTGCCAAAAGGCCTCTCACACAGTTTACAAAGGGTGCCAACAGAAGACATAGACATGGGTTTTGTCCTACCAGGACTCATCAGTATGCCTCGTCTGTTTGACACCCCAGTGGAATGAACCAGCTACCCTAAGATGGTCTATCTGGGTTATGTTGTGGTGAGCCCAATTAAAACAAAAAACAATTTAAAAGACAAAGAACCTCAGTGCGCAAGCACTTAGGCAAGCGATACCACAAAGGGCATTTGGCTGGGAAGCCAAGTTTCAAATAAATACAAAATCACACATGCCTCCACAATGCAGAGCATCATGAGCTGCATATGCAAATCACCACAGACTATTATGCTAGGGTTGTTCCACAGCAATAAAAAGTGAGGAAATTCAATGTTAGGGTTCCCACCCCCTTGCACCCCACCCCCATCCGCCCCCACCAACAGGCATCGGGGTGTGCATTGGGGTCATCAGTCCTAACTCTCACCCCATCCCATGTGCAAACAAGCTGAGATGGTGCAGTATAGAGAATTGGGTTAGAGTTAGGACTGATGACCCCAACACACACTAACATCGAATTTCCTCACTTTTGTCACTGTGGAACAACCCTAACTGATGCATTAAATGGATTTTTTTGCCATGAATTTCCCTTCTTTTTGAGAATGTGCACTAGAAATAGTGAAATAATGGCAATGTAAATGCAAGTGCAAACGCTAACGCACATGCTGATGCAAACGTAAACGATAATGCAAACAGTAATACAAACACAAGTGCAAATGTTAATGAAAACAGAAGCGCAAATGCAAGTGCGTACAGAAATGCAAACTGTAACACACACAGGCACAGTAACGTAATTGGAAACGCAGACAGTTACGGTAACAGCAATGATGACACCAAAGGAAACACAAACAGAAATGCAAACACAAATGGAAATGCACACGGTGACACAAAAGGAAACGCAAACAAAAACAGTAATGGAAATGCAAATGTTAACAGTTACACAAATGCAAGCATAAATGAAAACGCAAAGGGTAACGCACACGGTGGTGTAGATGGGACCGGTAAAGCAAATGTAAACGCAAATGCAAGCGCATACAGAAACGCAAATTGTAACACGCACGGTCACGGTACTGCAGTAGTAAATGCAACTGCTAATGGTAACAGCAGTAATGGTGCCAGAGGAACCGGAAGCGCGTACACAAACACAAATGGTAATGCACACGGTGACACAAAACGAAATGCAAACAAAACCAGTAATGGAAATGCAGATGTTAACAGTAATGTAAATGCAAGTGAAGATGAAAACGCAAAGGATATCGCACACGGTGGCGTAGACGGGAATGGTAATGCAAACAGAAATGCAAGCGCATGTGGAAATGCAACTGGTAATGTGCATGGTCACAGTACCGCAATAGGAAATGCAAATGCTAATGGTAACAGCAACAATGATGCCAAAGGAAGTGCAAATGGAAGCACGTGCACAAATGCAAATTGTAATGCACATGGTGACACAAAACAAAACTCAAACAAAAACAGTAATGGGAATACAAATGTTAACAGTAATGCAAACGCAAGAGCAAATGAAAATGCAAAGGGTAATGCACACAGTAGCATACATGGGAACGGTAATGCAAATGGAAACACAAATGCAAGCGCATACAGAAACGCAAATGGTAATGTGCAAAGTCACAGTACTGCAATAGGAAATGCAAATGCTAATGTTAACAGCATTGATGGGCACCAAAGGAAATGCAAATGAAAGTGCGCATACAAACAGAAATGGTAATGCACATGGTGATGCAAAATGAAATGCAAACAGAAACAGTAATGGAAAGGCAAAAGGTAACAGTAACGCAAACGCAAGCACGAACAAAAAGGCAAAGGGTAATGCACACGGTGATGTAGACGGGAACGCTAATGCAAACAGTTACAGAAATGCAAGTGGGAACGCTAACTGTGACAGTATCGAAAGCTTACACTCTTTTTTCACCAACAGCTGCATAGAGAAACACAGTGAATATAAAGAATGTATACATAATAATGGGCCTCGGAGCAGAAAATGAGCACTTGGAATACTAAATTGCTTATATTTCAGGAACCGTACAACGTAGAAAAAAATTATAGTTTCATATAAATTATGACTTTCTTGGCTAGTTTTGAACTTAGGCCCCTAGTGGTGGGCTAAGCATTTTTCAGATGAAAAGTCCGTATCTCGAAGCATTTCCGAGACATGGGCCCCGAAAGGTGCGGCGGACACAGCAGTGTTAGTCTATGGGAAAAAGTGTCAACTTTGGAGCACCGTAACTTTCTACAGTGCAATATTTTGTCACCAAACCACCAAAATGCACATCTGTCGGATGTTGGCTTTCTTCCCTCCAAGTTTCAGCCCAGAAGACAAAACCATTGTTTTGCAGCAGGGTGGCAAAGAGTTCCTGTTATTTTGGGCATAGTGTTGCAAAATAGTGCTGCAAATCACAACACTTTTGCAAATGAAATCATGAAAGTGTCGTGAGTGTGACACTACTTTGCAACACTACTTTTTACAACAATTTCAAAAACATATTTCTGGGGTGTTTAACCCCCCAAAAAAGACATGTCTAGCATCCTCTGGTTCTGACTAGGTGAATACAAAAATAATTGTGTCCCTAGATGGTCCCAAATTTAAATGCCAATCATTTCTGTCATCACTAAACTGAAAAAAAAATGGCTGACTCATGACACTACAGGGGTAATTTGCTACACTAAAAACTGCATTTACAACACTGTTGAACTTTTTGTTAACTTTTCACATTGACTTTAATGGAAAACTTGTTTTTTGAATATCTTTTGAACCATTTAATATTTGTTCACAAAATCTTCGAAAGGCACATTGAGGACCCCGGCTGCATGTTTCCTGATGTTTTTGGACTGGTCGCGCAAACCATGCAACCTGTAGGCACAAGAAAATAATGAGCAAAAAAGCGTAAAGGCACTACGGAATGTCGCTTTATAATTCTGCAACCATATATCCAACCATTATGAAACTTGGCAGATCCAGAGATCTATAGTACCACTCCATGCCTGCCAAATTTACTGTGCCACTATTATATACTGTATATATATATAAAAAAATGGGTAGAGAAATTATTGCTCTTTTATTGGATGAGCATCACCACATGACCTTGCATGTATCAGAGCACGAAAGCACACCTGCACTTTTACCCATCCAAAACAATTTTGACATTTTCTAAGATAGATAAACCACTCTGAGCTATGTGGTCACGCTCTGATATACGCACACCTTGGGTGGTTGACACACTCGGCCTGTGGCCTCATGCGTAAAAACACACACCAAGGCGTGCGTATATCAGAGCATGATTGCACACCTCAGAGTGGTTTATCTATTACACATATATATATATATATATTTTTATATATAATATATATTTATACAAACATATATACATATATATATATATATTTATTTATTCATGGCAAAAACTCCGTTTAATGCATCAGTTAGGGTTGTTCCACAGTGACAAAAGTGGGGCAATTCGGTGTTAGGGTTGAAAACCCTAACTCTGCATTCACCCCCTCCCAGCACCACATACACACACACACACACAGACACACACACACACACATATGCAAGTAGGGGGGAGGACCAAGGCAACACGACCAATCACAGACAACCAGCAGCAGGTGACATAAAAAAAAAAACAACTGTCTAAATGTACTACAAGACATCCCCACCCACCTGACCAGGTACTGCATGCTCAGTGGAGATCCACAGCAAAAGAGAGGCCATGCACACCAAATGTACACATCCCTGATTGCAGGTGCACACAATGTACCACACTTACGAGTTGCATGGCCTTACCTAGAGATGCCCCACACCCCACCACACCTGGCACTGCACCTCAGCTTTAGAGCACAGCAAAACTAAGTAGTTGTACAGGTATAATATGCATGGTTGATTTCACGTATACACAACCTCCCACTGTTAGGCACTGGAGGACCTTCACAAGGCAGTGCCCCACCCACTGAGACCAGGTACTGCATAGTTACTGGAGAACCCCAGTTAAAATGAACCCATGAAGATCAACACTGTTACTCCATGATTACAGTCTTGCAAAGGTTAGTACAATAAAGAGTCATACAGTCTGTGGGAAGGAATGCCCCTTCCCATCCTACAACATTTGGTCCATTGTGACTGAAAGCTATAGTAAAAGAAAGTCTGTTTATAGTTATGGTACACCTACCTGATTGCTGGTATAGTATAATTTGCATAGTTATCACTTATATGACGTCAGCCACATAATGGTCTGCCAAACCCAAAGACTAGGTACTACAACCTTAGTGTAGAACAACTGCAAAAAAGTGAGGCTGTGGACGTAAATGGTACAGCTCACTCATTGCAAGGATACTCAACTTACCACAATTTGGATTACTGTGGTGTCAGAGAGGCAATGCCATTGTCTTTATGAGGTACTACATCCTCAGTAGAGAGCTACAGCAAAAGTGAGCCTATAGACATCCGTGTTACACCTCCATCATTGTAGGTACACTAATGTTAGCACATTTAGAAGTTGCTTGGCCTCAGCCAGCTAATTCCGCTCCTTGTTAGACAGACCAGTTACTGCATTCTTAGTATACAAACACACTAAAGGTAAGTACATGGACATCAACAGTACACCTACATCACTGAAACTGTATATCTGTTAGTGCCATTAGGAGTTGCACATCCTTGTACAGGCAATAGTTCCCCTGTACCTCCAGATCAGGCTATGTATCTTGAGTGGACAGATGCAGTAAACTTACTACTATGCACATCGCATACTTAAATGCAACAGTTCTTGTATCTTGATGAAGGATTTGTCTTTTACTACATTTACGCAGTTGTTTTTATTTCTGTTTACTCATAAGTGTACAAACCATTGTACAGCTGCAATCAGAGAGTTGCATTGTTGATGTCTAGTCAGGGTGCAGTACCAGGTGTGGTGGGGGTGTGGGGCATCGCAAGGTAAGGCCATGCAACTCCTAAGTGTGGTATGTTGTGTGCACCTGCAATCAGGGATGTGTACGTTTGGGCCCAGATATTCAAACTGTGCCATGCTGTGGCGCAAGCTTGGGCACAGCACAACTTGGCTGCGCAGGGGTGTGGACTGGGCAATATTCAATGGAGCTGTGCCATGGCACAGCATCATTGAATATCGCACCCTGACCACCCACAGTGTGCATGGCACAGTGGCCAGAGTGGAGCATGGGGATGCGCCAGCGCAAGTTCCATTGTGCTATGCACAGCAACCACAATATTCAAAACCTGACATGCAAATGGGACCATAATGTATGCAAGGTGCAAATGGGGCCATTTGCATGTCATTATAGCTCCATTTGCATGCAGGTGTGCCAATCCCTGATGACTTGTGCCTGGCGCCCTGCCAGGCAGCAGCCGTCGGGGTCGACGCCCCCTGCAGCCGGCAATGTGCTCCACAGCCCGATCAAGGGCTGTAGTAAAAACAGGAAAAGCATAAATCCCTGGTGGTCCAGTGGACATGCCCACCCGATCATGGGCTGAGTAAATTAATAAATCCCTATTATCCCTGGTGGTCCAGTGGACTGCTGTCTGCCCGATCGCAGGCATTTGTAATAAAAAGAATTTTGCTCAATATCCCTGGAGGTCCAGTGGACCACTGTCTGCCCGATCGCAGGCATTTGTAATAAAAAGAATTTTGTCTAGTATCCCTGGTGGTCCAGTGGACCGCTGACTGCCTGATCACGAGCATTTGTAATAAAAAAAAAAATAATTTGTCCAATATCCCTGGTGGTTTAAGGTACCACCCTCCCACACACCACTGAGCCCCACCCTCCCCTTCAGCCGGCGGGCAGCAGCACCACCACCGCCACCCCACCACCCACTGACTGACACGTCGATGGGCTGTCGCCCATTGGTCCAGGCGTGAGCCAATGGGCATGCAGCCCATACCCGTACTACACATTCAGATGTGTGAATGGATCCCATTCACATATCTGGAATGTAACAATCTGTATGGAACTACACACCCGATGGCTCATGCTGTGGACCAATGGGCTACAGCCCTACCGGCGGTTTAATCAGTGGTGACGAGGTAACGGGTGAAATGGCTCTACCACCTACGACTGATGGTGAGGCGGGCGGTGAGGCTCAGTGAAATGAATGGAGGAGGTTACCACTGTACCAGAAATGAGCAGTGTACAACAAATACCCGCGGTCGGACAGACGGTGGTCCACTGGACCTACAAATGAACAATATTCTTCATTTATCACAAATGCCCGCGATTGAGCGAACAACGATCCACTGGACCACCGGAGATGATAGAGGTTCTTTCATTTTACAAATGCCCACGATCAGGGCATGGGGGGGCGCCGCCAGGTGCAGCCGGAGCTCAGGCAGCTGCCGTGTTGTGCCCTGCAATGCGGCAGCTCACCTGTGAGTGGCCATCCATTGTTCCTTATTTTTTGGATCAACTTGGTGCTGGCGCAGGTAGGGGTTGTGCATGGATGGCTCTGCACATCCCGGGCAGAATATCAGGCTGTGCAGGGTATGCATGGGCACGCCCCCCCTACCTGCACCAGCATACATTATTGATCTGCTCCGGCGCATCGGGATTTGTGCTGCGCACTTTTCCCTTTTGAATATCGCACTGCGGCATATCAGTGGGTTGCGCATGGTGCAACACTGTTGCGCCATGTGCAACCCTTTTGAATATCTGGGCCTTGGTGTACAAGGCCTCAGTTTTGCTGTTGATCTCCACTGAACATGCAGTACCTGGTCAGGTGGATGGGGATGTCTTGTAGTACATTTAGACAGTTGTTTTTTATTTCTGTTACCTGCTGCTGGTTGTCTGTGAATAGGGTCATGTTGCCTTGGTCCTCCCCCCTACTTGCATGTGTGTGTGTGTGTCTGCATGTGTGTATGTGGTGCTGGGGGGGTGAATGCAGAGTTAGAGTTTTCAACCCTAACACCAAATTTCCTCGCTTTTGTCACTGTGGAACAACCCTAACTGATGCATTAAACTGAGTTTTTTTCCTTGAATATCCTGTCTTTTTGAGAATGAGAAGTAGCAATACTACCCGCAATGTTGTGGTGGCAGCACCAGTCACACATAGCCAAATACACACATATGAAGAACACAGTAAGTCATCTAGCAGAATTGTCTGTTATGAAGAGCAAGACAACATCCATCTCAAGCGTATGCCTCTTAATATTTATCTATTTCCTTTTGCTTAACATTGTTATGTCACATACAAATTTTTACTGTTGCACTGTTTCACACACGGGCCTGGATATTCAAATTGCGCCATTCTGAGGCGCAAGCCCTTGCGCTGCTCAAAATAGTTGCGCAGGGGTGTGGCCGGGGTGATATTCAAAGGAGTTGCGCTATTGCGCAACTCGCACGAATATCCTCCCAACCACAACACTTGCGCGTGGCGCCAGTGGAACTTGCGCATACCGCCAGAATTGCCAGAGATGAGCATTAAACTTGCGGTGGCGCAAGTACCATTGCGCCATGTGCAAATTTCCGATATTCAAAGGTGACATGCAAATGGGGCCATAATTTATGCAAAGAGGCGCGGGGGCCATTTGCATCAGTCTGGCTCCATTTGCATGCCATTTGCATGTAGGTGCACCGATCCCCGAGGACTTGCGCCTGGCCACCCTGCCAGGCAGCAGCCGTCGGGACCGGCGCCTAATGCAGCCCGATTGCGGGCATTACAGGTACATGTAACACCCCCACACTTACCCGAAGCCCAATCACGGGCATAGCGTGTATGAACCCCCAGTGCTTGATCGCGGGCAGATGTAACCCCAACCCAAATATCTCCCTGGTGGTCCAGTGGACCGTAAAGCCTGATCGCGGGCAGAATCATCACAAACCCCCACCCAAACATCTCCCTGGTGTCTAGTGTCCCCCCACCCACGAAGCCCCTCCACCCGCTCCCCGCGGCGGCGGGCGACAGCATTCCACCGCCTGCCGCCCGCCGCCCACCGACTGACTGTCCGGTAGGGCTGCCGCCCAGTAGTGACAAACTACAGCCAATGGGCTTGCAGCCCATACCGTACATGACAGTCAGATTTATGAATGATGTTCCACAAATCTGGACTATCATGATGCTAGTGGCGTAACTGCCTCCTGCTGAATATCGCAGAATGGCGCATTTGGACTTGCGCATGTGCAACCCTGTTGCGCATGGCGCAACCCTTTGAATATCCAGGCCCCTATCTTTTTGCAGGCAATGAGACTACTCTTGTGGGACATAAACAATGTGGCAATCTATTTCTCAGCACCACTGTTAAATATCTACATATCTTACATGGTCCTCTTCTGTTCCTTTACTAGACACAAATTCTGAACATAACTCATACTGATTAATGTACCTACAAAAATGTTGTCATAACACTGTAAGATATGTAACCCAACAACAATTGTAATGTGTTATCTGCTTAAACATGAAACTTTGGGTATAATGCCCTTCTTTACCAAACTAAGGAAAAGGAATGCTTTCTTATAGAATATATATTGATGGCAATGATCCCCACAACTTAATAATACCACAAGAAAAAGTGTTATTTTCAAAAATATTTATTTCTACATATATTAAAGTAAAAAATATTATTTTAAATGTTCAAATGAAACACAGTCAGTCCTGACAAAAAATTGTTAAATAAATTCAATCACGTTTAATAGAAAAATAAAAAAACTTACAAATATATTAATGTCTTTATTTATTTACAAATTAAATTATGCATAAAAATAGATATATTCATTAAAAGTTACAAAATGATTATTTTACAAAATATGTGAAAAATATTTAAAAACTATATACAATATTTACAAACAACTCTCAGAGAGAGGGTGCTGCTGCTTGAGGCAGCCCAACCCAAAGTTGGATTCAATATGGAGGCACAATAAAAGTGGAAGCTGTTGCGCCTTCCAGAGGAGATATCGGAGGAGCTGTGGAGGCTGGGCACTCTTTCCCAGGGATGTTGGATGCCACTGGTGGAGGTGAAGTGCTAGCTGGCCACAGTCTCACTAGTCACTGTCACCACAGGCTCAAGCAGAAGGTTGATAGTAGCTTGTTGTGCTTCCATGAAGGACAGCAATTTCTCTTGCCCTTCATGGAGGCAACATTGTCTCTTATTAGACTGTCAACCTTGCGCTCAAGCCTGCGGTAACAGCCACAGTGGCCAGTGCACGCGTTAAGCGAGCGCCTGCAAAGTGACAAAAACATGAATCAATATATGAGCCTCAAAATGGTGATTGCCTACCTGTCTTTCATCTTATAATATTGATATCTAATTTAATAATTGTAATACATTTTGCTGGGCACTCTCAAGACCATCGAGAGTGTGATGCAAATCAGAACTCCTGTCTTGTCAGTTTGTTTTATATTTTTCTACCATATTATGTTCTTCGTGGACAACTTGAAAAAGACCTATAAGAACAGTATACTTTCTACACTGTTGTTCTATATCAGTTAGTATTTGCCAACACTCACTACTTAAATGTGTTGGCATAATGAACAACACAGTGTGATATACAGTGATACTAGCTCTTCAATTGTGTATGAACAAGTGAATTTAAACATCTGCACCTATATTATTTGTTCACACCTGCATGAGAATAATAGCATGACCTGTAGACCAACACTACTATTTCCGTTATCTAATGTTCACATAATCATCTGTTTAATAACTGCTACAAAAGAGACACACATGTCATATACTTATTTATTTTGTTTACATATTTTCATAGAAGTAAATCATCTTTTACTGCTGTTACATTAATTAAAAAGTAAAGGCATGGCCAAGGGTTATGTTAATGGTCTGTTAATCACCTTCTAGGGGTGTACTGTGGCACAACATGTAGCCGAATGCCACATGCCCTACAGGGTGAAAAACTGACCATTAACATAATCCCTGGAGTGCCTTATTCTATTATAATAAAACATGTTTTCAAACAGTCTGAAGCCTTGTTCAGCGATATAGCCAATCTGTACATGTATGTTAATAAAGATTAACATAATGCTGTTAGAATGTTTGCAGCTAATCAAGCTCCATTTCTCAGACCCTTTTATAATACTTGAAATAATGTTAAACATTTAGAAACCAACAGTTCAGTGACATTGACAACTAATTAATGAAACATTATCTCTACACATCATGTAAAGAAACAGTGGGTGGGATATTCAGAAGGGTTGCGCATCACGCAACACAGTGTCTTCATCGCAATCCACTGATGTGCCCCAGTGTGATATTCAAAGGGAATGTGCCTGGTACAAATACTGATGAGTCAAAGCACATCAGTAATGTATGCAACACAATTGGAAGTCATGCCATCCATGTTCCACACATCCCAATATTCAGCCCAAGATGTACTAACCCATGTGGTCACAACCCTACTTGCACTGCACACAGTTGATCCCCAAAAGGAGCAACAACTGGCCACCCATGTGAGCTGCCATATTGCAGGGTGCAACATGGCAGCTGCCAGCTGTGAGTGGCCACCCAAGCTCTAGTGGCACTTTTGTGGTGGCAACCCCATGCCTGATCGCGGATATTAGTATAGTAATAATGGTTCTATATCCTGGTGGTCCAGTGTACGCTCGCAGCCCGATTGCAGGTGTCAGTGATATATTATGTCAAACCAATCCATCCCTGGTGGTCCAGCGGTACACTCACCCACCCATTAACCACCACCCCCCCCCATCAGCAGTGGTTGTCAGCTCCTCACCGGCTTGCCACCCCACTGCCGACGACTGAGTCCATACGGTAGAGCTGTACACTCATTGGCCACAGCGTAAGCCAATGGGCATGCAGCCTGTCCCTTACTACACAACCCAGATATATGAATAGATGAATTCACATTTCTGTATGTGCAGTACGGCATGGCCTGCACACCCATTGCTTATGCTGTGGACCAATGGGTGTACACTCCTACCATATGGAGTAAGTCGGCAGACAGTGGGTGGCAAGCAGATGGGGAGCTGCCACCCACTACTAACTGGGGGTATGGGGTGCGGGGGCTCAATGGATGGGTGGGGAGGAGTACCACTGGGCCACAGCGATGGATTGGTTTCTCATTATATATTACTGACACCTGCGATCATGCTGTGAGCAGTCCACTGTGCCACCAAGGGTATTGGACCATAATTTCATTACATATGACGCGATCAGACTGAAAGTGGGTCACTGGATCACCAGGGTTATGGACATTGTAGTTTATCACATATCCCGCAATTGGGCTGCAAGCGGTCCACTTGACCACCAGGGATATTGGACTATTATTTCATTAGATATTCCTGCAATGGACTATGGGCAGTCCACTAGACCACCAGGGTTATAGGACACTGTAGTTTATCACATATGCCTGTGATCAGGCTGCGAGCATTCCAGTGGACCAGCAGTGATATGGGATGTTTATTATTTATACATATGCCCACAAATGGTCATCGGAGCATGTTGCCAGTAGGGGCAAGGCGTCGTTCCCCAATGACTGCAGCCTGGCAGGGTGGCAGGCACAAGTCTTCGGGATTGGCACCTGCATGCAAATGGGGCCATAATGACATGCAAATGGCCCCATTTCTGGCTTGCATGCATTATAGCCCTATTTGCATCTGCACTTTTGCATATTACAGTAGTTGTGCGTATCACAATGGCACTTCAGCTAGTGCATCCCCTGCTCCACCTCGGCCACTTGCGCTGTCGCATTGCCACTGTGCCATGTGCACTGCAGGTGGCCAGGAGCAATATTCAATGATGCTGTGCCATGGCACAACTCCGTTGAATATCACCCTGTCAATGACCAGGCATTCCCACTTGTGCTGCACCAGGTTTGCACCACAGCCTGGCGCGTCTGAATATCCCACCAGAATGTACAAATAATAAATAGTTAATATGGTATCAGTATCTTCTAATTTACTAAAAGTTGTTTTTATCTCAATGTTGTACACAATACAATTGTTCTCAAAGTAACATTTTTCAACTGTCACAAGCATACTAACTTGCATATGTAAAATTGTTTTAACACACATGTAGAGCTTCACCATATGCTGAATAAGGTCTTACACTATTTTCAAATAAAGATTATTATTATAATAACAATAAGCTGTAGCCAAGAATCATGTAAATAGTGGCCTAATCACCCTGTAGTGTCATGTTGCAGTCATAGAAACATAGAAGTTGATGGCAGATAAGGACCCAAGGCCCATCCAGTCTGCCCTTTTCTTTTCTACCTTATAAATGTGCCATCGGCCTTTGCTCTGTCAGTGGCCTATCTATTCATAGTCATTTGTATTGCTCCCTTATGCCTGTCCCATGCCTGTTTGAAGCCCTGCACTGTATTCATAGCCACCACTTCTTGTGATAAGCCATTCCATGCATCCACCACCCTATCTGTGAAAATAATTTCCTCACATTTCCCTTAATCGGCCCCCTCTAATCTCATACTGTGTCCTCTTGTCCTGCTGTTTTCTTATATTTAAACATGTTAGACTCTTTCACCTTGTTAATGCCCTTAAGGTGTTTGAATGCCTTGATCATATCACCTCTCTCCCTCCTTTGCTCAAGGGTATATATATTGAGCTCTGTTAATCTGTCCTCATATGTCTTCTGATGCAGTCCCTGCACCATTTTGGTTGCCCTTCTCTGGACTGCCTCAATTTGGTTAATGTCCTTGTGAAGGTGTGGCCTCCAATGCAAGCAGTACTCCAGATGGGGCCTAACCAGTGTCTTGTAAAGAGGGATTATTACCTCCTCTTATGACTTGTGATACCCTACTAATACACCTAACACCCCCCTAGCCTTACATACTGCTTTAGAGGTCTGCTTGGAAGATTTCAGGTCATCAGTGATGATGATGCCCAAGTCTCTTTCTTCCTTTGTGACTGCCAGAAACTCCCTCCCAGCCTATAGGTGGCTTCAGGGTTTCTCTTCCCTATGTGCATGATTTTGCACTTCTTTGCATTAAATCCCAGTTGCCACTCTTCTGACCATTTTGCTAGTTTATCCAGATCTCTTGTCATTCTGCCTACCCCATCTGGATCATCTACTGTGTTGCAGATCTTGGTGTCATCTGCAAACAGACAAGCCTTACCCTCTATTCCATCTGCAAGGTCACTAATGAAGATGTTGAAGAGGACTAGCCCCAGGACTGATCCCTGAGGTGCCCCACTTGTGACTTGCATTTCTTCTGACTGTATACCATTTACCACCACTCTCTGTTTTCTGCCCGTCAACCAGTTTGCCACCCAGTTGACTAACTTCACCACCCCAAGCCTACCCAGCTTATTTATCAATCTTCTATTGGAACAGTGTCAAAAGCTTTGCAGAAGTCAAGGTAGGCGACATCAACTGCTCCCCTTGGTCCACCACTCTGGTTACCCAGTCAAAGAAATCTATGAGATTAGTTTGACAGGACCTTCCTTTGTAAACCCATGCTGTCTTGGATCCTGTGCCCTATGGATTCCAGGTGTTGCACTATCCTTTCCTTAAGTGCCTCCATAATCTTGCCCACTACTGAGGTAAGACTGACTGGTCTGTAGTTCCCTCCTCCTCTCTGCTACTACTTGTGGAGGCGGGATCACGAGCCCTTCTCCAGTCTTCTGGGACCTCTCCTGTGCTCAGAGACTCACTAAACAGTTCTGCTAATGGCTCTGCTAGTTCCACCTTTAGCTTCTTAAGTACCCTGGGATGTATGCCATCAGGTCCCATTGCCTTATCCACCCTGAGCTTAGCAAGCTCTTGTAGGACCCTTTCTTTTGTGAAGGAAGTGGTTACCTCCTTCCCCTGTGTCCATGATGCTGAGCTGCAGGCCTGCCTACCTTCTCTTCAGTAAATACTGAGCAAAAGTATCTACTTAGGATAGATGCCTTTACAGGGTCCTCCTCCTCCTACATGCTCCCTTTTCTCCATTAAACAGCAATACCCCCCTCTGGACTTTCTCCTTTCACTAATGTATCTATAGAAAGTCTTGTCACCTTCTTTTACTGTTCGTGCTAGTATTTCCTCAGTTTGGGACTTTACCTGCCTTACTGCCTTCCCTGCTTCCCTTAGGGCAGTTTGGTATGCCTCCCTATCTTCATCCCGCTGTGTTCCTTATATTTCCTGAAGGTCAGCCTTTTGGCTCTGACCTTTCTGCTTCTGTTTTTGGAACCAAAGCAGTTTCCTTCTTCTTGCACTTCCTTTTCTGTCTAACACAATGGGATGTTGCTTCAAGTATTGCATCCTTAATGCTTGCCCACTTTGCCTGTACCCCTCACCTGTGTTTCTTTTTGCCAGGGCTAGCTTAACTCTGTTGGCCATCTTATCAAAGTCAGCTCCTCTGAAGTACCATACTTTTGCCTTGGAATGGGATGATTTAGATGTAGATGTCATGCACACATCGTGACCCATTGCACCGCTGCTACAGAGATTGATACGCTATAGAATTACACTTGCTCATGCCTTGAAACTTAATACTACTTACCCATGAGAACAATGATGCATAGACTCAGGAATGTTAAACTGTTGAATCCACTTAACCAAAAGCTATACAGCAGTATTGAAGTTATGCCTGGAACACCTACATTAGACTATGTTGATGAGTTAAACATATGACAACAGTTTCACGTCATGAAAACCTTGAGAGATATATCCTTGTGTAAGGATCAAAATGATAACCTGATCAGCAGTTTGCTATAATGAAACAAACTGCAACAGTAATTGATGTAAAAATAAGTGGCCCATTAACATGCATAGTCATCAGTCTTCATTACTCACTCTGTAATCTGTGTCATATATATATAGCTGCACTAACCTTCCACTGTCTGTGTGCAGGGTATGGGTGTGAGCATACACTTAAGGAAACAACAACAATATGTACCCACTTACAGGTGACTTGACTCATTGCAAAGCATTACAGTACACCCATCATCCGTGAATGGCAAGTACACCATGTGACATATCCATTGTACTCCCTGCTACCATTTATCACACTCTTACAATATGGTAACTAGCTCTATTACTAAACTAGACCCTCCCCATTGAACTGAAAACTTGTTTTGAATTGGTTGAGTATGCATTGTAGTACAGTAGGCCTTATTATCTTGATTATCATGAACTTTCTATCTATAAATACTTCTTATTCCAGTACACTCCCCTCATACAATAACACTTATGATGACATAGATGCATGACACACCAGTCCAGTACACTCCATCACTGCTGTACACACATTGTGATAATTAAGATAACATACTCAGAATTGGCTTAGTACAGCTGCTCTCATGTGCCATACTAGTCTTACCACATCATACATTTCCCCTTGATGTAGTACTACCACCTTGACCACCTACCCACTGATAACCAAAAATGTAATCATAAGTGTAGCATCATAACGAATAGGGCACACTGTACAGCAAAATACCTCCCAACTATGCATGAAGTGACACCTTATAGTACACCTGCATGTAGTAAAGCAAAAGTGGGTATCTGAACATAGATAACAGACTGTGTCACAGAATCTCAATATACAAATGATCCATTCACATGTTGATACTGTCTACTACAGTTCTGTTTGCATCCCCACTTACTCATCCTTTTCACAAATAGCCACACTGCTCTCACAGTACCTAGCAATTAGCAGTTCTATGGCTGCCTTAGGAGTGACAAGATCCTCCATACTACTGAACAGAGGTTGTGGGTGCAGGGGCTGTGACACTACATCATGTGTGAATATCTTTATGATGGTACTTACACTCAGAGCTGGTGCCAGGCCTCCTTCACCTCCACAGTTGTTACTGGCACTGCTTCCCTGGCCACTATAAAACATATAAGTAAAAAATATTATAACATATACCACAATATATTAATCTACCACTAAACTTTTATTGTGAAATACATTTTTATAGTGTCTCATTGTGTAATTCAACCATGTACCACATTTCTCTTTGCAATGACACTTCTGTGTTTCCATGGATGTTGTGTCATTCACCAGCAGTGATATCCATGCGGTCCTGCTCGTGGGTACAGCAACAAACTCACTCCCATGAGCAGTACCAGCAGTGCCACAGCCCGATCTTCCAGAGAAGTTCCCACACTTTGCCAGCCACATCAGCACTGCACACCCAACTGTAATTCAGAAACTCTCTGTGCAGTACTACATGTGGCCATCCAGCTGTTCAGTGGCCCACCCATTTTCGATTACTACCCCAGTGTTAGCATAGAACATACAATATTGTCCATTCGAAATATACAGATTCTGGCAATATATTACCAGGTCATAACAGGCTCAATATCACACTCTGTTAGGTATGCATGGGTGGCCCCCAACCTGATTAACATATATTACTATTCTTCCCTTCTCACATCATTACGTGAACAACAGAACATTCTCCCATATATATTGTGTCTGGTCACATCACTACGTCTCACCTAAGTGGGTAGTGTATCAATATACAAAAACACTTTAAATATACCAGCCAAGATCTAGATAACATATATAGAGATGAGTACCTGTATTACTCATTTTGAACATGAGATGACACAAAACACAATTCAGATCTGTACAAATATCTTCTTAGAGTGGAATGAACACAACATGCACTTATTCAATGACTGAAAAGAAATTCATAGGACTACAATACTTCACATGTCATTCTTGTCTAGAAATGTCACGACCAGTTGTGGATAATAGTCAGTTAAACCAAACTGAGATGTATACAACTACCGTATGTCGGCTATAAAATCTGCTCCTTTTGAATCACCAGTTATGTTATGAAGTAGTATACCTTGTTGTTTATAATGTTTAAGCAATATACCCCAACATGGTGTTGATTTACTGGAGGATTTACCACGGCTGGTGTAGTTCAGTCACAAGGTGCAGCCGAGAGACTTAACTCACGCAAAAGTAGTAAATCTCAATCTCTACTCCCTGGAGGAATATTGCAATTATACAAAGGGCCTGTTTTTTACAAAAAATATTTAAAACATCCATTTGATTTCAAACTTGCTGCTCGTTTGTTTGCCACCCATCTGTTAGCTTTGCAGTGGTGTGTTTGCGATGAACATATGGATTTACCAGGGAGTTCCTGATGCAGCTGAGTGCTGGCTGGCACCTTTACAGCGGGTACACTGGAGCATTTACAACACTGAAAAGGTGCCAGCTAGACATCAAAATTCAGAATTCTAATCAATTTTTTGTGTACATTGTATTATTACAAATATTACATGACTGCTGGAACTCATGTTAACTTTCTGAAGGGTGTTTCCTAAAAAGTGAGTTAAGTAGTCCAGCTCACACCTTACATGATAGCCTCATACCACCCCAATTATGTAATGCAATTATTTCTATCAGCATCTTACCATCTGAATCGACAAGGATGACACTGTCGGTGTCAGAGTTCTCAACCTCCACAGCTTTTGACTGTGCTGGTACTGTCTCAGCTGCAACTGGGGTGTGCCTGTGCTGGTCTGTGAAAGAAGATAATAAGTAGATCCACTAAGTTTTTCATGTAAATGTCAACACATTTTAACTACACTTTCTTTAAGCATTCAACATGTTTAAGGCACCTAACATTGCCTGTAATCAGGTATTGCAGAGCCATTGCAGACACATATAAAATCACAATTACTGCAAATAAATATTTCATAAATAAAAGATCATAAGCTGACTCAGTACACAATACTTAGTACTTATGCCACATGAAATACAATTCTGCTTCAATAAAATCAATACTGGATAGTAACAACATTACTATCATTGGATTATTCATTCAACAGCATCGTAAAATACATGTTTTTATCTAAGTCAATATCAGGACATATGTATTGTATGAATATATATATATATATATATATATACACACTATGGCCCAGCTATTCAAAAGGGTTGCATGGTGCAACAGTGTTGTGCCATGCACAACCACTGATGAGCCCGGCATGATATTCAAAAGGAAAAGTGCACCGCACAAATCCCGATGAGCAGTGCATTCATAATGTATGCGAGCACACGTGGTGGGCGTGCCCATGCATAACCTGCACAGCCCGATAATCAGCCGGGATGTGCAGAAGTCGCATGTGCAACCCCTACCTGCGCCTGCACAAAGTTACGTAAAGAAAGGAACAAGTGATGGCCACCCACTGGTGAGCTGCACATTGTAGGTGCAACACAGCGCGCTGCCACCTGTGGGTATGCCACCAGTCCCTGTCGCACCTTGGCGGCACCCCATGCCCCATCGTGGGCATCCATGTATGAACTCCCCAAGTCCAATATCCTGGTGGTCCAGTGGACCAATTGCTGCCTGATTGTGTGCATCTGTACCTCATCAAATACCCCTAAGACCCTGGTGGTCTAGTGTACCCCCCCACCCACTCACTGGGTTCCACCGCCCGCTCCCCATCAGCGGTGGGCGGCAGCACCACCCACCTGCGCCCCACCACCTGCTGACTGACAGCTCAAGTAGGGCTGCACCCATTGGTTCACAGCATGAGCCAATGGGCATGCAACCATACCGCTACTACTCAGTCAGATATGTGAATGAATTAATTCACATATCTGGACTAATAAATACAGAAATAATTCATTCACATATCTGGACTGAGTAGTACAGTATGGGCTGCATGCCCATTGGCTCATGCTGTGAACCAATGGGTGTGCAGCCTTACTGGCTTCCATCGGTCGGTGGGCGGTGGGGCGGCAGGCGGGTGGGGTGCTGCCACCGCTGGCTGACAGGGGAGGCGGGGCAGTGGGGCTCAGTGAGCAGGTGGGGTGGGGGTACACTAGACCACCAGGGTCTTGGGGTATTTGATGAGGGTACAGATGCCGTCGGGCAGCAATCGGTCCACTGGACCGCAGGGATATTGGACTGGGGAGGTTCTATTACTAATGCCGCGATCAGACACATAGAGGTCCACTGGACCACCAGGGATATTGGATGGTGTTTTGTTTTACATGAATGCCCGCAATCAGGCTGCAGGGGCGTCGGTCCCGATGGCTGCTGCCTGGCAGGTGCCAGGAGCAGTCCGGCGGGAATCAGTGCACGTGCATGGTAATGGCATGCAAATGAGGCTGTAATGAGATGCAAATGGACCTGTGCACCTTGCATAAATTATGGCCCCTATTTGCATGTTCCTTTTGAATACCGCGGGAGTGCTGTGCATGGCGCAATAGCACTTGCGCCAAGCGCATCTCCATGCTCCCTCTGGCTACTTGCGCTGGTGCAATACCACTGTGCCATGCACAGTGGGGGTGGATCAGGTGCGATATTCAAAAGCTGCTGTGCCATAAGCGCAGCTCCGTTGAATATTGCCCAGGCCACACCCTGCGCAACAAAGTTGAGCTGCGCCAGCTTGTGCCACAACATATATATATATATATATATATATATATATATATATATATATACAAAAAAATGCATCATTAATTAATAACAGTTATAAATACTTTTCCCTTAAGACAAAAAAAGAAAGACAAAAAAATGACATCTCTCATGACGTATGAAATGTTCAGTTGTTTACACTACAGCCACTTGACTTGTAACATCATATTGTGATAATAACATGGCTACAACAACAAAGACTTCAATCAGAGAAACACTTTCTTTTAATTATGTATTGTACTATAATATCATAGAATCTGAGGATTTTTTGAATAACTCACGATGAGTGAGGCTTTCCCCACAGCTAGCTACCTGCAGCTTCCCATAGCTCATAGGTGAGTAGTACCAGCACTTGTCATTCTCCGGTATCTCATCTCTCTGCTTCAAAACATAGAAGTGTTGGTGAAACAGCTTCCACTTCCTCTTCAACTGCACAATGGTCTTATTTTTACTCTTAAGACCATGTGCAGGAAGCTAATAATGCATCTCCACATTGAGTCCAACTTCGGTTTGTGCTCTGCATTAAAATGAGCACTATCCCTCACTTGGACTGCCTCAAGCAGCAAACACACCTCTCTCATGGACCACTGCCTCATCTTTAATTTTCTATTCTGTAATAAAACATACACAAACATTCCATTACTGTCATGTTTCAGAGCCTATATATTTCTATGTATTCTAAGAAGTATTCTGATTAGAACATGGCAAGAACAGCATTTTAAAACTTAATTTTCATAATCACAAATATTGTCATTCAGCCACATGAATTAGTGTATTTCAACACACTAAAAACAAACACAACTCTGTGTAGTGTCATGCTATGTTCGAGTAATAACATATACACAGCTTGAATACAGCTACATCAAAAGTTCATCTTCCTGTCTATTGAAGATGAAGCATTATTTGTCTCATGTTGGTCTGCTTCACAACCAACATCTTGTGGTACTACAGAGTTAGAGGAATGGTTACTATTGGGTTGGATGCACAGTACATAACAGTAGGTGTATTCACATTCCCCAGTCACTCAACAGCAGTTGCCACCACCCTGCCTACCTAATTAGGCGATGACATCAGAGAAAAGCTAAAAGTGTAATGAGGCAAGGTCTCACACAGTGTTACCAACACAAGCCTTTCCCTACGTGTACCCAATATAGCAGCACGGTGCTGGTGTTGCTATGAACACATCCGTTTATTGTGTGTTTATGAGGGTACCCAGTGACCATTAGCATAATGTAACCCCTCATGTTTTTTGCTTGCCAAGGGTGTGATAAATCCCTCTCGGTTTGTGTGCCTCCCTTTCCTTGTTTGATAAGTGGGGTACCCATCACCCCATCACCACATGTCCCCCTTTCCTGTTTTCTTGACATGGGTGCCCAATTCCCCATTGGATAGACCGACCACCAACACACACAAAGTCAGTTGGTATTCTCAGCAGCTCACCATAGCATGACAAAAAACTTTATAAATGAAAACAGTGCCCGATGTCTCTTGCAGCATTTTTCATATCTACAAGTGGACATCACAGTAGTCACATAGGAGAAGCACTGTCACACTGGTACACACTGGTGCTCCTCTGTGGGCACTTGCCCTGGCACTATGACACAGAACCATATACAGTAATATGCAACTGCCACAGTTACATATTTCAACACACCTGACCCATGCCATGACACCATAAAATATCACCCTGGCAACACCTGTCATGCATCCAAGGTCAACTGTTACCAGCCCTGCATTTCACTGTGAATATCCCCAACTGTGTGTTACTCCTGTCTGAGTGCTCTATATACCTATTCTATTTTTGACCATCATGTTTGGTTCTTAAAGAACTTTTTACAGCTCAATAGGTATACAAACAGTCTGACATTATTAGAGTACTTTGAGGATTCCATCTCAAAGCTCTCCCAGGAAACAACAATTGCTAGCATGTGAGAAGTGCACACCATTAGGTAGGTATAACCAACCATAAGAAAACTTAATTTCAGGGTGACATATGGTGTGCATTACACACATCGTAGATATCTGAACATTTGTATTTTCACCTTTCTCCATGCTCTGTCAAGCAAGTACACATGGTGTTCTGCTTGCCAGACCCTACACTCTATAATATTTGAAAAATGATTTTACAGGCTGGCAACATACTGATGATAGAAACAAGTTCCAATTTTGCTTCAGCCACTAAATCTAGCCAACACTTGATGCCTAAATCATCCGGCCAAGGCGTATTACTACTATGTCTGGGTGAGGTTGACTATTAGAAGTCTGTCCATTGTTGGCATGAGGTGCTCCCACCTCATAACAACCCTGCCATACCACTTCACACAGAAATGATTGTTCACATGGGTTGTATTGTGGTACAGTAACACTCCTATGCATGCTTGACACATCCTGGTATTTATCCGTAATACCGTGAGCATCTGCAACCACAACCCATACTTCTGCTGCACACTGTTGAGGCTCCCAAACAAAAAAAATAAAAAATCACAACCACAGTGTACCTGCAGTATTGCACAGTACAACATGGCAGCCAACAGCTGTGGGTGGCCACCCAAGCTCCAGGGCTACCGTGTGTTGGCATCACCCTCCCTCACCAACTGTGAGTTTGCTATGAAAAATATATCCATGGTGGTCCACTGTACCTCACCCTCTCACCCAATTGTGGACTTTCTGTTTAAAAGTAACCATTGTGCTGTACTGCAGCTCCACTCCAGCCCAATTGAATGAGGAAGTAGAGTGAGCAGGGCCACGAGTGATACATTTATACAGTTAACCCATGATAAGGTAAAGCGGTGAGGTCCACTGTACTACCAGCAGTATTTTTTTTATTGAGAAACCAAGATCTAGTTTTGAGATACATTACCACAAAGCAACTGGGGGACATCAGTAGCCAACAGGTACTGCCTCACACAGTACCAGGGACAAGTTACTGATGATCGACACACCTGCATACTAATGACACCATAATGATATCCAAATAGGTGCATTAACACCTTCCATGCATTATGGCTCAGTTTGCATATGCAGTACTAAATACTGTCATACTTGAACCTACCACCACTGGACTTCAGTGCTGTATCCCCTACTCCTTTCTGGCCACTTACACTGGTGCAGTACCAGAGTAACATGCACAATGCAGGTTGCCAGACTGAAATATTTAACACTGCATGACCATGGTACAGCACTGTAAAATATCACCCTGACAACAACCTGCTGCATTGTAGTGCACTTGCCTAGGCTTGTTCCACAGCCTGGCACAGTCTGAATATTCCTGACCCATGTGTTACATCTGTGTGAGTGATGTATGCAGCTGTTCTATTTTTGACCAACATTTTTTGGTTCTGAAAAGAACCTTTGTTTGCACTTTACTATTTGTTCAAACAGTCTCACATTCTTAGAGGACTTTGAGGATTGCATCTCGAAGGTCTCCCAGGAAATGACAATTGCCAGCATGTGAGAAGTGTACACCATCTGGTAGGTATAGCCAACCATAACAGTACTAATTTCCAGGTGATGTATGGTGTACATTCCAGACATGCATAGAAATGCAGATATCTGTATGTTGACTTTTCTTGGCTCTGTCAATCAGGTACATATGGTGTTCTGCTTGCCAGACCCTATGCTCTTAATATCTGAAAAATGATTTTACAGGCAGGCAACATACTCATAATAGAAGCTTCTGTTACTAAATCTGCCCAGCGTTTGGTTCCCAAATCATTGCCTCCAAGATGTATCAGCAATATGTC
Organism: Neoceratodus forsteri; assembly: GCA_016271365.2. NCBI lineage: Eukaryota > Metazoa > Chordata > Ceratodontiformes > Ceratodontidae > Neoceratodus > Neoceratodus forsteri. Next base: position 739,416,639 of record CM057458.1, read on the forward strand.
TGGATGAGACTGAGTACTCAAAAGTCTGTGCATGGTTGGCATGAGGTGCTCCCACCTCATTCCACCCCACCAAACCACTTAACACAGCAATTTGGGAGCTGTAGGTTTCTCCCAAAATCACTATTCTGAGCATCATGAAGCTCGTCTCACTATACTGCTTCCAACAATCCACCAAGTCCTTTTGCTGTTTTCTGCCATTATCAGCTTTTAAACTTAGAAGTGGACAGAAAGCTACCAAAAAGTCTTTGTTCACCCTGCAGTACCTAAGCAGTAGTGAAAGTAAAACTGCTATTTCCTCCTAACTTCAACCCAACTTCAGTGGGCTGATCCATGGCACACAAATAAAACAAATCATTGGCTACTACTGTGCCTTCATTAACCAATGTAGTCTATGCACTGACTATCACTGCACATCTGCTACAGCTAAAATGTGCTAAAATTTAAAGGTGGCAAAAATACATCCTTTTGATAGGCAGTTTTAAACAATTACAGCTGCAGAAACATGTCTGATTGGTTCCCTCTTCTGTTGTGGGTACATGCACCTTGCTATCTCCCTCTATTTGCAGCTGTATCTGTGCAAGTAAGTACCAAATTACTGTCTGACTTTAAACACTTTTACCTAAATAATACAGCATCATAAGTTATTTCTAGCAACATAGTCAAACAGAGCAGTAAAAAACGTTTTGATTAATACTATTTACCTGTTACAAGCACTTTTTATCATACTAGAAAAATGCTTTATAAAATGTAATGTACTTACATTTATAAATGTGGTGTGTCTCAGTGTAGGCTAAGATGGCTGCTGTTGACTTCTTCTTCAGTGTTCTCCATCTCTGATTGGTGGTCTCACATGGCCTGATAAATCTATCATAACATTGGCAGAACTAGCTGTCAGTCAAATAGCAATCAGATATGATTCGATAATGAATAGAGTTGTCACTCCCAAGCTTAAATTTGTGAAACTTTACATGCAACACTACTTTTGTGACACTTTTACGCACTACACTACTTTTACTTTTGAATGTGCAACACTATATTTTGCTACACTTTGTGCACATGACACTGTCTTTCGAAACTTTGAATTTACCACATAATTTGATGATTTTTCCAAAATGATGATTACTGAAGGAAAAGTTTCTTGCTTCTTACCTAATGTACAAATACATACATTCACACAATTTCACATATTTATTCTGAAATCATAACTCTACCTGCACAAATGTGTAATTGCTGAAGCTACATTTTGCATTTCATTGTTTTCTGTCACTCCACAAGTGACCTCGATATTCCTTCCTAATCAATAATTGTGATTATTTGTCTTAGCAATAACACATGAACAGAGCTTGACTTAGCAGTATCTTAAGCACTCCCTAGAGATGTAATGTGGCACAAGGTAGAGGCCAAGTATTATATTGCCCCAAAGACATAATTAAATAACTGTCAATGTGATTCTTGTGAATGCCTTATGGCTATCATGACAATTAATATTGAAAAGTTAAGTGTTTGAAATTGACCTTATTATTCTGTTACTCATTTACAGAAAGATTTTAAATAAAGTAGTTGTTTGACCAGCAGTTTAACAATACTAGGTCAAAATCACTATAAAGAATTGCAATGATTCTGCATTGCTGAACAGTGAAATAGTACGAAAAAAATCTATGTGTCATGGTGATAACGCTATACATGACAGTGTAACATGAATCAAAATAAGACTGTCAAAATTTGAGCAACCAATCTGATTAAAGCATTTTCTGAATCATTTTTGTAATATTTATACATAAATCATCTGTGTCAATATACAATGTTAGAAGTGATCAACAGAAGCATTTACTAATATTTTCTTTTTCTGTGTATTTTATACAGGTGTCTGATACTTCTGTAACATTGCTGACTGCTGTTGAACTAACAGATTGAAAGATGCCTAGTAAATACAAACGTGCATGTATAGAAAGACAAAACAGGTATCATAGTACTTCACTGTTGCTTTAGAATGATAAAAACAGTGATGTGAGTTCAAGACGTAAAACAATACAGAGTTCTACTGGAATAGTGAGCACTACAGTAACTCACTCCACAACAAAACCACATACTTGCTCAACAGCAAGTAAAAATGTTTACCTGAGCAACAGTTGTGTAGATCTCTCAGACAAAACACAACTATTGCTACAGCAACCATCAACAGACCTTCTAAACAACATTGTAAACTCACAGCTGGTGATTTTCATCTGAGAAACAAAAGTATTTCTCATCGCTAGCAAGTAAAGCTAAGACCGACACGCTTATTACTACTGTGATGAGACATGAGTGCAAAAGACAAAGAGTCATCTGACGTTGATGAAATTGCATCTCAAAGTATGCACATTTGTTAATAGAGCAGTATTTGTTCTTCAGCGTTTGTGGCATAAGATGTCTCATGTGCTTGTACTATTCAGAAAAGTTGTATCGACATCAAAAAAGGCTACAATGGTATCCTACTTTGTGCACAATTTCTGTGATGTATTCCAGGTCACTGGATGCACACACAGCACTCAGAGGCATATTTCTGGGAAGAATCTTATTATTTACAGAAAAAGAAAGCAAGTTCACCATTGATGAGTCCGTAAGCTGGTCAACGTGCTCAGTGTCTGTGATGACACAGCAGTGGACACAAATGATGACTGTGATGCAACCACTGACTTCCATAAATGGCACTGTCTCTCATGGCCACGTGATGAAACCTGCAACCATAGGCAATCGCCATTTGAAAAAGCTGAACAGTTTATCAACCTATTTGTGATAATAGATCACAAAGAAACATATAAACTGTTTAACAAGATTGACGTTTGTGAAATTCATCCACATGCTGGACTTATGGGTCACTCACTAGCATGCCTCAATAGTGGTGTTTGTGACAGTGTCTTTCACAACATGTGGATGCTGGAGTGCATCAAACAGGCATGTGAAACTTTGTATACAGGGTATATGAAGTCCGACGAGATGTCAGTCAGTACACCTGTTTAAATTACTTATTGCAGTCTGGTGACATGCAGGGTGCCATCACATTTCTCAAACAGCTGCAACGTGTGACTTCTGTACCAGACACAACTATTTATCAGTCAGCAAGTTCTGCTGAAACATCTGTTTCTGTGTTAGAAACTGACATTCTGAAACAATCCGGCAAAGAAATTGCAAAATTTGAGCTGGCAAAGGCTCAAAGTTTGACTTTATATGTGTGTCATTTGTCTGTGCTACAGCAAACAAATGGTCACAGTGAACCTTGAAACCTTGTCACCATACAATGACATGTGGTTCCATCTCAAGCATTTTGATGATGAAATCTGACTTTCAGTTACGGACCACCATTCTGCTGTGCAAACACTGTTTCTCCAAACTAAAGTCCAACATTCTGCCACCAAGGTCACTGTTGAATAATATGGAGGCACATGTTACACCAAGTGAGATTACGACATTGAATATGTTTGAATGCATTCTAGTTCAGACAATGAAACCATTTCAAACCATTCTATGTCTGAACACAAAGACATGGAACATTCCACAGAAAGAACTCATTAGATCTCTAAAGGGTTGCATGATGTATCTCCTACTTCCTCTTCAGGAAAATGTGGGGCAATCACTATCGAAAATAGTTTGGTGATTCTTGTAAATGGTGTTCCAACTAAGTCCAAGGTCATCTGGCAAGATGTTGTCAATGTACAGAAGGTAAAGCTTGATCTTAGTTATTTAAGAGTAACAATCCTTTTATGCAGACCTTGACATAGATCACATGACTAGTCTCTCTGTTCAACATGATCACTTAGAAACAACTAAGCCAATGATTGAGAAGGTCAGTGGACAGACAAGTGACAATGTGTATGAACAGTACAAATTCACCCACTACATGGCAGAGATCCAGTAGGAGATAACACTGATCTCTATCAAATGAAACAGGTGGAAGGTGAGCCTGCCAGCATTTTGGAGGCAACACTGGAGCACGCTGTTTCCCAGACTTATTCCCAAAAGGGTCAGATGGATGGCTAGATGAAAGGGAAGTGCGTGTACAGGGTATTGAGTACCACACTAGCTGTGTGCTCAGTAAAGATGGCAAATTCAGATGTAACATACAGTACCTCTTTCATCTCCTCTGGGAGAGTGAACTTAGCATTCTGTCTGTGTCTCTTGCACATACTATTCATCACACAACTCCACTAGATGGAATAACAGTTGCTCAATTTCTAGAGAAATTAAAGCAGAAAGATGAAAATGTGCAAGTGAATCTGTCTTCCATACTTTCAAGTCTATGTGGCACCAAAGAATATTGGTATCACAGACACTCTGAAGTGATGACAATGCTGCAAGAGTATGGTGCAGCCACATGGTTTGTCACACTTAGTTGTGCTGAATATGCCTGAGACGACCTCATTGAACTGTTGAAGTGGGCAAATTCTGATGCTGATGGCATTTCATCAATGACTGTCGGAGAAATGTTTCACTTGATCCTGTGTCTGTCACAAGACATTCTCACAAGTGGTTCCATGACATTCTGACTTTCATATTGTCAAAGAACAATCCACCTCTTGGAACTGTGAAGCATTACTTTTGGAGGATGGAATATTAAGCAGGGTGCCCTCATATTCATATGTTATTGTGGATCAAGGATGCACCACGCATGAGTGAACATGAAGCAGCACAAGTGCTAGCATTCATCAAGCAATATATCACTTGTCACATTCCAGACAAGTATGATAGTCCTACACTATGGAAGTTGGTACAAAAGTTCCAGTGACATATTTGTGCAACATACTGCCAGTGAGTAGTAAAGAACAAATCTAATTGGTACACACGATGTTGCTTTGGATTCCCTAGGCGAGTTTGTCAGGATGGTTCCATGAATGAAATTTTTCAGCAGTGCAACACCACTTGAAGTCAAAATCAACCAAGAGGGTATATGAGGTACCCAGAGATGAGAAAGAGGTGTACATCAATGACTACAACCAAATTTTCTCCTAATGTGGCAAGCAAACATAGATGTTCAGTTCGTCACTGACAACTCATTGGCCCTGGTGTGGTATGTGACGTCCACATAACCAAGCATGAGCAGACTAGCTTACAAGGTCTTTGGGAAGATATTGCCAGTTCAAGCAAGAGCCTGACATCTCAGCTATGGTCATTGAGCTTGAAGACCCTTTCACACAGAGAATGTGGAGCTTATGAAGCCAGTGACCATTTAATGGGTACACATCTGTAAAGGAAGTCTGATGCTGTCAGTTTCTCAGTGTGAACTACAAAGATAAATGCAAACATGTACTGATTCCCCATGCTGAGATTGAGGAACTCACTGCAACAGACCTTCTTCAAAACATATCTTGAAGAATAACCTGATAGACACATACTACCCCATAGACATGATGACATGGTTGATATGTGTCTCTTTCAGATGGCTAAGTGGTATGACTACAAGGTAGATATATCAACTGACTCAACACGGCACATTTACAAGATGAATGGGTGGATGGCTGTCTCGTAAAGAGACACAAGCCATGGCTCATGGACCACTATAAATTACATCCAGGCACATCGGAGGCAGGTAGCATTACTACTATGCTCCTATTCCTATTAGACCCTGGAGGAATGAGTCTGAATTAAAGGTGACTGTGATACATTCGAGGAAGAATTCAATCTCAGTTATGAGACTTTCAAAACTGAATACTCAGAGACATACATACAGAGACTGGAGGCTGAGAAGCACAGCTTGAGAAGGCAGAGAAACAGCTTCAGGAAGACACTCCTGTTAGCTCACAAGACAATCTTGATACAGAAGGACAAGCTGTTCTGGGTGAACCTCTACCTTTAAATGCCCCACAAGTGTTAATCTCAGAAATTGAAACTGCCATGGAACATGGAACACATTCCACTGTCAGCCCAGCTGACTTGAGAGAAAAGACTGAATCAGCAGCAGCATGTAGTTCACTCTCAAGTCATTGATGCTGTCGACATGGCCTACTACATGAAGCAAAAAAGTGTGACTGTTTTGACTATAAACCACTACTGATCTTTGTTAGTGGTTCTGCTTGCACAGGAAAGAGTTTCCTTATTAAAGCCATCGCTGTTGAAATATGAAGCTGACAGGGTCATCAATATCTGTTGCTGTTACTGCTCCCACAGGATGAGCTGCATACAACATTGGTGGAGTTGCATTACACCGTCTCTATGTTGCCAGTGGAACATGGCAAAACAGGAAGTATCAGTAAACTGTCATTTGAGATTGCATCTCAGCTCGTTCCGTGTTCACAAAGATGAAGTTACTCATCATTGATGAAATCAGCATGGTCTCAATGTAATGCTTGCCTCTATACCTACTTCTACAGGAGATCTTAGGTACTGATGATGGAGTACCATTTAGTGGCAAAATATTGTTGTATTGGGGGACCTTTACAGCTTGCACCAGTTAATGCAGAGCATGTGTGTGCAACTCTGACTGCCAAGCAAGCTAAGAACATACTCAGCTGCATTGCAGGTTATAACATTTGGGAGTTATTCACCTATGTTGATTTGTATGAGAACATGCACCAAAGTGGTGATCTGGCTTACTAATCACTTTTAGATCAGCTCATACAGGTTCTCTATCACCAGAACATGTTGCTATGTTAAACGATCAGAGAATCAGAGTAGATACTACATCCATAGAAACAGCATGTAATGTTTTCAGTGATGTGTACTCTACAGGCACACACATAGTGTGTCTTATACCATGACCAAGGCCCTAGAATTCTCAGCCGCAAGGATTTTTGTGCAAGTACAATCTACTGCAGAACTACTGCGATTGCCATAAATTCACTCTTCTTGTTGATTTTTATTAATATTTCTGTTTTCCATAGAATCTGGTTCCCTTCCCTCTCTTTATATCCTAAACCTCCTATATGCTCAGAATGTGATGTTATCATTGCTATAACATCATACATTAGCTAATGAAATGGCTGCAATCTGCAACAGAAATGAACAGTAACTTATCTACCTCAGCTTCCTCTGCCAGAGACGGTGGCACAGCACACCGGGCATGATGATATTTGCTCAACCTGCACTACAGCCTAATACAATTTTCAATCTTGCATTATTGCACTAGGCCAACTTAAACAAAACCTAAATAGCACAGACCTGTTAAGTCCATACCTCACTTTGTACAAACCTGTTTGTGCCTTTAAGTATAGAGATGCTATCTGAAATGATTAACTGGTAAAATGAATTTAACTGTCATTTTGAGAAAATAAAAAGTAATTATGCCCAGAAAAGTGGAATATAATAACGTGTAGACCTGTTGAAAGAACAGACCTGTTAAATAAATAATTGCACTGCATGCATTTTTTGCCAGAGTTATTGATTACCTATCGTCATTGGTTGCTAGAATCACCTAAAAGTTATGGAGAAATGTTGTGTGCAGGGACAGCTATTGAGCCAGAGGGTAGCATACTGTGTTTCCGTGCCGGCAACTCAGGTTCAGAGATTAGCTCTGGGAGCTGGCTATGCAGCACAAGGTTGGTGGAACACATCATTGCTCGGAGCCTGGGAAGGTATGGTGCAGTGTTCTGTCACATGGTGGACACATTGTGCTGGTCTGGACAGCTCTATCTCACAATCGGTTCACATGCATGTCATGGCCTGATGGTGTTACGCAGTGTGTCAGGGAAAGCAGGTTGACATCAAAAATTAGTTTTGCAATAACTCCTCTATTCCATTTCTAATGGGACCTGTATGAATGAGGATGCAAGTTTATGGAAATAAAAAAAATATATATATATATATATATACACACACACACACACACACACACACACACAGTATCTCTCTCTCTCTACACATACACACACACACAATTTGTATGTATGTTACAGATTACATATAAATATATAAGTGATACACAGTGGGAACCTCATGAGTGGTGTAGAAAGCACATACAAATATACAAGTGATAGACAGTGGAAGCCTCATTAGTGGGATAGATAGCATGCATATAGAAATACCTTATTTATCACATAAGATCCCTCTGCATATGTCATTTATTTAACATACTAGGACCTTAAGGAAGAGGCATTTTGCCTTTTTAGGCATTAAATTATTTTATAATTCTGTTATTTTTGATCTAGTGTTACTGTGCTTTCCACCATCCTGACTGTTATAAAACTGCCATGAAAGTGAAGTCAGGATGACAAGCTGTCACTGTGATGTGGTAGTTTGTTAGTGCCATAGAACTTCTGCAGAAATTACAAACCACCGCCGAGAAGTTCTGTGGCAAATGGTAGTCTTGCCATCGAACTTAGTCCACTATGCCGCAGAAAAGTAGGGCCCTGGCCATGACTAAAGAAAGGCATTGAGTTCAACAATGTTATACTGCTGAGAAAACCAAGAAATTCTAACTCTGCATGCTGTTGATACAGTTGATGGTGTCATTCTCAGTCGTAACCTAGTAGTAAAATGACTGAATGACTCACTGAACTGAAGTCAGATGTTTCACGCACAGCTGGCCTAGAAGCTGTTCTTACACTTTGTAGGAAAGCACGTAACATGCTATGATGTAATTTTGATGTTGAGCGAGGCATGGTAAATAGTGCCATGGAAAACATCACTGACTTTGTCTACAATGTCCAGAGGACATATACCTGTATTGAGACACTTGTGGTTCACTTTGACAACATGGAACTGCCTGTACAGATAGAACATACCTGTGTGAAATTTCAGGTTTTTAAGGATATCTGATAAACAGGAAACAGTTTCCACTATGTGTTGCATATGCTGTTTCTATTCACAAATCTCAGGGCTTGAGTTTGGATTCAGCAATGGTGGACATAGGTACAGACATTTTCAAGGATGGCATGAGCTACATGGCACTTTCACGTGTCATAGTCTTTCTGAGTTGCATTATAACTCTTGCACCTCAGAAGATATGAGCTGACAAGCGATGTATTGTTGAGTACAACAGGTTACGTACTCTCCATCAGCCACAAATGTCTTTAATACCACTGCCTACATATCTGGCTGCCTCACATCGTACATTCATATCTACCGTGTCAGAAAACAGGCACGAGCTTCCACAAGTGATTCAACTCTAAAGAGTTCAACAAAGGTCACAATATCAACTAAACATTCAGAGCCAGCTGTTTATCAGAAATCAGTTGGTGCAGCTGCTGTGCTAGTCTTTGACAACAGCACTAGAGTGAACTGCTATGCTAACTCAGCTATGCAAGTTTTTCTCCACATGCCACACTTTGTGTAGGCAATATCTGCTTCACAAGACACTCCCTTATCAAAGGCGTTGAAGCAGATTATCAACATAACTTCTGACCAGTCTAACAATGTGCAGTCACTAACACCACTACGGAAGGTGTTAGGTACATATGACGGATGCAGTACATTTGCTGCAGACATACAGCAAGACACTAATGAGTTTATGATGGCTATCATAAACAACTTGATGAAGACAGCACTCCAATGCGCCAGTACTTCACTGTGTCATATGTAACCAAATATGTATGTCGGAGACCCTGCCCAAAGCACCCAGTTGGCGCCAGGGCTACGCTCCACCGCGGGTGGTCAGCAAATGCTAGGCTGACTTTGGGGACCATGAGGCCAGGAGGACAGTGAGGAAAGTCAGAGACCCCCAGCACCCAGTTTAGTGCGGGCTCACGCTCCACCAGCGGGCGGTCGGCAACTGCTAGGCTGACCTGAGACCACCAGGTTGGGAGGGACAGGAGAAAGGTACGGAAAGCCGCAGCCAATCGGAAGGTGGCGCTCTCAAGGCCTTGCAGCAGATTGGTCCTCCTGCTCCATTGACTTGCATTGAATAAGATTGCACTGCCAAAAGCTGTTTTGGGGCTTGGAAATTTTGCTAAAATTGTACAAAAAGAGCTGTTTTGCTTGAAAATGGGGAAATATAATGGTAAAATGCTAAAGATCTGTGTTTAATGTGATTTCAGCCTTTTTGTGTGTTTTAAAGTGGGCCAGGCGCTTCTGGCGCCTCAGCCCCACCACAGCCTTTGTTGTGTAAATTTTATCACTCTGCACAGCAGAAACACTTGTTTCTGATTTTACTAATTGCTGTGCCTTCCTCTGTCTCTTCCAGTCAGAGACCCCTGCCCAAAGCACCCAGTTGAGCACCGGGCTACGCTCCACCAGCGGGCGGTCGGCAACCGCTAGGGCCGACTTCGGGACCACGAGGTCGGGAGGGACAGTGAGGAAAGGTATGGAAAAGCTGCAAAATATTTGCCCACCCGCCTTCCCTCCTTGTGTGTTACATTTATAGGCATCTTCCTGCCAATTCTTATCTCCCACCCCCAGCACCACGCTAACCAATAATCTGTCCCATTGCCCAGCAGTGCCACCTAATTAGCAGCCCCTTCCTTTACTGTTCTCCTGTAGCTAACCACCAATACCGCTTTCACCATGGGGAGACTCCTTTGGCTATTTCTTTCTCTATCATTCATGGTGTTCAATGAGAAAGATATCCACCGATCCATACCACACTAAAAATGTGACCCACCTGCCTATCCTCTCTGATTCATCTTTATTGGAAAATGACCGGATCCTCCATATGCCCTACTGATGCCACCATAATCAGTAGGGTAACCTCCATATAGGGATGCAAAATGTCATGTGTATAGTCTGCTCGATGCTCCATTACTGGGTATACAGTTCCCTTTATGCCTGACCACCAAACTGCTTCTCAGTGATTCGAGTGCGAAGCCATAACCCCAATTGAATACCTCAAAACACTGGCCACCGAACAAGAAAAGGAGGGCCAAAGACATTCCCTCTTCCTATCTCCTGAAGCCCTTATGAAACTCCTATTCTTTTACTGATCTGTATTGGAAATGGAAATCAACCCTGGCCCTCCTGAGTGTATCTCCTCACCAGCAGACCTAGCCTCAACCAAAGGCCTAAGTTTTCACATATCAATGCATGCAGCCTCCTGAAAAAGCTCACATTGATACAAGCATGGGTTGCCCATACCCTGCCAGACTTTCTTGTGGTGTCTCAGACATGGCTCAAACCCGCCTACAGCAGATAGGGATGTAAACTTACCCAACTACCAAATTTTCAGAGCTCGCCAGACAAAGGCGGTGGAGTAGCTATATATAAAATCCAGTATATCTGAATTCTGCATTAATGCAACATCTATGCCCAAAGAATTTGAATGTATATCCCTCAAAGTAACTCTCTCCAATACGGCAGCCTTTCAGCTAGTTGGCTGCTATAGGCCCCTCTGCTGATCACAAGCTTTTAACCCACCTGGGGAATCTAATCAAACCGGGCTCTGAAGAAATCATAATCCTAGGTGATCTAAATCTAAATTGGCTTTCAAGGCAGCCGCACCATTAGTATCATTCTGTGATACACATGGTTCTCACAACTGATAAATGAGCCAACAAGAATCAACTTAAAGAATAGAAATAACAGCACATTACTTGACATCATTCTGGTGAATAAACCCCACCTATTCACGCACACTGGAGTGCTTTTCAGTGACATAAGTGATCACTGCCTCATTGCAGGAGTAAGATCATCTGGCAAATCAACAACCCTGCAAAATTCCTACTGAGGAGATCCAAAAAAACATCAATATTGAGGGATATCTCCATGACCTAACTCATTCTACAAGCTGGCAAGAGTTTTATCTTGCACATTCTATGGAAAAAGCACATCAGGTGTTAAACAGCATAATACTAGATGCCCTTAACACTCATGCACCAATCACTAGTGTTCGAATAAAAACAAATCTTGCCGCTGGTTTTCAGCTGACCTTAAATCTGCACTGCTGGAGAGAGACAAACTATGGAAACTGGCAAGGAAGACCAGGAACCCAAATGACTGGGTGATGTTTAAGAAAGCCAGAAACAGCTGCACCAGGAAAGTAAGGGATGCAAAGGCTGCATTTTATATGGCTGAACTTGATTCCTCCTACCACAATCCTGCTAGGTTCTGGAGCAACATTAAGGGTATTTAGGGCAGGTCGTTAGCACCTCACTACCAGCTCAATTGCACCACAATAAGGGTACTATCTCAGACAGAATGGAAGTACTGGATGCCTTCAATAATCACTTCACAACTGCTGGCCTTGCTTTTGACACCTCTCCAGCTAATCTGCTGCGTACACAACTAAGCTCCCAGTACACTGGAGCTCAAGAACTGATTCTTCCTTCTTCTTCAAACGGTTCTGTTGAAGCAAGTAGAGAGCTAATGTTGCAAATGGATATCAAAAAAGCACAGGGCAGACTCTCTTGACCCTACTTTCTAAAGATTGCAATACATGCACTTGCAGTTCCTTAACACATCTCTTTAATCTATCATTAACCTCTGGTTCTATTCCTACAATGTGGAAAACAGCCCAAGTGTTTCCCTACTAAAATCAGGGGACCCATGGACCTCAACAACTACAGGCCCATATCCATTCTTCCAGTGCTATCCAAGATGCTAAGAAATTAGTGTGCATCCAGCTAAGAGAATACCTTGAAGATGCTAATCTCTTAAATCCAGCTCAATCTGGGTTTAGGGCTAGGCACAACACTATCTCTGCAATGGCCAACGTTACAAATAACTGGCAAACCGAATTGGACAAAAGAATAGTGTCTGTGCTGTATTTCTTGATCTAAGCAAGCATTTGACACAGTGGACCATGAGCTGCTACTCTCTTCCTTGCATTCCATAGGCTTAGACCCACCCTCCTTAAATGGTTCAGGTGTTACCTTACAGATAGGTCACAGCAAGTGAAAACTGAAGGTGATCTAGCCCACTAAAACCACTTCTAAGAAGAGTTCTGCAAGGATCTATCCTGGCCCTATCCTTTTGTCATTTACATTAATAATATTGACTCAAACCTCACCAAAGCCACTGTTCACCTCTTTGCAGATGACACTGTATTGTATGTCAGCAACCCATCGCCTGCAATAGCTTGTGAAATTTTACAAGCAGAATTCTCCTTATTGCAACATCAACCACTTGAGAAAAGCTTTTTAAATGCAAAGAAAAGAAAAGCAATGTTCTTCTCCAATCAAAGCTATACTAATACCTCCACATAAGCAATCTCCCCAGCTATCCACTATCCTTGAGAAAGCCTGGACTATGTAGAAAAATTCAAATATTTGGGTGTGTGGATAGATAGCAGACTTGATTACACACATCATATTGAAGAACTTCTAAAAACTTGCCAAAGGCTTGGCCTATTCTTCAGAATAAAACACTTCCTAACCAGAGACTGTAAGATGAGGTTGGTCCAGACCACATTTCTTTCTGTTATGGACTATGCAGACTTCCTCAATAGTCACTGCCCCATCTCCTAGCTAAGCAAATTGGATATACTATACCACAGAGCACTAAGGTTCATAACAGATCTTCCATTTAACACTCATCATTGCTCTCTCTATGCTGCAGTTGGATGGGCATCCCTACATCTCAGAAGGAACAGAAATGCTGCACTATGGATTTACAGGCGTTGTCTAAGAAACTTCCAAACTATATTTTAGACTGCTTCATACAGGCCACAGCTAGCTCCTATGCTCTAAGAAGCAACAACTTCATCATGCTAAAGGTACCTAAAGTCAACACCTGGCAAGGAGGTCTGCAATCAGCTATTCTCTAGCTATGGCATGGAATACTCTACAGAAGACCCTGAAGCTGACCAATCTTATACCTCTAGCATCCTTTAAACAGTTTTGCATAAGTCTCTTCTCAGAGAATTGCAACTGCTACCACAAGATCTAGTCTATTCACATTCCTAACCCTCCCCTTCCAGACAAATATCATAATTGGCAATTCAGTTCCCATTAATTATCTTCTCAGTTATCCCTCCCAGGCAGCCCTCATATTATGGTACCTCTGTTTCCTATAACTCTACCTACATAGATCTTGCTACCCCTGACTATAACCTTCTCCCACTAACTCCTGGCCCTTACCCCAACCCTAATTACTCCCTCATACCTCCTAGTATTAGCCCCAGCCCTGTCGGATTCCCCTATACCCTTCCTTCTATGTCATTTACCAAAGGCTGTGATCACCATTTTCTCAGTTACTCAAACACTGTGTCTCCTTGTCTGCTTTAGCCTGCCCTGGAACCTGGAAAATGTGGGTACCTTATGTTGCATGCATGCCTTGACTCCTCCATTGGAATATGTATATACTGTATTTTCTAGTGTAATTTTCATATATCCTACCTTGTCCCGTTATGTTTTAATCAACTTCTGTCTCTTGATTATTATATACATAAGTGCTTTGAATGTATCTGTTTATGCATATATAAGTGTTTTAAATGTATCTGTTTATGTACCAACTATTGAACCTTGACCTTATCAGGTCCATCTTGCAAATGAGCTCTGCTCAATGATGTTCACCTGAATAAATAAAGATTTGATTGATTGATTGATGTGTATCATGTGGTCATTCTGCGTGAAACCACAGAAGACATGCTGTGGATTACTCTTTTGTCCCTCAAGTCAAAGTGTCAAATTTCGACAGCTATTTACCAATGCTCAATGTGGTCACTCCTGTAAAAGGTGTGGAGGCAGATGTACTCAGTCCATACATCTCAAGAGTTCTTCTCAATATCTGTTGCTTATATTAATAATAATAATAAACTTTATTTATCACGCCTTTCTTAAAACCAAGGCGCATTACAATAAAATACAGAATAAAACATACTAAAACATAATAAAACTGAATTAACAGCGGGGCAATTAATAGGCATCCAAATTATCTACAAATGCCTTATTCCATAAAAAGACTTTAGGCCCTTTTAAAACCCTCAATGTCATGCACTCTCGAATCCAATGTGGTAGAGAATTCAGAGGGTCGGCGCACGAACAAAAGCTCGGGTGCCAGAAGATTTTAAACTGATCCTCGGATCTCTAGCAACCCCTCATTGGCTGAGTGGAGTAGTCGCATCGTTGGTAAGGCACCAGAAGCTCTTTCAGGTAATCCGGGCCCATCCCGTGTAGGGCTTATAAGTCAGGAGACCGACTTTAAGGTGATCCGCCACTGATTGGAAGCCAGTGCAGGTCTCGGAGCACTGGTGTAATATGAGAGAATGAGGGTCCCCGTTAACAACCGGGCTGCCGAGTTCTGCACCAGCTGCAAGCGCGGATATCAACCCCAGGCAGCCCAAAGTAAAGGAGTTGCAGTAGTCCAGCGCCGAGGTCACAAAGGCATGGATCAGCATGGGTAGGTCACCGGATGGAACATGGTGCTTGATCCTGGTGATGTTCCTAAGATGGCAAAGGATACCTTAGCGACCGCCCGACACTTGCGCGCGCAATGTCAGCTGATCGTCAAGGATCACCCCCAGGTCTTGCACCCATTCAGAAATCGGAGCTCGCATCTCCCAGGAACAAACCAGAGGTTTGAAGTGCCCCAGACCCTCAATCCAGCAGCCAGGATCCACTACCAACACCTCCGTCTTCCCAGAGTTCAACTTCAACCAGCTGGACCTCATCCAATCCTGGATCTCCTGAGACAGTTGTTAAGCACTGAGTGCTCTATTCTGGTCAGGTACAAAGACAGGTAGTGCCGGGCATCATCGCATAACAATGAAACTCCAGCCCATATCATCTACAATGTCTCTGAGGGAACATGTACACGCAAACAACATGGGGACAGCACAGAGCCCTGAGGCACCCCACAGGTCAGAGCAGTAGGCTCAGAGAAAAAATCCCTGATACCACCCTCTGAGTTCTAAATGTGAGGAAGAAGTAAACCATCTGTGCACCAAGCCCGACAGCCCACAGATGCATCTCAGGCGCTCAAGCAGCACCCATGGTCTACGGTGTCAAATGCTGACAAATCCAGAAGGACCAAAATGGACCATTTTTCTGGTCTTCGCTATCAGGAGATCATTGAGGACCCAAACCAGTGCAGTCTCAGTGCTGTGTCTCTTAAAAACCTGATTGAAGAGGGTCGTAGATGTTATGGATGGTAAGATGGTTGTCCAGCTGGGCTGCCACCACTTCTCGATTACCTTCCCAACAAAGGGAGGTTCGAGATGGGTCTAGTTGCCAGGGAGTCAGGGTCCAAAGATGCCTTTTCAACACTGGTGTCACCACTGCTTCCTTCAGGGAGCAGGGATATTCACCATTGTCAAGGAACACCAGACTATCCTGGCTAGAACCGGAAGATAACCTCCCCACAGCCCATAATCAGGCCTGTGTGACCTGGGTCTAAACTCCAGCTTGTAGTGTGCATACCTGGACAATCCTCATAACATCCTCGATTTCTGGCCTTATGAAGGAACTCCAGGTGAACAGTGTACTTGCGTCCATAGGCTGGACCACCACAAGTCCCATGGAGGGGTGGCACAAATCTTGGCCCTGATGTCCGCCACCTTATCGGCAAAGAATCAAACAAGCTCCACACACTGTAACTGTGAAAGGCTCAACGAACCTGCAGACAGGCTGGGTTGCACAGCCTGTCTATGGTTCAAAAAGAGCTGGGCTGGTCGATTCTGAGCAGCAGCAATTTCTCCGGACAGGAACACTGCCTTCTTATGAGTAATTGCTGACTGATAGAGGCTTATAATGCTCTAGGAGTCTAAGATGGTGGCATCTAAGCCGGACTTCATGAACATCTCTCAACCTGTGACCAAGTCTCCATAACTCCCTCAGATCCCAATCAAACCAGGGGATTGGGGCAAAGGGAGAGAGGCTGCACACGGTGGGAGCAATTCAATCAAAGTGAGGTGACAGCCTTATTATAGCTTGCACCATTATTTCAGATTTAAGCTCAACCCAGGAAATTCTGATGGGTCAAGAACCACAGTTAGACCGGTGGAGTAACATCCTGTAAAGGGTGGTACTTGACCATCTCCACTGGGGTAGGTACGCAGGGGGGTGCAAAATTGAACCTCACAGTGTGGTGGTCAGACCAACCGACTGGTTCCACCCCCACATCGGAGGCCTCCAACCCCAACAGGAAGACCAGATCGAGTAAGTGGCCATGTTTATGAGTGGCAGAGGTAACCACCTGTGAAAGGCCCAATGAACACATCAATTGGAAGAAGTGTTGACCAAAGAGCGAGAGTTCGTCATCGATCAGGCATTAAAATCACCCAGCACCATCAACCTGGGCGATTCAAGTACCAGGTTGGCGAAGTCCGCCACTTCCTTTAAGAATAGTTTTTTCGTCACCGGTGGGCGATAGCGAGTACTATTCTATAGCCCCACCTGCCACCACGGCACTCTCAAAGGATCTGGTCTCCTCCACTGGAAACATAGTGAGGTCAATTCGGTCTTGAAACAGACTGCAACCCCCACCCTGTGATCCAATCATTGGGCGGTGAATCACACGAATACCAGGCTGGAATTGCTGCCTCAAAACTGGGCCAGCATTGCTATCCAGCCAGGTTTCGATCGATGCAGGTCAGATCCGCGTACCTACCAAGTCCATAACAATGGCAGTCTTGTTCACAATGGACCTGGCATTGCACAACACTGCCCAAGTTGGATAGGACTCCTGGGAAGCCCCGACCACCTGCCCACCATTTACAAAAGTGGTGGTGCCCTTGGGTATGGGGACCAACCAGGAAGGACCCGTTTGTCACTCCATTTTGCCCCAGGGCATCTTCTGGACTTAACCACTCAAGCGGAACACCCCTCCTCCATCCCTCACTGTTCACCCCTGCCCCTCAGACCCCACCATGCTAATTCCCAAGGCCTACAGCATTGGTAAATGGGAAGAGGCAAAGGGGCAAAGAAAGGGCGGAGGCATGAAGAGCAGCGGATGAATAGTGCATGACAGGGGGTAAAAAGAATACCGTCATCCATAAACAGCAGGTCAAAACAAAGATCTCAAAACTCCAGAAATCCCAATAAAATTAAAATAAAATACTAAGCTTAAAACACATGTCAACTTAAGATAAATAAACTAAGCAATCAAAATATCTAAATAAACATACAATAAAATAATAAATACTTAAGAATAATAACAGTTCAATTAAATATTAAAAAGTCAATTTTTGAGACAGTGGAGCTCCCACCATCCACAGCAAAAATGTCCAAATATAGAACACTACTCTCCTCCATGCTTCCAGTAAAGCAAATTAAAATAAAATAAAAATCCAAAAATACAGAAAAGGGCCCCTCCCAATTCAGATCCACAAAGGTGCTCTCACCACCCAGGGGGACAGAACAGGCAGAAGTTTCCAAAACAATGTACTAAAGTCAGCAGGTCCCAGAGAGATTAATCAAAAGAGTACAATGAAAATTGCAATCCCATTGGGCTCTCACCACCACGATGAATTTACAGATCAGACTGTCTTCTTCTGTAGGAGCCCATGGAATCACCTCCTCCTCTGGAAAGATTTAATGGCAGCAGAGCAAATAAAGGTCTTCTTTTTTTTTTTTTTTTTTTTAAAAAGGCTTTAAGTTCAAACCATAGAAAAAGGACCCGAAAGGCCACTGTCAGTTTCAGGAACTCACCCTGAGAACACTGCCTCCCCAAGGACCTTACCGCCTCCTGGTCAGCTCTCCAGCCGATCCAGAAGCGGTTCAGAAAACAAGAGGCCTGCCGCCAAGTAGCCGCAGCCTCCCGGCCCCACCTTCCAGGGACAGGTGTCCAACAGGGCAGCCCACAAACTCAGACAGAAAGCCCGGCGAGGAGGCCAGAAGCTAGCCCCAAACTGTCTCTTTTACCTCCAGATGACAAAAGGCATATCCGGATCCACACATCGCTAAGGAGACCCTTCTCAAAACTCCACAGCCTCAGGGACACAGCGTTCACCTCAAGTCCAGTCGACAGTCAGAACAGTCCAGATCCATGGCTCCAATCCTCTGCTCCGCTCCACTGCCCAGAAAACCAATCCCTTTCCTCCAGAGGGCTAAATCTCCACAAATCTCCACAAGAGTACCGAGCATTTTACAAGCGACTGCCAGCACTGGTGAAAAAGGGGGGGACCCAAGAACAAATACTTCAACTAGGAAAACAAAAATAAGCGAGGGATAACCAAATACCGAAAGTAACTACAAAACATAAAACAAAAAACAAAGTTATATAAGATTTCCGGGGCAGCAAAATGCGCTCAGAGATCGCTACACAGCACCACCGCCATCTTGCCCCATTACCTTGTTACTCACCAATCCAGTATTGAACAGATTTGACTCAACAGGCTCAGAGTTGACACTGCCATCACAGATTACACAGCTGGTAGAATAGTTTTTAACAATCAGTGTTTGACACTCACAGTGTAGTCTATCACCATGGTCAAATCTATACATATTGGCCATTACACCTGTTTGCTAAGGTACAGAAGTGGATGGGTAGAGTGTGATGACTCTACAAGCAGTTTTAAACAGAGACTGCCACAACACTTAAAATGCATATCTTCAAATATTGAAGAATTATGATGACCTTTATATCTCAGAAGAATAGCAGACAACATGTGGCATTTTTAATGACTACTTGTGACAGAATCAGTCGTAGGGCAGTACAATTGTTTCCAGTCTACACTCTCAGTAAACCATAGCATATCAACAAATGATATACTGGCAGAGACATTTCATACTATGACATCTAAGATCTTGTGTGGATCAGTGACAACATAGAAATTGTTGTAGTGGCTTCAATCGGCGTAATAGTATTCACAATCACTACAGAAACCATGCTTACATGTCTATCGAAGATTGTACATGTCAAAACAAAGTCCTTTTGGCTCCCTGTTCTGTACAAATCTTTTCTTGTAGGAGTATCATACCCATACATAACAAGAAGTTGTTGCCAGTTACTGTTTGCTTCTGCAGAACACAAAAGTTGTCCTTATCATTTAAATAAGTGTGTAACACGTCTCATTCACCAAAGAGACACTCTGTCATAAGTTTTCTATCACCAGTTGTTTTTGTCTATTACCTTTGACATCTTGACAACAGCATCATTCTTTCACCATGCAACAGTATTGAACTATGCCTGATGTATTTGTTACACTGAAACTGTACATATGTAAATATAAAACTCTTTAGTCATAATGAAGCAAGTGAAATGAAGCAAGTGTGAATACTGAAGTATTGTACTTTATTATCAAATGACTCTTGCATACCTATGTAATGACATATAAATAATATTTACATTCTCATTTAAGTCTCACACGCTGTTGTTAACTAGTTTAATTGTTCTAGTAAAAGTGTTACTATAAGAGTCAAGTAACAATTTCTCCTTAACGTATAATAGAATATTATAGTGATTAAGTTCAGTGACTCATATCTTTCATAAAACAACATGCTACACAATTTGTTATTACTAGTTCAGAACTGATATAGTAACTAATGTAACCATTGAAAGAAATGTATATTGTACCTGTAATAATATGAAATCTGTTGTACTTGTCATACAAGTAAATGTAATCTATTAATAATACTGGAAATTGTAAATCAGACACTTTACTGATCACAATGCACTTCATACCTGTTCCTGACAATTTTATGATCGCCTCTATTGAGGGGTCATGTGGAATTTTCCATATGCACCTAGTCAGTGATATAGCTTAAAATATTTAACTGAACATACCAGTTATCTAATGTCACTGAAATCATAACATTTTATATTCTATTACTTGAACACTTAGCATCTGTTTTTTTGCCCACTGCAGGAACATACACATGATAAATCACACAATAACAACAAATCATCACTGTTTCATGTTGTAATCACTGCTTAGAAGCTTCTGACATACCTTCATTAATGTAGGACAGGACAAAGGGACGAGACATGAGTGGAACATTCAACTACTTAAAAGGTATAAATAAGATTGATAACAAAGTCTCTTCAAACTGAGTGGCAAACATATCATGAAGGGCCACAGTCTTCAGCTTGATGCTGGGAGTTTTAGGAGGAATGTCAAAGCACTTCTTCCCACAAAGAGTAGTGAACACTTACACTATGCTGCTAGAAGAGGCCACCTCATTAAAGACAGTGACCAGCTATAAAAGAGCTAGGTATATGCATAGTGGGATGATAAGAATCATGCCTAGGGAAGATGGGAGGACTGTGCAGGATAGCAGAGACATTAGCTCAAGATGGGACCCTGCAATATGAACAGACTTAATAGACCAAATTGCCTTCTTCTGCTGCCTTCTTTCTATGCTGTATTTCCATATGTACATACTTAATCCAGTTCATATCATCTACTTACTATGCATGAAACACATTTATATATATTCCAAGCAATGATTACACACATGCAAGGATTGTATTGTGAGACTAATTTTGTAAAAAATGTAAATCTTAATTGGCCTTTCTCAGTTTCACCAATTAGCAATAAATCTTTTAAACTTAACCACCTGTGTTGAGTCTTTACTGAACCATAACATAATAACATTAGAATGTAACTGTTGTTCCTTTTAAGCATGCAAATCAACTGGAAGAAATAGCACCACACATACATGTCCATGGGCTTATTTTTTGCTATGGCTCTCACTCAGTAACCACCACGTGGGCTAGGCTGTGGTGCATTGCCTGACACAGTTCCTGTAATTCCTAATGTGTAAAGTAGTCTGTACCACCCTTAGTTTTCCTGTGCCTCTCAGTCAGCGGGCAGTAGCTGCTGTAGTGAGATGTGGTACATCGCTATCTAACACTATGCAGCTGTGGCTATACAATCAGGATGCAGTAACAGCTATGTGCTGCAATTCTCTGGCTGAGCCCATGCAACTCCTAACTGTACTAATTTCACTGTGCCTACAGTTACAGAGGTGTGGTGTTGATCTCCTGAGCCTTATTGTTCCTGTGGATCACCACTCATGATGCAGTACAAATTTTTGGGGAGCAGCATTAGTTGCCTAAATCCATGCAGATTCTAACTGAGCTAACTTCAGTATCCCTGCAATAAGTGGTCTACCATTGATGTTCATACCCTCACCTCATTTGTGTATCTCCACTGAGATGTCCATACCCTCACCTGTGTTGTGTCTCTCCACTGACAATGCAGTACCTGCTGTCATGTTTGAAAATACATTGCCTGCCTGAATTCATTCAAGTGATAACTGTGCTAACTGGACTATTCTTGTAACCAGGGAGCTGTACAACTGATGTGCATTGGCTGTCTTTTCCTGTTGCTGTTCACTCAGGAACCAGCAAATCGTCTGCAACTGCAGTTCCCCATGACACTGTTCATCTCCATGGTCTTTTTGTTCTGTACTCTCCACTCAGTATGCAGTATGTGGGCTAGGGGTTTGGACATTACCTGATAGAGCTCCTGTAATTCCTAACTAAATTAACTAGTATGTACCACCCTTACTTTTCCTCTGAGTTTGCAGTCAGAGTGCAGTAGCTGGTGTAGAGAGATATGCAACATTGCTAACTAAGTCCATGAAGCTGTGGCTGTACAATCACAATCAGTAACTGGTATGCATGAGAAAATTGCCTGGGTGAGCCCATACAAATCCTAACTGTGCAAACTTGTGTCAACCAACAAATACAGCGGCACCATTGATCTCCATTGCCTCAGTCTTGCTGTGCATCAGTACTCATGATGCAGTACTAATTTTGGGGGCATTACCTGTCTGCCCCCCACAAACACTAACTATGCTAACCCTGAGTGTCCTGCAATCACCGACATCTACCTTTGATGTCCATACCTTCAGCTGTGCTGTGGGTCTCTACTGAGGATCCAGTACTTGGTGTCACAGTTTGGAAGGCATTGCCTGGCTGAGGCCATTTAAGTGATAATTGTGCTAACTACACTGTACCTGTAATCAGGAAGTGTACAAGTGATCTGCATCACCCTTCTTTGCCTGTGGCTCTTCACTTAACATGCAGCAAGTGGTCTGGAGGTGTAGTCCCCTACCCCATGAGACTGTGCAACTCCTAAGTGTACAAACTTCTGTACACCTGCAATGACACTCCTAAGTGTGCTAACTTCTCTACAGCTGCAATGACAGAGCTACACTATTCATGTCCATAGGCATATTTTTGCTGTGGCTCTCCACTCAGTATGCAGTATGTAGACTAGTTGTATATTATTTCTGACACCTCCTGCTGATTGTCTGTGATTGGTCCTGTTGCCTTGGTTCTCCCCACTTCCATGTGTGTGTGTGTCTCTGTGTGCCAGTGGTGCTCAGAGGGTGGAGGTGAATGCACATTTATGCTTTTGAACCCTAACAAAGAATTTCCTCACTTCTGTCACTGTGGAACAACACTAACTGATGCAGTAAACAGAGTGTTTCTCTAATTTCCCTTCTTTTTAGAATATCTCTGACAAATATTGAATGTAAAACAGTGGCAGGAGCACGGGCCCTGTGCTCCACCACGTGTCTTTTCACATACTGACACAGTGCCCATAAACGCGCCTCCCATGTCATGTCTTGTCACATAGTAACACAGTGCCAGCAAGCGAAATGGTAATGCGCATTGTAACACAAAGTGAAACACAAAGATAAACAGTACTGAGAAATAGTGAATGTAATACAGTGACAAGAGTGCAGGGCCCTTCAGGCACCATGCTCCCGCCCACATGTTGTCTTGTCACATAGTAACACAGTGCCCACAAATACAAATGGTAATGCATGACAGACGCAAAGTGAAACACAAAGATAAACAGTACTGTAGACACAAATGGTTAAAATTACAGAAACACAAGCTCAAATGAAAATGCAAGGGTAACACACAAAGTGGCGAAGACAGGAAAAGTAAGTAAAACAGGTACAGAACCACAAGCAGAAGTGTTAAGGGTAACAGTTATGTAAACGCACACAGTAGTTTTCCCCAAAAGCTGCATATAGAAAGACAGTGAGTACAAAGAATGTATGCATAATAATGGGTCTCAGAACAGAAAATGAGGACTTGGAATACTAAATTGCTTATATCTCAGGAACTCGACGACATGGAAAAAAAATTAAAAGTCATATGAATTATCATTTTCCTGGCTAGTTTTGTACTTAGTCCCCATTAGGGGCTAAGCATTTTCTGACAAAAGTCTGTATCTCACACTGTTTCCGAGATACGGGCCCTGAAAAGTGCGTGCAAATGCCGTAATGTTATCCTATGAGAATAAAAGACACATTTGCAGTGCCATAACTTTCCCTCCCTGTAATATTTTTTCACTAAACCACTAAAAGGCACATCTGTGGGATGTTGGCTTTCTTCCTCCAAATTTCATCCCAAAATACCAAAGCTTTATTTTGCAGCAGGGCGGCAAAGGATTCCTGTAATGCAGAGGATGCCTTGATGTTATCCTATGGGAAAAGTGTCAACTTTGGATGCCATCTCTTTACCGCATGTAATATTATTTCACTGAAATACTGAAAGGCACATCTGTGAGATATTGGCTGCGTTCCTCCAAATTTCAGCCCAAGACACCAAACCATTCTTTTGCAGCAGGGTGCAAATAATTGCTGTCATTTTCCCAAAGCCTGGAAAAGTACTGTTGAATCTATGAAAGCTTTTGCAAATTCATTCAACAGTGTCGCAAGTGTGACACTACTTTCATGAAAGTACTTTTTCCAGAAATTTGAAAAACATTTCTGGGTGTTTTCCCAAAATAAAGACATGCCTAGCATCCTCAGGGTCCAACTAGGTGAATACAAAAGAATTAGGTTGCTAGAGGGTCCCAAATTTAAATGCCAAGCATTTTCTGATCACCAACTGAAAACAAAATGGTGGATTTGTGACAGTAAAAGGGTCATTTCGAAGTAAAACTGCATTTGTGACACTTTCAAACTTTTTGTTAACTTTTCCCATTGACTTATAATGGGAAATTGTTTTGAATAACTTTTGAACCGTTTAACATTTTTTCACGAAATCTTCAAAAGACACATTGGTGACCCCAGCCACACATTCCCTGAAGATTTTGGACAAGTCGTGCAAACTCAGTGACCTGTAGAGATGAGCAAAGAATTCCAAAAAGAGTAAACGAGTGTGCAAATCATGCTTAATAACTCTGCAGCCGTATATCTGAACAGTATGAAAGTCAGAAGATCCTAAGATGTATGGTTCTTGATTGTGTATTCCAAATTTCAGGCAAATCTGTTGAACGATTGCAAAGTTAATAATTTGCAAAATTTAGGTTTAACATGTAAATGGCTCCTCCACCCTAACTATGGTAGCACTACCATGCTACCATAATATATATATATATATATATGATACTGTCTTAAAAAGTAAAATTCCTTGCAAAAATCTTTGTTAATGCACTAGTTGGGTTAAAGTGACAAAAGTAGGAAAATTTGGCATTGGGGTTGTCATCCTAATGGACACCCAATTCCATGAGTAAATAAGCTGAGATGGGTACAGTATATGAGAATGGGGTGAGCATTTGGGTTTGCAACCCCAAGGCACACCAGCACCTGTTACTGCCTGCATGGTAGAGGTGGGGTCTTAGGGTTTGAAACCCTAATGACACATTTCCTACTTTTGTTGCTTTAACCCTAAATAGTCATTAATTAAGTTATTTGCAATGAATTTCCTTAATTTTGAGATAGCATAATCACATCCTCATTTGCCTGTGGGCTCCCATACATCCATACGTTTTGAGACAGAGCAACTGTATCCATTCCCTGCTCTTATATCCCTCCACAGATGGGTATATGTATGTTGCTGTGGAGTATAAGTCCTCTGATCCTGCACTTCCAACTTAATCAAAAGCCCAACCAGATTCTCACCATAGTATTCTTATTACCCCAACTCATGAACCAGGTATTGAAAATTTCTATATCCTTGCCAAAATGTGATTTCACACAACTGCAACGTCATCCCATGCCACATATGTGAAAAGACAGTTTGGCCAGGATTATAAAAATGACAACTGTCATGTTCATCGGGTGGTGGAAAAATATGACTATACTGAAAATTTTGTGCCAAAACATTGAAAATTACCGAAGTTAAGAGGAGCATAGCAACATGTCAGTGAATGCACATAAGTCTGCCATTTTACATATGTTGACCAAATTTTAAACAGCCTATATAATATGATGGTTAAGGGCACTGAGCCACTAACCTGGAGACCTGGCTTTGAATCCTTCAGCACCCACTTTGCATACTGTGTGACTCTGAGCAAGTCAATTAACTTTATCATGCTCCCAGGTTGCACCTAGAATCAAGCTCCATCTTAGAATGCCTTTCATGACTAAACAACTTCTCTCCCCCTTATGACCCCACCTCATGAATAAGGGCAGTGGAATTTTCAAATCATGCCCAAAAGGTGATTTCACCAAGTGACCACAAAATCACTCTTCTTGCTAGATATGCATAATTCCACTAACATTGTTGATGATGTGGGGTGCCAAAAGGCTATGTTGAAAATTAGGTGAAAAATAAAAAATGGCAGTTATGACCAAAATTGAAAACCCCTTTGAAATACATTGAACTGCACTTACCTTTGTTTCTCATACAGCAGCCACCATTTCCAGCAACAAGACTTGTCTACAATCAAAGAGAAGATCCTCACCTGGTAGCTGTTCATGTGACTGTGATTGTGTGGAGGTGTGGGAGATGTGGGTGAGTGGGTGCTGTAGTGGGAGGTCTGAGTGGGGTGGTCAGATCGGCAAGGGATTTTTTAGAGGTTTTAAAAAGCCATCAAAGGACCATTTTCTTTATTTCAGGAAAATCTGAATAGG
Source organism: Neoceratodus forsteri (assembly GCA_016271365.2). NCBI lineage: Eukaryota > Metazoa > Chordata > Ceratodontiformes > Ceratodontidae > Neoceratodus > Neoceratodus forsteri. The sequence goes on from CM057458.1 coordinate 739,443,185, forward strand.
AATGGAGATCGCAGTGGGAGGACCACTAGACACCATGGAGTATTGGACTATAATGGGGACAGTGACTGGAGATTGGGGCGTGCCACTAAACACCAGGAAAGTTTATTTTTATTTGGGGACTGTGATCAAGGAAGGTGTGGTACCACTACACCAAGAAAATATATTTTTATTATGGAGATGGTGATTGGAGAGTGGGGTTGCCACTAGACACAAGAGAAATAGATGAGATAACAGTACGAGTATTGGAGGGTGGGAGGTGCCACTAGACACAAGGGATACATAACTAAACACAGGCACCATGATCAGAGGGTGGGGTGCCATTGACACCGGAAATAGATGAAAATAATGGGATAGGAATCGGAGGGTGGGAGTGCCACTAGAGCCCTGGAATACATAACTAAATAGGGGCATAGCTATCTGAAGATGGGGGTGCCACTAGACACCAAGGAAATACCTAACAATGATGGAAATGGCAATCTAAAGGTGGGGGATGCCACTAGACACCAGGGATACATAACTAATACAAAATCGGGGTAGGCAAAATGCATGTTTGTATTTTTCTGTATTCTTTTCAGAAATGGCGAAAAGGAATACTTTTTATGAATTTGTGAAAAAGCATCCTGTTCTGTGTTGGTTTTGCAGCTTATGACAAAGGATTCTAGTATGAAAAAAAATTAAAGAGGATTTGAAATGTTCCAAAACACATTTTCAACTGATTTGTCTAAAACTAACACCATACAGTAACTGGGTAAAACAGCCCCTGATTACCAGAACACATGTGTTGGTTTTAAGTAAAGACATATTATTTTGAGTTATCGAATTTTGTTTCCCAACTGAGAAACAAAATGGTGGCAGCATGAACAAAGATTTCCTGTTTGTGACACAGGATGACTCGTTTGTGAAAAGGATCAGCCATTTGCAACAAAGGATCCTTTTTCAAGTGGGACATCTAACTGGAGAGTGAAATTACCATTGAAAATAATTGGAATTTTAGAATTTGGATGGATTAATATTTTTTTTTGCAAACCAGAGTAAGACATGTCTACAAGGCAAGTCCTATCTACCCTGAAAATTTCAGCCCCAAATTCCAAACCATTTCTGCACTGTAGTATGATAAAGAAACTGCAAATAAAGATAAATTATACAATTGTTGACACTCCGGTTCTCCACACAAACATCCCTGATGACACATGCAAAATGTCATGCAAATCAGTTGAATGGCTGCAAACTTATTAAAGTGTGAAATTTTAAATTTAACATAGAAGTGACCATTCAACCCTAATTAGGCTGATAACTCCAAGGCACACCCTATGCCTGATTAGTGAAGATGCAGGAGAGGTGAAAGTGTAATGATTTTTCCTGTTGCTGTCTGGTGGGTGAGGTGGTGTGTTAGGTTGGAAATCCTATTACATTTCCTACTTTTGTTGCTTGAACCTTAACTAGTACATTAATGATGTTTTTACAAAGACTATATATATATATATATATATATATATATATATATATATATTACATGCAATAGATAACCCACTCTCTGGTGTGGTCATGCTCTGATTATATGCGCCTTGGTTTGCATTGTTATACATGAAGGGCCGCAAGGCCAAGTGTGTTAATCACCAAGGTAAGCGCATATCAGCACATGACCGCAGACACCTCAGAGGGTTATCTATCTTATAAAATGGCAGAATTGTTTTAGAGGAGGTTAAAAGTGTAGGTGTGCAGTCATGGTCTGATATATGCACAGTCATGAGATGCTGATGGTCCAATAAATTAGCAGCAATTTCCCTACCCATTTTATAAATAGATATCTCTCTCTCTCTCTCTCTCTATATATATATATATATATATATATACACATATACATACACATACATACACACACACACCACTGGGTGAGAGCTCCCCAGTGGAATAAATGGTGATCTTTTCTCTGGAGTGAGGAGAAATCCTAATGACATCACCAGAGTGAGGATATCACATTTATACTAACTGGCTGATGTCACTGGAGTGAGAATATCACATTTATCCTCACTCTGGTGATGTCACTGAGTGAGAATATCTGCACTGCAGATAGCATTCTGAACGAAACTGCTTCAAAAACAGTTTATCTTTCTCACTAAAGCTGCAACTACTCAATTAGCTTTGCAAAACACTTTCAGCTGTGTCCCACTGAGTTTCTAACAATCCTAGCCCATTACTGTGCTGATCTGAGCTTCCAAACAACCTGAATTCTAAATGAAACTCTTTTACAAAGCAGCTTCTCTCTCTCACTGCTACCTGCAGCAGATTGTCTTTCTCACTGAGCCTCTGGCTCACTCAATTACCTTTGCAAAAACTGTCAGCTGTGTCCCACTGAGTTTCTAACACTGCTAGCCCATTACTGTGCTGATCTCAGCCTCAAAACAACCTGTATTCTAAATGAAGCTTTACAAAGCAGTTTGTCTTTCTCAGTGCTACCTGCAGCAGTTTGTTTTCTCAGTGAGCCTCTGAATCAGTCAGCTTTGCAAAACACACTCAACTGTGTTTCTCACTCCCAGTCCATTCAGAACACACACACACACACACACACACACACACATATACACACAATGAGCAGGCAACACACAGGAACAGAAAAATGTTCCTAAAGCTCTCACCCAGTGGCATAAAATGCATACGTGATATGCAGATCATGGGATATGGAACACATTCTCACTCCTTCATCATGAGCCATGCATTCTCACTCTGCAGGAGTGAGAATATTTTCCATATCCAACTCCTGCCCATCATGTATCCCCTATATATATATGGGGATACATGATGAGATCCTACACTGGAGATATCAGAGCTCACTCTGCAGGAGTGACAATATTTGCCATAGCACATGATATGCTCATCATGTATCTGATATATACAATAGGGCCAAGAGTTTCAGAAGTTTTGTTATGCTGTCTTGTGTTCTGTTCCTGTTAATGTGTTTGCTCATTCTGTGTGTGAGCTTTTCTGAATGGGCTGGCAGTGTTATAAACTCTGAGAGACACATGAGTGTGTTTTGCAATGCTAAATGAGTTAGTTTTAGATAGGAATGGAAACATACTTTTGTGAAGCTGTATTGTTTAGCAGTCTGGCTGCAGTGAAGTTAAATGCATCACAGTAATTGTAATGAACTGAAGGCAGAGTGTCAGAACAGCTGATACTGTTTTCAGTGGTAATTAAGATAGCTGCAGGCAGAGTGCAGAGTGTTCTGTGAAATTGTGCTCTTTAGGATTCTGGCTGCAGTGAAGTTGAGAATTGTCACAGTAATTGTAATTGGTGAGAATCAGAGTTTGAGGAACAAGTGAGAGTGTGTTTCAGTGGTAGCTGAGTTAGCTGCAAGCAGTAGTTTAGACTATTCTGTGAAGCTGTGCTGTTTGGAATTCTGGCTGCATCAAGTTGAGAGCATCACAGTAATGAGCTGGAAGTTGGAGGGGATAGGTGTGTTTGTAATGCTCACTGAGTTAGCTGTAGACAGCAGTGAGACCTCTCAGGTAGTTCTGCATTTGTGTCTATGGTAACAGCACAGGTGTTTCTTTCATGCTGAGGAAAGCTGCCTAGCATGATGATATCAGTGATCTTTGTGACCAGTGTGTGTAAATGTCTCATATCATCACAGTAGAGCAGAGGGTAAAAATATCACACTGCAGTGGATGATAAGCTGTTTTATCTCACTCATTTACCACTCACCCCTATTGCATATATATAGATATAGATACACACACACACACACACACACACACACACACACACACACACACACACACAGGAGTGGTGCTGAAAATGCAGAGATAAAAATATTTTAGTGGTGACATCAGTAACAGTAACATATTGAGAAATATTGTTGATTCCGTTTCACAATGGATATTGTTCAGGTTACTATCATCACAGTGCAATACTTAACTAATCAGAGAGCAGTTTTCACAATGCTAATCACATTACAATCCCCAGTGCAGAATTGGGGCAAGATGATAAAATCAAAGGAAAAACAGCTAAATCTTCAAGCGAAATTGCAGATTGGTAAGTTAACCTTGTAAACTACTGTTTTATATATATCTATCTATATATATATATATATATATATATATATATATCAAATATATAATAACCTTACTCAAATTAGGCAACTTATATCATATGTCAGTGGTCAAGACCTTCATAACTTACTTGTGACTCTGTCACTCATGAATTACGATCAGGACCACAGGAAAATTATAGGTAAAATTTGCCAAAATATACAGTTTTTGTAAATTTGCAGGAGTTGTACTATACATTCCCAGTGCTCCACAATATCTGTTATAGTTTTCTGAACCACATATTAGCCCCAAAAATTGTTAAAGGAAAGTCCCTCAGCCAGTTTTATGAATACCTGTGTAGTTCAGTAGAATGGATGATTCCTTCTCTTGCTTCCCTCTAATGTCATCCTAATATAAATATAAATGAGGTTGCTTCACTCTGTTTTACCAAGGTGTGAAAACCTGTTTGTCTCCATTCAAAGGTCATGACCGCACTCATGCAAGACATCATGGGAGTTGATAATGCATATATGCACAAACCAGCAGAAGATATATTCTTATTCAGTTCTGTTACTTGTCTTGTGAAATCCCTGTAATCTCTGAAAGCATTTTCTAACTCAGACACACTTAAAACTACTGAAAACAGCAGAGTTCTTACTATGCCATGTCATGGCCAGCTTAAGACAAGAACATAGGGACTACAGAGAACAGCAACAGCACTGACTAATACAGTGTAACTGCTTCAGGCTTTAGCACCAAAACATCATGAAATGTCAGGATGCCTTACATGAGGCAGTTACGAACTTTGCAATGAAATCAAGCAGCTTTTCACACCAGACTTAATTAATTTCATTTATATTTAAATCCTGCAGCAATTTGGATAGTACAATGGGCATCATTGTGCATGTTTACAAACTACACAGGAAACCACATAAAAGACTTAGAGGCTTTCCTTTTAAATAGATATATTGTCACTTACTTATGCTTACAACTTGAAGAAAGGTTTGTGATGTTGAACTTTGTCAATATGTAAATAGTTTTAAAATTTGAAAATATAAACCTCATGCAGTATTAATTAGATTTTATTTAGTGATCCACAGCTCATCAGTATTAAATAAATCCAAAAGCAACATTTACTGTATTTAGTTAGTTTTTGTTGACAAGTCAAAGGCACTAGGCAAACAAATACCTATTTTCAGGCATGACCCAGGAGAATACTTTCTTGAAGTCATTTTAGACAATGGTACAAGGCAATGCCAATTCAGTCAAGGCAAGTCAATGTACAATAAATCACGAGTGGAAAAACAGTATACAAAACATTAAACATAAACAAAAACAGTGAAAAGCTTTTACAAATCCACAGGGAAACATGAGAGGTAAGATACATAAAAGAAAAGCAGCCACAATCTAACTGTACAAATTTAGTTTACTAACATGATTGAGCAGATAAGAAGACATGAAAATAACCACAAATCTAAAACAGATTAATGAATTAGGAGCAGGAACACTTAAACACCTTGAGTAGGTGTTCATGGCACCACTGCAAAATAAAAGTGCTGAAGGACTTTGCTGAATCTCTGCTGAACAGGTATTCCATCATTTTATTGCAGCATATACAAAAGAGGATTGTCCTGTCCTGGTTCTAAGTTTGGGATTTCCAACAGAGAATTTATTCCAGGACTCAAGGGGTATATATACTGAGCACAGGGCTGAGGTCAGAGGCAAGTGTCAGAGGCATATGATTTTGAAGGATGCCATAGACACCCCAACAAGAGTTCATGAGACTGGCATGGGGGAAGCTAGCTGAGCCTGTCGTAAAGGGATCAGTGGTGTGCTTGTTTATGTGATGCCAGGGCAAATCAACAAATGTTATTGTATGCTATATCCCATTTTGAGGAGTGGTTTTAGAGGCCAATATAAAAACAGGAGCACCATAGTGGAGTTTAGGTAGGAGCATACCTCTGGCAACAGCTACTTTGGCTTGCAGGGTCAAATTACTGCTGACTGTGTAGGAGACATGAAGCATGAGTTAACAGATTTGCAGGTACCCATCACATGCAGTGAAAAATCTAGTAAGGGATCATAGGTGATGTCCAAATAAGTAAATGAGGTGACCATAGAGATTAATCTTCCATCTTGGTAGACAACAGATAGGGAATCTGGGCACTGTTTCAGTCTTGGGGGTGTCCTGAAGAGCATAGGCTGAGTTTCAGACACATTAAGGATCAGCTTATTACAGGACAGCCAGTCATGGACTGACTGAAGGTAAGTAAGATGCTGATTAGTGTGCAAGGTGTCTTTAGAGCTGACCTAAAAGGACATGAGTGTCAGTGTATAGTATAGTATAGTATAGTATAGTATAGTATAGTATAGTATAGTATAGTATAGTATAGTATAGTAGAGCAGAACAGTTGGACAGGTTTCAAGTGATCTGATTTATGTGTAAAAGTAAATAAGGGGGCTCAGAACAGACTCTTGTGGGAACTCCACAAGTATTGAGGCAGGTTCAGACAGGGCTAATCCAAATTTTACTCTCTGTGATCTACTGGCTTGGCAATTATTGAATCATAGGAGTGCAGTGTGAGATATACTTGAATCTCCAATTTTTTCACATAGATAGAGGTCAACAAGGCCGATAGCCTGTGTTAAGTCAATGAAGACAATGCTTGTGAGGCAGCCCTGTCCAAACCTGATGTTACATGGTTTGTAAGAGAGCAGGACAGTAGTAGTGATATGCCTCCATGAAAACCATGTTGCATAGATGAGAGATAGTTGAGGGTAGTAAAATAGGTGGTGAGATAGGAGAAACAATTTTCTCTAAGATTTTGTTTAGCAATGGGAGTATGGTGATGGATGTGATTGTTAATCAATTGATGATCTCCTTTTAAATATGGATACAACATTAAAGATTTTCCAGGGATCAAGCACCACACCAGAGGACAGGGATGAATAAATACATTTGGTAAAGGGGGCAAGTCCAAAAGCTGCAAGCCTGTTAAGGTAGAGATCAGCGTGATCAGAACCTGCAGATTTTGAGACAGCAACCTGCAAACAGAGTTTATAAATCTCAGTGATGCCAATCCTCTTAAAATCAAAATCTGTCATCCAGTGGGTGGGGAGTGAGGAGGTATGAGAGAGAAAGAGAGCGAGAGAGAGCTACTGGTAGGAGAAGAGTATAGCTACAGCTTAGGAGACATTGGTATATACGGAGAGGCCAGTGAAACAATTTGAAATATTGGCCATGGTGCTGCTATTCATACAATTGTACCATTAATGATCATTTCAGAAGGAGTGACCACCAGTTTTGTCCAACATATGTTTGACCTGTCACCAAAAAGCCAAGAGTTGTGAGCAGTGGAGTTGAAAAGCTACTTACAATGAATGTTTTTTTGTTTTGTTTTTTTTTTGTTACCTAATAGCTCTTTACTCATTTCAACATTCACTATATAAAGCCTAGTCAGACTGGAAAGTGGGCGTTAGAGGCAAACCACTTTCTATCCTCTTGATAAGCTTGGAGCAGAGGGTGGTCCAGCCATTTAGTTATGGGCCCTCTTAATCACCTCTGTGTTTCGGGACAAATTTATTGAGTCGGTCAGTGAAAGTTGTGGTAAAAAATGATACTATACTTCATAAGTGCCTAGTTGTAAAATATAAAAAATACAAATACATTTTTCCACTGCATCATACAGTGGTTTACAATGCATTTTGTTTAACTCTGTCAGCAGTGTTTTATGTATTTTTGAAGACAAATGTTAAATATATAGTAAGTAAATAAAACTTTATTTATGAAGCACACATCCCCAGAGGCCCTAGGCACTGTACAGAAATAAAACTATAGCATAATAAAATGCAATGATCCAAAATAAGACAGAAGTAGGATATAAAATGTAATAGACCAACAGTTTTCATAATAAACTAATTAAAACTTAACATCATTAAGGAATATTCAGCAATTCTTTAAGAAAATGCCTCCTTAAATAGGTGCAAAAAAAAATGTTATAGGTGCCGTATTGGCCTTTTTAGAACAGATCCAGAAACAAATGATTTGATACCTTTTATTGGACCAACATGGATGTTCTTTTCTGTTACATCCGTGTTGGTCCAATAAAAGGTATTGCACCTAAATAGTGGCACTTTTAGATCCCTTTTAAGGGCTTTCACAGGTTTTGTAAGGTAGTTTTTGGATTTGTAATTTTCCCAGGTAGTGCAAAAATAGGCATCTGTATGCTTAATGCACTTACATGGTGAACAAAAAATTTTTTCATTGCAGTCTTTGTATGTGAAGATAAGTGGCAGAGTGTTAAGGGAAGAACCACTCTAGAAGCAAATTTCAAGTTTAGAATCAGCAGGGCCTATCCCAAATCTTCAGCTGTTCAAATCAAGAACCACTGAGAATGAAATGTACACAAAGAATAATAAACCAACCCTTCAACTTGCAAAACTGTTTTGTAATTTGTACCCTATTTAAGTAAGGCACAATTTGCATCTTTACTGCCACCCATTATTTCAGTTTCTATGACAACGTAGGCTGCTTCAAAATAGATGTTAAGTGCTTATGTCACATACTGTATGCTAAGCCAGTGGATTTTGAAACCAAACCAGCTGCATTGAAACATAGAAGTTGCCAGCAGATAGGGACCTCTTAGCCCACCTAGTCTGCCATATATTCCCTACCTACGTGCCACTGCAGACACTGCTTGATCTCTGTTTCTTTTTATTCTTTGGTAACCAGGTAAGGCCAACTAGGCACAAATGTCTGTTTTCAGTGGTGACCTGGGGAGCACTGGAGAGGAGTCACACAGTCTGCCAATGGAGATTGTGGGAATCAAACCCAGGTCTGACGGTTGTGCCAAGCTGATTCACAGTCATGTATGGAATCAGATGAAAGCAGCATTACATAAAGCCCCATTAGAAAGCCATACCCTCTCTACCCTGTATTGTTTTGGCCAAACACAAGTCTGCATGCTTTATTTTTATTTAGTTTTGTTTACGGGTAGGTGCACTAGCCAAAAGACTATTTTCAGGCATGACCAGGAGAGTACAGAGACAGACTTCAAAGAACATCATGATACATAGTGCAAGGTACAGGAACATTATGACACATAGTACAAGTTACATAACAGCAGCAATGTGACAAAGAATTGAGGTAGTTAGATTAAAATAAGCATTAAGTTAACATAAGACAAAATACTTCAGGTCTGAATAGTAAGTGAGGTAGTAAGACCAAAGTACAGCACTGATATTTACACAAGACAATACAATAGGTTGGACTATGCGACCAGGCAACTGTGCAAGTAAATAGGGAATAAGGTGCTGTGAGAGCGATAGCCACCAAGCAAAGATAGATAAAGGGAGGAGCTAGGGAGAAAGATGGAGAAGGATGATAGGATAACCTGAGAGGGGGAGAGAAGGAAGGGGGAACTGAAATGAAAGAAACGAGGAAGTGGAAAGTAGAGAGGAAGAGTTTCACTGACTGGGTGGGCCCTAGGCCCTAGATGATGACAGGTGGATGGTAGGATCGAGAGTAAGGGCTAGGGGTGGTTTGAAGCAGGAAGCATATGTAGGAGGAGAGGAGATAATGTCAAGTTCTTTCTTGAAGGAGTTGTGGGATACAGAGTGGTGTAAGGTTATAGAAAGTGACTTTCAGTAGTAGGGTGCATGACAGGCAAAGGCATGACCTCCTTTCTTAGTCGCGATGTCTTGAGATGAGGACAGGGATATTTACCTAGAGTGCAATGCATAGTTGGTTTTCTGGTAGGGAAGGAGACAGGCCAGTAATTGGGATACAGGATCTGATCATGTTATCAGAAATGGACCCAAGTGCATAGTACCTGAGTTCAAGTGGTGGAAGCCATCCTAGATATGAGTGGAGGAGACAATGATGTTTGAGCGGGGAGCTGGATGCAAAGTGACAGATGTTATTGTAGGTGATGTCCACTTACGAAAACTCAAATTGCTGGTGGAGGTATACATAGCAACCCCATAAGTGAGAGAGAGGAAGTGATATTCCATGGCCATAGCGAGTCTGGCAGAAGGAGTGGAGCACAGTCATTCTGCAGGTGATCCCGAGTCTGGAGATAACGTGCTACAGATAGTGGGAATGTGGAGGTCAAAATCAGGTATGGGTCAAGAGTGACCCCAGATACCTGAATGAATTAACCACCAACAGATGTGCCATAAAAGGAGGAGACATTAAAGTGTGTTTGGGAGTGTTTGAGCTTGAGACTGGAGCCAAATAACATATCTTGGGTCTTTGCTGTGCTTAGGACTAGTTTACGATTTACAAGCCACTGTTGTAAAAGTTGATAATCACTGGAGGTTTTGTGCTAATGTCCACAATGTCATTTGAACTGCAGTACAAAACAATGTCATCCCATATAGTAGGGAGGAGGTACTGAGGAGATTTGTGGTAATACTATTAATGAAAATAGTGAAAAGCAGAGGACCTAAAATAGACCCTTGAGTTACACCAATGTTGATGGTAGCCTTGTCAGAGAGGTGGGGTTGAATTAGCAATAATGCATGACAGGGTGTGGGTTGTGCTGGGATAACCTCATGCCTGGAGGTTGGGCATGAGGCCACAGGCGAAGTGCTTCCAACTTCCCAGAAGTTAGGTCCCAGCACAACTCACACTCTGGAGTGCATTATTACTATTATAAAATGGCTCATTGTTATATATAAAATAAAAAATAATTTTAGAGGAGATGCAAAAAGACAGCAGCCATAATGATGTGAGCAGCAGCAATAATGATGATGAGTAGACCCGTGAGGTTGTTCTGGGATAACCTCACTGTGCCAAGGACATACTGACCAATCAGAGTCCAGGAAATTTTCTTGCCATTGTATAATTTCATGTATTGAGACCTATCAGGCAGATAGCTATCAAACCAGTTTACAACATTTAGCACAAAGCCTAGAGAGTTTAGAGTAGCAAAGAGGATGGAGTGGTCAACAAGGTCAAATGCCTTGGTCATATCAATAAAAATGGCCCTGGTGAGCCTGCAGTAGAGTCCATAGCTACTAAGGTGTCAGATGTGAGTTTGAGTAGGGCAGTGGTGGTGCTATGACCCTTGCAGAAACCTATGCTGGGTGTCATTTAAGCGTCGTTTCAGCAGGGAGTCGGTGGTCTGAGTAGCAACTATTTTCTCAAGAATTTTACTGAGAACAGATAGGATGGCAATAGGATGGTAATTCAATGAGTCAAGTGGGTTGTCTTTTGAAAATGTGAGTAATTCTGGCCATCTTCCTAATATCCGGGACAGTACTTTGACACAGAGAGAGGTAAAGATTTTAGCAAGGGAGCAGCTATGTGGGAGTAGCCAATTTTAGGAGCTTAGGTTCCAGGTTATTGGACCCAACAGCTGTATGGTCTGAGATGTTTCTTAAGTGTCAGAGAACCACACTAGTTGAGACGGACTTGAAATTGAAAGTGTGCTTGGAGGAGTTAGTAGGTGAGATGGGGTTAGACTAGTAGGGAAATTGAAGTATATTAGGTGAAGTCAGCAAATTGCCTTTAAAGAAGTTTGCAATAGTGAGGGATTGTTGCAATAGGTGTCATTTAGAGTCATGCCATTTGGAGTAGATGACTGGTTCAATCCCAGGAAGGATTTAATATGGGACCAGAATTTTTTGGGTCCCCTAGGAATCTATTAGAAGGTTATTGCAGTATGAGCTTTTTGCTTATTTGATTTCTTTCTTACAAGCATTTGTAATGCTCTGTATGTATTAAAATCTGCAAATACCTGATTTCTTGTAGCAAAGCCAGATTTTGTCCCTCTGTCTTAATTTAGATAACAGGTCAGATTTTAGCCAGCGAGTCTGATTATTTCTAACCCGCCTTGTGACAAGTTGACAGTGGATTTCTTGTAGTTCTAAGAATTTTGTCAGGAAGATATGTAGGGCTGTATTGACATCTGATGAGCTGTAGAGAGGACCAGTCAATGCAAGCTATGGTTGAACAAGAAGGCCTGTGAGTCAAAGTTTGCAAATTAGGAAAGTAATGAAGCGAGGCTTCATAGGTTCAGGCCTACCTTTGCCCCAAACACAGAAGGTAGGGGAGTGGTCTGTGATGGTGTCAGATAGAATTCCTACATCTACAATATTCTCAGGGCAGTTTGTCATGAGCCAGTCCAGCAAGGTGCTAGTATTGGAATGAGGAGCAGTTCTGGTGGGCAAGGGGATAGTTGGTGTAGTTAGAACTCTGTAGTCTAGTCAGGGCTGTCATGTGTATGTTACCCAACCAGTTTAAATTGATGTCACCTAGTATAAGGACTGCAGTGTTTCCGAGTGAATAGCAGTATGGTCAAGAAGCTCATCCAGTCCTTTTAGGCCATGGGTAGGGGGATTGTAGCACAGACAATATGCAATTTCTTTGTGCCTAGGGTGAGGAGGGCATGAAGTGCCTCACAATGGTTGATGGGGGCTGAGTTGGTTTTAGAGAGCTGGAGGTGTGATTTATAGTAGATGGCTGTACCTCCCCTTTTGAGGGCTGATCTATCATTCCTCAGCAGATTATAGGATGGTAGAGCACACCTTGAGTTAGGGGTAGATGGCTTCAGCCATGTTTTGTAAGGCACAGTATATCAGGCTTATAAAGTGTGATCCAAGATTCAAATTCCACAAAATTCTGCTCAAGGCTTCTGATATTATGGTGTGTTATAAGTAGTCCTATAGCATTTGAGATAGGAGCAGCTGATGAGGTTAGAGGTCCAGGATTTGGATGTATATTCCCAGAGTGTAGAATGGCCAGTATGAGGAGGTACCATAGTTTACGATGCAGGAAAGGTGAAAGGGTACAGATTTGCAGGGACCTGGAATTGAGGGCAAGGGCAACCAGATGAATCCAGCCTTGCTTAGAAGTAATGGTGCAGAGTCATAGCATACTGCGGTGTTACCAGTAGATTTGAGAAAGTGAAGTCATGGAGATGATAGTGTGGAGAGCAGTTTTGGCAAGGGGACCATGAAAATAGATAGGTGTAACAGAAATGGATTAGATATGAGTAGCATTAGCAGCATCTGTTTATTCATTTTCAGCCCTGACATTAGAAAGGGATTCAGTAGAAAAGGAGGAGAGACATACAGCAACTGGTCTGTTTTACTAATGGGCAAGTTAAAATGATGAGGAGTTAGGTGACTGAGAGGGTGAAAGTGAGAAAAATTAGGCAGGTCTAGAGAAGGAATAGACCACATAGAAAGGTAAGGAGGTTTTGCCAGCAAAGATGGGATTAACAAGGGGTCAGCAAGGGTAGCAGTATAAAACAATTTAGTTGCAACAGGGCAGTGGACTGGAGGCTACAGTGTATAGGAACAGAGGTGGGCTAGGGACAGAGAGAGAGAGAGAGAGAAGGAGAGAGATACTTAATAAGTACCAGGGTTACTGAAGAGAAGTTGGAGGAGGGAGCCAGGATAAAGAGTGGTGACAGAACAGTGCAGTGGCTTTAATGGAGCAAATAGTTTTCATGTGGCAGTAGGGAGGGGAGAGAAGGACTATGAGAGCAAGTGGGATTGGAGTAAGCTGTAGGAGGCGGGGACAGATAGAATATTTAATAGGAGGCCTGGGTGAGGGTGGGTGGGTGGGGCAGGAGAAAATACCACTGCAAGTGTTCAGACCCTGAGACAGGAAATCTAAATTAGCAGCGGGAGAAGGAGTTTGAGGGCGGTTTGCAGGCACGCCAATCAGGAGCCTGAGGATGACCGCTCATCCAATCTGGAGTTAGGAGCGAAAAAAGCGCACCAATCAAAAAGCCACTGTAAGCAGGCTGACTCTGGCAGAAAACAGCAGCTGTAGCTTCAGAAGGAGTCTGGGAGCAGGACCAGGAGGGCAACCGGGAGCCAGCAGAATCCTCAATGATGGCGGTGGCTAGGAAAATGGCCTGAGGTGCCGACGTAACTAAGAGTTTACTCGGTGCTGCACTGGAATCGCCTAGAGGAAGAGAGGAAAACAAGTGTAATCATAGGGATACAGAGACAAGGGGCAGGAAAGCTGGGGGCAGACCGTCAGTGGGGTGACTTTAGTAGAAGACAAAAAGATAGAAATTAGCAATTCAGAGCAAGGTAGGGAGAGATCACTGGGGAACAACGAAAGGATGTGAGCAACACAGTTAGAGTTTTGGTTCAGGTAGTGGGATGGGGTAGGAAACAGGGGCAGGTTAACAGTAGATTGCAGGGAGGGTTTGGAAACGGAGAGAAGAGGAACAGTAAAGAGCAGGGGAAAGGCAGAGTAGAGGTACTTTAGGAAGGGGCGAATTGAGAGGTTGAGAGAGAAACAATTAAGTTAGGCAGTTTTAAGTAGGCTTAGATAATGCAGGGACAATGGTAGAATACAGCTTTGGCTAGCAATCACAGTTTAATGAACTTTCAAAGCTCTAAATGCCATAAGGGCTAATCACTCAGAGTTAGCCAATAGAGAAATTAACATTCGCCGAAATTAATCACACACAAAAGCGCTTAACAGTCACTAAAATGCAAAAATACCACTGCAAGTGTTCAGACCCTAAGCCTGGAAATCTAAATTAGCAGCAGAGAGAAGTAGTTTGGAGGGCTGGTTTGCAGGCACTCAATCAGGAGCCTGAGGATGACCACTTATCCAATCCAGAGTTAGGAGCCAAAAGGCACACCAATCAAAAGCCATCATAAGCAGGCTGACCTGGGAGAAAACAGCAGCTGTACCTTCAGAAGGAGTCCAGGAGGGTACCAGGAGGGCTCAGGGAGCCAGCAGAATCTCAGCGATGGCAGTGGCTAGGAAATGGCTGGAGGCACCGCCATAACCACGAGAGCCACTCAGTGCTGCACTGGGACCGTCTTCAGAAGGAGTCCAGGGAGCGGGACCAGGAGGACAGCAGGGAGCCAGCAGAATCCTCGGCAATGGCGGTGGCCAGGAAATGGCCAGAAGCACCACCGTAACCATGAGTGCCACTCGGTGCTGCGCTGGACCGTCTCTCAGAAGGAGTTCTAGGAGCGGGACCCGAGGGCAGCAGGGAGCCAGCAGAATCATCGGCAATGGTGGTGGCTAGGGAAACAGCCAGAGGTGCCACCGTAACCAAGAGTGCCACTCAGTGCTGTGCTGGGACCATCTTCAGAAGGAGTCCAGGAGCAGGACCAGTAGGCGACAGGAGCAAGCAGAACTTGTGATGGCAGCAGCCAGGGAAATGGCCGGAGGCACCACCATAACCACGAGCGCCACCAGTGCTGCCCTGGACTGTCTAGAGTTGTCAGTATATTGAGTTTTACTTTGACAATATTAATATTTTATCAAAATTTGGAAACAAGCCCAAGCATTGCAAGAAACTGCAGAAATATTGTGGAGAATGGCGAACATTGTGAATTTTGCAATAAAACTGTGCTTGCAATTTTTCCGTCTGTCTGTCTATCTGTCTATCATTCATCCTTTGAGAAAAAACTACATTAATGTAGACTTTTGGGTTGAAGAACACAATGCTCACAAAGTAGGGAAGTAAAAAACAGGGTTTTGAGTATCTGAAGTCTTGGTGAGTCAGTGGTGTAGTGTTCCTGGGGTTGTCAACATTAATGCCCATCTTGTTCCTTGACCCCAGCCCATAGTGCCTGTCTGAGTACAGGTACAGTTCCAAGCCACTGTGTCATATTGATACACTCTTCAAAGGTAGAATAGTATGGCTTGCCACATGTTGACAACCTCAATGGACACACTGTCACTGATGTTCATGTCAAGGCCCCATTAGGCCTAAACCAACACATCAACCTCTTGTGAGAAAGGCTCCCTTGCTCACCACAAGATGTCATCTGTGTGGCAGAACACTGTGCAATCCATTTCAGGATAAGAGCTATGACATGCTGCTGGTCTGCACCTATCCTCATGCTACCAAGCCAGATCCTCAAGTTTGTCCTCTGTACATGAGTTGTCAGCATGGGACTACTTCACACCACCCATTGGATCAATGGCGACCTTGCACACAACATTACTTCATAACTTTTCTTGACATTTTGACCCCAAATGTTTCATTGTAATCTTTTTGATCTCTTACCCCACAACCTCTCCAGGAAGGTGGTTCCATGGGTCCGCCACTCTCTCCGTGAAAAGAATTTCCTCACATTACCCCTGAGCATCCCCTCTAACTTTAAATCTTGCACGTCCTTTTCTGAAAGATGCTACCTCCTGGACCTTGTTGATTCACTTGAGGTACTTAAAAGTTTCTATCATGTCCCCCTGTCCCTCCTTTCATCAAGGGTATACATATTAAGCTCTCTCAGTCTCTCTTCATATGGTTTCTCATGTATACCCTGCACCATTTTAGTTGCCCTCCTCTGGACTGCTTCCATCCTGTCTATGTCCTTGCGTAGATGAGGTCTCCAAACTGCACGCAGTACTCCAGATGGGGTCTCACCAACTGTCTGTATAGAGGATAACCATCTTTTTCTACTTGTGATGCCCTCCTATGCATCCCAGTATCCCCTGGCTCTCCTTACTGACTTCTCACATTGCTTACCCACCTTTAGTCATCATCTGATATGACTACACCCAGATCTCTTTCCATTATTGTTGTCGTTAGTACATCCCCTGCTATTGTGTACTCTTCTCCTGGATTTTATTTCCCAGGTGCATTACTTGCACTTCTTTGCATTGAATCTAAGTTGCCATATGTCTGACCATTCCTCCAACCTTGCCAAGTCCCTTCTCATCCTTTCTATCCGCCTTGTGTATCAACTCTGTTACAGATCTTTGTGTCATCTGCAAAGAGGCATACCTTTCCTTCCAGACCCTCTGCAATGTCACCTATAAAGATGTTAAAGAGGACTGGACCCAGTACTGAGCCCTGAGGTACTCCACTAGTAACCCTCCCTTTCTTCAGAATATGTTTCATTCACTATTACCTTCTGTGTCCTGTTGTGCAGCCAGTTTGTTACCAGGGCTACCACCCTGGGACCCACCCCAGGCTGGCTAACTTAATGATTATTCTTTTGTGGGACTGTGTCAAATGCCTTGCTAAAGTCTAGGTAGGCCATATCCACAGCCCCTCCCTGGTCTATTACTTTGGTCACCCAGTCAAAAAATCGATTAGATTCATCTTATATGACCTTCCTGATGTGAATCCATGCTGCTTTGGGTCCCAGCCCCGCTGGCCTCTAGGTACTCAACAATTCTTGCTTCCAGAAGTGATTCCATCATTTTCCCCACCACTGAGGTCAAACTAACAGGTCTGTAGTTTCCTGCTTCTGCCTTGCTCCACTTTTGTGAAGAGGAATCACATCTGCCCTCCTTCAGTCCTCAGGTACCACCCCATCTTTCCATGATTTGTTAAAAGTGTGGTTAGTGGTGTCACTAGGTCCTCCCTTAGCTCTTTTTAGGATTCTAGGGTGAATCCCGTCAGGCCCCATTGCTTTGTCCACCTTGAGTTTTAGGAGTTCTTTCAGTACTCTTTCTTCTGTAAATGGACTGGCATCAACCCCACTACCCAAAGTGCTTCTACTGTTTGGTTTAAGTAACTCCTCCTCTTCTTCTTTTGTGAATACTGAGCAAAAGTATTCGCTCAGTATCTCTGCCTTTCACTGTCTCCCCTCACCCACCTCTCCCTCCTTTATTAATCTTCACTATCCCTCCCTTAACCTTTCTTATGCTTCCTAATGTACCTATAAAAGGTTTTATCCCTTCTTAACTGAGTTGGCTATCTTTCCTTGGTTTGGGCCTTTGCTTTTCTGACTCGTTCTCCACTTTTTTCTGCTTTAATTGATACAGTTCCCTCGTCGTGGCTCTGTCTGTGATTCCTTATACTTTTGAATGCAGCCTTTTCTCCTTAACCTTCCCTGACACCTCTTTGAGAACCATAGTGGTTTTTATTCCACTTTGTTTTCTTTATTTGTTTCACACAAAGGCTTGTTGCCTCCATGATGGCAGTTTTGATTTTTGTCCATTGTTCTTCCACCTTTCCTTTCTGGCCATTTGCTAAAGCATTCCTCAGGTATTCACCCATTATGCCAAAGTCAGCCCTTCTAAAGTCCAGTATCCTTGTCTTTGTATGGCTTGTCTCCATGGTTGTGTTTATTGTGAGGCACACTGTGCAGTGGTCACTTGTTCCCAGATGTCTATGACTTCTAAATTTGTGATCCTCTCTCATTTAAGAGTACCAGGTCTATATTGTTCCTCCTGAGTGGGTTCCACCACTAGCTGTCTAAGGCATGCTCCTTATAAGGCATTGAGAATGACCCTGCTCTTGGATGTGGCTGCAGTCCATGTCACCCAGTTAACACCTGGCATATTCAGGTCCCTCATCAACAGTATCTCCCTTTTCAGCCATTTTGAGAATGCCCTCTATCATTATCTATCATTTGAATGCAGTAGTGGACAATACATCAAGCGGACCATTTTCATCATAACAGGAACAAAATAAAAGACATGGAGGGACTATTTTAATATTACAAGCAAACAATACATTGGATTGCTCACTCCAGTTTTGGTTTAATGTTTGGCAGCACTGAGGGTGGGCACTCTGTCTCAAAACTGTTGTGGTTGGCCTCAGAGTGGGAACCAAGGATTGGGAAACTTGGTGTCAGGTGTGGTAGGTGTGCAACTCTGGCATTGGATACACACTTGTTTGTCTAAGGTTTTTTTATACTGAGCCAGCACCGGGACTGTGAACCTCAGTGTCAGGTGACTGTGTGTCATCGGAGGGCATGGGAGAAATATTACCTGATGGGAGGGTTCTTACCAGACTCAAGCATGGATGCTCAGTGTCAGATTAACTTTATCTTGTATACCAAGTGATCTGGCACTGGTGACTGTACATGGTGGTTGTTTTATTGTAAAATCCCCAGGCAGCCAGATGTGACAAACAGCTTCCTTACAACATTTTACATGCCACATCCATTCTACATGGTCAGGGCTCTGCACAGACATATAACCCCACCTTCATTCACTGAATGCTGTTTCGATAAGAAGCAGATGCTGTCTGGCAGCATCTGACATCACCTCGATGTTGCATATTGCCCCGCCCCCTCAGACATGCACACATTTTTCAAATGTCCATACTAGAAATGTGGTCATAAAGAAATCATTTATCCTAGAATGTTCAGATTTACACTGAGCTTGTATGTATTTTCAACTAATTTCTTGAAAACAGATGAAGTTACAGATATAAAAAAGCACAAAGCAGTCACCTTTGGGAAAACACTGTCAAACCTGCAAGTTTCAGGTTTGAAATTCACAGGACTGTCTTGTAAACAGGACTAGTTTTGTCCTAATGACTTGCTTCCTGTATAAAAAAAGTATTTACATTTACTTTACAAATCCTCCTAGTTTTTCTTAGTAATAGGTGAGCAAAACAGATCCTAATTTTGGACAGCGCTATGTTTTCTGCAACCCTCAAACTTGGGAACCAATTGCCAAGAAATTTTCCAGATCCAGAAGACCTGCACCAACACTGCCACATTTCAAGTAAATTGTTTGAATGGGAGCAGAGTTATTCAAGTGCAAAAATTGAGATTTATCAAAAAGACTTACTCAGGCCAGCCCTGTGGCACTGAGGGTTGAGGCACTGGATGCCACACCTCATGGCACGCTGGTGACCTGAGGTCAGGAGTGACCTTGGGTTGCTGGGGGTTGGCAGGAGGGAGAGGATTGAGCATCTGATGGACTGCTCTTCTTTCTGATGGAGGGAGGGTTGTTGCCCTCTCCTTGGCTGCCTCTTAGTGGAGGCCAGAGGGCAGCACCAGAGGCTGGGATGCACAGAAGTGTGAGATGTGAGTGTGCTGCCTCCACACATGCACATTCATGCCACAAGGGGAGGTGAGTGTATGGGGAGAGAATGGAAAAAGTATGGAAAAAGAAATATAGAAAAAATAAAATGCTCACTCAATGCTAATATACTGGTACTATCACACCTGTATTATATATAAATATACAGTATCTCTCTCGCTATATACATATATATTCTTTGCAAAAATGTTAATGCACCAGTTAGATAACTCAATGCCACAAAAAGTAGGAAATGTGGCATTAGATTTCAACCGTAGCTCCCACTCCAGTAACAGAAGGGAGCAACTTTAAGGATTTTGTTCTCTGAAGTCTTAGCAAATCATTGGTGGGGTCTTCCTTGGATTGTCAATCATAATGCTCACCCTCCCTCAGCCCATACCCTCCCATCCAAAGCACAAGATACAGCTCCAAACCACTACCTCATAGTGATACAGTCTTCCAAGATACAGAAGTATGTCTTGCCACATGTTGCCAACACAGTTTGTTCTGGTTTTCTTCACAGGCCTTGCAAACCCTGAGAGAAGAAAGGAAATCATGTGTGACATTGCTTGCTCAGGGAATGGGGGCATTAGGGTTGACAACACCAAGGAAGACCCCACCACTGATTTGCCAAGACCTGAGACCCAAAATCCTAATGTTTTTTCCTTTTGTTGCTGGGGGAGGAGTTGGGATTATAAGCCCTAATACCTAATTTCCTACTTTTAGCATTGTTACCCTAACTGGTGCATCATTTTTGAAAAGACTTTACTTTCTTTTGAGATAGTTGAATCATATCATCATTCACAGGTCCCTTCAGGACCCTGCACCATATGAAGACTCCATCCACCTACAGAAGTGCATGTCCTCAGCTCAACAGCATGGGATCACAAAGCATATCCACTGGGGTCATGACTGACACTACTCACAAAGTTTCTTAACAATTCTATATATTGTTTTGTTTAATTTTAACCCCACATTTTGAAGATAGTCATTTTATGACTGCCTTGCAAGCATGGCATATAGCCTTTATAGTATATTGGCTAAAATGTCATTTCACACCAGAAGTGTGAAAACACATCTTATCCAGGATTTTAAAAATGACACACATTACATTTATGAGGTGTGTGGAAAATGACTAGGCTGAAAGTTTGTAGTTAGAATATTGAAAATTAGTGAAGTTATGAGTGAATGTTGAAATACTGCAACGTTCAGTCATATACATGGCATTTTACCATATTTGTACACCAGATTTTCATCATAATCTTCCTATTTACCCCACTTCATGAACCCCACACCACTGAAACATTATTTAACAACACAAGTGTGAAAACACATTTGGACAGGATCTGAAAATGACAGCTCACATTCATGAGGTGGTGTGAAGAAATGCCAATGTTGAAAATGTGGTCAAAATATTTAAAATTACCAATCTTTCAATGTACACTCATAACTTTATCAGTTGTTACATATTTTGATTCTCAGATTTTCAACATAGCTCTTCTTATGACCCCACATCATGAAGAAGGGTGGTGAAAATGTTCAAATCACCCATGAAAGGTAATTTCACCAAGTGACCATGAAATCACCATTCAGGCATTATTTGCATAATTCCATTGGCTTTGGTCATGAGGTGGGGTCCCAAAAGACATGTTGAAAATTTTGGGTGAAAATATGCAAAATGTCAAAGTTATACATTAAAGTTCAAAACCCTTTGAAATACATTGAACCACACTTACTTTCTCTCATATTGTAGACTGTGGTTACAGCAGCAAGACGTGTCTTTGATTGAAGAGTGGATCTGCACCAAGAAACATGTTCAGGTGAGTGAGAGTGTGTGGGCTGTGGTGGGGTGTGTGGTGATAAATGCTGAGTGAGAGGTCTGGGTGAAGTGGATGAGGTGTGTGTGTACGTGAGAATGGTGAGGGACCATTTTTTCTTTCTTTTACAGTTTTAAAAATCATAAAGGGACAGTTTTCTTTATTACAGGGGACCTGCAGGGACATTCTACTATTCAGCAGCACCAGGGTGCCACCTTGTATTTAGTGGGAATGAGGAGGAAGACCTGGAGAGGGAGGTTGAAGAGGAGAAGCAGTACCTGGGGTAGGCACACCAGTCCACTCATGTAATAAACATGTAAAAGGTGGTCTGTGGCAGTCTGACTGTGCCTCAAGCCAGCAAATTAACTTCACAATGGGCAGAACCCTATAGTATGAAGTCTGCTTGTTTACAACCCATTTTAAAATTAGACTAAATTACCTGCCACCCACAGTTTCACATCTTGGTTATAAATACTTTTAAGCTGTACCTTAGTGAAGTTTGTTGTAAGATGTTGAAGTGAATAAAGGGTCCTGTTTTGGGGGCACGGGTCTAAATCTGAGGCTCATTGATAGGTGGCAGTCACAGCATCATGTGGGAGCACATGCTTCCAGTACAGGAGATCTCTGTTGTGTGTGGTGCTGGAGAAAGAGAAGTCTTCTTTCTGGCAAGCTTCATCATCTTTGCCCTCAATCACCATACGCTGCCTACTATTTGCACAAAGGTCTTATCCTGTCTCACAGTGCACTGCCTTCACACAGCTGTGACTGTTTGTGCCAGACACAATAAGTGGTTCAAAGTTAAGAATAAACATGGAAAGATTGGGAAGGATGGGTGGGCTACCTGGAAGGGAGGGAGGAGAAAGGAGTACCGAGGTGGCTACCCTAGTCTGCTTAAGAAATAGATGGATAGATAGATAGATAGATAGATAGATAGATAGATAGATAGATAGACAGATAGATAGATAGATGGATAGACAGTCAGACAGATAGAGAAAAGAGAGACAGAGACAGACAGAACAGGGATTGGTGGATTGCTGCTGTCAGTGCAGCATGCAGCATGACTTCTAGCTGTAGCTGCAGAACTCAAGGAAATCCCAAAATTCACATTCAGAGAACATGGGTAAATGGCTCCTCTTACTAAGCTGGGCACCATGGATTTTGGGGTGCCAGAAGAGCTATTTCTGGCAAGTTTTATTTCTTTTTAAAACAAGTGAAATATAGCTAAACATATCCCATTTAGTTATTTTCAAGTGTGTATTTTTTAAAAAAGAGATCATTTTTATATATTTTTGGTCTTTGTGAGTTGAAAAGATAAAATGGTGGCCACCTGGATTAATATTTTTTCAACACAATTGTTATTTTCCACATGATCAGTATTTTCCACCAAACAAGTAAATCATGAAAATAAGCAGCCCTGATAGTTTTTTTTACTGTTTACATTTGACAGTTAACTCAAAAATTTTTATAACTCTGAAACCATGTAAAAAATTTTCAGGAAACCTTTCAAAGGCAAATCCTGGCACAGTCACCCTATTCCATGTGTAAACAAGCTGATATGCTACAGTATAGGAGAATGGGGTGAGGGTTGGGTCTGATGGCTCCATGGCACACCCTGACATCAGTTGCTTGTGGAGTGTGAAGGTGGGGTGTGGGGGACCCTAATATCACGTTTCAAAACTTTGTCACTCTGCTATCAACCCTAACTAATGCATTAAAGGGAATTTTTGCAATGAAGTTCCTTTTTTTTTGAGAAAGTGCAATGTAACTAGTAACTGGTATGTAGTTGTGGGAGTGAGGGCCTCAGGGCCCTGCACTTCATGCTGCCTATTTTGCATAATGCTATTCATATGTGGGAGCATAGGTTCTCTGGGCCCTGTGCCCCACTTACACGTAAGTATGAAGCCACATTGCAGCCCCATAGTAGTCAAAAGAACCCTTGTAATATGTTTAAAAAGCATTTCTGTTTTTTTTCCCCAAAAAGATAGTGCTTTTAATGATCAGGACCTGACTAGATGAAGACAACAGTCAGTGTTTGCCAAAGGGATCCCAAATTTAAACACCAGACATTTTTCTCTCACTAACTGAAAACAAGATGGCCAACAGCATGACAGTAAAAGGGTCATTTGTGACAGTAAAATGTAGTGGTGGTAGCTTTTGAGAGACACATATATTTTTTCCCTGTTGACTATAATGGAAACTTGTTTTTGAATAACTTTGAATGGTTTAATATGTTTTCACCAAATCTTCAAAAGCATATCAATAACACAGACTGCATCTTCCTGAAGATTTAAGACCAAATGGAAAATCATTTGTACTATAGCCACGAGCAAAGAAATGTGCAAAACCCTGTTTGCTTGTGTTTGTGGGTGCTCTGCAGTTCCTCAAACTCCCATCTGACTGTAACGAACTTGCCAGATCCAGAACTCTGTAGTACCAGACCACACATGCAAACCTTCAGGTAAATCCATCATATCTTGTCAAAGTTATTAAAGTGCAAAATTTGGGGTTTAATATAGAAGTGGCTAGGTAACTTTAACTATACTGGCACTGCTGTGCTAGTATAATATATATATATATATATATATATATATATATATATATATATATATATATATATATATATACATAAAGTTAAAAGACAATGAACCTCTGTGCACAAGCTGAGGCAATGGTTACCCCTAAAGTGCACTGGCCGGAAGCCCTGCTTCAAAGAAATACAAATCACACATGCCCCCATAGCGCAAAGCATCATGGGCTGCATACGAAATCACCACAGAATATTAAGCTGGTTCAACTTTAAGCAGAAATGCATGGTGCCAAAAGGACTCTCATTATAGTTTGCAAACGGTGCAAACAGAAGACACAGACACATGTTTCTTCCTACCAGGACTCATCAGTATGCCTTGTCTGTTTGACACCCTTAGTGGAATAAACCCAGCTACCCTAAGATGGTCTATCTGGGTTGTGTTGTGGTGAACTCAATTAAACAAAAATTTAAAAGTCAAAGAACCTCTATGTGCAAACACTGAGGCAATGGTTACCGCGAAGGGCACTGGCCGAAGCCAAGTTTGTTGTGTGTGTGTCTGTGTGTGTGTGTCTGTTTCTGCCTGTGTGTGTGTGTGTGTGTGTGTGTGTGTACCAGTGAGAATGGAGGCTTGGGGGGTTGAGTCATGTTGGTTGGGAAGCTGGAGTTAGGGTTGGAAACCCTAACAATGAATTTCCTCACTTTTTTTCGCTGCAAAAGAACCCTAACTCTTGCATTAATGCAGTTTTTGCAATTACTTTCCTTACTTTTGAGGAAAACAAAATGCTGTTTCTCTTACCACACCTTAAAGTAAAAGTTCTCTTACCATGCACTATTCAATACACTGTCCAATACCCATCTTGAGAGCTCATCTCTGTATTACACTATCCATTCATGTGATTGCAGGGAGACAATCATAACTATTTCTAATACTTCAAACAATTTCTGTTTCATTTTATCTGCTGTCTGTACAATTAAAATACAGAAAGCAAAACAAATGGTTCACTAACACACAGAAATTTTAGAAGTACTGTAGATAGTAGTGTCTGGGCTCACTAATGCAAACACAACATGTAACACTAAGCAAACTAACACCATTAACAATGTGTCCTATCCATACAAACCATCTCCTTGGTGTGACACTGGTGGTCACTTAACTGTCACAGATGTAATAACCCACACCTACACTAATCAATAACTAAACAATATACATATCTATTATAATAATAATGAGACAAACAAATGTTTGCAAAATGAAAACTGTTTATATAAATTTTTTGTAGAAAAATATAAAACTTTTTGTACAAAAATCAACCGAAACTGAGTCATAAATAAATATACAAAGAACTTAAATGCAAGGAATAAATAAAAATAAATAAATAAGACATAAAATTAAAGGTATGTAAATAAATTAAAGTGTTACTACACTAAATAAATAAATGAACAGTACAGTAAAAGAACTTAAAATATATTCTGCACTTTAAACTATTTACCAAAAAGTGTCCAGGAGTGATGCAGAGGTGCTGGCCACTCAAGTTGTGGGACTTGGGGAGGTGACGGTGTCGAGGAAGTGGAAGTCTGGTCAGGAATAGGTGCTGCTAGGTGCCTCTTCTGTAGCAGCTTTTGATGGAGATGTTGAGGGGCACCTTTGAGGAGCTCATGCTGAGGTTCTCCAGAGGGCTGGTCATCCCTCAGGTGTTGCAGGTCCTGGTACAGAAGCTTTTGTGGCCTCCAGCTGTTTCTCAGCCAGTCGCATCATGAGACTGTGTATGGACTTGAAGCAAGCAACAGAGGCCTCCTCCAAGTCCCTCAATGACTGGATTGGTTTGGTGAAGCCCCTGTTGCTCTGCTCAAGCCCAGAAGTAGCAACTAATGCCGCTTGCTCCATGACGCTGCAGCAAATCAATAATCTCTCCACCCTGCTGAATAATTTCACCTGCCTGCCCTACCAGGTAGTTCATTTTTGCTGCAGAATTATGGGCGTGTTCAGCAGCAACCTTTGTTAGCCATCCGCACACTCCTAGAGTAGCTGGCTGAGGGTGTGACTGATCTTATTGAGAATGGCAAGGTTGCCCTGTATAGACAAAAGAAAAAACAAGAAAAATTATGTTAGTAGATGGAACCATACTGGTCTTTTGTAAAATAGACTACTAAAACTGTCTCTAACAATATATGTATAAGATTTCTAGTGTACTCCAATGTATTCCATTAACAGTTAAATAAATTAGTAGACTTAAGATAAGAGTTATCACTTTTTCCTATATACATGTGCCTCAGCATGAAATATATAGAATAATACTACATATTGTATCTACATCACATTCTCTCAACTTAATAATAGTTCTCTACTCTCAGTATCCCTTAAAGTAGTGTATAAGTCAGCATATGTCAAGTATGTATAACATGTCTACAAGTAAGAAAAATCACATCTACATTGTTGCAGTTGTAACACTGCACAGCAGAATACTATCATGTTGAATGACATGTGCACACTGCAACAATTATCACTATGAGCTATACAGTAACACCCAACAGTAAACACCTTTCATATATATTCATGTAACAGCAGTTGTAAGTAGTACAACCACAAACGATGTTTGAAATTTAACCAGTAAGAACACCAACAACCCCCTATTACATTTGCAGATATATTGTCTATTGAAAGAGTGAATACTACTGTACCACACTCTATAACCATCTGATCTGTGACAACAGCATTTTAGTGTAAGTCAGTGATACTGTGTTACAACTGAGACATTGTTGCTCAATATCTCAAACAGTAACACTTACCACTTTGATAATTACTACCACTGTAGTGCTGTGCCATCTCTGACAAATCCTTGAGATGCATGTATCCAATACTAAATGCACATATTCATCAGTCTCTGACAGTGATTCAAGCTAACTACATATAAAAGATACAAACATAGAACATATACAGTAAAGTAAACCCCACTGAAGAGGAAAACACATTTACTACTCTCTATCTATCCATACTTACCCACACACCATTGTATATGTATTGAACTTCTTCAATAGACAGAGATAAAACACATATGGCATTTAATAAAATCCACACAGTTTACCATTAGGCACTCTATTAACATGATGCACAATTGTAGCACATTCTCTATCCCTTGTTGGATTTATTAATACAAAATACTGATGATGATATGTAGATTCTTTATCTAAGAAACATTTTTAAAATATAATATACAACCTACCTATTACTTTTAATGCCTCTCCTATACACAATAGATAGAAAAAAAAACAGATGACCATTACTGATACATAAAGCTAGACATGATGATTAAGCACTGCATACTCCCAGCAGATGCAATTCTCTCATGTGATACTCCTATCTAACTGTTTCATAACTCCATGCTGTGATCTCTAATTGAAAATCATACCCAACATTGTTTCTTACCACAGTATGATAAACCTGTAACACCAAGTTACTGTGTTAAGGTACAACATTTTGAACTGGGAATGTAAACTAACTGCAGTGATACTATGTCTGAAAGTATCAATATTGTGTACACCTCATATTAAGCTTTAATATCAAAAGCACAAAGTATACAACAAGTACTATGTTCTCAGCTGGAGGCCCACCTGGACCATTAGGTGATGAAGGATGACTTGATGCTTGAGATTGTGGTGCCTCCTCCACAGAGGGCTCGATCTCAACAATTTCTGCCTCACTCTGTGGAGTCTTCCTCCAGCAGCACCTCTGCAGATGGTTCATCCTCTGAAAACACAGTTAAACAATAAGCCATTCATGTCTCAATATCAGCATCTGCATATTGAATATACACATTACGATAATCAGTTGTTCAAATTCCTCAATTGTCACATGTGGCATACTATCTACTGTTCCAATAAATCACAGAACACACATCTGATTCAGTAATTGGAATACTAAATTAAATAATCTACATATATGTGCAATCATATTGTTTTGTATTAACAGTTGTAATAGTCTCTACTGCTAAAACACCTTTACACATTAATACCCATCATAATACTAAACACATAAATAAATACTTCTTTATACCAGTTTCTCACTAAGTATACGTTGGATACATAACACAGTGAAAAGTTTATCCTGAGTACCTGTTTAAAACATAACAACTATATAACTAATAAGCAAGCAATCATACCTGACTTCATAAGTGCTATTCTACAATACTGCACCACTCAGGAGTGTGATGGCACCTTGCATTACAGGCACATGGCTTTATAGCCCTGGATGGCCCTCAACTGCCCATGCTGCCCACCCTGGAATGTATTATTGTGCTTGAAAATATCTCACTTTGAAAAATATAACTGCTACACAAAATTGTTTATTTTAAAAACATGATAAATATCTATTTTATGATAAAACACTTCATAACCCCCATCAGAATATGCTTTAAAAACTATGCACTATTCACTGTAACTGTTCACATGCACACACAGATACACGTCTGTGTCTATTATCTGATAGATGACCAGCTACAGAAGTGTTTCACCCAATCAGACGCCTCAAATAGGTATGCACATTCTGTAGCATTATACAACTAGATACAAGCAAACAATAATACCTGACATGGTGGCCATTATTGGGCAATACTGGACCACCTAGGGGCATAATGAGGGTCATTACCTACAGGTGGAGGACTTTATAGCCCCTGGAAAGTCCGGTATTGCCCATACCAACCACTTCTGTAGGTATTATTATGCTTACAAAATGGTCTGTATGTAAAGATTTTTGTCATATTTAAGAAGTCAAAAATAGTAAATAAAATTACTACAAATGAAGTCATAGTTGATTTGCTAATAAGTAGTCCTTCTACTGGTATACTTATTAGAAGTTACCAGTAGACGGCAGAACAGCATTTCTCACTTGTTTTATCCTTTCTATTGGAGTGTGCAGCATGTCCCTCCTTTGTTGTTGAAACATATCCCCCCACCAAGCTCACCTTAGTCGTGTTACTTGTTTGTTTTTGTGTCTGGGGTGGTACCTTTCTGACCCCCCATCTTACAGCAGAGTTATATTTTCTTTGCAACTGTGCAATACTGCCTGTTGAGCATAGCACTACAAACGGGTGCTTGGGGAAATATCATATGAGATATAGTAAATGCCATTGACGCTGTAAGCAGAAGCAGAATTGTGTTAACAAAAAAATCTCTAAATGCTTTACTGTGGCAGGAGTGAAATCAGGGCATATCAGGGCCAATTGACAGAAGTACTGTTTATGAGGAGTACTACTGAGCACATGGCATGTTAGCACTAGCAAGTTAAAAAGAATAAATTTGCTTTAAATATTTTTGGTAAAATTGTGACAAAGGTGTCAGTGTGTGCACTTCAGTATGTAGGGTGTACTTTTCATTAGTGTGAAGATAATGTCTGTTAGCGAGCTGCGGCACTGAGTGAGTCCATAATGTGCCCATTTCCAGCAATCATGTGATTACAACTAGGAAGGTACTGGTTGTGGTTTTAAAACATGCTGCCAAAAGCGCTTGTGTGAAGGGGTAGCAGTGATAGCTTGCTTTGTTTTTCTTCTGGCTACCTTTTTTTATTTGATGAGTGTGTTGACAAGTGAGCCTAGTGGAGGCTGGTAAACAGTTTGTCTGGCAGCTGCCAGAAATTTAGGGACTGTTGGAGGATAGTATCTGTCGCTAAGCTTACAGAAAAATGGTGCCAGTTTCAAATTCAGTGTGGTGCTTTTGCTCAAAGAGCAAGCAGGGTGGGCACAAGAATATTTGAATCTGTCAGAGGCACTTGATATGTACTTTTTATTTTCTGGGCATCTATTGTAAGTTTATCTACCCTCTGGCAAGGGTACCAACCAATCAGATGTCAGGAAATAAAACATTTTCTGATGATAATATACAGACAGTAGTACATTATAACAACTCACCGGCAGAGTCGAGTACAAGTAGTTGCTCGACTAGAGCCCCTTGAGCTGCACCTTCTGGGAGTGATTGAAGCTGCAGGATGGGAGGATGTAGATTCCACAGTTGGTCTACCTGAGTAAACAAAAACAATAAGATTTATACAAACACCATCAGCTAGCAATCTAATGATGAACATAGCGCAAAACACATACTGTTGGTCATACAATATCTCACTCTTTTGTTATCATCAGTATCTTATACACAACTATCACCTGCCTATCTTTAAAAAATAATTATTTGTAATATTTAAACATCAGAACCTCTCATATTCTGAATATTACATGTACTAGAACACCAGCACAAAAGTATCATTGACAGCTTTCAAAGAATTAATGTAATCTTGACTTTTTCCCTAAAAAATATCACCACAAAACACTTGTAAAGTAACAATTGCTAACCTATCATTCTTACAAATCTGTAGTGATATATCAATTGTCACAGAGGTATAATGGTACATATCACTAGCAGTTTAATAATAAGTGCCAATACTCATTTAAAATATACAAAAACAATCCTCTCGGTCAGAAACAAAATATCTGCATCACAACAGTTTCAAATATGTACTCAGATGTGTGATGGTGATCTTCAAACTCTGGTTTCCCTGCATCCTCCCACATAGCATAGGTTATGTCATAGATCACTCCTGGACACTCCTGTCACATATCACCCGCTGCGGACTTAGCTTTGAAAAATGTCTGGTGGGTGATCTTCCACTTCCTACAGCACGCATCAGATTTTCTAATCTCCTGCCTTCCCAAGGTATGACTAACCTGAGAAAACATAAAAAAAAATATTGTTAATCTTCGTGCCACAGTGAAAATAATAGGGTCGTCATGTTTCTTGACCTATCTAGAAAGACTGGCCCTCGTCTAACCACACACATACTACAAGTGCAGTATTCCTAGCAGGACAGACAGAATATTCCCAATCCTAACCATGCAGATCCTGGAAAAAAGCATGTAGTGCTTAACTAGTATCCCCTCCCCACTTGGCTACTCAATCACACCACCACAATATAACCCAGTCACCAACATGTGGCACATCCCCACCCACAAGTCATTTATGCAACCCCTGACTGTAGAGCACAGTAAAGCTGAACACCAGTTGCTAACACCATACATTAATATGCGTGCACACCATACTATATAATGCATTGATAAACAGCACAGTAAAAATTCATAAAAATATCTGTGGTATTATATCCATCAATACAGTAACAACCATACTGACATGGTCTGCAGCAAGACACACAGACGTAGTGTGTCGTCTTGTAGAGGAGTCTACTTACCACTTCTGTATGTTGTGATGTCCTGTCCAATACAACTACATAGCAGCATACACACAGGTCTCAGTACCTCTCATGACAACTAAGCACTGCTGTCATGCCTACATGTAACAATAACACACAATGGGTCTGCATTAGACAGTTCCAATGCACAACTGGGGTACATACTGAGGCATGAAGCCACAGGCCGAGTGTGTCTAGTCCCCTAACCATGCATTGGAACTGTGCAATGCACATCCCCAGACTGCTTACTGCACTTATAAAATGGGTCTGTGTATTCTAGATGGGGTTATAGTTTTAGGTGTTCATTAGACACATCTAATACACACCTAACAACCGATCACATTGCTTGAAATCCTTTTCCCATTTTATAAGTCTCCTTCACAATCTCCACAAGTAGTCTTCACAAACCCCACTATACCACAAGAAAATCTATATTTTATTTATGGCACATACAGCAGAATGATCAAACTGTTGATTGCACATTGTCCCAGGAACATCCAACAAATACAACTGACCATACCGTTGTCATCTGCCGCATGTATAGCTCTGTTGAAAAATATGAAGACTCATTGTGACCAAATACCTACCTTATCCCATGTATGGGTCAGGCTCAGGTTAGTCGCACGCATGACAACTGTAGCATTGGCATGCTCCCTCATAGCCTGAACCAGGGCCAGCACCTCTGCATCACTCCATGACTTTGGCATAACAGTTGCCTGAAATAAGAAAAAAAAAGATTGCATAAAAACATTAGATATTACATTGCTACTGTTCTACCTACTACTATTTATGTTGCTTGCCACTCACAATCAAATATGCCTGCTCACTTGTAAACTCTGACTAACAATAACTCTGTTGTTAAAACACATGCATGTACTAGCTCCCTCAGATTGCCAACGCACCATAATCATGAAATACACATAACTGCTGCACTATCAGTTTAAAAATTAAAAATAGGTATTATTAATATATTAACATAATAGTCTGATAGGTCATATAAAACAGCTGCACAGCAGTGAGGCACACTGAGGAGTGTTCTGTCTGTTCCTCACATTATTGATCTCCTCACACAACCAGATTAACAACATTTTACAACACCATGAGATGGAGGCATGGAATGGTAACGAGTGATCTTACGACACAACATACTAAAACGTTAACAAACATTACTGCATCATATGTATTGAAAATAGATATGTTACTAACTCTCCATATTATTTCTTATTTTCACATGCATGTAAAACAAGCAATACCTCCACTTGCTTTTCAGTTTATTTCTATTTATGCTGTTACCAGACCCCAAAATCACCACTCACAATCTTGCCTAACAAAAACATCGAATTCAACAATGACATAAAACAAAAGCAAAATATTTACTAGACAGTCGAGTCCTGATACAAGAAACAAATGCAGTTATCTACCTGTGTAAAGAAAACATAAAAATGTTGTTAAAACTTTTAACACAACACAAACATTTCACACACAGAAACAGTATGACTTAGATCAATAATCAACATACCCTAGCAACACATAGCACACTACATCAACAGCATATGTCTCCTCATTTCACTAAACATCCTTTGCTTCCCACTTCATCCTCAGAAACATATGACGTATTTTCACTCATACTTCTATAATACACCCCCCATAACAAGCCATACTCAATTATTAATAACAATAGAAAAAAAGCTATGGAATCTATCAGCAACAAAAGAGACACCCTGCACATCAATGAACAATGAAAACTCGTAGCCTTTACCACAATGATAGTCAACAAAATACCATATAACCCACCTAAAAACACACATACAATATCAAGCAATAATACATCCTACTCATTGACCAATAAGCACCATCACACTGCTCTGCTGTTAAAAAGCAGAGAATCTGTGCTTCCAGGCACTCAGAACCTAACATAGAGACAGCAATACACAAGATGTGAACAGTTCTGTTTTGACCATTTTGTGGTGGCTCTAAAACAGCTGTTTTTCACAGTGTAAATGTGATTTACTTGAGAGGCACCATCCTACAGGCACACAATCACAGAACTGTAAGGATACCATGTCGAAGTTCCCCAACACAAATGTCATTGCCAGTGTTAGAGATGCACACCATCTTTAAAAATAGCCAATACTTGTCATATGTAATTTTGGGATGACGAATTGTGTGCATTCCATAGCACGTAGAAATCCAAATATTTGTATGCTAACCTTCCTGCGTGATCTTTCAAGTGCAGGACAGTAATCCTCACCCTTCCAGACCATGTGCTGTGTAATATCTGAATACAGAATTTTACACTATGGCAACATACTGATAAGATGCTGCAAGTCAGACTGTGCAGCCTCTATTAAGTCAATAGAGCTTTTGTTACCCAAATCATTGCCTCCAAGATAGATAAGGAGTATGTCTGGTTCTGGGTGTGTCTCCAGTAAATGGTACATGGTAGGCATGAACTGCTCCCACCTCATGCCACCCTTCCCAAACCAAGAGACAGAGCATCCAGGTAGGAGTAAATCATTCCCAAAATGACCACATCTACTGAACACTGCTGCCCTTCTCACCAAACTTGATCCTACTATCCATATAGTTACTGTGGATTTTTCTGCCATGCTGAGTAACAAATCTTAATAACTCAGATGTAGAAATATCACAATTGTGTCTGTCTGACTACCAAGTGCTAAGAAATGGAACCACCAGAATGACTACTATTCTATTGCATCATCCAGATAAATGCAAACAAAACAATCACAAACAATAACTTGTTCACAGATTGGCTAATTCAGTATAGAGTCTTAGCTATGCAAATAAGCTGTCTTTCTATTGGCATGATATTTATTAAACTTTTTTGTTTTGGGGAAGAATACTGTCATTTGATTGGCACACCTCATAACTTGCCAGTAACACAAATTTTGATTGGTCTAAGTCACTAGCCATAATGTTCTGGCAAACTAAATTCCTCTCTTACTCAGCGAGCTGCTTGAGTGGTGAGTGGAACCATTTCTTACTGCTTGACAGAAATAGTGAACAACAGTACTCAATAGTACTATACTAATTTGATAGCACAAGTCTCACACCAAGTTTAATTTAATGATAAACTATTTGCAGTGAGAAGTACTGTGACTTAATTACCTAAGTAAAACATATTTGTTTGTCTCTGTCTATATAACAAGAGCAAAAGCAGTACCTGGTTCCGCTAGGCAACAAAATCATTCCAAGTCAGTATTCCACAACAATTAAAATGCACACATATAGCAAGAAACTACCACTATTATTAGATCAGCCAACAATTGTCACAAACCAAAGTAGAACTGAGTAAAATATATCTCCTTAGCATGCTAACTGTCAACTTGTATAGATCAGCCAGTCTGAGATACCAAAATAACCTGGCAAACAGTGAATAATAAAACTGCTTTGAGCTACAAGAAAGATCCCAAGGACAATAAGTTACTGTAAGAAAACAATCACAGCAGTTTGACTGATTAATTTGCAAAATTCATAAAACATACAGACCTGGATATTCAAACTGTGCCAGGCTGTGGTGCAAGCCTGGGCACAGCTCAACTTGTTGTGCAGGGGGGTGGCCTGGGCGATATTCCATGACTGCGCTATGGTGCAGCAGCTTTCAATATCGCACCTGGCCACCCCACTGTGCATGGTACAGTGGCACTACACCATTGCCAGTGGCCAGAGTGGAGCATGGAGATGTGCTGGTGCAAGTGCCATTGCGCCATGCATAGCACCTGCGATATTCAAGGGACATGCAAATGGGGCCATAATTTATGCAAGGCACAGGGGCCATTTGCATCTCATTACGGCTCCATTTGCATGCCATTAGCATGCAGGTGTGCCAATCCCGATGACTTGCACCTGGCGCCTGCCAGGCTGCAGCCATCGGGACCGATGCCCCTGCAGCCCGATCATGGGCATTCCTGTAATATAAATGAAAACCGTCCAATATCCCTGGTGGTCCAGTGGACCCCTACGTGCCCGATCGCAGGCATCAGTACAGTTCCCCTAAGTCCAGTACCCTGGTGGTCAGTGGACCGCACTTGAGCCTGATTGCTGGGCATCTGTAAGCAAACCCCCAAGTCCATATCCCTGGTGGTCCAGTGGACCGATCACTGCCTGATCGCGGGCATCGGTGATTCATCAAAGACCCCCACTACCCTGGTGGTCTAGTGTACCTCCCACCCCACCCGCCCACTGAGCCCCACGCCCGCTCCCCCATCAGCCGTGGCGGCAGCACCACCCGCCTGCCGCCCGCCCACCCGCCGATCGATAGCTCGGTAGGGGCTGTACCTACTGGTTCACAGCATGAGTCAATGGGCATGCAGCCCATACCGTAGTACTCAGTCCAGATATGTGAATGAATTCCAAGTACCAGGAGCAGAATATAGGACCTCACGAATACTACATAAGGATGGCAAGTTTCAAGAAACATTGCATACCTGTTTCACCTTCTTTGGGAAAGTGAACTTAGTGTCCTATCTGCTAGTATTGCTCACACATTGAGACTTGGGACAGAATTCAATAATATGACAGCTGCACAGTTCATAAACAAGTTGCAGACCAAAGATGAAACTCTTCAAGTCAGTCTTTCTTCTATTTGTCTAGCATGAGTGGTACCACTCTGAGGTAATGTGCATGCTGAGAGAGTTTGGACCAGCAACATGATTTGTGACACTCAATTGTGCAGAATATTATTGGGATGATCTGCTCGATATACTGAAATAGGCAAACTCTGATGTTGAGAACATCCAAACAATGACTCTCAATGAACTCTGCTCACTTGATCCAGTGACGTTTCACGTTATTTCCACCACTGGTTCCAGAGTCTTTTGAAATGCATACTGTCTAAGACAAATCCTCCCTTGGTATTGTTGAGCACTACTTCTGGAGGGTTGAGTACTAAGCCTGTGAGCACCACACATTCATATGTTGCTGTGTATTAAAGATGCCCCATGAATTGAGACTATGAAATATCTGACATTCTAAGCTTCATCTTGAAGTACGTCACATGTCAGATACCAGACAAATATGATAGCTCAACACTGTGGGAACTGGTCCAGAAATTCCAACGACACCTCTGTGGCAAATACTGTCATAGAAAAGTTAAAAACAAAGGTCAGTGGTATACTCACTGCCATTTTGGCTTCCCAAGGTGAGTTTGCCTAGCTGCTTCACTGAATGATGTTTTTCAGCCATGCAACACCACCTAAAAGCAAAGTCAACAAAGCGAGTGTATAAGCTACCTCACACAGAATCAGAAGTCTATTTCAATGACTATAGTACTTTTTCTGTTGATGTGGGTAAGCAAACATTGATGTCCAGTTTGTAGCAGACAACTCAATGGCTCTCGTGAGGTATGTAACATCATACATTACTAAACATGAGCAAACCAACCTCCAAGAAATATGGGAAGAGCTGTCAAACTGTGATATGTCAATGTCTTCCAGACTTTGGTCACTAGGGCTTAAGACTCTAACTCACCGTGAGTGGAGCCTATGAAGCAAGTGACTGGCTCACAGGTGTATGTCTATATGGTAAATCAGAGTCCATACATTTCTTAAATGTAAATCAGAAGCAGAACAGGTGCTGTGTTCTTAAGAGCCATGAAGAGATTGAGAGTTGGCTGCCACAAGACCAACATCCACATCTATTCTTAAGAGCAACTAATTGACAACTAATATCCCAGCGGCACAGTGCTATGGATGATCTGTCTCTTTGAGGTTGCTAAATGGTATGACTACAAGTGGGTGTTCCTTCTGACCCAGAAAAAGGAAAATATAAAGTCACTGGCTTTGATGGGTCACTTGTAAAAATGCAAACCGGAAGCACGTGATGCTGAGGTCCGAGTAGCTGCTTCCTGGATCCTTCCCACTTTCTAACGCCTTTTCCAAGCCTTTTGGTAATTTTTTCTCCAGACCATGTTAAAGGAGAATTTGAGAGGATCTAGTGAGCTACCTGATATCATATTTGCTGGAAATGGAGGCCGAAATGTGGTTAGCCATGCCGAAACATACCCCTCCAGTCACACCAGAGAAAGGCAGCAAGAGATCCTGGCCCAAGCTGGGACTGGCGCCAAGTCTACTGCAGGAGCGGCTTCTCCCAGTCCTAATCCCAAGGTGACTCCTCTCACCATTGAAATATTTCTACAAGAATTGAAACCATTCCAGGAAGATATTAAGTCTGTGGTTAATGAGGTAAAACGGATTACCATAGTACTAGAAGATCTTTCTACCAGAATGGTGGACAGTGAATCTCATCTCGTTTTCCTGGAGACAAAATCAGAGTGCACTAGTTGCAAAGTTGTGGATAATCACCAAAGAATCAAGAGATTAGAGCAGAAAATCGAGGATTTAGAAGGGAGCCGCAGAAATAATATGGTCACAATTGGGCTCCCAGAAAAGGAGGAGGGAGCGAATGTGATCTTATTTATCCAGAAGTTGGCAGAGAAGCTGGCTGGCCCCTCTCCATTTGGCCCAGTTTATACCATTGAACGAGCCCACGGAGTCCTGAGGCCAATGCCTGTACCGAGCTAATCCCCGTCCCATGATAGCAAGGTTTTTGAACTTTCAGGAAAAACAATTTGTCATGGGCAAGATTAAAGAGATGCAAGAGGTTCTATGGGAGGGAAATGAATCTGGATCACCCAAGACCTTCCTGCCATGGTCAGGCAGCGCAAAGCTTTTTTCATTCACTAGTCGCAAAGCTCATTGCGGTGACAGTGAAGATTCGCATGGGGTATCCTGCATGATTGCAGGTGCTCATTTCAGGAGTCTGGTTGTCTTTTGAGGACTACAAGAGTGCCAAGACAGCCCTGCTAAAAGCTTTCCCAGATCTGTTCCCAGGGTGCTGATGTGAGGAGGAAACCCTTGGTGAAGCTGTCGGTTCCATGAGCTCATCCTTAGCAGAATGGAAATGACTGACATTTAGTGGAGTACTGTTTCTTGGGGACTTTCACTCATTTGGACTTGCAAAATGACTGTGCAGGGATCTGATGGACTCACTGCTCCTGCCAATCGGTGTTTTTGAGATGGGAGCATGTTGTGTTTCTCACATGTTTTGCCTGGTGGAGAATTGTAAACCGGTATAAGAATGGCTGAGTTTTTGTTACCTGTATGTTAGTGATCTGTTTCAAACTCAGTGTTCTGGATGTTTCTATTGTTTCTACAAATAGTCTGTGCTTCTTTATGACTTTGATGCAGGGCAGTTTTACAGCGAGATGGCTGGCCCAGCAATAAGTTAGTACACACAGTTAAAGGACACATGAGGCGCTAGAATCCTGTTGTTGCACTCTCTGGTTGTCCGCATAGCACTCAGATCAGTTTACACCAAATGATACATTGTGCTAGTGGCAGAGCAGTAATTTACTTTGTGGGGGTTCTTGAATTTTGGGTTCTCTTTTCTTTCATCTCACTCCTGTTACTTGGGTATCACGACCATAATTATGCTTTAACACTCCGTGTCTCCACTGTGCCCATTCCTGGGTCAATGGTATCTGATTAAAGGGTCTTTGTTATTCTCTGGCATTCCCACCACATCTTCAGTTTCTTTTCCCTCTGGAAAGTCTGAGGTTTGGGCAGACACTTCGTGTCCAGATATTATAGGGGCATTTAACATTTATTTTACATTCATTTTCTGGTGCTCCCATTAACACTGCCATTGCAACAGGGATTGTTGGTACAGTGGATTTTGTGCCTACCAAGGGTAGGGAGGTGGGGTGACTGGGATTGGAAAGCCTTGGATTGCATGCACTTGCGAATCCAAGCAGTTAATGGGGTATAAGGAGTATTGGTAAGGGTGGGTTGGCAAGTCTTAAGTGTTTTCTTACTATGGGGATGGAGGTCTGGGGAGGGGGTTTACTGTATTGAGCACAACTATCCAATCAAGCTGGGCATATATTCGAGGCTAGACACGACCTAGTAATCAGTTTAGGTCTGGTTGATCTACCAGATAACTATGGCTAACCGAATTACAATTGCTACCTGGAATGTAAGGATCCGGAAAAAATTAACAGTTTCAAGCCTTAAAGCACCTAAAGCTTTTGGGAATTGACATTGTGTGTATACAAGAGTCACATTTGTTAGAAGCTGAAGCTGCACAGTTACGAAGACAGGAATTCAGCCAGTACTTTTCTGCAGGGGTTCTACTCAAAGTGCTGGGGTGGTGATTCTCATACATGGGAGAATACCTTTCAAGATGATTAGGAGGTGAAAGATCCTTCAGGTAGATACCTATTGGTTCATGGATTGCTTTTCAACAAGGAGATCCTGTTGGGTACTATTTATGGTCCGAACCAGGACACACCTAGTTTTTACCAATTTGATTCAGGTCTTAATGCCCTTTATTTCGTTACCCATGATCATAGGGGGATTTCATTTTAGTCTATGACTCCTCGGTCGATAAAACATGCCACCAGAGAAAGGGCCTCTCACCAGCCCAACGGCCCTTAGGGAATTAATGGACCACTTTGGTCTTTGTGACACCTGGAGGTGTTAAATCCACAGGAGAGGATGCATACCTATACTTCCCTGTTCCTCACTCTTCCTCCAGAATAGATTACATCCTTCAATCTCACATACTGTTACCGGGGTGCTAGTAGCTGAAATATTGCCAGGTCCCCTATCTGAACATTTAATTGTTACATACCAGTTCTCTCTACTCTCATTACCCAGCAGAGGACTGAGGTGGAGATTAAATGACCAGCTGCTTTCAGAATCGGATTCCACCAAACTTATTCAAGAGCACATCCAAAGATATTATGAAAATAACTTTGACCCCTCAGGTAGACCTGACATCTTATGGCTCACCTTCAAAGCTTATATGAGGGCATTTTAATTAGT
Source organism: Neoceratodus forsteri (assembly GCA_016271365.2). NCBI lineage: Eukaryota > Metazoa > Chordata > Ceratodontiformes > Ceratodontidae > Neoceratodus > Neoceratodus forsteri. The sequence goes on from CM057458.1 coordinate 739,483,334, forward strand.
ATGGCCTCTCACAGGAAGAAGACGGCTACTTCAAAGCGGTCTCACTGTTAGTAAAGATGAGGGAGTTGAGAGGAACCTATCCCCACAATCCCTGAGTCAATAAGGCAGGAATTAATCCAAGTAAGATCCGATATAATGATATTCTGAGGAAAAGTGATTTTACCATATTAAAGACCAGAGCAGCCTATACTGACCAAGGGAAAAGGCTGGGCATCTTCTAACACTTAGGATCAAACAAATGGAAGCATCCCGATACATAGCTGCTATTACTTCTACCCTAGACGGCACCTCTAAAATGCATCCTGAAGATATTTTAAAATAATTCACCAGTTATTACAAAGAGTTATACAGCCCCATGCCATCTCCCCTCAGGACCTGGTCATACATCAGTATTTGGACACTGCTAATTTGCCCCAGTTGTCTGAGAGCCAGAGGAACCACTTGCTAGTTCCCATCAACGCAGAAGAAATTTCCAGGGTGATGGATAAGTTACCCATGAATAAATCCCCTGGGGTGGATGGTTTCTCCACTAATTTCTACAAAAATTTAAAACCCAGTTAATCCTCGCTTCTCCCCTATTCCAACAGATTGTATCCAGGCAGTCAGTCGATTCATCACTATTTGAAGCCCTTATAGTTTTAATACTGAAGCTAGACAAAGCCCCGATAAGGTTTCTAATTATAGCCTATTTCCTTCTGAATATTGACATTAAAATTTTGTCCAAAGTGCTGTCAGACCGCCTTAATATGGTAATCAATACATTGGTAGGTCCCAAGCAGGCCGGTTTATGCCAGGAAGGTTATCTTTGGATCACATGTACCCTGTCGATGTCTTCTTGGTGGCTAGAGATGCACCTTATCTGGCTGTGTTGGTTTCCTTGGATGTTGAGAAGCGTTCAACAGGGTAGATTGCGCTACTTGTTTTTCACTCTAGAGGCTTTGGTTTCCTGCAGAATTCATTGAGTGGATTAAGGCCTTATGCCGCTCTCTTTCAGCTCGAGTGTCATGTAATGGGGTGTTCTCAGAGGTATTTAAGTTGCAGTTGGGAACTAGATAGGGTGCCCTATCACCACTGTTGTTCAATATTTATTTGGAACCATTAATTAGCAAGCTGTTAACCTGTCAGGCAGTACAGGGATCCCAATTCACCCGTGCAGGAATGAAAGTTCTAGTGTACACAGATGATCTGCTCCTCAAATTGCTAATCCCAGGACATCCATACCTTCTATGTTGCACATTATCGAAGAATTCAGTTGTTTTTCCAATTACAAATTGAATATTAGTAAAATGGTTATTTTCCCCTAAATCATAAAGTGTTTAAAGCAGATATACTGTCCATGGGGTTAAGTTGGAAATATGAATCGCTGAGATATTTGGGTATTGAGCTGGCTAGGAGTACGGGTCTCATTACCAGGTTAAATCCTGACTCTATAGTTCTTACAATTTCCCAGGATCTTAACAGGTGGTCATCCTCCCTTTATCCCTGTGGGCAGAATAATCTAATTAAAATGAATATTTTCCCGGATTTATTATCCTCTCAATGCTTAATATCTACCTTCCAATGTCATGGTTTAACAAGGTCCAATCCTTATCACCAAATCTATCTGGCATAGTAAACCCCGCAGATAGCTTATTTTAAATTGACTGCCCCAAGGCAAAGGAGGACTTCGCCTCCTCAGATTCCCACATATTTCTGGGCTAGTCATATCAATAAGTACCTAAAATGACTCATACCCGATAATTAACTCGTGAGGTCCCGCCTGGCTTAAGACAGAACTCACTTTAATCCGTGACAAGTGGCTTAAACCCTTCGGGTCTATTATTTGCCAAACAGAGATCCCTCCTGTTAAGTGTCAGGAACCCTACTATCATAGCTTCATTGAAGACTCATGCCCATGTTTGAAGGTACCTCAGATATGACCCAGCCAGAGATCTTAACTAACCTGTAATGGGAATCCCCAATTTCAAATAGATGGCAAAACAATTCCTCCAATTGGATACCTGGCTGACAGGATATACAAGTCTCTACTCTTATTTCATGCAATGGTGAGTGGCTCCTGATCAGTGATTTAATTGGCAGATTGGAAATTCTAATAAACACAGATTCCACATTTTGCAGTTACGACATTCTGTAATGAATGTTTTAGGTAAAGCACCTAGCATGACAGAAAGCATTCCATTTGCCATGAACTCTCAAAGTTTTGTGGCCACCCGGAGCAGTCTCAGCAATTTATAATACCATCCATAATTGGAAATTTCCTGATTGCTCAGGGCCTATGGACATATGGGCCTCTATGTTTCGGAGTACAATATAGTGTGGCAGGAACTGTGGCATAACTGCCATAAGTTTGTGACCCAAGATAGACTTAGACTAATGCAATTGTTTATCCTGCATAACACATATTATTCGCTTCACGGTTATTTAAATTGAGCCTTAAATCTGCTCCAACCTGTTTCAGATGTACTTTGGAAGAAGGGACAATTTTCATGTGTTCTGGTCCTGCCCAAAGTCTCATCCCTATGGTCTTCTATTAAGCAGTCAATTGATCCTATCCTGGGGCTTGGTGACCTGTTTAGTCCTGCAGTTTGCATTATGGGTGATCTTTCAGAAGTTAAAGTTTGGGCACATAAATATCACATATCTCTTATAGCTATGTCAGTGAAAAACTAATATTAAAACACTGGACTGACCAGCAGGAGATCACTTATAGTGAGTGGTTGTCCGAATTTTTGAAAGGGCCATTGCTTGCCTGCAAAATAGAATGGAGAAATTTAAGAAAATCTGGGATCCCTTGTACACTCTTTATTCCTTACACCAGGGTGATCCGGTTCTCTGATTAGTTTGTGCACAGTTGGCTTAGTTGAATTGCAATGGAAGCATTAAGGAGATTCCATGATGCATTGGTTGTGCTCAATAAGGTCAGGGTGGGGGTGGGAAGTAGGAGGGTGAGGGGTGGTTGAGGGGCCGACCTATGTCTTCACTTTTCTAATGTATCAAATTAATTCTCATGTATGTCTGCCATGGGTTTGTAGTATTAAAATTTTCTTAATAAACTTTAAATAAAAACAAATGCAAACCATGGCCAATTGACCACTGCAAACTGACCTTGAATACAACAGAAAGCAAAGAACACTATTACTTTGCTCTATTGTTTCTATTCAAACCTTGGAGATCAGAATCTGAGTTAAAAGGATTGTCTGATTCATATGAATAAGAGTTCATGCAAACATATCATACCTTCCAGAGTCATGTCTCTGAGACGTACATTCAGAGACTTGAAATGGAAAACAACAGATAGAGAACATGAAAAAGTCCTAGATGAGACACACCTGTTACATCACAGGAAATGGTTGATGTTGAAGGAGAAGGTACACTTGGTGCTCCTCTTCCTCCTAATGACCCAGCTTTGCTGATGTCAGAGGTTGAGGGCACAATGCAACAAAGCATGTACTTCTCAGAGTCAGTCACCAACATTATCGACAAGTTAAACTCACACCAAAGAGTTTTGTGTCACTCTATTATGCACGCAGTTAAACATGCAATCCAGCACTATGAAAAGCAGTTCACTATGAAAGTGAAGAGCAAACACCAATCAGGATGTTTGTAAGTGGTGCTGCTGGGACTGGTAAAAGCTTCTTGATCAAAGCCATAAGCAAAGGAGAGCGTAACCTGACCAGGACACCAACATCTGTTATTGTTGCAGCTCCTACAGGATTGGCAGCTTATAACATTGGTAGTATCACACTCCATAGGTTATTCATGTTGCTAGTCTAGCATGGAAAGAGTGGTGATTACAGGAAATTGTCATATGATGTTGCCAATGAACTCAGATCAATGTTTGACAAAATGATTTTGCTCATAATTGATGAGATCAGCATGGTCTCAAATGTTCTACTCACATTCATCCACCTACATCTACAGGGGATACTTGGAACTAATGATAATGTGCCTTTTGGTGGGAGAACATCCTTGTTCTTGGAGATCTCCTTCAGCTAGCCCCTGTAAATGGTAAGCATGTTTTCTGTAGTCTATCCATTGAAGAGGCAAAGAAAACAATTGGATGCATTGGTGGAGTTAATCTGTGGAATTTTTCTCATATGTTGAACTCTCTCAGAACATGAGACAACAAGGTGACATGTCTTACAAAGCATTACTTGACAAAGCACGTATTGGTGCACTTACACCCACCCATGTTGAGATGCTAAGACAGTGCATTATCACAAGAAATAATACTCCTATTCAGGATGCTTGTGATATGTTTGCACATGTTCAGAAAGCTGGAGTACATGTTGTATGTCTATTCCCAAGGCTTACACAATGTGCAGAGTTCAATGACATCACGATGAAGAGAACAGTAGCTTATAGTCACGCTACCATGCATAGATACCATGGATGGCATTACTTTATCATGAATAGTGTTATTGAGAATGGCAGATAATCTGAAAGAGCTCACAAATGATGTGTCACAAACAGTTGGTCTGGAGCTGTGCTACCACTGTGCAGAAATGCACGTGTCATGCTCCCCAGAAATATTGATGTCGACTGAGGTCTCATAAATGGAGCCATGGGATATATCCAAGAGTTCCTATACAATGTACAGGGTACAGCTCTGGAGTTTTAGTTGTAAAATTTGACAACTGTGAAATACCTCACCCAATAGACAGAGTCACAGTTAGGTTTGAACTTGTGAAAGACATATATGTGACAAGGAAACAGTTTCCATTCTGTGCTGCTTATGTGGTCTCCATACACAAGTCACAAGGCCTCAGCCTTGATAGTGCCATAATAGATATAGGCACTGGTATATTCAAGGATGGTATGTCTTATGTTGCCCTGTCTCATGTAAGACAATTGTCTGGAGTACACATAGTGAAACTGGCAGAAAGCAAAATATGTGTTGACACAAAATGTATAGTTGAGTACAACAGATTGCGAACATTATACCAACCAAATGCTCCTTTACTACCAGTTCCCAAATATACATCTGTCACTGCAATTACAATTGATGAAGGACACAAACTGAAAAGACAGCACAGTAAGACTCCACAGTTATCACCTGAGTATCTGCACAAAGCAGCAATCTCTTAAGAGACTGCTTGCATCCTCCCCTGAGAAAACTTTATTGAGTCAACACAATGCAAACATTCGACAACAGTACAGGAGTCAACTGTTATGCAAATGCAACTATGCAAGCACCTCCTCATCCCTGAGTTTGCTAGTGTGTTAAACTGTTGCCCATCGACACCTCTCTCAGAGTCATTAAAGAGAGTCATAAGAGATACTCAAGATGAGCTACACAGTTTACAAAGCTTAACTCCTCTAAGGCTAACTCTTGGTCAACATGCAGGACAATCTATGTCTGCTAACAGTGCACAACAAGATTTCACAGAGTTTATGATGGGAATAATAAACAGTTTACCAGATGATGGCATAGATCTGCATCAACACTTCAAGGTTGACTATGTGTCTAAGTACACATGTTTGTCATGTGGACACAAAGAATTACAAACAACACAGGATATGCTGTGGTTCTCTGTCTATGTCCCGAACAGACAACTGTGAAATTCGCAGTTATTTGCTAATGTAGAAACTGGTTGACTCTGTCAAAGATGTGGTCAGTCTTGTGCATGCTCTCTGAGAGTTACATATTTAAGCTCATATATTATTATTGTACTACAGCGCTTTAACTCTCAAGGCATAAAAGTCACAACACCAATTTCACACTTCATTGCTGGAAGAAATATGTTCTCAGGTACTCAATTTGACACCCATGCAATAATCATCCATCATGGCCTAGCCATTCACTCTGGATACTGTGTCACGTGGAGAAGATTCAGAAAGGGATGGGTAGAGTGTAATGATACAATATGCACCCTAGGGAATGGCTCCCAAGAAATCTGAAGGATGCATATTTATAATACTCCGCTGCACCAATGCTGCACAACGTATGGAAGAGTGATGCTATGTCATCACAGCATATCAATGAACCAGTGCCTCTGCAAAATAACATTGCATCTGCATATGCCAGCCAGATTTTTTCCTCAATCACCAATACACATACACATTTATGTTGCAAACTTCATTGAACACTACTAGTGTCTCATGACACCCATGGTGACCAATGTGTTGCACTTATTGCACAAAATCACCACAACCCATTCTGTACTAACAATTGCTCTGCTACAGAAAAAGGTAACAGAACAGTACAGCAACTCAGCTAGGTATGGCACTCAAATCCCTGTGTATCAAGCTGCTACCCTCATAATACAGATGCAAAACAAGACAGTTTTGCTCATGAATCACAATCGAATTTCAAAAACATTCTATTGTTAAATTCAGCATTTCCAAATTAGATATACTCACAACAAAAACTGCATTATTACTGTTCAAGTAGACTTGAGGGTATTGAAGTGTAATCAATAGCCGCTCAGTCATATCTTTTGCAGATGCCTTACTTAACTTAACATACCACCAGCTCATATTACTCTGTACTCACTTCTGTCATAGTATTATCTTACATGACAATGACAAGTTAATTTACCTATTTAAACACTTATCAGAGATGCAACAACTTCTCTCAACATATTCAGTTGAGAATACTACTTGTTTCAACAGCACACAACAGGTAAAGTTCAGACTTCTTTTCCTGTTGTTGTCTACATTACTGACCTTTACTGTGATAATTACTAATTTGACTTCTGCCAAATCCAAGCAGACTCAAGGGCGTTGGATATTACTCAACATCAGTTAGTAAATTACGTCTTGGTAAATGTAGCTATCACACCCACATTGAGAGTAGCACTGCCTCACAACACAGTGTCATCTCTACTACTATGCTTAAATTGTTGAAAACAATGTGATAGAATTTGCTATCATTGTTATTGCACTCTAACACTGAATATGCCATTATCTCTCACAAGTCTATGACTTACAGCACTGGATATGAAAATTATTGAAAATGAATGTGACTCAGACTTGTATGTATATAATACTGAGATTCAATATGAATGTACATAACTTCAATAGACTTAGAAATTTGCATCTTTTTGTTTCCTGAACACTGTTCCAAACAAAATATTTCGTGTACTTAATGGTATTGCATTACATTAAGTGCTACTATTTACTCATAAAAGAGATCTATATATGTGGTTTTCTGGCCTATTGCCACAGTATAATTAATCTCTGTACATCTCTGCAAAAGTATACAAATCAGAAGTAATTATTAAATACTTAAATGATTGTATACTTCTGCTATACAATGTAAACGATTGGTCTGCTCTTGCTGTAACAGGATTGTCCATATATTTTGAGGTCGGATGAGGAATTTTTCCCAGTTCAACAAATAAATAATACTTCTAAAAACTCATGTATTACCAGTTTTACCAACAATATTGACATGACTACCATTGCCGCACCCTAAAGTGCAAATAATGTGGCACATGTTTGTGATAGTTTAATTTATTTCTAACTGATTAAAATTACAACATCTAACTTACAATAAATAACTGCTATTTTAACATAACTAGTGGCAACAAATATTAACATATCACTAATTTTATACATTGGTACTTAAATCAGACATTAAAAATTATCACGCATGTAACTGACACAAAATAGTACAATAGCCTAACATTGATTTTCATTATATAAGTGTAAATATTTTGACTAAACGTTATTCCTCAGATGTTAACCACCTGCAGAAACTATAACACCACTACATTAATCTACAGATGTAGTGAAATTGTAGGAAAATGTAAAAATGCTAGCATGACCAACACATAACGTTTCTTACTTTATCATGTGAACACGTACTGAAATATTAACTACCTTGGGAGCGCGATAATTCGCTCCTATCTTTTCGCTCCCGACAGTACACTCTGGTGTCAATGTGTACCTATGACATTACACTCCGTGACATTCCGCTTCCCCACTGACTCCCTTTGCAGCTCAAATGTCTCTTACTTGGCAATTCGGCTCCCACACTAGCTCCCTTTGCACTCAAATGTCTGTTACTTGGCACTTGCACTTATACAATGTAAAAATCTCTTACCGAAATGACATTGAGGGCGTTCAGCTCTCGGTAGTGCAGGATAGTGTAGGAAGTGCAGGAAACCATGGCAATGTAGTGAAGGCAGTGTAGGAAACCATGGCAATGTAGTAGAGGAAGTGGTGGAAACCAGAGTAATTAATGTAACCCATAGTAACCCAGTACGTCCATGATGTTTTTGTTACTATCTGAGTTCGATCCTCTTACTTGGCAAGTTTCTGGTGAGTTAAAATCATACATCTTTATTTCAAATATTTAAAACACTTCACAGTACCAGTAGTTGTGGTTGTCCAAAGCAAGTAAATTGATTTAATTGAATAGTTCCTTTCTGCCCCTTGGGCTGAATAGCCATACAAATTATGACCCTTCCACTGAATAACACATACATAGTAATGTGTATTGAATCTTGAATGTTGAAACTGGGGAGCAATTCAGGTGGGAGCGTGTTGACATAGGAGTGAGTTTGAGTGGAGCATAATGTCGGGAGCGAGAAGTCAGGAGAGAAAAGACAGGAGCGAAATGTCACGTACCCAAATACCATAAAAGATAACTCAGTTAGTAAATGTCATATTCTAGACAGTTGTACAATATCACCACATAATTCTTCAAAACATATCTTTAATTATTAATAATAACTAGTCAGCAATTTCTCTCAATGTACTGACAGTTTGATATTTTCCATAACAACCGACTGGTTGTTATGACACTCATGTACCATACCACTCAAAGTATGCTACTGCCTCATTTACCAACATTCTGTATGTGGGCGGGCCAAACAGTCTCACAAACTGCTGGAGAAAAATTGTTGGTCTGTTATTATAAAAATAAAAGAAGGGAGGTGTTTGATATAAAATTAAATGGACACCCTTGTTGTGGATACTATGATAAACCTCAAGGGCAAAGCGTAGCATCCCACAACCTCGAGTGTGTATTAAAATATCATATCAAACTTTCCCATCCATTATTCTCTATTTCATTACTATCCATTTTTGTAAAATAGAACTGCTAAATCGGAGTAATAATGAAGTACTGTTAGCACACACATAACTAATACAACTCAGCAATAAATGTTGAAAATAGCATTTGTCAAGAAAATATTCTCTAGCAGAAACACCAATACAAACTACTATTCAAATAGTTTTAATTCCTACTTCTTAACATAGAATGCCAACAAAGCAGTACAAACAGAAAGCAAAAGACTGTATCTCAGTTCAGGCAAATGGCAACAAATAAAATACATCCTGAGAAACAATAACAGAAATAACCAACAAATCTTTTTTTTTTGCCCATCCCAAGAGCAACTAATCAATTCGAACTATATACATAGATATGTATATATATATATATATATATATATATATATATATATATATGATACACACATATATATATAATTTAAATAATAAACTAATTGTTAAACTAATTCTATGTCTCTTGAGTTTTATTTTCATGCAGTTACTGTTATGTGCTTCTAATATTGATCACCATGTTTCTATGACACTGTTACTGCATATCACTCAGAATGCAGACTACAGAACAGTAGCAACACCACCTCCTACAAATGGTCAGCAAGGGGTGGCAGAGGGAGAGGCATAGACACCTAATTAAGTGTCTCATGGCACAGATCTCAGAAAATGCAAAGTCCTCACCTTTAACATCCACAACCAACTGACAACTAAGTACAGTATTAGCACTACTGCACAGATGCTCTCAAAAGTTACTCTGAGCATGCCTCCAGTAAAACTAGTACTGCATTCAGTCAACAGCAGACCATGGACCTGACAGGTACACTGTCCCAGTTACCAAATGGATACAGGTAGAGACACATGCAGGGTGGGTTAGCACAGAGTCCCTGCTATTTTACTGTTTCCCCCACCCCAACATGCCAACCCACCCTCCACCTCTCCCTCACCCATCCCCAGTCAGCAACTGGCACAACTCACCTGTCAGTTCCACAGCCAACCGCCACTCAAGTGCAGTATTATCACTACAGCACAGACACACTCAAAATGTTACATTCTGAGAGTGCCTGCAGTACTACTAATACTGCACTCAGTCAGCACCTGCCCATGGAGGTGACAAATACACTGTACCACTTATCAACTCAGAACACATGGACTAAGGTGTAGAGTAGCCTACCAGCGCACTGGAGAGGTGGAAGTTGGAGGAGCAATAGACTACCAGGGACTTGTGATTCAAAATATTTTATTATTCTCCAGTTCGAACTTGGACAGGGGCGGCACTAGAGTACAACAGAGTGCCAAGTCAGCAAGTGGCACAAAACACCTCACCTCCACAACCAACCACTAACTGACTGTACTATTACCGCTACTGCACAGACACACTCATAACTTAATTCTGAGAATGCCAGCAGTAGTACTAATACTGCAGTCACTCAGCAGCTGGCCATGGAGGTGACAGGTACACTGTATCACTTACTAACTGGGGACACATGGACTGACATGCAGGGTGGCCTAGCACAGTGCACTGGAACGGTGGCAGGTGGACAAACAATACACTACTAGGGACTCGTAATTAAAATATTTTATTATTGTCCAGTTCGAATGTGACAGGGGCAGTAGACTACAAGAGAAGTGAAAATAAAATGAACTTTCATTTTACCAGTTCAACACAGTGCACTGTAAGGGTGGCAGGTGAACAAACAATACACTACTAGGGACTCATAATTAAAAAATGTTATTATTGTACAGTTCAAATGTGGACAGGAAGGCAGTATAAGTGCGCTATTACCGCTACAGCACAGACACACTCAAAAGTTAATTTCTGAGAGCACCTGCAGTAGTCTAATACTACACTCAGTCAGCAGCTGCCCATGGAGGTGACAGGTACACTGTACCACTTACCAACTCAGCTCACATAGACTGAGGTGCAGGTTGACCTACCACAGTGCACTAGAGGGGTGGTAGGTAGAGGAACAATAGACTACCAGGGACTCATGAGTCAAAATGTTTTATTATTGTCCAGTTCAAACATGGACATGGGGGACTAGAGAACCACAGAAGTGCCAATGAAATTAATTTTATATTTTACAATTCAAGTACGGGGGAGGGGAGCAGTAGACTACCAGAAAATAAGGCATGTAACTTTGAGTAAACCACCAAAACACACATCAGTACATTTCAACCCACCCTCCACTAACCCCACCCATTCCCAGTCATCAAGTGGCACAAAACACCTCTCAACTCCACAACCAACTGCCAACTGACTGCACTATTACGGCTACTTCACAGACACACTCATAAGTTAATTTCTGAGAGCACTGGCAGTACTAATACTGCACTCACTCAGCAGCTGCCCATGCAGGTGACAGGTACACTGTATCACTTACCAACTGGGAACATGTGGACTGACATGCATGGTGGCCTAGCACATTGCACTGGAAGGGTGGAAGCTGGACAAACAATACACTACTAGGGACTCATAATTCAAAATATTTTATTATTGTTCAGTTTGAATGTCGACAAGGGGCAGTAGACTACAAGAGAAGTGAGAATAAAATGAACTTTTATTTTACCAGTTCAGGTAGGGGAGGAGAACAGTACACTACCAGGAAATCAGACATAGAACTCTGAGCAAACCACAAAATAACACATCTGTAGGATATTGCCTTTCTTCCCTCCAAATATCAACTCAAAGACCAAACTGTTCCGAGATATTCAATATGAAAGATTACTAAAATGTCCCTATCTATTCCATTATAAAAATCTGGCCATTTGGTCCCTAGCTCATGATCAACAATGATGATCAAGAATCTCAATCAAAGAATTTGCAACCACAAGATCTAAGAATTTGCAGGCTCATGAACAAAGATTTAAAAACATATAAATCAAAAAATTGAAGGAACTGCGTGTAAACCACCACCATGGTTTGACAGAACGAAGCCCCTGACTAAAATCCACCCTCATTTGACTTTCTATGACACCCTGGGCTGAGAAATTGATTTTTAGTTGGGCCATCTTGTCCTCACTGATGCATGATTGTGATCAAAGAATCTTATGGTCAAAGAATTTGCAGGCTCATGATCAAAGAATTTGCTGCTCATGAACAAAGAATTAAAAATATTATAAATCAAAAATTGAAGGAACTGCAGTAAACCACCACCATGGTTCCACAGAACGAAGCACCCTGAGTAAAACCCACCCTCATTTCACTTCTTAGGACACCTGGGCTAAGGAAATTGATTTTAAATTGGACAATCTCATCCCTCTCAATGATGCTAATCGCAATCAAAGAATCTCACGATCAAAGAATTTTCAGGATCATGATCAAAGAATTTGCTGGCTCATGAATAAGGAATTAAAATTGGTGAAGAGCGAATGTTTCACTGATTTGAACCGAACCAATGGCATGCCTCGATAGATCGGACCCTCCTGAGCAAAACCCACCTCATTTGTGTCCCTAGCCCACCCCTGAGCTGAGATATTAGTGTTTTAGGTCAAGATTCAAGATCACAATCAAAGAATTTGCAGGCTCACGATCAAAGATCGTTAGTGAACCGCAAATAAAGATTTTAAAAGCTTATAACTCTATTTTTTACCAGTTTGGATGGAACCAAAGCCATGGTTGGATAGATCAGGGTCCTCGAGTAAAACCCATTGAAGTTTTACTTCAGACGTGACCCTGAGCCAAGATATTTGTGTTTGTGCCATTGGAAAATGAAAAACAAGATGGCAGACCTTGTGGTCAAAGAATTTTTGAAATTCCTTGGGATCAAGATTCTTGAACCACAAGGCTGCAAATTGTTTGACTGCCAGGTGGGACGAGATGGCCAAAACCTCATTCTTTGATCGTAATATGCACATATAAATTTTCCCATTGACTTATAATGGGAACTTAAAACTGCCATAACTTTTGAAAACCTTAATATTTTTCACCAAATAAAAGCGGCATGTTCAGCCACCAAAACACTTTCAAACAAGCCATCTTGCAGAGTGGCACACCACATGATGGCTGTGCAGAGCACATTAGAATGCCAAAGGTGCCTCCAAAATGGATATCTTTGCATTTTCAGCACTTTCGTGACATGAAGACCGCACTTGACTGAAATGCAATTTGGCAGATCAAGAGATATAGAGTGCCCCAATGTGTGTACCAAATTTCAGGCAAATCCATTGAACGGGTCCAAAGTTATTAATGTCCAAACTTTTGACTTTAGTATGTAACTGTCCGCTCAACCCTAACTATAATGGCACGATCACACCACTATAACATATATATATATATATATATATACACTGTATATTTTGTTATCTAATGAAACAGGAATGAACTTTTCAACATAGCCTTCTTATTACCCCACCTCATGAACCTACTAATGAAAATTTTGAAATCCCTACCAAAATGTGATTCTGCACCACCACAGCACCATTGCCTGTCACAGGTGCTAAAACACAGTTTGGTCAAGGTTTCTTAAATGACAGCTATCAGGTTCATGGGGTGGTGAAGGATGGTTATGTTGAAAATTTGTGGTCAAAATATTTAAAGTTGCCAAAGTTATGATTAAGCATAGTAAAATTTCAAGGTATGCATATAACTGCTATTTTACCCCCATGTTTTCAATATAGCCATCTTATAACCCCACCTCATGAACAAGGGTGGTAAAAACTTTAAATTCCTGGCCGAAGGGTGATTTTGCCGAACAACTGCACTATTGTCTTGTGGGCCAGATCTGCATAATTCCACTGACATTGTTTATGAGGAGGGTCTCAAAAGGCCATGTACAAAATTTGGTGTAAAATATGCAGAAATGGCAAAGTTATGAACCAAAGTTGAAACCCTGATTGAAAAACATTGTAGTGTACTTACCTTAGTTTCTCAGTTCATGTAAACAATGGAATAATATTCTGCAGTTTATGTAAATGAGGAATAATATTCCACAGTTCATGTAAACTGCAGAATATTTTTTTATTTATTTATTGTGAGCTCGATTCATATCTTTGAGCAACAGCTCTTTAGATAGATTCTGCATTAAAGACAAGTACAAACAGAACATTACAGGTACAGTACATACAGGCAATTTATTGTTACAGGTAGAGTATAACGTTGTTTCAAATAAAATACAGAGAATAACAAAATGGTTACATAGCAGATCTCAGGTGGGCAATGAAATACCCTTTGTCAGATATAACAGGAAGACAGACAGAGGTGTGCCAGAGGAGGTAGAGGGTGAAGGGAACTAACCTGGCCTGTCAACAGGTGGAAGAAGGGTGGCAGGTAGAGAGGAGGAGGGATGAGAGGGAGGAAGAGGGCGGAGGTAGCATGACAGGTGGCACTAAGGCAGATATGACTTCCAGGGTCAGATGATAAGCAGGGACACAGGATAAGTGCAGCTAGATAGAGCACCATTGAGGAGTTAGCGTGTAGCGATCACAGGTGGATCTTGTAAGAAGTTGAGATTATAGTTTGTGCTTGAAGGAGCCTATTGTGTTGATAGAGCTTATTTCAGGCTGGAGTGAGTTCATCCAAAGTGAGCTCGATTGGCAAAGACATGGTGCTAGGGCTGTGCGGCACCTAGGAACACTGAAAACTTGATTGTCAGAGCTCTTGGTGACTGGCTGACTGGTCTCAGATCTGAGAGGACGTCTCTAGTCTTAACTTGTTGCAACCTGTTACTTGGGTAGCTGCAAACTAACTTGTTGCCTCAGTGGAGCATGATGATAGTTAGCTGATCAAGGAGAAGTGCATGATGCACACTGTCAAAGGCCTAGAATAAGTCAATGAAGGTAGCCCCTACCAGTTTCCCTTGATCGAGAGCATGATTGATAAAACCAGTGAACTCCAGAAGGGCAGTGACAGTACTGTGTGCTTTCCTAAATCCATGCTACTGGTTGTTTAGGAGGTTGTAGTGGCCCAGGTACTCAGCCAGTTGGTCTGCCACTGTTCTTTCAAGTGCCTTGAGAGTGGCAGAGGATGGAGATGGGGCTATAGTTGCTGTGCAGTGTCCAGTCTCCATTCTTGTGCACAGGGTAACAGTTACAGACTTCCACTTTTGAGGGAACTGTAAGTGACAGAGGGATAAGTTGATTATCTTGGTCAAGTGTTCAAGGGCTTCACCAATCTGCAGTTCATGTAAACTGCAGAACAATATTGCACGGTTCATACTAAAACCCTCACAAAAAGATTCCCCATACAAAAACTTCATACAGCTATTTTGAAGTGCTTACTGAGCATGCTTACAATCCAAATTTTTAAATGTAATAACTTTGAAAGGATTAATATTTTTACCTAACCACCAAAGGAAATGTTTCAGAAGGAAAATATTTCTAGTATGCTACAAACAGAGCAGTGCTTCAGTGGTTCAGTGGGTGACGAAAAATTAAAATACATGGTAATAAAGCATCTAGCACTCCAGACTCCAGAGCAATTCAGATAGAGTATTTTATTAGATAAATTAAACAAATACTTACAATTGTAAGTTGATAAATATAACACATAAATGTGCAAAATTATAGTTTCACATTTCCCCAAAATCCAGCCTCAGTGCTTTGGGACTCTAACACCCCTTTGTCAGGAGGCGTGATCACACCTCTAGTGTGTCAGTTTAAATACATAGATGATCTAGGTGCAAATCATTAAATTCTATAAATACTTAAATAGCTCCTGACACAGTTGAGACAACTTTGAAAAAATGTAATATTCAAACATAGATGAAGCTTACATTTAACATTGTTTCTGTAATTCTCAACTTATTTCTTTATTACTAAGGTTATTTGCATGAATACAGTATCTGTGCCCTTCTAACTATGGCTGCCTGCCCATACCTGACTTCATAATTATGTTTATGACATCATAATTATCTTCACAACATAATGTTGACAAGAGATTGTGATATCATGTGTAGAGAAGCAGCCAGAGCAGAAATAGCCTAAGGCAAAGAGATCTTGTTTTATGCAGCTGTTTTCAGTAATAAAAAATGATGAATTAATTACTGGAAATATATGAAGTACTAAAAAATGGGATGGAGTTGAAAATAATCTTACTTTCTTGAAAAATTTTCTTATGCTGTCAGTGGCTCTTTAAAGTGCCATGTAATGTTATTAGTGAATCCACCCTAAAGAAATGGAGAGTGGCTTCCTAGTGTTTCAGCTCTCATTAGTGTTGGTGCATACCAATTAAGGAAATTTTCAACTTTAAATGCACACAACACTGCTGGACAAAAGGAGGCCAGCACCATGATTCAAAGTGATTAAATCATTTCAAACTCTGAATATTAAAAGACTATGGCACCATAGTATCTTTCTCATTATTAATCAAATATATTTCATTAAACCTGACCTCTTGTACATAATAAATATCCACTTCATATTTTTAGAAAAAGACCAGATAAAGGCAAGTATTACAGATAATAATTGATGGTAGCTTCCAACATTAAATACCATTTACGTTGCAGTGCAGAGAAACACAAATATTACAATATAAAATATTATTTTATATTTAAAATCAACTTAAAACTATTAGATGTACATAATATAGAGCCAGTGGTACCACATGATTTAACATCTCCAGGCTAAAACTCCTATAGCTCAACAGTTATATAGAAAAATCCAATATTAAATTAGAAAATATTTCTATAGATTTCATCTAAAATGAATGGAAGGCAACCTAATCTATATGGGTTGCCAGTTCATCTAGTAATTGAAACCATGTGGTTTCATGGTTTTGAAACCTGAATATCCACCTTGTTTTCTTTTGTCAAGCTCTAGATCCCTATCACCTCCTCTGAATGTACAGTAAATGGCACATGGTCTATACCATATATGAGACCTTATGAAATAATATGTTGCCAGATTCCAAAAGGTGTCTTCCTATCGGGTGATCTAGATCATGCTTCTGTATAGCCCTGTATTGCTCCTGAATTCTTTCTTTAAGGGTCCTGGTGGTCCAACCCACGTACACCTTGCTACAGGAGCACCAAAAGGTATAGATTACATATTTAGTGGAACAAGTAACAAACTCTTTAATATTTACCTCTCTGTCTCCTAGTTTACCTGGGTTGATAAACTTCTTTCCTAGTACAGACCATTTGCATGTCTTACAGCGTTACATGAATAAAACCCTGGTGGTTTTGTATATAACCAGGTAAAGGGTGATGTTTGATTAAATTCACTTTATACTAAAAGATCCTTAAGACTTTGTCCCTTTTAAAAGCAACCAAGGACCTATTTTAGAAATATGTTTAAGGTCTCTGTCCTACCCCAAAATGTGCAAATGTTTTTAACAATGGAATGTAGATCCATAGAACCTGGACCATACTCTGTTGTAAAAACAATATGATCAATCTCCCTATCCTTTTGTCTATATTGTAGCAACTCTTGTCTATGCACTGCATCTACCCACTTTGAAGCTCTTTCTAAGATTTTTCAGAGTAACCCCTGGCCCTTAATCTGTCAAACAAATCATCCTAGCTGCCAATAATCTTCTAGTTCAGAGCAATTCCTTTTAAGATGAATTAACTGCCCATAAAGTAAAGTATCAATCATAAATTTTGTATGGGAGCTCTGACCTTGTAAAATACTATTGCCTGCTGTGTTTTTTGAATAACTTTGATTTACCTCATTAGACGGTTGGCTGTTTAATATTAGATCTAAAAATCTATTTCCTTTATCAAAATGGGCTACAAACTTCAAACCAACTTCATTGGAGTTCAAATAATCCACAAACTCTCTTATTTTTGTCTCTGGTCCATTGCACATCACTATTAAATCATCTATGTAATGTGTACTTTATAATGTGGGTGAAGAATGGTTTTACCATGGAGTCCTCAATTGTGCCCCTCTCCCACCAATCTAAGAATAGATTTGCATAGGATGGTGTGACCAGAAACCTAATGGCCACTCCTCTAATCTGGTGAAAAAAAAACTTGGTTAAACATATTCAAAATTAGCTCCAATGCCAGAAGAATAAAATCTAATGGATAACTAAGGACAGAATTCACTAACATATGTTTAACTGCAGAAATGCACTGTAGATGTTCTATACTTGTATACGATGACGTGACATCTATAGTGATCCAAAAATAGGAATCCAACTGCACCATTTATTCTCGCTCATGTAAAATAGCTGTGGTATCTTTAAGGTAAGATTTTTATCATACCACCTCTTGTTTCAGGTAACTGTTGATAAAAGGGCCAGGGTTCCATAAGAGAACCACATCCCAAGACAATCAGACATCCCAGCAGTTCCACCTGGTTTTTATGTACTTTGGGAACATGATAAAAACAGGAATAATCTAATGCCGACAGTCAAGAAAGTCAAAATCACTGCCCATGATCTATCATGATCTAAAGAAAAGATAGAAAATCAACTGCTGCCCTTTAAATTGCTTCATTGGGTTTTGCAATAATTTCTGTTATGTAGAGGTGTCTGCTAACTGTCTGTATGCCTCTCTTCATAATATTCCCTATTCAAAATGACAATATTTCTCCTTTTCCATATTTTGAAATTCAGAGATGGCTCTGTACTCACCTACTGTTAAGTTATCCCAAATACAAGTATTTTTAAATTTTTTAATGTTGGCCTCCATATTGTGCAGAACCAGCCCTTGAAATACTTGAATTGTTTTGCTGTCAGAGGTGAGGGCAATAAATTAGATGTTCTTTAGGCCCTTTCACCCTGAAAATTTCAGACCAAAATTCCAAACCATCTGAAAGCTACACAATGGCAAAAAACAGCAAAAACAGAGAATTTTGTTTTATTTTTCGCTATCTGCTTCTCAGAATCCTCACATCCAACCAGGACAAAACGTGGTATGTCAGGAGATCTACTCCTCAAGACAGTGCATGCAAAATGTTGTGCAAATCCATTGAAAGATTGCAAAGATATTAATGCTCAAAATTTGAGGTTTAACATTATAGTGCCTACTCAGCCCTCTATTTAGTGGCTCTATCGCACCACTATAATATAGATATATATGATATATATATATATATATATCTATATATATATATATATATATATATATATATATATGTATATATTATGGTAGCATGGTAGTGCTACCATAGTTAGAGTTCAGGAGCCATTTACATGTTAAACCTAAAACTTTTCACCTTAATAACTTTGCAACCGTTAAATGGATTTGCCTGATATTGGAATACAAGATCAGGAATCATACATCTTGGGAGCTGCCAACTTTCGTACTGTTCGGGTATATGGCTGTGGAGTTATTAAGCATGATCTGCGTGCGCATTTACGGTTTTGAATTCTTTGCTCGTCCCTAGGTCACACGGTTTGTGCGACCAGTCCAAAAACTTCAAGGAACATGCAGTCAGTGTCCCTAATGTGCCTTTTGAAGATTTTGTTAAAAATTTGGAAAGATTCAAAAGTTATTCAACAAACAAGTTCCCATTATAAGTCAATGGGAAAAGTTAACAAAAGTTCAACACTTCGTAAATGCAGTTTTACTTTCTCAAATGGCCCTTTACTTTCGCAATCCATTTTGTTTTCAGTTGGTGATCAGAAAAATGCTTGGCATTTAAATTTGGGACCATCTAGCAACACAATTTTTTGTGTTACTTAGTCGGACCCTGAGGATGCTAGGCATGTCTTTATTTTGTGGTTAAACACCCTAGAAATATGTTTTCAAGTTTCTAGAAAAGTACTTTCACAAAGTAGTGCCACGCTCACGAAAGTGTTGTAAATTTTTATGGCTTTCATGAAATTAGGACACTACTTTTCCAGACTATGGCCAAAATGACAGCAGTTCTTTGCCACCCTGCTGCAAATGAACAGTTTGGTCTTTTGGGCTAAAATTGGGAGGAAACACAGCCAACATCTCACAGATGTGCCTTTTTGTAGTTTGGTGACAAAATATTGCATGGATGCAAAGTTTCGGTACTAATTTGACACTTTTCCCATAGACTAACACTGCAGCGTCTGCTGCATGACAGGAATTCTTTGCCACCCTTCTGCAAAATAACGGTTTGGTCTTTTACACTGAAATTTGGAGGAAGAAAGCCAACATCTGACAGATGTGCCTTTTGGTGGTTTGGTGGAAAAATATTACAGGCTGGCAAAGTTATGCCACTCCGAACTTTTTTTCCCATATGATAACATTACGGCATTCGTACGCCTTTCAGAGCCCTTATCTCAGAAACAGTGCGAGATACGGACTTTCATCAGAAAATGCTTAGCCCTAACAGGGACTAAGCACAAACTAAGCCAGGAAAGTCATAAATCATATGACTTTAAAATGTTTTTCTACTCGTATGGTTCCTGAGATATAAGCAATTTAGTATTCCAACTCCACATTTTCTGCTCCGAGACCCATTATTATGCATACATTCTTTGTACTCACTGTCTTTCTCTATACAGCTTTTGGGAAACCAGCCCTCTGCGCTTACATTACTGTTACCCTTACTGCTTCGCTTGCAGTTCCATACTCATTTCACTTACTGTTCCGTCTACGCCACCCTGTGTGTTACCCTTGTGTTTCATTTGCACTTGTGTTTGCATTATTTTTACCATTTGTGTCTACAGTACTGTTTCTCTTTCTGTTTCACTTTGCATCACCATGTGCATTACCATTTTGCGTTTGTGGGCACGTGCTACTAGCTCCCACCGCCACTTACATTCACTATTTCTCTTTATCATTCTCAAAAGAAGGAAATTAGAGGCAAAAAATCCATTTAATGCATCATTTAGGGTTGTTCCACAGCAATAAAGTGAGGAAATTTGATGTTAAGGTTGAAACCCCCTTGCCCCTCAGCCCACCCCCCAACGGCACCGGGGTGCGCATTGGGGTCGTCAGTCCTAACTCTCACCCTATTCTTCTATTCCCTCAGCTTCTTTCCACATGTGATGGGGTGAGAGTTAGGGTTGATGATCTCAAACTCGCACCCCTGGTGCTGGTTGGGGGTGGGATGGAGGGGGCAAGGGGTTTCAACCCAACATCGAATTTCCTTGCTTTATCACAGTGGAACAACCCTAACTGATGCAGTAAACAAAGTTTTTGCCTCTAAGTATATATATATATATATATATATGTATATATATATATATATCTAGATACAGATAGATAGATAATGTATGTACAGATAATCCACTACAGGATGTGTGATAGTGCTCTTGATTTATGTACACCTGTTGTGTGTGTGTGTGTGTGTGTGTGTTTGCTTGCTTTGGAGGTCTGAGTACACAGGCCAAGTGTATTCAACCAAACAAAGTATGTGTATATCAGAGCACAACAACATGCTCTGTAGTGTATTATTTGTCTTATAAAATGCCAAGAATTGTTTTGGAGGTGGGTGAATAATAGAAAGAAGTGCAGACATGCAGTTATTATGGGATAATGCATGGTCATATGATGTGCTTCATTCAGTCATTCAGCATTTTTACAGATTTTTCTTGCCCATTGTATACATATACTCTATACTGTGCACCAGCACCACCATAGTTGAAGTTGAGTAATGTGTGTGATGTTAACCCTAATTTTTGCACCTAAAAATCTTTGGTGGAGTTCAATGATATAGCCCGAATATTTGTCATGTGTGTCTGGCTGGCTGTGTCTCAAGATGTAAAAAGTTGTGTGATGGCATCTTGTGAGGTTTCCTGGATATTGAATGTCAAAAGTTATTTTTTTCTCCTGTACTTAACATGAGTTGTTTTGCTCTCATGTAGGGTTTAGATGGTGTATCTTTTTCATAAAACATTCAGGGTCTAAGCACCCTATGCTGAGGTAGTGCCATTTGAAAGTTTTGCAAAACAATGTTAAATGCCTTGGATAAACCTTACCTCTACCATCACCTTCATTTTACCCTATACACCCTCACCCTCAAATTTCTAGCTCTCCTCCCTTCCCCAAATTTCTCTCCTTTGCTAGACTCCTTGATCTCTCACAGAATGTAAAGGATGCCAAATGCTCTGCATGGGTCCCTCTCTAACACCCCAGGGGCTTGTATCCTCATCTACTCCCTCCCCACATCCCTCCACCTCACCCTCCTCTCCTTTCACCCTTTTCTTTAATGTAAGAACTTGTTTACTTACTAACCTGGCACTTAATATTGTTCACTTTTCTACATATTATGCACAACTCTGTTTTAACACTGCTTGTAACACCTGCCTTGCAACTGTATGTTAATGTTGATCTTGTAAGTTGAATGTAACTTGAACATGACTCTTCCCTCCCCCACCTTACCCCTCCCTCTCCTTTCTCCCTCTCACCACCCCCTTTTCTTTTCTTTTACATAAGCACTTATTTACTTATTAACCTGGCACTTATCATTGACCACTATTTCTACCTATTATGTGCAACACTGTTGTACCACTGCTTGTAACACCTGCCTTGAACTGTATGTTAATGTTGATCTTGTAACTTGAATGTTTAATGTTGTACTCTATTGTACCCTTTCCCCTAGGATGCACTGGAAGACGAGCAACTTGTCACCAGTGTGTCTTCCTGTTGAAACATTTCAATAAATAAATAAATGTTCCAGAGTTATAAGGATTTTAGATTTTTCTGAGCATGCTCAGTAGGGGTTTTGGATAACCCTTTGATGCAAACAATAAAAAGAAATATGACTGTGAGGGTAAATGTTTCATGATTTACTTATCATGAGACAAAATTACTGATTGTGACAACCACTCTTGTTTTTTTTTATGTTTATTAAAACATTGAACATGCTTAAAAATTACATATTTAAAAATAAAAACTGACCTGTGGTAAACAGGACCCATTTAGCTAGATTTTGGTGCTGTATTTTGATTAGTTTTCCTGGGAATTGAAAAATCCTGGATGCACAACTTAGCAAAAGGAGCTGTTCACCTGTATTCCCAGTATGAGACCATCTGGACATTCTTGAATTGTAGTCGGGTGGTGTCATGCTGCCAGCTTCGGTTGAAACAGCAAGTTTGTGGTCTCCTGAGCTCTCTCTCTCTCTCATCTGTCTATCTATATGTATATCGATATCTATTTATCTATCTATCTGTCTATCTCTTTCTAAAAGAAATCGGTGGTGGCACCAGGGTGCCCAGCTTGCATGCTGCTCATGATCATCCAACTATGGGGTGTCCAATTCCAAGTGCTGGCTTACTTCTACCCTATAAAAATAAGAAAGCAATCCCTTAATGTTTTTATTTTTTTAATTGATCTGTGATGTAGTACAGAGAAGGAGGTGGCTGGAATGGGATGAAACAGAGAAGGAAGTGTTTGTGATTTCTTTTCTTGTATGTATCTGAGTTTAACAAAGTCAAGTGTGGATTAATGTGTTAAAAGAAAATAAAGTGCTTTTGCTGGAAACAGGGGTTCAGGAGGTGGGAGGTAGGCCAGGGATGGAGGAATGAAGCAGGAAAGAGAGCATGTTATGTAATCCAGCTGGGCCTATAGGGAGGCCAGAGTCAGTACACTATAAAGAGGGACCAGTTTGGTAGTTCCTTTAGTACACAGAAGGGGTGGCTGGAATGGGATGAAATGGAGGAGGAAGTGTTCGTGATTACTTTTTCTTGTGTGCACCTGAGTTTAACAGGGGCAAGTGTAGATTAATGTGTTAAAAGAAATAAAGTGATTTTGCTGGAAATGGGGGTCCAGGAGGTGGGAGGTAGGCCAGGATGGAGGGACCAAGCAGGGAAGAGAGCATGTCACGTGACCTGGCTGGGCCAATAGGGAGGCCAGAGTCAGTATATATCTCCCAAGGGGCCAAGCTATTCCTTGTAGGAATGATCCCAATGTGTGAGTGCCATGAAGCAGGAGTGTGGTGACTGACTCAGTGTTGTCTACAGGCATCAGCAGGAGGACAGCAGGCCACAGGCCATGCTGGAGAGTGATGAGCAGGAGTCAAGGAAGTAGATCAACCAAGAGGTGGGCAGACTGTGTAGCAGAGAGGAGCAGAAAAGTAATACATGAAAGGGAGCACAAGGGTAATGGGTGGTCCTAGGGAATGGGACAGTAAGCAGGCATGGGGAGGGAGAGGGTTTGCAGACATGCAAGAGGGAAGGAGGCAGTAAGGGTGATGAGTTGTAATGGTTAAGTAGTGGTCATCACATATTCTTGGAGATTGCATGGAGTGCAGGGTGTGTATGGTGTAAGCAGTTGAGACAACTTTGAGAGGAGCTTGGTTTGTTGAGGAGGGAGCTGGCTAGGTGGGGTTTGGGGATCACCAAGGGTCATGGGATCTGACTGGGCCTTCCCAGAGGTAGCAATAGGTAAACAAAATGTAAACAAAGGGAAAAACAATGGGGTCAGACAATCAGGAGCACCTAGAAGCAGGGCCTAATGACTGGTGTGTGGTAAAGCACTGGGGGAGACAGGAGTAAGGGCAGTGCAGGAATACAAATCATGGAGTGGAGAGGCTGGGGTAGCTCAGAAAGTAAAGAATGTTTATGGGAACAGGTTCTCCATTTTGTCTGGCCTGCGGGAGTGGGGGAGGAATTACAGATAAGGGAAGGAGGAGGCAGTGCAAAGGGCAAGCAGTATAACAATGAGGCAGATGACATGAGTGGTATCCCAGATGGCAGTAGAAACAATGGGGGAGAGAAGGTAGGTGGCAAAGCAGCTGGCAAGGCTGGGAGGATGGAGGGCAGGTACAGAATCAGCAGGAGGGTGCAGTTGACAGCCCAGGCAAAGAAAACTCATGGGAGGGGCAAGGAAAGGGATTGCACTATTCAGTTGGGTCATGTGGAGCTGGTGGCAAAGGGGGTGTTATGCTAGTGGGTGGGGCAACAGCTACAGCAAGTAGGAAGGAAAAGTGGATGTGGGATGGTATGTGGAATCTGACAGACTGGGCACAGGTGTTAGAGTGAAGGACAGGGCAGAGAATAGGGAACAAGCAAGGTTCAGGGAAGGTGCAATGGTCAATAGGTAAAGGGGAAGAAGGGAGAGATCAAGCAGGGGAGCAGAGGAATGGCAGTCAACAGGAGTGTGAACAGATAAAGGAAGGAAGGTCATCATTCTGGGGACTCAATACTTAAGGGTGTAAGATGGGGAGGGTGCCAGAAAAGCAGCATTTGGGTGGAATGCATGCCAGGCATGACAGCAGGTAGAGTGCAGCATATCAACAGGTGTGTTGGGAGAGGAGGGAAACACTACATATTGTGGTGCACCTGGGCAGGAATGATCTGGAGGGAGAAGAGTAGATGAGGTAGGAAAGTTTCAAGGAGGTGGGAAACTATGCAGTATTGGGGAAGGTCGGTAGCCTCTCTGAAATTCTTCCAGTACCAAGAGCAAGTATAGCCAGGAGCAGAGAATCGAGACTTCAGTAAATGGCTGGTGAAATGGTGTGGGTCCATGGGGTATGATTTGGTGGGGTGATGGGCAGCAAGTGAGTGAACATGGACCTGTATGCACTGGATAGTTTGCACCTTAGCAGGGAAAGCTTACAGGTGTTACAATTTAAACTAGGTAAGAGGGAGCAAAGGAGGGAAGTCACCAGGAAAGGGGTCCTTTGACCTCCCCCAAGCAGGGCAGGAGCCAAATTCAAATAGGAAAGGGGTGGGGGAGGCAAAGGTGCAGATGGGATAAGATCATGATGGAGGATGGTATCATTGAATGTTAGGACTTAGGAACAAAACAAGATGGCAGAGTTGCTGGCAATGATGGTGGAAGGGGTGAACATAGCAGCCATCACCAAGACATGGGCAACCTAACACCATGACTGGGATATAGCCATCCCAGGATTCAAGATATACTGGAGGACAGGGATAAAGGAAAGGTGGGTAGCTTTCACATGAAAGAAATTATAATGTGTACTAGGAGGAGGGATGGAAAGCAACAGGGTGGAAGCCATTTGGGTGCAACCACATCCCAAGGAGTAGAAAGGCAGATTGGGGTAGTATATAGGCCTCCTGCTCAGAAGGAGGAGATTGATAGGAGCTGGGGAGCAGTTATGGAGGCTTACTGGCAAACAGAGCACTGTGGTGGTTTGAGACTTTAATCTGCCAGGGTGGATTAGATCATCCCGGCTACCTTGTGTGCCAGGAAGCAGATCCTTCTGAAGCCTTCCAGGACAGCTTCCTGGCACAGAAGGTAACTGAGCCACCTAGGAGAGGAACATTTGGACCTGGTGCCGGTGAGTGGAGAGCAAGTCAAAGATGTTGGGTTGGAGGATCCCTGGTGGCTAGTGACCACCGCACAGTGTGGTTCACACTTGAACTTGTCAAGGAAGCAGCCATTACAAAAGACTAAGGTCCTGACTTCAAAAGCGGGCAGACTTTGGCAAGATGGGTCATACATTAGAGGACACATGCTAGCATCCACTTTAACATGGAAGCAAGCTAAGATGGGCAATCATCATGCTGGGCTTGGTTGAGGCCACTAGCACATGTAAAGATCCAGAGTAAGAAAATCAGGACCAAGAAGCTGAGCTGGATGAAGAGGAGGTAGGAGATAGGGTGAGGGAAAAGAGGGTGGCCTTTAGAATCTGTAAAAGATCCAACAGAGAGGAAGACAGGGACTCAATGAGTGAGGAACCAGGAGGTGCATAGACTATTAGGACAGGCAAGGAGTTGAGAGAACTGAGGCTGGTGCAGGGGATCAGAGAAGGTAAAAGGATTTTTCAGGTATATATGGGAAGAGAAAGACCAAGGATCAGATTGTTAGGATTAAGAATGGCAGTGGTTGGGCAGAAAAGGGAGCAGAGCAGGCAGAAGTACTCAATGAGTACTTCTGTTCAGTATTCACCAGGAAGAGGGCATGGCTTGTACCTAAGGGGAAGGGGGGTGGGAGTAGGGAGAGGCAATCACAGATGGAGTAATCACAGTGAAAGGTTGTTAGAGGACCTTAAGTCCCTGAGGGTAGATAAGGCACCTGGACCTGACAGAGTTCATCCCAGAGTCCTGAAAGAGTTGGCGGAGGTCCTGGTGGGGCTGCTGGCAGATCTGCTCAACACCTCTCTGGAAATGGAGTAGTACCCAAGGACTGGATGGTGGCTCATGTGTGCCCCTCCATAAGAGTGGGCCCAGGATGAACCAGGGAACAATAGATAAGTGAGCCTTACGTAATTGTAGGAAAGCTAATGGAGGCTATCCTCAAGGAAAGACTGGTAAAATTCCTGGAGGATAATGGTCTCAGGATGACAAATAGCACAGGTTTGTCTCAGGCAGATCCTGCCAGATGAACCTGGGGACTTTTGATTCGGGTGACATGGGCACTGGACAAAGATCATGAGATGCATGTCCTTTATCTGGACTTCAGCAAGGCCTTTGATTGTGTCTCATGGTAGGCTGACTAGCAAATTGAGCAGCCTGGGAGGGCAGAAAACTGGTTAGATAGGTCAAGAGCTAGTTACAGGATAGGCAGTAGAGGACAATGATGGGGTGAATTATCTGAGCTCAGAGGCATTAGAAAGAGGTCCCACAGGCGGTGCTGGGACCAGTGCTGTTTAATGTTTTTATAGCTGACATCTCAGGTAGGATGAAAAGTAAGATCGGCCTCTTTGCCGATGACACTAAGATCTGTGCAGAGGTGGATGGGGGGCGCAGAAAGTAATCCAGGAGGACTTGGCAAGATTAGATGGATGGTTGAACATATGGCAATTTGGGTTCAATGCCAAGAAGTACAAAGTTATGCACTTGGGAGCCAGGAACCCCAGAAATAGTTACTGGTTGGGAGGGTGCAGTTATCCACATCAACAGAGGAGAAGGATCTGGGTGTATTGGTAACAGGGGAAATGAATTACTCAGTCCAGGCAGAAGCAGTGGCCAAGGCCAACAGAATGCTGGGGTACATTTCAAGGGGAATTACTTCTAGGAGAGGGAAGTCATCCTGCCCCTGTACAGGTCCCCTGGTGAGGCCACATCTGGAGTACTGCGTGCTGCACCGGGTGCCCCTACTTGTAGAAGGACATCAAGCTACTGGAAGGGGTGCAGCACAGGGCAACAAAAATAATCCTGGGATTGGTAGATAAACCTTATGAGGAGAAACTGAGAGAGCTCAATATGTATTCCCTGGAGGATAAAAGGGAGATGGGATATGATTGAGACCTTCAAGTACCTGGATGGCATGAACAGATTAAACACCAAGAGTATTTTCAAACTAAAAGATGGGAGGAAAACCAGGGACACAGTCTGAAATTATAAGGCAGCAGATTCAGGAGGAAATGAGGGGCACTATTTCACCAAAAGGGTGGTCAAGAGTGAAACATGCTGCCGGAGGAGGTGGCATCACAGTGGACAGTGAGCAGCTTTAAGAGGGTGGGACAGGATCAAAGGAGGGTTCAAACTGGGAGTGGCCAGGGGATGGGTGTGAGGGAAACAAGAGGAAAACAGCAGAGGGAGGTAAGGGAGGGGCAGCTGCAGTCTAATGGCTGAAGTGCTGCACACTGTAGCAGATTAGATAGACCATCAGGCCTGTGTCTGCTGACAATTTCATATGTTCGTATGTTCATAAGAAAACAGTCCTCACCAGTCTGACCCCTGCTCCACATCCACCACAACCAACCCCTCACCCAGCAGTCACCAACTGACCCCCACACACCCCTCACTAACCAGAACATGTCTCATGTCATAGATCCACTCTCTGATTGAAGACACATCTTGCTGCTGGAATCGGTGACTGCAATATGAGAATATAATGTAAGTCTGGTTTAATGTATTTCAATGAAGTTTGAACTTTTATTCATAACTTTGTCACTTTTTATATTTTTACACCAAATATTAGACATAGGCTTTTTCAGACACAACCTCATGAACAACGGTTAATAAAAGTTTTCAAATTTGTCCCAAAATGTAATTTCACATTTGCTGCTTAAAATCACCTTTCCGTGGGATTTGAAATATTTTCACTGACGGGTTCATGAGGTAGGGTCATATAAATGTTAAGTTGAAAATTGGGTTTAACAATACAGTATGATAAAGCGATCTAGAAATACGTGAACATTGAAATAAATACATAGATACATAGACATGTGTCGGCAGATAAGGGCCTATGGCCCACCCAGTCTGCCCATTTAAGTTTGTAAGTCTGCTTATGTTTTCCAGGAAGTCTGTTGCCCTCACCCCTGACCTCCAGAATTCCTTTATGTCTATCCCATGCATTCTTAAATCCCATGATTGTTTCAGCCCCACCACTTCCTCTGGCAGGGTGTTCCACTTTCCACCACCCGTTCTGTGAAGAAATTCTTCCTCCACGTTTCCTCTGAATTGTCCTCCCTCCAACTTCATCCCATGCCCTCTAGTCCTGGAACATCTTTTTCGCTTAAAATAGTGTATTCCTGCACTCTGTTCCTCCCTGTAAGATACTTGTATGTCTCTATCATATCCCTCTCTCCTCCTCTCCTCCAGGAGTACATGTTCAGTGCCTTCAACCAGTCCTCATAGGACTTGTGATGCAATCCATGCACCATCTTTGTTTTCCTCCTCTGAACCTTCAACGTTTCAGCGTTTCCAATATTTCAACGTTCATGCATAACTTCTCTAATTTTCAATATTTTTCAACCAAGCATTCAACTTGGCCTTTTTGACACCCCACCTCATGAACATGGCAGTTGAAATTTTCAAATACTTGCCAAAAGGATATTTCACAGTCACTGTGTAAAATCATGTTTCAGGTGTTATTTGAAATTTTTCACCTACTGGATTCATGCGATGGTGTCATAAGAAAGCTATGTTGAAAATTTGTGTAAGAATATGGTTTAATGACCAAGTTATGAGTAAAATATTTCAATGCTCACTCATAATGTTGATAATTATCAATATTTTGACTCCAAACTTTCAACACAGCAATTTTTCACACTACTGATAAACATGACAAGTGTCATATTTTAAAATCATAGCTAATACATGTTTTCATACTTGTGGTGTGAAATGTTTCAACCAATATACTATAAAGCAACATGTCATGTTTATAAGGGAGAGTAATAAAATTACTATCTTGAAAATTTGGGGTAAAAAAATATTAAGAAACGTGTGTGTAGTGGCATCTTTTACCCCATTGGATAGTGCTTTGTGATTCCGTGCCAGTGAGCTGAGTTCAAGGGAGAGTTCAGTGAGCCAGCAGGATGGGACAAGACGGGGGGCAGTGCTGTTATGAGCACCACCACCCCCAGTCAGGGAAGGGAAAGGTGCAGGTTTGGCGCATGTCCCCAGGTACCATATAGGAAGAACACTTCTCATGGCATAGGGCTCTGCACCACTGCACCCATTGGTGGCAGAGGGACCTGTTCATTGGCTGAGAGATGGACTCTTTGCCCTGTGTGTCTTTATCTGTGACCACATTAGCGCGAGGTCTCACAAGGCCCTGCACTTCCACAACCCACCAGACAGCCCCATGAATTGTTGAAATTTGTTGCTTCATGGTGGGCCATGCACTTCAGTAGACAGATGGAATCTTCCCTTGGCCTAGAGTCCTATGTGTCTGCATCTGTTGACACAGGTCACAAGGTGACATGCATGAAAGAGGATATTATTTCACTATTTCAAATAGAATGGCAATACTTTACAAAAATGCTGTGTTAATAAGAACATAAGAATTTGCCAGCAGAAGGAGACCATGTGGTCCATTTAGTTTGCCTGGGTTTCTACCCCCACTATCAATGTGTTTGCTAAGATGACTATACTGCCTATCCATGCCTGTTTGAATTCACTGACCATCCTGGCTGCCACTAACTCCGGTGGCAGGCTGTTCCAAGGTCCACCACCCTCTCCCGTGAAAAAGTACTTCCTGACATGTTTTGAATTTACCTCCCACCAGGCACATGTTGTGTCTTCTAGTACATGCAGCCCTGTTTTCCCAGAAGAGGTTCCTGGTTTTACTGTGTTGATCCTTTAACAAATTTAAATGTCTCAATCATGTCTCCTCTGTTCCTTCTCTGCTCAAGGGAGAATAAATTTACCTAGCTGAGCCTAGCTTCATACGTTTCATGGTGCAGACCATGCACCATTTGGTGTACATCTCTGCATGGTTTCCAGATGGTCTATGTCCTTTTCAGATGAGGTCCCCAGAACTGCACACAGTACTCAAGTGAGGTCTCACCAGGGACCTGTACAGTGGGAGAATTATATCATGCTTCCTACTGGTAATACCCTTCCTATTCATCTGAATATGCTGCTTGCTTTAGAGCTGCTTTTTCACATTGCTTCCTACCTTTAAATCATTTGAGATCATGACACCAAGATCTCATCTAGCTTTGTTTCTTCTAGTAGCTGCCCCTCAGTACATTCTTCATGCCTGGGTTCCTTCTGCCCAAGTGCATGACTTTACATTTGTTGGCATTGAATCTCAACAGCCAGTTCCTTGACCATTGCTCTAGCATCCTGAGATCTGCCTCCATTTCTGCGATCCCTTACTGTGTGGCCACCCTGTTACAGAGCTTTGTATCATCTGCAAGAGGCAGACTTTCCTTTCAGTTCATCAGCAATGTCGATGATGAATATGTTGAAAAGGATGGAGCCTAGTATTGAATCCTGCAGCATGCCACTTGACACCTTCCCTTCTTGGGAAAAGGTTCCATTTACCATAACCCTCTGTGTCCTGCCTTGGAGCCAGCTTGTGATCCATTTAACTACTTTGTGACTGATACCAGCTTGCTTCAGTTGGTTGGCTAGCCTTCTGTGTGGGACTATACCAGAGGCTTTACTAAAGTCCAGATACACCACATCCACTGCTGCCCCTGGTCTACTTCACTTGTAACCCAGTGAAAGAATTATAGCAAATTTGTTTGGCATTAGTGTCCTGATGTGAAGCCATGCTGCTCTGGGTCAAGTTGCTTACTTGCTTTCAGGTAGTTCATTACCCTTTTCATAAGCAATTTCTCCATTATATTACCCACCACTGAGGTCTGACTTACTGGGTGGTAGTTTCCTGACACCTCCCTGCTACCACTCTTTGCAATGGCACAGCTGTGGCCCTTTTCCAGTCCTGTGGTAATATCCCTGTTCCAGTGAACTGTGAAACAGTTCAACAGGTGAGCAACAAGTTCATCCCTAAGTTCTTTAGAACTCTTGGGTGTATTCCATCAGGGCCCATTGCCTTGTCCACCCTTAATTTAGACAACTCCTCAAGGACCCTTTCTTCTGTAAAGGGGATATATCAGTTCCCCTGGTATGGGGAAGTGTCTTGGCTAGTGCTGGACCATTACCAATGTCTTTCTGTGTGAAGACTGAGCAGAATAATTCATTGAGAACTTCTGCCTTATCTTTGTCATTTCCAGGTGTCCTTCCTTAGTTGCTAGACATGTTATCCCTCCTTTGCTCTTTCTTTTTCTCAAATGAATTGACAAATGTTTTGTCTCCCTTTTCACTTCTTGATCTAGTTTTCCTTGGTCTGGCCATTGCCACCATAATAACTTTTCAGGCTTCATAAGTTTCTTCGGTGGGCTTCTCTATCCTTTTCAGACTTGATTCCCTAGTACTTCCGAAAAGCTTTTCTCTTTCCTAACTATAGAAACTACCTCTTTGAAGAACCAGAAAGGGTTCCTTGCCCTTTGGACTTGTAGATTTGTTAGTGCATAGCGCTGTGACTGCCGCTATAGCATCTCTCAGCTTTGTCAATTTGTCCTCCACATTCCATGTGGTATCTGTTACCAGTAGGGAAGCGATCCTTTCCCTCATTTTTGGGAAATATGCTTTCCTGAAATTGGGCACCCTGATTCTGGAGTGTCAGGGGTTCTCAGTCTTGCTAATGGAGAACCAGATTGACCTATGGCCACTGGTACCCAGATTGATCTGCACTTGTCGCCTGATACCCGGCACTATTAGTGGTACCAGGTCCAGGATAGCTGATTCTCTGGTGGGAGAAACCACCATTTGATTCAGTTCTACCCCCTCAAAGCCATGAGGAAGTTTCTACTCCTCTTTGAGGAGGCTATGAATGTGGACCATTCTACATCTGGTAGATTGAAGTCCTTGACTAGCAATAGCTCACCATTGTCGACCATCCTCATTATGTCTTCCAAAAGAACCTTGTCCTTTTCAATATCCTGGTTTGAGGGTCTATAGATAACCCAACCCTGCTAGGTTCCTGTTTCCAGCTCCTAGAATGATCCATAGGACCTCTGTTTTGCCTTGGGTTTCCTGGGTCTCAGTAAGGGTTATATTCCCTGATATAAATAAGCGACCCCCTTCTTACCTATGTGATCTCTCCTGAAGAGTGTGTAACCAGGGTTGGTGACATCCAGGTATGGTTTTCTGTGGACCAAGTCTCCATGACAGCAACCCAGTTGAGGCTGGCCTCAGCTATCATTGCTATTGAGATCTGTGATTTGTTTGGAAGGCTACTGGGCTTTGGACACACATTGCCTTCCAGTCTTGGTTTTGTACTGCTTGCAGCATGATTTCTCTGCTTGTGGTTTGTGTCCCTAATGTTTTGAACATCCCTATCATGTCTGGAATGCCCATGTGGAGTTGTGACGCACGTGGTGCTTGTGATGCCCTGTTTTGGTTCCAGTCAATTTTCCTTAGATGGGTGAGCAGCATTAGTAAGCTCATATCAATCGACTGTTGCTGATGCCCTTTCCTCCCTCTAGTTTAAATGGTTGACAAAGACATTGAATTTTTGCCCAAAAGCACATATTCCTCTTTTGTAAGGTGTAGGCCATCAATCTAAAGAACTCCTCTTCCAGAAGTTCTGCCAGTTTCCTACATAGCCATAACCTTTTTCTGACACCAGTTTTAAGCCAGATATTAAGTCCAATCATGTCCTTTCTCTGATCTTCTGCCTGTTAGCCCCCTTGCCCCACACAGGCAGAATTTTTGAGATGGAGACTTTGGATGAAAGGGAAGTGAGTTTTTCTCCTAGAGTTGTTAGATGCTGCTTAGTCTCTCCAACTGCCCATCTGGCCAGGTTGTTTGTACCTATATGGATGAGAATGTGCATGTCTTGCTCAGTGATATGCACACTTTCCTCAATCCTGTTTGTGTTCCTCCATGTCAATGTTCCTGGAGGCATCTAACCTGAATTTCTGTTTGGCCACTTAGTTGGATGTGCGGCTGTATCCCACGGAACATTGTCACCTATTATTAAGACACACTTTTGTTTTTGCTTGGAGGGTTTTTATGGTTTGTTTGTCCATGCATTGTGTGACAGTCCTGTCCACTGTTATGCCTACCCTGGCAGTAGGCTTGGATGAAAGTGGAGAGAACCTGTTTGTAAGTTTGATTGGTATTGGAGTTATTTTGTCAGAGTTATTTCACTTTGCTTTCTGTTTTCCTACCAACTGCCAGCTCCCTGGTCTTCCAGCTCTCTGGTGGAGTAATGCACCAGTTAGGCTGTAAGTTAATGCCTCAAAATAGGGAAATATGATTTTAGGGTTTCCACTCCTATCTCCCTTCACCCCACCCCAAGCAACAAAAGAAAAACAAATTAGGGTTTGGGGTCTCAGGAGTCTGGGTGAATCAATGGTGGGGTCTTCCTTGGGATTATCAGCCCCAATGCACACCCCTTTCATTAGCGAACAAGGTCAGACATGATCTGGTTTTCTTCACACAGGCCTGCAGGGCCTGCATGATGAAATATACAATACATTCTGTCGGTAGTGTGGTCAGACATACTTCTTTACCTCTGAAGAGTTGCACTACTGTGAGGCACTGACTTAAAACTGTTCCTTGTGCTTCAGACAGAGGCAATGGACTGGGTGAGGGTGAATATTAGGGTTAACAACCCCAACGAGGATGCCACCCTTGATTTGCCAAGACTGTGGAGATCCAAAACCCTACTGTTTTTCCTTTGCTGCTTAGGGTGTAAGGGTGGGAGTTAGGAAACCCTAACACCACATTTCTCCACTTCTGTGGCATTAACTTGAACCCTAAATATATATACATTGCAAAAAAAAACTTTATTAATGCATACATTCAGGCCTAGATACACCTGTAGGTGACATCTGAAAGCATAGTCACGCAGGACAATAACACCTGTAGACGTGCTCAGCTGACTTCTCACTCAGGCCTAGAAATATCTGAGGAAGTCAGCAGTTTTACCTAAATATTAAACAAACGAATTGCTGATAATTGATTGCATAGCACCATTAGAAAGGTAATTTTGTGCTAAACAATTTTGCTGCTGATACTTAGTGTCTTCCATCTATACTTTAGGAGTCATTTGCATTTGTTTGCGGTATGGTGTGCATGGCTGACATTTGTCTCTCAAGCCTCACCTAAATACATTGAATAAATCTAAAAAACCCACAGTTGTTTGGTATTTCAGCTACTATAAAATAAAACTAAATGGATTACAACTGATTGCATTAGCACCATTAGAAAGGTAATTTTGTGCAGAACAATTCTGCCACTGATACTTTATGTCTACCATCTATACTTTAGGAGTTATTTGCATTTGTTTAAGGTATGGTGTGCATGGCTGACATTTGTCTCTTATGCCTAACCTAGGCACCTTGAAAAAATCAGAAAAAATCAGTTGTTTGGTGTTTCAGATAGTATAAAATAAAATTAAATTAATTACAACTGATTGCATAGCACCATTGGAAAAATAGTGTTGTGCTGAACAACTTTGCCACTAGTACTTTGTGTGTAGCACTTATGGTTCAAGAGATATTCACATTTGTTTGTGGCATGCTGATTGTAAGCAGATTTTGCTTAGAAAGGCCCAGGTTGAAGTGCTAAGTGTATACAGGGCACAAGTGGCGGAGGTCTCAAAAGAGCTCTTGTGGCATGAATGAGTTAAGGAACATAATGTGCAAAACTAAGGATTTCACAGGGCTCTTGGCAAATTGGTGGTGTTGTAGTCCTTGGGGCTCTCAACCCTAAGCCCCTAAGCAAAAAAAAAAAAAACATTTACATGATTTCATACTCTGTGCAGGAACCTTAGATCCCTGTGCAAAGAAATTTATGAATGATCATGATCTCATGCTTCAAGCAGGGTCCACAAGGTCCTGGGCAAAGGAATATATGCATTATATCCTGCTTCAGGTAGGGCCCACATAGCCCTGTGTGATGAGCGTTTAAAACTGATTTTTCGGAGATACACAGAAGAGCCATAGTTTTCTAGCTACAAGCACTATAAACCTACAGGGAAGGAACATTGTTTAACCAGGAGTAGCACACTAAGTGAAGCCTGTTTCCAGATGCGATCTGGGAGCACGAGGAAGTTAAGTGACTTGCTCAGGATCACCACAGTATGCACCTAGGTGGCTGTGGGATTCAAACCCAGTTTCAGATTTGCAGCTCAGAGGCTTAATCCACTGCACTATACTGCCTCCTATGGGGCAGGGGATTGGACCTGTAGCTTGTGCTTGGGTCTTGAGGCAGGAGGCTTGGAGTAGAAGATAGACATTAGTGTTGAGAACCCAAAGGGACACCACACTATCAATTTGACAAGGCTCCCATGAGTCCAAACTTAATGTTTTGATTTAATTTTACTTTGTGTGATTTATGTTCTTCAACCCTAACGTGACCATTAACATAGTTTCTGGCAAAAATTATCATCATTTTTTTGTGATTATGTAATCATATCCTCATTCATTTAAACCCTATGGGATCTGTGTGAAAACTGGCTAAGGACATGCAGGGTAGCAAGGTGAGTGTTCGTCTGGCTGCAGACATCTAGGGCCCTCTGAGCCCTGCACCCAAAGTGAGTTCATCTAGCTGCAAATGTGCATAGTAATTTGTCCCTTTCCATAGGTAAAAGTTCATGTACAGTTGCAACAAGATACATAAATAGCTAGTAGACAGGAAGACAGGCAGACAAACAAATAGCCCTTTTACGTTCTGCTTGAGTTAGTGTTTCAGTCAGAAACAGGGTCTATGACAGCTTATATTGACAAACTTAGCACCTAGAATTGTGGAATTTGGTGTGCACCTTCCCAGCACTAGGATATAATTGTCTGGCAAGATCAGTGTGAAGACATTATGCTGTTTGAATGCTATTAGAAACACAGAAGCATAGACTTTGATGGCAGATAAGGACCACTTGGCCCACCTAGTCTGCCCATTTCCCTACCTACAGGATAGGCCACAGATCCTAGTTAACCAACAGCCTATTTCTTCCTATCCCCACCAGAATTGCCTTATGTCTGTCCATGTATTCCTGAATTCTCTCACAATTTTAGAACCACGACCTCCTCAGGAAGGCTGTTCCATGCATCCACTACCCTCTCTGTAAAAAATACTTCCTCACATTGCCCGGAACCACCCAGCCTCTATCTTTAAATTGTGTACCCTTGTTCTTGCACGTCTCTTATTCTGAAAGATGCTACCCTTTTGGACTTTGTTGATTCCACTGAGGTACTTAAAAGTTTCTATCATGTCCCCTCTCCCTTCTTTCCTCAAGGGTATACATATTAAGCTCCTTTAGTCTCTTCTTGTATGGCTTCTCTTGCAGACCCTGCACATTTTAGTTGCCCTCCTCTGGACTGCCTCTATCCTGTCTATGTCCTTGTGGAGATGTGGTCTCCAGAACTGAATGCAGTACTCAGATGGGGTCTCACCAACTGTCTGTACAGAGGGATAACAACTTCCTGTTTTCTGCTGGTGATGCCTCCTATACATCCCAGTATACCGCCAGCCCTCCCTACTGCTTTCTCATATTGCTTGCTAACCTTAAGGTCATCTGATATGATTACCCAGGTCCCTTCCCTTTGTTGTTGTTGTTACTACCTCCCCATTGTAGTAATCTTCCCTGGGTTCTTGTTTCCCAGATGCATTATTTTGCACTTCTGTTTTCTACTATTGATGCCTCTTCCTATGCATCCCAGTATCCCCTGCCTTCCTTACTGCCTTCTCACATTGCTTGCCCACCTTTAGGTCATCTAATATAATTACCCCCAGGTCCCTTTCTATTTTTACTGTTGTCAGTATCTCACCCCCATTGTGTACACTTCCCTGGGTTTTGTTTCCCATGTGCATTACCTTGCACTTCTTTGCATTGACTCCTAGCTGCCATACTTCTGACCATTCCTCCAACCTTGCCAAGTCTTTTCTCATCCTTTCCACGCCTCCTTGTGTATCAACCTTGTTGCACATCTTTGTGTCATCTGCAAAGAGGCATACTTTTCCTTCAGTCCCTCTGCAATGTCACTTATAAAGACATTAAAAGGACTGGACCCAGTACTGAACCCTGCGGTTCCCCACTAGTAACCTCTCTTTCTTCAAGTGGACTCCATTTACAATTACCTTCTGTTTCCTGTTGTCCAGCCAATGTTTTACCCAGGCTACCACCCTGGGACCCTCCCAGGCTGGTTAATTTGACTATTATTTTGTGTGGGACTGTGTCAAATGCCTTGCTAAAAGTCTAGGTAGGCCATGTCCACAGTCCCTCCCCTGTCTACTACTTTGGTCACCCAGTCAAAGAAATGTATTAGATTCGTCTGACATGACCTTCCTGCTGTGAACCCATGCTGCCTTGGGTCCTGTGCCCCACTGGCCTCTAGGTACTCAACAATTCTTTCCTTCAAGTGACTCCATCACTTTTCCTACCACAGAGGTCAAACTGACAGGTCTGTAGTTTCCTGCCTCTGTCTTGGTCCCCATTTGTGAAGGGAATCACATCCGCCTTCCTCCAGTCCTCGGGTACCACACCATCCTCCCATGATTTATTAAAAGAGTAGTCAGTGGTTTCACTAGTTCCTCCCTTAATTCTTTTTAGAATTCTGGGGTGAATTCCATCAGGCCCCATTGCTTTGTCCACCTTCAGTTTTAGGAGTTCTTGCAGAACCCTTTTTCAGTGAAAGGGCTGGGATTGACCCCCTATCAAGAGTGCTTCTGTTAATTGGATTAGGCACTTCCCTCTCCTCTTTTGTGAATACTGAGCAGAAATATTCGTTCAGTATCCCTGCTTTTCACTGTCCCCTCTGTCCACCTGCCATTCATTCTAGTCAGTGAATAGTGAATACATATGTAAAAATCTGCAATATGAGTCTTTTGCTGTTCTTGTCTGAGGAAAAACTAAACTGTATTATAACTTAAAACTTATCAACTCAATAGATCTCATACCAAAATAGGGCCTTTTCTGGTTTGAAAACACATCAACCTATAATAATTATGTTATAAACTTTGAAAGCTTCGAATCGAAACATGTTTGATAAGTTGAAAAATTGCTGAAAAATACAAACCCCTTTTCCCAGTTTCAAGTTGATGATGACCACAACTTTAAACAGGATAAAAAACTACTTTGTTTGTCTTCTGAGGAGTCTTGCCAGTTGCCCCCACCACCATCACACTAGTAATTAGATATAATATACCAGCAGCAGGTGTTCAGTCCCCTGAGGGTATGCCCCTAGTTCTCAGTTGTTACTTTAACTGGCAGTAGGACTCAATATCACCACGGTATTCCCCTCACTCATGGCTCCCTGATAAATAAGTGTTAGATCCTCACGGTTAGTGACTGTCACAGCAGTACCTCTACCACTGGTGGTTGCTGATCTCCAACTGAAATAAAAATGCTGAGAAAGCATTTGAGATCTGGTGCTTAATCCTGCTAGAACACCACCCTTCCAGCTGCCCAACAATCTTCTTTAACTGGTGGCAGATGTCCAGTCCCACTGCTGATATTCATTCATCCCTCCTTCCCAGCCTACTATTCAAACACTATTAGACCCAATGGTAGCAAATAGCACAGCACTTTCTCCAGCACGGTTGTATTTTGATCTCGGCATGAATTAAAAGCAAAATCAGACTCCACCCTCAGCCATCCTCTAGCACCTATGCAACACTACCCTCATAGAAACATAGAAACATAGAAGTT
Organism: Neoceratodus forsteri; assembly: GCA_016271365.2. Taxonomy (NCBI): domain Eukaryota; kingdom Metazoa; phylum Chordata; order Ceratodontiformes; family Ceratodontidae; genus Neoceratodus; species Neoceratodus forsteri. Next base: position 739,522,963 of record CM057458.1, read on the forward strand.
GATGGCAGATAAGGACCACCACTTCGAGATAGGCCATTCCATGCATCCACTACCCATTCCATGAAAAAGAACTTACTCACATTACCCCTTAATCGGCCTCCCTCTAATCTCATGTTGTGTCCTCTTGTCCTGCTATTTTTCTTATATTGAAACATGTTAGACTTTCATCTTGTTAATGCCCTTAAGATATTTGAATGTTTCAGTCATATCACCTCTCTCCCTCTTTTGCTCTAGGGTATACATATTGAGCTCCATTAATCTGTCCTCATATGTTTTCTGATGCAATCCCTGCACCATTTGGTTGCCCTTCTCTGGACTGGCTCCATTTTGTTAATGTCCTTGTGCAGGTGCTGCCTCAGTACTCCAGATGGGGTCTAACCACTATCTTGTAAAGAGATTATTACCTCCCTCTTATGACTTGTGATACCCTACCAATACACCCCAACATCCATCTAGCCTTACCTACTGCTTTAGTGGTCTGCTTGGATGAGTTCAGGTCATCTGTGATGATGATGATGCCCAAGTCTCTTTCTTCCATTGTGATTGCCAGGAACTCCCCTTCCAAACTATAGGTGGCTTCATGGTTTCTCTTCCCCATGTGCATGATCTTGCACTTCTTTGCATTAAACCCAGTTGCCACTCTTCCGACCATTTTGCCAGTTTATCCAGATCTCTTCTCATTCTGCCTACCCCATCTGGATCATCTACTCTGTTGCAGATCTTGGGGTCATCTGAAACAGACAAACCTTACTCTCAATCCATCTGCAATGACACTGATGAAGATATTGAAGAGGACTGGCCTCATGACTGATCTCTGAAGTAACCCACTTGTGACTTGCATCTCTTCTGACTGTATACCATTTACCACCACTCTCTGTTTTCTGCCCACCAACCAATTTGCCACCCAGATGACCAACTTCTGACCCACTCTGAGCCTACCAGCTTATTAATCAATCTTCTGTGTGGAACAGTATTGAAAGCTTTGCTGAAGTCAAGGTAGGAGACATCAATTGCACCCCTTGGTCCACCACTCTGGTTACCCAGTCAAAAAATCTATGAGATTAGCTTGACAGGACCTTCCTGTTATAAACCCATACTGTCTTGAATCCTATGCTCCTATGGATTCCAGGTGTTGTACTATCCTTTCCTTAAAGAGTGCCTCCATAATCTTGCCAACTACTAAGGTAAGACTGATGGGTCTGTAGTTCCCTGCCTCCTCCCTGCTACCAGTCTTGTGGAGGGATCACATGAGCCCTTCTCCAGTCTTCTGGGACCTTTCCTGTGCTCAGAGACTCACTAAACAGTTCTGATAATGGATCTGCTAGTTCCACCCTTAAGTCCTTTAGTACCCTGGGATGTATGCCATCAGGTCCTATTGCCTTGTCCACCCTGAGCTTAGAAGCTCTTGGACCTCTTCTTTTGTGAAGGGACTTGTGCACACCTCCCTTACCCTTTGTCCATGGTGTGCTGAGTTGTGGGCCCTGCCCTACCTTCTCCTCAGTAAATACAGAGGAGAAGTATCTATTTAGGATAGATGCTTTTCCTTGGTCCTCCTCCATGCACTCCCCTTATCCCCTTTGATCTTAGCAATACAACCTCTGAACAATCTCCTTTCACTAATGTATCTATAGAAAGTCTTGTCCCCTTCTTTTAATGTTCATGCTAGTGTTTCCTAAGTGTGAGCCTTTGCCTGCCTTACTACCTTTCCTGCTTCCCTTAGGAAGTTTGATATGCCTCCTATCTTTGTCCAGCTACATTCCCTTATACTTCCTGAAGGCCAGCCTTTTGGCGCTGGCCTTTTCTACTACTGTTTTTGAGAACCAAAGTGGCTTCCTCCTTCTTTTGCTTTTGCTCTTCTCCCTAACACAATAGGATGTTGCTTCAAGTAGTGCATCTTTAATGCTTGCCCACTTTGCCTGTATCCCTTACCTGTATTTCTTTTTGCCAGAGCTAGCTTAACTCTGTTGGCCATCTTATCAAATTCAGCTCCTCTGAATTCCCATATTTTGTCTTAGAATGGGATGATTTAGTTCTTAAGCCAAATTGAACCATACCATGTGATGGTCACTGGCCCCAGGTGACCTTCTAACTGGAGAGCTGTGAACCTTTCCTCCATTTGTCAGTACTAGATCTAGAATAGCCCGTCTTTTGTGGATTGTTGTACCAGTTGTTTGATGCCCTTCCCTGCAGGGAATCCACTATGTGTCTAGTTCTGACGGATGTTCCTGCTGGTACTGACCAATCTGTATCTGGCATGTTGAAGTCTCCCATTATCAGAACCCCCTTAGCTGTCGTGTTTTGTGTATCTTCTAACAGTAATGTGACTATGTTCTCCCCCTGGTCTGGAGGCCTGTAGACAACCCCAATTTGTATGGCTGTCCCATTTCCTGTTTCCAGGGTGACCCACAGTTCTTTTGGCTCCTTATGTGTATTCTTAATTTCTGTAGCTTTGATATTTTCATTGACATAAATGCCCTCCCACCCCCCCACTTTTGTACCTCAGTCTCTTCTGAACAGTACATACCGGAGTACTGAAGTCTCCCAAGTGTGGTTACTGGTGAACCATGTCTCACTACTGGCTAATATGTCCAGTTTAGCCTCTGTCATTGTTGCCTGGAGGTCTGGGATCTTGCTTCTGAGAATGAGAGCATTTGTGTACATGATTTTCCATGGGCCAGATTTTGATGTGTTAGTTGTTGGGTGAGGTCTGGCATTTCCCTGTGCATCGTATGGGGAGCTGGGCCTTTTTCTTACCAGGTGATACAAATGAACTACAAATGTGCTGAACTCCTGTTTGATCACTAGCTGAGAGGGAGGGTGTTCTTCCCATTTGATGTATCGGGTGCTGCACCTCTCTCCCCATTTGCTAGTTTAAATATTCTGCAAAGACATCAAACTTCTGCCCCAATGCACTGACTCCCTCCTTAGTCAGATGCAGTCTATCAAATTAAAGAACTTTCGCTCCCAAAACTGTTGCCAGTTACCTACAAATTTCTGTCCTTTTTCTGGCACCAGCCCTTGAGCCACATGTTTAGCTTCCCTATTTCCACTTCTCTGACCTTCTGTCCATCTGCCCCCATTTCCCAGACTGGCAGGATCACAGAGAAGAAATGTCAGATGAAAAGGATGACAGTTTGTCTCCCAGCCAGGTCAGGTGCTCCTTGGTCTCCAAAACTGACCTGCTGGAGAGATCGTTAGTTTCTATGTACCAGGACATTGATGTTTCTCCTGCTTCCTGCACAGTTTTAGCAATACAGTCAGTGTCTCTCCATGCTGATGTATCTGGGAGACATCTGACCATTACCCAAGCTGGAGGTAGGTATCACCTTCATGAATCATGGAGTCTCCTATGATCAGAAGTGTTTTAGATTTCCTTTTGCTTTTTGTTTTGGTCTCTTTTTTGGGTGAGTTTTGTTGTGCTAGCTCCTATGCTGCAGTGTCCTCTGCCCCTTTGTTTGAATTTGGAGATAGAGACAGATACCTGCTTGCAGTTTTATGTGGTTTGTGGAGGTGATACGTTGGAGAGCATTGGTGATAAGGTACCAATTTACCCTCCTGACCACTTGCTAACCTTCTAGACTAACTACCCTCTGAGGTCAAGGTGCTTTAGTTGGATGTTAGGGAAATGGCAGTAGGTTCTTATAATATATTTCCTCCTGAATATGTGATTTGGTAGCGATCTCTGTCCATGCTGCCTGCAGAGAGTCCTTAGAACTCCAATGGCCCAGCATGTAGGACAGTATCCTAAATCCTGTATAACTGACCTTTTAAAAAGTGTCCTGCAGTACTTGCAATTAATAATATCCATTCCAGTTGAGTTGCAGGGTTTATAACCAAGCCCTAGTAATTAGAAGGAGGAAAATGAAAGCAAAAGTTTGATTTTTGTTTTTTGTTTGTTTTGTATAACTTGTTATAACAAGTTAAATTACTTGTGTCCCTGTAAGTGAGGTCACTGCGTGAATCCTCCTCTGATCCTCCCTTCCTGCTTTGCTACAGGGAACACCATGACTGTGCTACTCTGTAAAAGGAGTGTAGTATGGGTGGTTGGTGATGGGGGTAGATCGTTGGGCCCTTCCCTGCTGAAAAGAAGAACCACAGATGACATAAACAAGGAACTAAGAGCAGAAACAATAAACCAACAACAAATTCAGTAGCCCTGAAAGCTTAGCCTAATGATAGATAAAACTGTACAACCTGTAAAGCACCACCTGTAATAATTTCACAGAAGACATACCCTGCAAAAACACTTTGCCACAGAGAAAAATAAAGCATTAACAGAATATATACCTGCAAAAACAATTTGAACCAGAGAAGATTACAGCAGTAATCTGTAAGCACAAAAGCAGAAATAAATCTGTAGGCACATCCTGTAATAATGTAGCAGAAAGCATACTCTGCAACAGCAATTTGAATCAGAGAACAATAAAGCTGTAAAATGTTAGCAAGAAAACAGTAACAAACCATGTGAGCACAAAGAAAATAGTAACACACAGTAAATCTGCTTAGCCAAAAGAAGCCTTAATGTTTTTCTTGCTCTGATAGTGTTCCTTGCTCTGTCCTTACAAGCAAACCTAGAAGAAAAGAGCTCAGGTGAAGCTAGGTGCCTTTGCCAGCAAACCTAGTCTTCCAGTTTAAGCAGAGCCATACCAGAACTCATCCACCACTAGTGTAGGTAGGTCCCTTGTTGCAGACTGTCATTGTCCCTTGATGACAGCTTGCCAGTGTCCCTGAACACATTTGTCTACCTGAAATGAAAAAAAAGCAGGGACTTTTTATGTTCAGAAATGTGAATAATGCACATGCCCTGGACATTGAAAAATAGTAAAAGTAAGTTCTTTGTTTGTGTTCAATCCAGGACTGCATGTACTGTGCATGTTCCTAGACATAAAAAGTTAAACTTTTTCAATATTATTTGGATCTTGTCCAATCATCCTTTTAAGCTCAAATTTTCAGGGTGGGTAAGTCACCTCCCACTTTGTGACCACATAAATGGGACCTTTGAAATCTGACGAGAATGGGTTTTGGGGTTTAAGGCAAAACATATTTTATCCTGAATTTGCAAGATGCCATTTCTTTATACTAAGATTCATACTAAGACAAGTCAGGAGTGAGAGAGCCATTAGGCCCATAAATTGTTTCCTGTGTACTAATAATAACTTAAGGAAAACCTGAAAGAATTTGCTTGTCCAACTGGGTTGTGAATGTAGTTTTAGTACTGCTTATAATTACTTCAATTGGTAATGTATTCCTGGGCTTAACAATACGTACTGAGAAGAAAAAAGTATCGTGGCATAAGATTAAATCTCTTAAATTGAAGTTGCAATGGGTGACCTCTAAGATTGTAGTGTCCTCTTTGAATAGAAATCCTAAATTAACTAGTAACTGTGGATCATTGATGATATCATACATTAAAGAAGATCCCTCTTAGTAGTCTAGTAGATAGGGACATCAAATTTAGAGAACTGAGTCTAGATTCGTATGGGACATCATTCAGTCATTTTACTAATTTGGTGAATCCCTTTGCACTCTTTCCAATTTCATAATGTCCTGCTTCTTAAGGGACACCAAAACTGTGATGAAAAATCCAAATGTGATCGGACATAAGCTCTATAAAGCAGCATTAATATTTTGCTGTCCCTTGATTTAATTTTTTCTCTTTATGGCCCAAATAATCCTATTTGCCTATGTATGACCTCATTAATCTGAGCATTAGGAGAAAATTATTAGATGCAAGGACCCCAGATCCTTTTCTATGTTTGTATTGATCAACACCTTGTTATCTAAGGTATAAGCATGTAAAGGGTTACTTTTCCCAAAATGTATGATGTTACATTTAGTATGATTTAATTTCATTCCCTAAGTTAAAATCCATACCGATATTTTATCTAGATCATTCTGAATCAATGCTATTTGATCAAAATGTACACATGATCCACTGATCTTAATATCATCGGTGTATTTAATAGTGTTTGAATGCAGTTTTTGGTTATGTTGGCTATGAAGATCTGAAAAAGGCAGGAGCCTAGAACTGAACCTAGGGGCACACCACTTACAACAGATCCTATTCAGGAAAGCAGTCCATTAATAAGTACTTGCTGTGTACTTTCACTTAACTAGTTTGCTATCCATTTTACCAAATTAGGATTAATATTGAACTGGTATAGTTTTTGTAGCAATGCCCAATGTGGAGAAGGTCAAAAGCCTTACTGAAATCTATGTAAATTACATCATAGGAAGTCTTTTATCCAATTGTAAACTAACATCTTCATAAAAGCATAACAAGTTGGTCAGACGACGTCTGCCCTTTTAAAACCATGTTGTTCTGAGTTAGTATTTTCTAAGGTAGAAGTAATAAGGTTCTTAATTAGACTTTCCAGTATTTACATATAGGTGAAGTAAGGCTTATAGGTCTATAATGTTCCCAAAGATTTCTAGGTCCCTTTTATGGATAGAATTACATATGCTGTTTTCCATAGATCAGGACATAATTATGGTTTATGCAGTATTCATATGGTAGTTTAAGAGGCAGGACAAACTATCTGCCAATAAATACAAAAAAGACCTGGCACATCATCAGGAGATGCACTAATTTTTCCTTTTAGTCCAACTAATTTAGCATGAACATCTGTTTCTGAAATAAAAATATAACTAACTGTTGAATTATTCACTGGAGTATCTCTTTTTTGAAATATTTTACAAAAATTTACTTGAATAAGTTGGCCATCATAGTGGGTCATGAATTAGAGCATCATTAACCTGAAGTGGGCCCATCTGACAAATATTTTTTAGGGAATTTATGTAGGCAAAAAATATTTGCTGTTGTCAGTACATGCATTTGAGACTAACCTGAGCTCCCAGTTCTTTTTGATCTTCTAATATTGTTTTACATTTTTTAAATATGTAAATAGGAACTCCAGTTTGCAGATGTTTCAGATTTTAAAAGCCTGTTCTTTTCCTTTATGAGTTTAGCCAGGTCTTTACTCATCCACTTGGGTTTAGGTTGTTTGAATGTATATTTTGGCCTAGTTGGTACATGACTATTTCTCAAATTATCAGTTTTAAGTAAAGTATCAAAAACTCCACAACATCCAAAGTGTTGAAAACAGAAGACTGATCTACACTGCCCAGACCATGTTTAATGCTTTGTATATCTGCTGTCTCATAAAATAAATCTTAGCACTGCTAGGCACCAAGGATACTGCCTGAAATAAGACAAAACTGATAGAACAGCGATCACTATTTCCTATGGGTGATAATACGGAATGATTTTTTCCATTATTGAATTACTATAAAGGACGAGATCAAGGATGTTTTTCCCTGAGTAGGTTGAGTCACCCCTTGAGTTACAGTAGATTACATTGCTGACACATATCGACCAACTTTTCACCAGGACTAGAAACTGTCACCAACTTTGTCCAATCAATATCACCCAAATTAAAATTACCAGTGAGAATAATGTCTCCTAGAGCACAGGCTGTTTCAATCTCCTTAATAATTGTATCTAAATGTTCATTTGGGGCAATCGGGTTGAGGCGATAGCAAACACCTAGGATAATATACTAAGTAGTGTTTACCATTAATTTAATCCATAATGATTCATATGTACTGATGGGGCTCTTGACCTTGTTAGAAATAACTGCCTGAATAGTATTCCTTAGGAAGATGGTAACTACACCTCCCTTTTTATTCTGCCTATTGAAATTATACAATATATACCCAGGCAGAGAAAAGTCCCAACTTGATTTATTATCCCCATGTTTCCGTAATGAATACAATATCCACTTCATCAGTTATTAAGGTGACCTTTAGCTCATCTAATTTACTTGAAAGGCTCCTGGCATTAAAATGTAGACATTTTACATTTTTGAATTAGTGTTTTTCTCAAACGTCTCTTAGGAGGAGATACTGTTTTCTCTCCCAAATTAATTAGTTTAATACATGTTGGCTTAATAGTAAGTTCCCTTGTGACTCAGGTGTAATCCATCACTACAAAACATGCCTGATCTACCATTATATTCTTCCCAGTGGGTAAGGCATGCCTGATTTTGTTGGAGACATCTCACACAGAGCCAATTATTAAACATGAATATGGTGTTATTAAACTCAGCAGAGGCTCTAGGAACGGGCAGGACTTCTGAGAATGCTATCTCAGCACCAGTATCCACCAGAATATTAGAAAGAGCAACTAGATCATTTTAAATATCCATCAGACCTGCATGCAGAAAATCATTTATGCCTATGAAGAACCACTAATGGATTAGTACCCTCATCGGCTAAAATGTTATGAGCCATACTTGAGATATTTGTGATCCTTGCACTCCTGAAAGTCAAACATGTGCAATCTGCCTTATCTGGTTCACATATACCCTGTCCAGGTGTTTCACCATGGAGTAACCTATTACAAAAATCTGCCTATTTAACTCATTGGGGACTGGGTGCCTCCATTGGGGTAGGACCAGGAACAAGATCAACTGCAAAATTAGATGGAGAAACTACAAGTGGAAACAAAGGTATGTCTGAAGGGTGGATAACTGGTCACAGGACTTTTGCAATTTGTGTTAAAATACCACATTGAGGGCTTATGGCTGGTATACTTGGTTTGGTCTCTTCTGAGGCAGTTGTAACCACACTCTGGTCCCCAAGTCCATTTAAAGCAGAACAACTATTACTTGTGATCAGTGAAAATTTACAGTGTAATGTCATTTTGTCTTGCATTTATGCTATTTTTTGTAACCAGCATGTCCTTCAATAAGCACATTTTACTACCACTTTTACTATTCAGCCTCCACACCCATGCTGCAGTCTGCCACTGTAAGGAAATGAGTAGAAGCAGAGCCATACCAGAAATGAGATGGTGCAACTCTGCTAGATTTTCCTTAGTAAATAAGTTACGTAACACACAGTGGCAGTTCTTAGGGTATGAAGGACACAACCAGGTTTCTCTTTACTAACCTGAAAATAGTTTACTCATGGTAGAAAGTGACAACCTGGTGCACCAGATCAGTGTTTTGTGTTTTTCCAGCATGAAGTAAAGCTTACATCTGTACCATCGAGCTTTTGCTTGACACATTTTATTGAAAACAGCATCAGTCAAATTCATACATGATCAGGGCATTTCTGCTCACAACAAATGAGACATAGAGGATTACAGGTTACATTTCATGCTGTCAGTCATGTACAGGCAATCTCAGAGCTTCATGGCCAAACACTTTTATGTTTAAGGTGTATCCTTACAGTGTTACAGGAGTGGATAGGCACCTAAACATAAATATCTCTTGTACTTCTCTTTCATGGGGGCTTTTTCCTTACCCCTGTCTGCTAAGGTGGTGGCTTCTACTCCAACTGATCTTCCTTAGTCTTTAACAAGGGGTCTAAAATTTCTGTCAGATAGTGTGGGTACCAACTACTTGCAGTCACTGAGGAATGTCTCCTTTGGGAGAAGGATTCAGTTGCTTCCACCACTCCACTGGCCTTGTGGATATTGGTCTACTAACGGCTGAAATCCAGGCCCTGGAAGGCCATTAGGATTAGTCATTTGGAGGGCGTCTCTTATCCCAGTAAACAGCTCCCTCAACCCCCAATATCCAACAGAGTTTAACTAAACCCTGTCTGTTTTAAGCTGTTGCAGAATTCCATGTACACCTAGCATTGTCCCCCATATCAAGTTTAAGCATTATCCCCATTGAGACTGGACTGAACTCTGGGCATGAATGCACTTGACCACAAACACCGTCTGCAATAATGTCACACACTCAGTCTAAGGTGGGTTATCATAAATTGTAAAGGAAAAATACAGTGGTATCAAATAATGCTAATAGCAGGCTATGCTAAGAGACATACTGCCCCAGCTTAACTTTTCCAGTGCTGCTGGCTGAGGGCCAGATCCAGTGATGGTCTGGAATATACATGATTCACATATTGCTGGTCCATGCAGCTTTTTCCAATGCCATCTAGCTTGTGGGTGACATCCACATCATCTTACCTGCCCTGTCAACCACCATAACTTACTTTATATTTACTTCTAGTTGCCTTATCCTGGGGAGGGTGGCAGGTTTATTTCATTGTAGTTGTATCCAGAATCCTTGGAAATGTGTGTGTGTGTGTGTGTGTGTGTGTGTGTATGTTTGTGTGTGTGTGAGAGAGCATCTGTTTAAAGCTAGTTATTCCCCCACACATTATGGGGATGTTGGGTGGGGTAGGGTGTATTGTTTGTGTGAAGAGGAGGAGGAGAAAATTACATTTTCATCTCTTTTCAAATTCCTTAGACACTTCTGGTACATCAATTTGCTACATTCTCAGTGTACATTGAAATCAGTACATATCAGACTACATGGACTTAATTCCTTGGTGGTCCACAGCTAGAGTTTTTGTTTGACACTAATACTGCCAATTTATATTTAAATTATCACTCATAAAGTCCTGTCACCACACTAGAGGTTTTTGAAATTTGTGGGACATGATATCTAGTTGGAGAGTACAGCAGGGTGACAGGTCCAGCTAAGTTTTACACATCATAGAATGTGCACTGATGTTTTAAGACAACGTTATTGGTAATTTCTTGTCTATAATGCATGCATTGAAACTTCTTAGAGTACTAAGACAATCTCAGTATGTCTTTAATCAGAGTGAGGGTTACAATTCAGTAATCATATCCTTATACATGCTGTGACACTCAACTTGATTTAGTAGTCATTTGCTCCAGCAGTGTTATCTTATGTCAATTAAATTTATATGCAGTAGGATTCTTTGTATGTGTGTTCCACTAAGCACCTTTGACCCTGGGACAAGCCTGGCTGAAGGTAGTATGGTGCTGTTAAATTACTCTGACATCATTTTCTGTATTTTTTAAATAAGTATTTTAAACCATTTTTTCCTACATTATCTAGCTGTTAAAAGTATTGTTTTTCTAAACAACTGCCATTAGGCTTCTGACGAAGGACTGGTTGGTCCAAGCTTGAGCACTTTGTTCTTGTTGTTACATCTATGTTGGTCCAATAAAAGTATCAAATCATTTGCTTCTGGATCTGTTCTTGCAAGGACCAATACAGCAACTACTAAATCTAGATTTTAATATTCCAGGAATTTGTTACTGCTTGATAAGCACCAGTGACTACTGATATGACACTGAGTACCTTTGTCACTGAGTATAACTATGTGGCAGGTGCGATAAGCAATATAATCCACAAGTACCAGCCTATCCTCCTCTGTGATAATGAAGTATACACTCACTACAGTAGGTTTGAAACCCTGTGTCACATTCAGTAGGGCTAACAATATTAAGGATAGACTGGTGCACAGTAGATGAAAGAAATGATGGTTACCATCAATACTGACACTAACTGGTTACCCAAATGACCTAAAGGGTTCCACAAATGTACACATTGCTACTTATGCAAATACTCTCTACACTGTAATCCATTTACACACCCAACATGCAGGACATCAGTGATGATGTAGGGAACTCATTACTTGTGAAGTATATGTGGGCAAGGCAGTTCATCCACTTAATCAATGAATGCAGGGGCATGTATGTTCTACTGTAAATAATAGACAGGACTCCCTGGTTGGGGTACACTTAACTCTGCAACACAATTATAAACCAAATTACCTCAGATTTAATGGGTTTGAGTGGGTTCCTCTACCTAAAATGGGTGGTGACAGAGCCAATCTTTTACTACAAAAAAGAGCAGATGGATTTTCAAAATGAACAGCATTAATCCGACAAGTCTAAATGATCAGTGGGATCTGAAACTCTTTTTTTTTTTAATTGTTTCAAGCTAATTCCCTGCTACATGAACTGTTAAGTTAACTGATAAATTGCTATGCCTGTATAACAAAAGAGATATGTTCTTTCCTTATCTCTTTGTTTTTCAGGTGTGATTCCTTTTAATACCTTAGCAAGGCGTCCAACTTCTAGGATTCTAAACTGCCATTACCTTTTCCTCTGGACTCCTTTCCTGCCTGGTATGTGGCACACTCACAAGAGGGTCCTTGGTTGTTAGATGCCATGAATTCAGTCAGATTACATGACATTCGTTTATTTTTCCTTGCTACACTTTTTCTTTTTGTGTCCCGTGTCCTTTAACTATTTATTTTCCTTTTAGCACTTTTTCAACTGCTGTCCTAGGATACTTATCCTGATAAGCTTGTATTTACAAATAGTTTTACTATAAGTAATGCTACAGATTAGAACTTACTGAATTATTTTGATATTATACCTTTCTCACTTATCTTTTTCACTCCATTTATTTATTTGAGGGTGCTTTTATAGGTGTTTTAAAGTTTTTCATGCATTTTTATAAATGATAATTATGAATATTCAGAATTTTGGAGTTTAAAAGTGACTGCTCTCCTATCAGCCCCATCCCTGATGAAGACTCACAAGTGTCAAAGTGCTGGTGTCTGAGCTTGGATAGCAGACTCAAGCAGTGAGCCATGTTATCTAGCTTTATTTTCTTTCAAATTGTGCAATATACTACTTCTGCTTATGTTTTTATGGATATTGTTGTTCTTGAGTGCAACTAACTCTGCTTGCCTTTTTGGTGTGTAGAAATGGCATTTATTTTATTTTTTATTTATTGAGTTCTAGGATTACAAATACCTTTGAGCCAGGGCTCTTTTACAAAGGTTCCACATTAAAAGGTACAAAATAGACAAAACATTATTGGCAGTACAATGAGATGTTGGAACAAACATATATTAAATACTGAAGGACATATATTGACGTAAACATTCAAGGAAGAGAGGAGAAATGAGGTGAAAAGAAGAGAGACAGGTGAGGGAGAAAAGGTATGGGGAGAGGTGGAAAGCAAGTGAGATGGGAGAGCAGAGAGGAGCACAGGGGGCCGGGTGAGAGGGGTGAAGGCAGCCTGGCAGGCTTTGTCAGAGAAGGCATGGATCATGGAAAAGGATTTAAATTATAACAGGCTTTGCTTTATAATAAAAATGTTGCCAGGGCATTGGTGGCAAGACAGTGACAGTGAGTGGATGGTGGGGGACATTGTAGAAGTATTTGGGAGGTGGGAGGGGAGTAGGACATAATACACAATAGTGTAATATACAATATAACATACAATAGTGGGTGGGGGTAGATGGTTTAGCCCGCTCAGCATTTTTAAAATAAAAACCTAACCAATGAAGTTGGTGCAGTGGTTGGGAACTTCATATGTAGTTTTGTTCTTTCTGATCTCTACTATGCAGACATTCACAGAACTACTTTGCATATTTCAAAAGTACAGCTTCAATATCATGACCCCAAATAAGGTTCAGTTTAATTTTAGAAACAATTTTAAATTGACAACAATAGCTTACAGACTAGAAGGAGAGTCATTTAGAACAAACCATGTAATGTGTATGAACACAGCATAATGTATGTATTTCCTTTTGGAGACGTGTATTATAGTATGAGCCTTTAAAATACATGAACTAGAGTGGTAAGTACTGCAAAAAGTACAAATGAAAACTATTTCTTGAAGAAGAACAGGTTTTGTAAATGATAACTCTGAAATAGGAATTAAGCAACAAGGTTTAATGATGGGTTCACTTACCTTGAGTTCATCACTTTCTGGAGTAAAGAACAACAGGAGGTAAAGACAACACATGTTGTTCCAGAATTATAATTAACTGTGGTCCCTAACTACTGGACTGCATAATTTCTACTGCTGAAAAAAAAGGTTTTAAAAAGTATTTTTCATATTCATGAAAAAGAATAACAGCATACATACCACTAGGTGCTGACCTACTCCACGGTTATTAACAGTCATTGTATCCCTCAAAAATGAGTTGGCCAATCAGACTGTAGAACTGCAGACAACTGTTTTATAATAGTTATCAAGATGAACTCCAAATGAACAGCTACACCAAATACAGTGTTTTTTCTAATATTAACGAGCCTTTATGGCTGTGGTCATCATCATGGACAAGCATGACATGAGATCACAGTGAACTACACTTTATCACAATCAGTTCCATAAAACTAGAGTTTTGATGATCAACCATTCAACAGTCTTATTTGAGTATTATTACAGTAGTAATGATTAAACTGATGGATTCTGAAGACTGAACATTACCTTCTGAATCTAGTTGATATGATCTGTTAATGATACATTATGATTAGATCATTATTTTTTAACTGGGTAACTGCTTCTACTGTAGGTGCAAAATCCCCAGTGTAAGTAAACATCACCAGCAGAGGCATGTCTGCCTCTGATGTTCCATGTGGAGGGCATACTCCCCACTGACATCCCTTGACTACCTATTTAGGTCCTTTCAAAGAAACTGAGACTCAAGCTAGTTGACAGCTCCAGCTGTGACTGCTTCCTATAATCTAGCTTCTTGATGACTTAACCACCTATTTCCATCTGTTTGTACTTACTTTACCTTCAGCAGACCTTGCCTACATGCAGCCTTTGCCTACCACCATCTCTCTTAGCTCCCTCCAGATCACCCACCCCCTTTCTTGCTACCTAGCCTCTCTCCCAATATCCTTAATCTATGTTCCCTCATGCCCTACTCACCATAACCTCTCTCCCTACCTCTTTCTCTTGCCCAACTGATGATGCCTCCTGGGCTGATGTTTTCCACCCCATTTCTGACTTCTTGCTCCAGTTTACAGTCAATTCCTAAGTGCTGTAAACAATTGTGTACCTCTGCACTAGTTGATGACCCACTGCCTACTCCTTTCTACACTTGCTCCTACTCATACAATGATTTTGCTCTGTGCAGCCTAGTATTCTCTTAAGCTGCTTACTTAATGTTTGTGATGTACTTATACAACTTTATTTTCCCTGTTATCACTTTGTATAACCCCTGATGTGGAACCTATGAAATGAGCTTGTTCTCAAAGGTGTTAATCCAAGATCATAAATAAGTAAATAAATATAATACACCAAGAACTCACCTTAAAATACCTCTTCACACTGTCAGATGTTTACCCACAGGGTAGTCTTTGCATGGAGTCCTCTCAAAGTCATCACACACACTACTACCTGCACAACCAGCCATCACCCTCTATGACCATAGCTGGCAATTGTTCTGCCCACCCAGCAAAGGGTCCTCCCTACAGTGGTTAGCTGTGAGGGTACATGTACTGTGTAAGAACGACCACTATGAACTACAACAGAGTCTAGATAATGATAATGAGGGCCACAGATAAGTAGCTGGGAATCCAAGGAGAACAGTCTAGATAAAGGTAAAGAGGAGCCACAGGGAAATGGTTTGGGAATCCAGAGGAAAGAGGAATGAAAATAAAGTGCAGATAAAAGAAAAGGTGCTGTGATATAAACAACATCAACCAGTACTGACAGACTAGCATGGTTCTCTGATATTTTGTTTGATATATTACCACCATTCTCTTCACTAGTCCTGGCAATACAAGCACCCCATGCAAACATTTATTCTGGGGACTCTGTCACAAGAATGAAGAGCTTACAAAAGGATTACATCAATGATGTTGCCTCCTTATTTCTCCCTGCTTGGTTTGATAACTTTTCCTGTTAGTTCTTGAACACCCAATGATTTAGACTGTAACCTGTTGTGACAGACACACAGAATTTGTTACTTCAGTTTCTTGAAACTGGACAGAATCACAGAAACAGAAAAACCCAGGGACTAGTGAGGCCAACTGTGTGCTTGCACAGTGCACATTAAGGCTGACTCAGAATGTTCTTCATTGGCATGTCTCATCAGATACAATGTTTATGTTATTTTCTAATTGTTTAAATATTTGCACCCTTGCAAAATGTCACAACAGAGTCTGCAACACTTTTGAATTTGTCATTGATTTGTCATATGTAAAGCAATCTGGCACTGGCAAATGTGTATGGAATGCAGCTGCCATTTTGTTGTTATATGGGCTATGGGGGGATTGTTTAACCAGGGAAAGACACACTAAGGTGAAGCTTGTTTCCAGGTGTGAACTGGGAGCACAAGGAAACTAAGCAACTTACTCAGGGTCACACAGTAAGCAAGTGGTGGCTGTGGGATTCAAACCCAGGTCTCCAGGTTTGCAGCTCAGTGCCCTAACCCACAGCCTATACTGCCTCACCCTGTAACAGTCATAAATGGGAGAATTGCTGCCTGTTGAGGTACTGTTATAAATTTCCTCGGACTGGTAGCAGCCAAGCAAGATCTGTGTTGCATTTTGCTGCTCCACTTGGGTTACAGTACATTGTGCACCAATGTAAAGTCTGCCCTGACTTTGGAATGCAAATTTGTTATTTTAGAAAGCTGTAAAGAGATTTTAACGCATGTAATGCACCTACAGTAAGATGAAGTTTAGGTGATATGGAATACCAAGACTCTGGATAAATCTGTTATGCTGCAACAATTCCCTTTTTCTCAAGATGTGTGACAGTTCATTCCTGAGTGGTCAGACAAAGTAAAATTTGCAGTAGCCCTTCATAATCAACGGACTATAAGTCTAACTTAACTTGCTGGCAACCTTGGTAACAAAGAGCTCAACATAAGCTGTAAGGTGTAATGAAAGTTATCCTCCATCCTCAGTAAGACAATCCATCCTGTAATTTGTTGCTGGTGGCAGACATGAGTCAATATACAGTATGGTAGGTGAAGATGAATTCTGAATGTGAAAACATTCATCATAGGCAGGTGACATGAAAAAGCCTACAGAGAATGAGTCTGCTATGAAAACACTTCCAAACACACTCAATAGCCAGTCTAACACATCCAGAAGAAATGTTTTAACGTACAGTAAACCAGTTTAGCTACTATGGAAGTAAAGCCTTTGTCTTGGTTTCCTTACTAAATCAAAAATACATTTGAATAATGTTGTCTATTGAGTCATTCATATGCTTTCCCATGGGGTAGCCAGTCAGTTTAAATATTCATTGAAATCAGATCATACTCTTTTTACAAACAGTATAGTCACAATTCAGTGTTCTTTTGGTTTTGAGCTTATCAAGCTGACAACTTTTGTCAGCATAGGTTTTATCTTTAATTAGAAAGCATGAAAGAAATGGTATACAAAAGAAGTCAACATTTAGTGGTTTTGTTCAGAATATTACTGTCCACTCTCATCTTAAAACACTTAGCTGTTTAAATTAGATACATAGGTATGAAACTACATAATGTATGCTGTAAATCATTTTATAGCCACAAAAATATCTAGGTTGGTTTAAAAGGACGATCATCACAGTTTAAAAAGACTTAATTCTTTCATGATGCAATCTAATCCACTGTATGTATAAAGTGCCTTATTCAGAAGGTTTTATCTGTTGTTTATAAGGAAGTATCAAATACTGTACCACCTAGTTATATACAGTAATGCAGAAATGCAAATAAAACTATATTAAATGTTGCACCATTGTAGATAGATTTGAGTAGGCACTAGTGTTTAACCTCTATTTCTGCTTGTGTATAGCTTGGCAATCCCTTGACCTAGCATCCTTAATATTGTTGCAGCATCAGTTGTGGCAGGATCTAAAAATCTTGCAAATTAAGTAAAGATCTGTAAAGTAGTTTTTATGTTACAGAGTATTGAAAACATTTAAAATAGCCAAAGTAAGACTCTTTTTGACAAAGCAAAAACAAATAATAATAAATAAGGTGTGTTAGATCCTATCACATACAGTAACAGCATAATAATTTAAAGGAGAACTGCACTGAATCTATAAGTAAGTTTTCACAGTATACCCTATATTTATGGCTACATAGCAGAACTATATAGACATCTTGTTAATACAGAGACAGAGAGAGAGAGAGAGAGAGAGAGAGAGAGAGAGAGAGAGAGAGAGAGGAAGGGCTCTGGAAGTACATGACCAGATACCTAGACTGTGTTCTCACAGTGGAATTGAAGCACATGCAGTACTCCTTATTCACCACAGTGCTGTTCCTTTATGTCTCTTCCCTCCTCTCCACCCTGGCACTATTTTCTTGTAATGGCTGCTGATAGTGCTGGCCCTAATCATTTCCTATATATTTGTTGTGGGTTTTTCTTTCTTTATCTTCACCTCTTTTGCCATATATCAGATGGGATCAGATTCAAAGAAGACTATGTGCACTGAAAAGGATAAACAAAGTTCCACACCACACCAAGACTATTCCTCTGACTGTATTCTTCCTGCTGTCTAACTCAAGCTGTTTCTTTTAGGAGCTTCAAGTTACAGTCTCTCTCTCTCTCCCTCTTCCAACAGTTGTGTGTGTGTGGGGGACATAAGCAGCATATTCTGCTGAGAATGCCTGTCAGTGTCAAAATGTTGATCTTTTGCTGGGGTGAGGGTTCTTTATGTTAACTGTTTCAGTATCAATCTAATTCTTAGTGTCATTCTATTCAATTTATTTATTTATTTAGTTGCAAGTTTGAAACAACCTTTGAGCATGAGCTCTTTTACAAGGGTTGCATGTCATGAAACACAATACAATGGTACATACATAGAGTAACACAAAATACAGCAGACATTAATTGAAGCAAACAGTTTCGATTGGCAGCAAACAAAAATTGAAAACAGATTGAGTGTAGTTAAATTGTTCCTTATAAACAATCATGACAAGGGGATCAAGATGGCAATTAAGGAGCAGCCTCGTACCAGAGGCCTTGTCTTTAGAAAAGGAGGGTGAGGGTGAGAAACAAGAGAAAACAGTGTCTGATGGAGAGGCAGGGCAACAGCACAAGTGGGTATAAGACACTAGAAGAAAAGGATAAGAAGGAGTGCCTTGATGGGGTGGCTTGGTGCAGGGAAGGTCGAGGTTTAGGAGGAGTCCTAGAAAGGAAACAGAAGGGGGTCAAAGGAGCAATAGAGGAGAACCTAACTGGGATGGCTTGCTACAGGAGGTCAAAGGTTTGTGGAGGAGTCCGAGTATGGAAGCAGAGCAGTTCAGCAGAAAGGAGTAAGGAGCAACAGAGGGAAGATGTCAGGTATCCATCAGACAGTCACAGGCTCTACTACTGATGAGGTGCTGTTTGAGTTCAGACTTAAAGGCCCTGAGACTTGCAGTATTGTGCAATACTGCTGGCACTTCATAAGCCAAAGGGGCCCTGTAGGAGAATGACAGTTGTCCAAGTGCTGTTCTTCAAAATGGAGCAGAGAGCAGGCTCTGTGCTCTCCCTCTGGTATCATACTCAGTACTGGCTGCTGAAAAAATCAGTGATGCATGGGGAGTCTTGCTGAGCACAGCCTTTTTCAGAGGAGACAGGTTTGGAACTTTATTCTGTTCCCAAGGGATAGCCAGTTTTGTTTGTTCATAAAGCATGCATGTGTGTAAAATGGTCAGCAGCAAGGATAAGACTACACACCTTGTTAAGGGCAATAACTACCCACTTAAGTACTGTGTCAGTAGCTGCACTGTAGGCCAAGAGCCCATAATCAATAATAGACAGTATTGAACTAGAGATGGAGTGCAGTCGGTGTAAGGTTTTCCTGTGTCAATAAAGCACTCAAGTTTGTTATTGATGGCCTTCACCACCATGTCGAAATGTTGCATGAAAGAAAGAGTGTCATCGATGGTGTGAAGAACCCCAGGTACTTGAAAGAATGAACCTGCTCCAGGAGTCTTCACACTGTTGTAGATAGATAGGTGGGATATCTCCTCTTGAGTTGAGGCTGAAGCATTTTTTTTTATAGTTAAGTAAGAGCTTATGTGTATGAACCAATCCTCAAGCTGACAGAATGTAGACTGTTACTCGTGTTGCGGTGGGTCGATATGAGAGTTGCTGTGAGAATGACAGCATCATCAGTGTACAAGATTATTTTGCTATTACAGGCCTCAGGTATAGCATTCAGGAAAGGCTAAATAACAGTGGTCCAAGAATTGATCCTTGAGCAACACCCGGACACTTCTCTAGACCCCAAGACAACTTAGCTGATTTTATTTCTCTGTGTCCTGTGTGACAGGTAATTTTGAAACCAACATAATGCATTGGTGGCCACCCCAGGGTCTGTAGTTGAGTCAAGAGGAGGGGTGGTTGACCATGTTGAAGGCCTTTGTTAGGTTAATGAAGACAGACTGCACCAATTTACCATCATCCAAGGCCTTGTGCACAAAGTCGGTGTACTCCACTGGGTATATTCATGGAAACAGAGTGCCAACTTAGAGATTAACTTCTCCAGCCTATAACTGGCACAACAAGTGGCTAGTAGCAAAATGTGTATATTGGGTTGTTGCTGATACTGATCAGAGATAAAAAGATAAAATGAAAATACTAGCACAACAGCTTTTTTTATTTACATGTATATGCAAAAGGTGTCAAGTATTTCTAGTCTAAAATGTGACATTAAAATCTATATTTGTACTGTACTTATTCCTGTGCATAATCATTATTTATAAATAAATCAGTGCTGAAATCCAATGTGTCTTGTGTTTTTTATTTTTGTTTACAGCCTGATGACATTCACAGGGATATTAATGTTTTGCAGCCAAATTCCCGTTGTGAATGTACTGACAGTGTACACAAGGCCAGGCATGGTTCTGATTTAGTTTGCAGCCATTTGCTCTAACATTATGTTTTTCAATTCTCTCCCTCCTTCCCCACCCCATACTGTATAAACACCCTCCCTGTTGTTTTAATATCCCAACCCCAACTCCTCCCGAATGACTTTTGACACTCCAACCATGGTGTCCAGCTCTTGAAGATGCACATAAGCCATGGTCAGAAGTTTGGAACCAGCCTTAGTAGCCTATGGAAGCCTCGCAGTGATATGGTGGGAGTACTGAGAACACTGCTTAAAGGTTCTGCTCCAGAGTTCTTAGCCCTTCTTGCCACTGGACTATCCTGCCGAAGAGCATGGTGTCCACTGCCAGCATCCACCATACAAACTCCACAGTCTTGCCTTTAGCATACAAATGCCACATTTTTCTGGGAGCTTCTCAATCATACTGCTGGACTGGAGGACCAGGAGTGCAGAGATTATTTGTTTTTAATCAGAACAGCAGTCAAGGTATGTTTTTTTGGGGGGCAGTTCAGTGAAATAAATAAATAAATAAATGAACTAAATCATGGCAGTGGACACCAAGCACTGTGGTGTCTGAGTACATACACCACAATGAGTGCTTGGTGTCTCTGTACTTATTCCACAGTCGTCTTGGCTGAGTACATTGCTGTTGAATTGAAAGCTTTTGAGCAGCATCACCTGCCTTGTGCTGTCCCTCATTTGGAGACTCTATTGCTCACAAGGTTTGCACAAATGGACCTACTTGTGTATGGAGCTAAAATAACATTTTCTTAAGCAGAGCCCTCAGTGCAAAAATTATTTCTTGTATGCTTTTCTAGTAAATTCCTGGTATTGACCACCTGAACAGAAAATAAATTGCAATGAGGTCTTTGTGATGGTGGTGGTGGTGTTGCTGGTGGTTGAAGGGTTTGGCTGCACTGGTAGCTGCAAGTAATGTTGATTATGGATGTTACCAGTATGATGCCTGACCGTTCATGGCCAAGCATACCTGGACACATTATATAATTTAAAAGTGCAGTCTTTGTCCAGGTGTGCTTGCTCAGAGATGCTCAGCCATCTTGTGCAGCATGCAGCCTTGGCTTGTGGAGAGGGGTGGATTGTATTATTTGCTTCTGTTTTGTTGTTGAAATGGTCATTTGGTGTACTTTTTAAATTTCTTTCCTCTGGTCACCACAGACTGGAGCTTCTTCCGTCAACCTTCCTGATCCCGTCCAGCCTGAGATCCTCCCATCTGTGCCTGGATTCCTGACTCATCTCGACATACCTGATGGAGCCAGTCCCCCACAAATAACCCCCAGGGTGGGGCTGCCTTCTGCTCCACACGCTTTCATCTGGCACTCCATAGGCAGAGGCGATGTTGGGACCAGGACACAGTGGGCAAGATCTGGCAGTGGAGGTGGAGGTAAATGACATCTACCCCCAGTCAGTGGGTGGTTTCCTTGTTCTAGAACTCCCCTAGGAGCTTAGACATGCAATGCCATCCAGTGCTGCTGGGTTCGCTCCTGCATTGGGCTCGTGGATGACTGACAAGGCTCCTCCCTGCACCTAGCATGATTCCTGGCCTGCAGCACTCCCAGTCTCGGCTAGGAGCCACTCATGCTGGGGAATCATCCACACCCTCCCCAGGAGAGGAGATCTGTCCTCAGATGCTCAATCCTCTCTGTTCCCTGCTGACTCCTGATGTTAAGCTCACTCCCGAACCTGGGCCACCCGGCATGTGGTGCGAGTGTGGCGTCCAGTGCCTCAGCCTCAGCGTCACCAGGCCCGGCTCCATTTTGATGTACCTGCCATCATGATGTCCGACCATTGCTGGGCAAGCACATCTGCATAAAGTAAATTAAAAGCACAGCCTGCAAATTCTGGTTCTTTGTCCAGGTGTGTTTGTTCAGAGACACTAGACCATCTTGAGCACCATGCGGCCTTTGCTTGTTAGGAGGGTGGATTGTACTGTTTGCTTCTGTTTTGTTATTGAATGGTCATTTTGATGTACTTGCCATCATGATGTCTGACCTTTGCTGGGCAAGCACACCTGGACAAAGTAATTTAAAAGCACAGCCTACAAATTCTGATTCTTTGTCCAGGTGTGTTCTCTCAGAGACACTAGGCCATCTTGTGCACCATGCAGCCTTTGCTTGTGGGTGTGGGGTGGAGGTACTGGATTGTACTGTTTGCCTCTTGTGTGTTGGTGAAATGTTTATTTTGACATGTTGATTGCCAGCATGATGAGTGACTGTAGCTTGGCAAGCACACCAGGACAACAAAAAGAGAAAAATCATGGCCCTGCCACTGTTTGTCAAGTGCATTTGCCTAGAGACACTTTGCCATTTGCTGCACCATGCGACCTTGGCTTGTTGAGGGGTGGATTGTATTGCTTGCCTTTGTTTTTTTGATGAAATATTGATTTTGATGTACTCAGTAACTTGCCATGATGATGTCTGACCATTGCTGGGTAGCACACCTGAACAAATTAATTTAAACGAGTTTGCAAATTCTGGTTCTTTGTCCAGGTGTGTTTGCTCAGAGATGCTTGACCATTTGTGCACCATGCCGTTTGGCTTGTGGGGTGGGGGCTGGATTGTACTGTTTGCATCTTGTTTTTTAGAAATGTTTATTTTGAAATGTTTGGTGTCACGTACACACACCATGGTGTCCACGTACATACACCACAGTGTCCATATACATACACCACCGTGTCTGCTGTACATACACCACAATGAGCAGTCCTGTTACCAGTCATCTTTAAGTCAGTTATCTTACCAAATATGCATTTTAACCAGTTTTATCATGGTATCTTAAAATGCATTGAAATATATCAATGGACTTATTATTAGTAACATTTGATTTCAATTACAGCAGCTGATTGGTGTCCATGTACATACATCACAACCATTTTGTGTCCATGTACATACACCATGGTGTCCCACATACATACACAACAGTGTCTGCTGTACATACACCATGGTGAACTGTCTTGTTCACGGAACCATTAAGGCAGTTATCTTATCACATGGCTAGTTTTTACTGGTTTGATCATGATATCTCAAAATACATTTAAAACTTGATATATTTTGAATTTAAAAATGTGACCTTCATGTCACACTTTGGTACACCATTTTCATGAACATACCCACTAGAGCTGTGGCAATGCTATGGTATTTTCTGAAATCATGTTGTTGGGGACATTACATTTGGTACTTCTGGAAGTATTCAGTGATTTGGTCCACCACTGTTCTTTCCATGATTTGGATAGGTGGAAGAGGATTGAAATGGGCCTATAAGTGACAATGCAGGACTCGTCCCCTCTTGAGAAATGGGGTCCTGGGGCTTGTTTCCAAACTGGGAGGAATTTGGCCAGGGTGAGTGATTTGTTGAGAGTTTAGAAATGGGACAACAAGCTCATCCAGGGCATGGGCTACCAGCTTCAAATCTACACCTTTGTTGACCATCCTGGTAGTGCCCAGGATTTTTTACATGTGACATGGCCTCTTTAACTGTTACATGCTTGAAATAAAAGTTCAGATGCCTATTCTCAGTACGGTTGATGTCATGGTACACTTCTGCAGATTTCAGGTAGTCAGGTGGGAGAACAGAACTTAGATTAGTGAATGAGGTATTGAATGACTTAGCTATAGTGAAAGGATCCATGGTAATAGACCCATTTATATTGAGCATTGATGGGTGTTTCTTGCCATCCTTCCTAAGGATATTCTTTATGTTCTCCCAGAACCTCCTCCCATCACTCCAGTTCCTAACCAACTAGTCTCTGTGGTAGTTTGCTTTGGCCTGCCTCATGAGCTGTGTACACCTATTTCTGGAGGCCCTGTAGGTCTGACAGTCATTTGTATCACCAGTGGACCTGGCCGTACACCAGAGGTTATCCCTTTCCCTCAAAAGTGCAAGGAGCTCACCAGTGATCCTTCCATTGATGCAGCCTTGAGAGTTCCTTTTCCTGATGGGGTAAATTTATTGCAGACCATGTTGAAGCTATCAACAAAGTACTTTACAGCAAGATCAGGATCAAGCTGCACATCTATGGGTGATCAATCAATTTGTAATAGTGCTGCTTTGAGTGACCTGAGCCATCCCTTCCTCAGAACTCTGCTTTTGACTATAACTGGGGGTGCTTTTTATATTTATTAGTTCACCTGCAAGTAATCGGAGAATGGCCACTCAGGGTGTCCAGTTGCACAGTGACCTCAGATATCCTAGAGGGGAACTAGAGAGTGTGATGCTTGGCCAGCTGGTTATGATTATTGTATGATATTTTTAATATAAAAATATAGTATATGATTGTCTCACATAAGACAGCCTGTATTTCCATGGGTGCCCCCGCAGGTTTCAGTGAAGCTACAGGATATGAAAACTTAAGTTCAAAGAAAACATGTGTAATTAAGGAGATATATATATATATATATATATATATATATATATATATATATGAAATGTATTTTTCTTCTGATGGAACCTTATTTAAAATACCTCCTGATAGGAAATCATTTTTGGAATTTTATATTCTAAAAGGAGGAGCTAGATGACTCACAGAAGGGTGTGGAGACACAGAGTTTAAACGGATACTTGTGTCTGAAATGTAGGTCATATCATATTGGGACTCTGAGAGACCCAGCTCTCTGATCTAACTTTAAAATGCACTTCCAGAGGTAATACCTTAGATAGCAAACATCTAAATGTATTGTGGTGGGAGTTTTGCTTTGTAATTTTCCATTTGTTCTTTTATGTGATTGTGAGCTCTTTGATATATTGTTCTGTGCTTTTATTTTTCATATTTTTATCCTCTTTTAGTAAAGTACATTTTCTTAAGATTCTGCCTGGGTGTCTCTTCCAAGTTCTTTTTGCATGTGATGTATACATCATTAAGTCTGACAGCTGTTTGAAGGGCTTCATGGTGTTACTAAACTGGGAAAAAGTAAGAATATACCTAAGGTCTCTTATAGAGTTAAAAGGGTTCATTTTAGAAGCCTGGCTTGGTGCCCCTAGTGAAAGATTGTACTGCAATCCCTAAAGAGGGTACATATCTGAGCCTATTCATTGGTATGCTAGCATAAGGTTCACAGTTTAAATTCCTCCAAGATCTTGAGACTAAAGGTGATTGAGACCCAAAAGCAGACAGGAAGGTTACCCTGTCTGCTACCTGTTCACACTATTGCACTCTGAGGTTGGCACTGTGGGAGCAGAGGGCCTGGCCTGACCTTCTGAGTGCATTTGTGACAGATTTGGCTGGCAGCAGTATGATAAATTTGGTAACACAAGCTGTAACTGTTCAGTGTGTCAGCTTAATACTGTACAGCTCACTTGCAAAATAAGGCAGTGATTTATTTTAAAAAGGAAACAGAATTATATAATTTTGCTTACAATCACGTTCCTACCTGTTTTATTTTTTCTAAAATGCAAGTTAGAATAGCCATTGTTAGGGAAGAAGATGACTTCAACTACAGCAGGTACACTGCAGACTACTTGAGGCAGTTGTGCCAGGACAGAGGAGTCCTGTATGAGGGAAAACCAACAAGCAGAACCTCATAGATGCCCTGATGGCAGCAGAATCCCCAGAGCATTGAGTCACAGTCTGTGACTGTAAGGACAAACCTTGGGCATGGAGGGGCCAGTGATCAGTGCAGTGTCCAGATTCAGTGAGAAGGACAGCAGGGCCAGTGCAAGCCAAGGGCCACAGCAGCAGGGGAAGGTCACCAGCATTCTGAAGTCAGAAGCAATCAGGCTGCAGATTGGTTGTGCAGAATAGAGCTGGAGTTCAGAGGGAGGCTGAATGAGAACAGCAGGCAGAGCGAGAACAGCAAGAAGCAGAGTGAGAAAAACAAGCCGAGAGGAGAAGAGGAGTGACAACAGTGAGAAGCTGAATGATAATGGTGGGAGGCTAAGCATGAACAGTGAGAAGTAGACTGAGAGGAGCATGAGCACCAGAGGCAATATGAACTGGAGAAGCTACAACTCCAACCACCAGCACCAGAGCAGGTAAGTGGCTTGGGTTTAACTGGAACTACAGGACTGGGTTACAAATTAAATTCCAAATTGATAGCTGAATTTAAAGAGGGGGAGGATATTGATGCCTTTTAAATTCCTTTGAAAAAGTTTGTATTCAGGCAAAAGTTCCTAGAGGGTCCTGGAGCTTACAGCTATCCTGCTACTTACCGGGAAAGCTTGGGATGCATTGGTCAAATGGACAATGAAGACAGTAATGATTACAGCAAACTTATAGCTGCACTTTTAAAAAGTTTAATTTAACTGTAGAAGCATACAGAGCTAAATTCTGTAAGCTCAGTAGAAGCGCTGACATGAGCTACGAGGAGCTAGCCACGAAACATCAGTGTTTAAAACATTGGTGGGAAGGAACTGAAGCAAACTCTGTAGATAAAATTGAAAATGCTATATTGTTAGAACAGTTTTTGGGCATGCCCAGCAAAGCTGACAACCTGGCTGGAGGACTGAGATCCCAAAACAATGCAAGAGGCTGCTGAACTCTTGGACTGCTATGCCAAAACAGACCTGCCCTGAGAGCAAATGGGCGGCTTGGCAGTGCAGAAAGGGAAAAGCACCTTCAGGGCAGCTAAAACCCTCACTGCCTCCACTGAAAAACAGTTAGCCCCAGGTTTCAAAGAAAATATTTCTCTGAGAAAAGAAATGAATGTTGAGTTTGTAAAGAAACTGGGCATATTGCCAAACAGTGTCCCAAAAGGACAAGCAATATGCAAAATGGTGCTAGGAAAGAAGTGGGTTGTTTGTGTGTCCTGAAGCATGCCTGTGAACATGAGGGAACACATGTGCTCAGTCACTATAAATGGTCAGCTTATACCCAATAGATTTGTAACTGTACAGGGGTTCACGGGAGGAGACAACATTGCCACTTGCTAGTGTTCTCCCAGACCGTGGTGAAACAGGAGAACTGTGCAACAGGTGGCTGTAGCCAAAATGTTAGCAGCTGATGTCATCCTTGGCAACAATCTCAAACAGGGATGGTGTGTGCAGTTACCGTAGCCAAGCAGGAAGGGGAAATTGTAGTTCCCAGCACCTCATAGTAGCCATCATGGAAACCACTGGGAGGTTGGTTCCCCAGCCTGTGTCCCTGATATGGAGACTAATGAAAGGGGTAGAAATTTCCAGTAGCAGTTAACCAAACAGCTACGGAGGATTACTCCAAAGAAGGAGGGGTGACCCATTGTCAGAGGGTTAGGGATGACAGTGATCTGAGTTCCCTGATGCCAGAGCTAGGGAGCCTAGTTTGAGACTGAAGAGGACCTGTCACATGCCTTGGGAATGTGTAAGGAGTCTGCAGCTGCTCAAAAAAAGTGACCCTAGTCTAGAGAAGCTGAGAGCTTGGGAGACTCTGATGGAGCACAGGAGGTGACGGAAAACATAAAGTTTATTGGAAAATGGACTGACGTATACTCAGGATGTGAAGACAGAGGGAGGGTGATAGGCAGGCAGCTTGTCATTCCCAGGGTACCATGAGCAGCTGCTCATAATTGCATATGATATTCCCTTTTCTGGTCATCTGAGAATTGCGTGCACCACGCAGTGGTTGGCCAAGAATTTTATTGCCCCAACTTCACCCAGCAGGTGAAGGAGTATTGCAGGTCCTTGTCACTGGTGCCAAGAAACAGGGAAGGCGGGTAAGAAAACCCCAGCCACCCTAATTCCATTGCCCATAGTGGAGGAGCCATTCCAGAGGGTGGAAATTGATATTGTGGGGCCTTTAAATACCCCCAGCTCCTCTGGGAAGAGGTTCATCCTGACTGTGGTGGATTATGCCACCTGGTATCCAGAGGCAGTTGCCCTATCCTTACTGAGGACAGATAAAGTGGCGGATGCCTTACTTGGGATTTTCTCCTGTGTTCGGTTTCTACAGGAAGTTATCACCAATTGAGGGGTTCCTTCATGTCAGACCTGATAAAATGTTTGTGGAGAAGTGTGGTGGGTGCAGAGGTGCACAACACCTTATCACCCGCAAGCCAATGGGCTTGTAGAAAGATTTAATGGTACCCTGAAGTCAATGCTCCAAGCATTTGCTGAACAGCGTGCTAGGGGCTGGAGAATACCTTCCCACCTATTGTTTGCATACAGGAGGTGCCTCAAGAGTTGAGATGATTTTCCCTTAGAGCTCTTTATATGGACGCCAGGTATGTGGGCCCCTAAGACTTGATCTGGGAGACTGGGAAGGCAAGTATGCCACCCAAGACACTCCCATAGTGGATTACATCCTTAGGTTTAGGGAAAGGATGAAGGAGCTTATGGGGACAGCCCAGAGCAACCTGGCAGCTGCCCAACAGAAACAAAAAGTGTGGTACAACCGCAGAGTCAGAGCTCATACACGGTGGGTCAGGAAGTCATGGTCTTTATCCCTGTCTGGAAAGACAAGCTGCAGGCTGAGTTGGCAGGACTGTACAAAGTAGTCAGAAAGGTAAATGATGTGAACTATATCATAGAGTTACCTGAAAGAATGCATACAAAAAGAATATGCCATGTCAACATGATGAAGCCATATGCAAATAGGGCTGACATGGTGTTTGCAGTATGTAGTCCTGGGAAGGGACAGGACGGATGAAGGAGACCCCTTCTGGACTTGTTGGAATAAAGCAAGCCGGAGTCCTCTGTGAAAGCAGTTAAATTGTCACCCCAGCTGGCCCCGGACAAGATCCAGGAATTAAGGAGGTTTTAGCAGACTTTGCCCCACTGTTTAGTGCCAAGCCTGGACTAACGACTAACCCCCCAGCAATGCACAATGTGGAGACAGGGACACAGATGCCCATACAGCAGACAGCATATCGGTGTCAGAGGCTGTCCAAAAGGACATTAGGAGAAAGGTGGAGGAAATGCTGGATTTAAGGGTTATCCAGAGATCCCACAGCCCCTGGACCTCACTCGTAGTCCTTGTGCCTAAGCCAGATGGCTCTACTCATTTCTGTGTGGACTATCATGGACTGAATGCAGTCACAAAGTCAGACTCCCACCTGATACCCTGGATGGACAAACTCCTGGACAAGTTCAGAGGGACAACCTACCTTACGACTATTGACCTGACAGAGGGGTATTGGATGGAAGAGTTATCTGACAGAGCTAGGAGAGGTTGGCCTTCATTAATCTGATAGGTTTATTTGAATTTATGGAAATGCTCTTCAGAATGAAGAACACCCTGCCACTTTCCAAAGGTTGGTGAACCAGGTGTTAAATGGTCTGAGGAGTATGCCGTGGTGTACCTAGATGACATTGCCATCTTTAGTGCCAGCTTGAGGGACACCTGTCCCACCTTAGGGAAGTGCTGGGCAGGATACATGGGCTGGGCTCACTGTCAAAATTAAGAAGTGCCAGGTGGCCATGGTTGCAGTGACATACCTCAGGCATGTTGTGAGGCCGGGACAGCTCCATCCTAATCAAGTAAAAATAGAGGTGATGAAGGCATGGCCCAAACCAGAAATGCAGATGCAGGTCACGAGGTGTCTAGGGACAGCATGGTACTATTGGAAATTTGTACCCAATTACAGTGCCCTGGCTGCTCCCCATCTGACCTGGTAAAGAAAAAGCAACCTAAGAAAATTACCTGGGAACCAGCCTGTGAAAAGCCTTTACTAGACTGAAAGAGGCACTGTACAGTGCTTCTGTATTGACAAGTCCTGACTATAGCAGACCCTTTATAGTCCAGACTGATGTCTCAGACATGGGTATTGGGGCAGTACTGAGTTGGACATCCAACCAAGGGAAAGATTACCCTGTAGTGTACCTGAGTAAAAAGTTATTTCCTGGAACAGTCTTACTCTACTGTGGAAAAAGAGTGTCTTGCCATCAGTGGGCCCCAAAGAAGTTAGAGCCATACTTATATGGGCAGCATTTTGAGTTACAAACTGACCACATCCTCCTGGTTTGGCAGACACAAATTGGAAAAACTAATAGTAGACTATTAATATGGAGTCTTGCCTTGCAAGGGTATGATATGATGATCTTGCATAGGGTTGGAGAGACCAATCAGAATGTAGATGGCTTGTCGTGGTCTATATGAGGAGTGAACTGACTTGGGAAGCTCATCCCATGCAGGGATAGAGCCCCAAATTCAGTCTAGGTGGTAAGGATAGTGATGTTTGGCCAGCTGGTTATGATTATTGTATGATATTTGTAATATAAAAATATAGTATGTGATTGTCTCACATAAGACAGCCTGTGCTTCCATGGGTGCCCCCAGGTTTCAGTGAAGCTACAGGATATGAAAACTGACCAGAAACCATTTAATTAACTGAATTCCTTCAGAATGGCATTTTATTGCCATTTATGACATGCCTAGGCTTTTTGAAGTGCAAACCAAATGTGACTTTATGACTTCAGAAACAGAATGTCATTTGGCTGATTCCGTTAGCTTTTTAACACATTGGTGCCAGTGTGGGATTGTTAAGTTCAAAGGAAACATGTGTAATTAAGTAGTTATATATAGGAAATGTTTTTTTCTTCTGATGGCACCTTATTTAAAATACCTCCTGATAGGAAATCATTTTTGTAATTTTATATTCTAAAATGAGGAGCTAGATGACTCACAGAAGGGTGTGGAGACATAGAGTTTAAACTGATACTTGTGTCTGACATGTAGGTCATATAATCTTGGGACTCTGGAGAGACCCAGCTCTCTGATCTAACTTTAAAATGCACTTCCAGATAGGTAATACCTTAGATAGCAAACATTTAAATGTATTGTGGTGGAGTTTTTCTTTGTAATTTTCCTTGTTCTTTTATGTGATTGTGAGCTCTTTGATATATTGTTCTGTGTTTACATTTTTCATATTTTTATCATCTTTCAGTAAAGTACATTTTCTTAAGATACTGCTTGGGTGTCTCTTCCAAGTTCTTTTGCATGTGATGTATACACGGTTATGTCTGACAGCTGTTTGAAGGGCTTCATGGTGTTACTAAACTGGGAAAAGGTAAGAATATACCTAAGGTCTCTTATAGAGTTAAAAGGTTTCATTTTGAAGCCTGGCAGGGTGCCCTGGTGAAAGATTGAACTGCAATTCCTGAAGAGGGTACATATCTGAGCCTATTCATTGGGTATGCTAGCATAAGGTTTACAGTTTTGAATCCCCCAGAACTTGAGACTAAAGGTGATTCAGACCCAAAAGCAGGCAGGAGGGTTACCCTGTCTGTTACCTGTTCACACTATTGTGCTCTGAGGTTGGCACTGTGGAGCAAAGGGCCTGACCTGCTAGTGCATTTGTGACAGAGAGGAGACAATCAATGAGTGTATTGTTACCATTTTACAGTTCATCATGTTCAGTTCCATTATTTGCTGTGTGAGGTAGGAACTGGCCATGATTTTCTTCTGGGTGTAGACTCTTTACTGATCCCATTTATATTAACGTCCCCAGTGATAATGAGTTCACAGTCCTTTTAAGGTTGGCCATGGCATCCATGACTTTGGTAAGGCCCTCATTGGCCTTTCTGGGTGGGAGGTAGACTTGATGCAACAACAAAGGGATTTGTTGTGTTGGCCAAACATGAGATTGACTATGAGTAGTTTGTGGTTATCAGCTCTACCAATTATGGGGAGTACGATCCCATGGAGTGTGTGTCTGATGTAAATAAGACTGCCACCACCCCTTTGCCTTTCTGATGCTCCTGAAGGCTTAATAACCTGGCAGTACAATTTCATTGTCTTTTGTCTTGTCAGTTAACCATGTCTCCATATGGCAAATGATGTCCAAGCAGTGCAGGACCATCCAGGCCTGGAATTGTGCAAGTTTGCAAGTAGACTACCAATGTTCATTGCTGCAATTTTTAGGTCCCTGCTCTTAATCCCACTTGATCCATTGGCATTTGGTGGTCCAGGATTGGGTTGCACATTGCCAGGTAGGAGTAGCAACAACAGTATAGTTTTTCTTGTAGTTTTGATGATGGTTATAGAGGACTTACCTTGCAGGACTTGAGTTTGCCAAGATGAGGCAGCATTTTTGAGAGGGCTAGGTGGTGGCATGTAAGATGCATTGTACCCATGGGAAGAGTCATAATTTAAGATCACTGTTGGTGCCAGTGGCATTTGTGAGTCAAGTTACAGCACTGTCATGGAAGTTTTTCTGGTGCCTTCAGCAGTATACTTGCAGAAAAGCTAGAGTGATGGGAGGAGAGTGGTAGAGGACATCTTGTTGCATTAGGGCTTGTGGCCAATAGCATGGACAGCAGTACTAATAGTAAAGTGCTAGTCATTTTCACGATACAGTGTATGAGGTAGAAGCCTAAGAATAAAGTTGGTAATGGGTAACTGGCAGGAGCAGTGGGCAGAGTGGGTGTTAGCAACCCAGGAGGGTGGGAGAGAGTGGAAAAACAGTGGAAACCGTAAGAATTGCCAGAGGATGGAACACAGTCAAGTAGAGTGAGTTAACAAGAGAAGAGGAACATAAAAGGAGAGATGGTTGCTACAACTTTGGGAGTATAGCGAGAGCATGAAGATAAAATAGGCAAAATCACACAAACACCTGGACACAGTAGAGGAATGGAGCACAAAAGTACTTTCACTAGAGCAGAGTAGAGGAGGCAGTATTAGATAGGACAGTGTCAACTGGATAACAGTCTAGCACTTTGGATATGCAGAACAGGCAATTTGCACTGGAGAGAAGGGTTAGAGCAAGTCTGGAGTAAGAAAATATTGATCCTTTAAAGCTGATGGTTAACAAAGATAAGACCAATGAGACAGGGAAAAGAAATGGGAGGAGTTAAAACTGCATTTAGTAGAGGTCAGGGCCAGAGAGGGAGGGTGGGTGGGAAAATACAGTTTAAAATAATCCAGTTTAAGAGAGTAGCAGCAGGAGCAGAAAACTGAGCTGTACACTCAGGCAGACATCAGAGCTTGAGTCTTTGAGTAGGCTTGGAGGAGAGTCATTGGGAGCTCAGGATCCACGGTGCTGGCCAATCAGTGGTCTGTGCTGGCACTGGTGGAGGAGTGGGTAAAGCCACAGAGGAAGCCATACCTTAGGTGCTGGATGGTGGTCCATCAATGAGAGGATGGCAGCTGGAGTAGACTCCACAACCCTGAAGGCTGGTATATTCAGGCTGGAGTGCCTGATCAGGGTCTGTCTCCTGCAAGAGAAAGAGAGAAGGGAGAAGAAGGCAAAGGTTATAAGTGGTAATCAGTTGCTGGGAGCAGATGGATCAGGAGACAGGGAATAAAGAGCTGCAATCACAATAAAAGAGAAAACAGTGGAGGGTTCCTGAGGTACAAGGCAGGGGGTGGGGGACAGTAGTTGAACAGGAGAGAGAATTAAGCAACAGAAAGAGGAAAGAATTCAGATAACAATTGTCCTAAAAGGTTGCAACTGCTTAAATTGCCTGCAAATTTTGTACTAGCTGATCATTTCATGTAAAAACAGGAGATTGATTGCTTAGCTCTAGAAAGGCTAGATACACAGTCTCACATTAAGCATTAAAGATACATCTAAAAATACAGTTTAAAGAATCCAGCTCAAGTGAGTAGCAGCAGGAGCAGAAAACAGAGCCGTACACTTGGGCAGAAATCAGAGCTAGAGTCTTTGAGTGGGCTTGAGGAGAGTCTTTGGGGAGGTCAGGATCCTCAGTGCTGGCCAATCAGCAGTCCATCCTGGCACTGGTGGAGGAGCAGGATAAAGAGGAAGTCATATCTTAGGTGCTGGAGGGTGGTCCTTTCAACAAGGGGATGGTGGCTGGAGGTAAGCGCTGTGTCCCTGAAAGCGGGAACATTCAGGCCAGAGAGCCCAATCAGGGCTTCCTCCTTAGGTGCTAAAGGGCAGTCCATCAATGAGGGGACGGTGGCTGGAGTAGGCACCGCATCCCTGAAGGCTGGAACTTTGGCCTGGAGTGCCTAATCAGGGGCTGCCTCCTAGGTGCTGGAGGGTGGTCAGTTGATGAAGGGATGGTGGCTGGAGTAGGTGCCATGTCCCTGAAGGCCAGAACCTTTGGGCTGGAGCACCCAATCAGAGACTGCCTCCTTAGGTGCTGGAGAGCTGTACATCGATGAGGGGATGGTGGCTGGAGTAGACACCGTGTTCCTGAAGGCTGGAACCTTTGGGTCAGGCGCCCAATCAGGGGCTGCCTCAAGTGCTGGAGGGTGGTCCATTGATGAGGGATGGCAGCTGGAGTAGGCACTGCATCCTTGAAGACTGGAACGATTGGGCCAGAGCTCCCAATCAGAGGATGCCTCTTGAGGTGCTGGAGGGTGGTACATCAATAAGGGGATGGTGGCTGGAGTAGGCGCCATGTCCCTGAAGGCAGGAACTTTCAGACCAGAGTGCCTGATCATGGCTGCCTCCTTGGGTACTGAAGGGCAGTCCATTGATGAGTGGACAGCAGCTGGAGTAGACACCATGTCTTTGAAGACTGGAACTTTTTGGCTGGAGCGCCTGGTCAGGAGCGGCCTCCTTAGGTGTGGCATGGTGGTCTGTCAATGAGGGGATGGCAGCTGGAGTAGGCACTGCATCCCTGAAGACTGGAAATATTTGCAGGAGTGCCAGATCAGGGGCTGCCTCCTGAGGTGCTGGTAGGGTGGTTCGTTGATGAGGGATGGCAGTTGGAGTAGGTGTCACATCCCTGAAGGCTGGGACTTTTGGGCTGGAGCACCTGATCATGTGATGCCTTCTTAGGTGCTGGAGGGCAGTCCATCAATGAGGGGATGGTGGCTGGAGTAGATGCCATGTCCCTGAAGCTGGAATTCTTGAGCTGGAGCACCTAATCAGGTGCTGCCTCCTTAGGTGCTGAAGGGAGGTCAGTTGATGAGAGGATAGTGGCTGAAGTAGGAGCCATGTTCCTGAAGGTTTGAACTTTCAGGCTAGAGTGTCCAATCAGGGGCTTCTTCCTTAGGTGCTGGAGGGCAGTCCATCGATGAGGGACGGTGGCTGGAGTAGGTGCTACGTCCCTGAAGGTGGGAACTTTTGTGCTGGAGTGTCTGATCAGGGGCTGCCTCCTTAGGTGTTTGCGTAACAGTCGGTCAATGAGGGGATGATGGCTGGGGTAGGTGCCATGTCACTGAAGGCTGGAACTTTTGGGTTGAAGTGCTCGATCAGTGTCTGCCTCCTTAGGTGCTGGAGGGCAGTCTGTTGATGAGGAGATAGCAGCTGCAGTAGGCACCACATTCCTGAAGGCTGGAACTTTTGGGCCAGAGCACATGATCAGGTGCTGCCTCCTTAGGTGCTGGAGGGAGGTCTGTCAACAAGGGGATGGTGGCTAGAGTAGGCACCATGTCCCTGAAGGCTGGAACGTTTGGGCCGGAGTACCCAATCAAGGGCTGCCTCCTGCAAGAGAATTTGTTTCAGACTTGAATTAATCTAATAATTATTCACAACTGTCCTTCTAGCGGATGTGAGGGTGTTAGGAACCAGACTGCATTATACAGGGAAGTGCTGAAAACTGAAGAAGAGCAAACATGATAAATAGACACAGAGCTGAGCTGCCATATCAAGGCTATGCAAAGGTAGCTGTAAAGACATTGTTTGTGAGGTAGGCTGCATGCACTGAATTCAGCTGCTTCCATTTTGTAGAACCATTTTTGTTTTGCTAAAGTTACCATTATACAGTGAATGAAGTATAATTCTTGGGGGTGGGGAAGAGTAAAGTAAGCAATGTATTACATGGCATGTGTTTGGGATTTCATAAAGAGAGCTGTATGCAAATGCTAGTTACTCTCATGGAACAGGAATAATGGTATGCCACTTCAGCGGCTACTTCACTTTCTACAGGAGGGACAGGGAGGGTAAAAGAGGAGCAGGAGTAGCTCTCTACATAAGGGAAGGAATCAAAGCTACAAAACAAGGGGTAAACAGGGAGGAGAGGAAGCACTGTGGGTCAATTTGAGACAGGACACATTGAAAGTTTTAAATTTCAGCCAAAAGGTATGAAAAACTGTTCTTGTTTCACTGTTCACTTACGTTCAGGTTTGATTCTTTACTTATTTATATGTATGAAAACAAAAATATTATTAGTTCAAATGTAAAATGTAATTTTACATATGCTAAAATAAGCTAAGTAAAATTATTTCTGTTCTGCATTTCCATATTTACTTGCAAAACAGGGACTTTTTTTCTTGTTCTGTAGAACAAATAAATCCTTGAAATATGAAAACTTGTATTCATTTGCTTCTCTAATGGAATTTTCTTTGCAGTCCAGTTCATAATAGCATAATGCAGTCCATGGTGTGGGATATCATAAGATATCATCACTTCTCAGGTTGTTGACACACTGGCCCGCGGCCTCTTGTCCAACCACCCACTGCATGATGATATCTCATGATATACCACATCCTGTCATGCATTATCACTTAATTATGGAACTGTATGATGTAGTTTATGTCTCTGTTCCACTCTTCTATTGTTGGCATAAGGCATCCATGTTCTACTGAAAGAACTTTGTGATTGAGTGGGACATAAACTACATCGCACAGTTCTAAAATGGCACTTAACACCAGAGTGTAAATCAGAACACCCACTGAAGTTTCTAAAGGCCCATATACTTGTAACAAAACATTTGAACTGGTATTAAAACCCGCTTCTACTGGGATAATTGACTTATAGAGTCAGTGAAGTTCTCCTTTATGGCCAGTAATGACTCTATATCTACCATGCCTGCCCTGGCCCCATTATATAAGCAGATATGAATAAGTATCTACAGTAAACCTCTACTAATTTAATATGGTTCCATATCCACTCAACTACCCAGATTATCCAGTGAGTCACTTGGTAAGCAGAATTTTTTCTCAGGTTTACCTTGAAGGCCTGTACTGTGTGGTAGCAAAGTAGTGGCTTAAAATATTTAATCATAGTTTTATAAGAATAAATGTTTTATTTATTTATTTATTATTAACTTGTTCTTTTTAGTTTGCAGTCTCGAGGAATAGATTGCATTCTGTTCTGGCAGACAAAGAGGAATCTTTTAGACTTACATAAAATAAATTAAGTTTCTTATGTAATAATAATCCTGCAAAGAATAGCTCTGTCTAAACTATTTTCATACTGTAGACCATGGCAAGCTGATGTTAACATTGCCTCTTGATTTTTTTTTTTCTTTCATTCTGGCTGAGCCACTTGGCATCAAGGCATTAAAGGTTAAAGGTCAGAGATCATTCAGATCTAAACAATGAAGATCTTTAAGTGACTTGTTTTCTTCAAATTTATTAAAACTATAAATGCTATGTTTGTCTGCAATATAGCATCTTAAAGAATAATGTTTAATTAAATTGGTGAACTGATATCCATTTGTGAAACATTTAAAAATATAATTATAGACAAAATAATTTTATTCTAAACTATAATAGTCACTGTACTTCTCAAGCTTACACTTTTTAGAAACAGTAACTCCTGACACATTCAAAAGAGTAATTTTAATGAAGAAGTGTTATTGCTAAAGGGAGCTACAGAAGTTTCAAATGAATATATTTTAACACTGTACATAATGAGCTCTTTAAATATATACAAATATATAACAGATCCAGAAGCAAATGGTTTGATTTATTTTATTGGACCAACAAAGATGTTACAAAATTAAAAACAGTTTTCTTTATCATACTGTACAATACTATTAAGTTTTAACTTGGACAGTTGTCATAGTAAATCTAAAGGTTTTGCTTTTAATTTTGAATGTATTCTCATAACACACACATTTATTAATAATTTCAGTTGCAGGCTTTGCCTGCTTGAGTGTTCAGCTTATCTAATGGATGTCATTTGACCTTGAAAAGATTCTCAGTAATAGCAAGCTAATGGGATGCTACTCATTCCATTTAAATTTGTGATTTTTGAAATAGATACTTTTAACCAATGATAATTTTTCAGTTTTTTCTTTTTATGCATGATCTGGACGTTAATAGAATGTGACTCTCTGAACAATTGTCATATGCTTCCAAGTAAGGACTTGGTTGGTCTGAAAGCGTAGACATCGTTTTCTTTTTGTAACATCTTTGTTGGCCCAATAAAAGGTATTAAACCATTTTCTTCTGGAACTGTTCATACAAGGACCAATACGGCAACTAATCTATTTCTGTACAAATATGTAACTGATTTATGACTTCAGGTTTCTGCATTCCAGCTAAAGACAAAGAAAGACACTCTGGTCCTGATTCTAGAAGTGCTATGCCTGGTAACAGCACTTGAGCCAAGTAAAATGGCACAAGTAACAACTACACCAGCAGCTGCGACTAGTAAGATTCTACAATGTGGCCTGTGACATGTCCATGAACCACTTGCCTAGAGCTGTTATGCCAGTAGTTGCACATAAACCCCTGTGACATGATGGTAGGGGTTGAGGCAGTTGCACCCCATTTCAGAAGGGCAGCAACAAAGTGCCCAATGTTGAATTCTACAAGAACCCTGAGGTGAACCGGCAACGTAAGTTACACCAGTATTTAGCTGGAGTAGCTTATGTACGCCTCCAGGAGTTCTGTAGACCCACCAGCAGCCCAGCATGCAATCCACATGCCTCCCCAATGCCCAGCATACCCCTGTAGGTGACCCTCTGGGCTTCACACACCCTTTGCCCCCATACCCCCAAACAGTGACTATCCTGCAGGACTGCACACACCCCCTGCATCCTGAACCCCCAAACAATGAATGTCCCACAGGGCTGCCCACACACCCTGTGCCCCAAACCTCCCACTGCCAAATGCCCCACAGGGCAGTGCTGTCAACCCCACTGTGCTCAGACCCTGAGACACTGCTGCACTGATCACAGTTCCCACACCATCCCTGGTAGTCTAGTGGCCCCACCCAGCTGTGCCAGTCCACCCAGCACCCCCACCCATCCCCAGCTAGTGACTGGCAACAACCCATCTCTCATCTCCATGGCCAGCCACTGACTGAGGTCAATGGAAGATTTACTGTATAGACACGGTCAGAAATTAATTTCTGAACATGTCTATTCAGTAAGCACTCCTACTGAATGCAGTCAGTGGCTGGCTGTAGAGTGACAGCTGGGTGGGGGTGGTTGGCCCACTAGACTATCAGGTACCACTACACACATCTGACTGCATGTACTGTACATACTGTACAGTACACAGTCTAAGGGACCCTGGTTGGTGTTGGGAACCCATGGTGGCATGACAGTGGGTGGGGCCTCTTGCCTGCAGGGCTCCGCTGGGGTTCAGGCATAGGGGCACTTGAGCCTTGACGGCATTGTTGTTGTAGCCAGATTTCCACCAGGTATGCTCCTCTGTCTGGCATACCCTGGCCGTATACAAGTCACAGGATTTAGACACAGGGACCCTGCCCTTCTGGAATAGGGCACAGGATCCATGTTGCAATGGCGATTGGCGAAGTTGAGTTTTGCGATGACTTGCGCTAACCTCAGAGTAGGGGCCCTGTGTTTTACTTTTAAGTGCCTGAAGCTTTAAATAGGTTATTTTAATAAATGATATAGGCTATAGAGTGCTATTATATGTAATTGTCATGGCAATATCTCCACTTTCAAATTAATTATAATATGGAACTGTCAGATATTCAGAAGGGCATTATTTAATGAAAACTGTTTCTGAGAGGGTATACTGATACCAACACATGAGTCACTTTAAAAATTCCTATGATTATTAATGACATAGAAATATAATGTTTTTTGGTGTAGCTACCCCTGTTAAAGGCTGTGGACTGTTATTTTGTAAATCGCTTTTTTTAAAGTTCAAAATTTCATTGTATTTCAAAACACAAGATACATACATGAAAATCAAAATCCACCCATTACATTTTGCATAAGATATGACTTACATGTACTGTAAGTACTTAGATTAAATCAAGGTTTAAAGTTAAAGTGCCCTAACTAGAAGGATGGCTGCAGTAGTCTTATAAACTTTTTGTATTACATGCTGTGTTATTGGTAATGGTTAGTTCAAGCAGTGCATCAACCCACTGGTATTGAGAAATGATAGGTTATAGAACTTCTCTGTATTTCTGCTAATACCTAAATAGCCATCATAAACTATGTCTTCGCTTGCTACTGCTTAGTGATGAATGGTTATTTCATGGCTATATACCATGAAACTTTACATGAATGGCAGATCGCAGCCAGTTATTTTATCAGCCCCACAAGCTTGGATCCTTCAATTAATTAGGTAAATCTTTTATTTTTAAGGATACAATACAGACCATTTCATACACTCATTGCACTATATTAAAACCATCAGCTAGTGAACTTACAAAAAGAAACAGATAAAAAACATAAAAACTACAAAGAAATACACCACCAATCCATTCCAATAAGTTATATTAACCATTTAATTTATATTAGGCACGTCATTTATTCAGCCGGCAGGTATCTGTCAAACTGTCTGTGCTATTTTTGAGAGATTTTAGGTGCCAACTGAGTCAATCCCTACACTCAATTGGCTTCTTGTCTGTTAACCTGCCCTTCTTTTAAAAATATGGGTTTCTGATGAAGATAAGGAATTCAAAATGGTTCCCAGGACACTAAATATTTATCCTCCTCCTTCAGAAGATATGGTAATATCTCCAAAGCCAGGGTTTGATGGCTAATGTTTTCCATTTCTGCAATGTAGGCATTACATTTAAAACTCATGTATTAAGGATATACTGCCTGGACAGGGACAAAAGAAAAGAACCCTGATCCAGTGAGGGAATGGCTCACAGTCCCCTTGGCCTAGATCTTCCATACCAAAGAGCAGGAATATGGATATCACCTCCACCTGATGCCTGGAGATGACCAAGATTTCTCATGCCACCCTGTCCCAAAATTGTCTCAGTGAGGGACAGTCCCAGAAATAATTCAGATACATGCCCAAGGCCACCCTACACCACCCTCACATTGGATAAATTATTGGGTTGAACTTGTGTACTATCACAGGTGGCTAGAACAGATGGTGTACAAATGTATACTTGGATTTCTTATGTTTGTTACAGAGGTGATTTTACATGCAAACTTTATAGTACTCAGACACTGCTCATCAATGGGTTATATTCCATCCATGCTATAGACTGAGGCACAATCTAGTAAAATTCATGCTGGCAGGAGGCCATCCCAGCCCAGGCTGGAATGCTCCAGTTTTCTTGTGCATCTCTAGAGGTTGGTTGCAATCCTACTCCAATCCCAAATTACAGGTAATCTATTACCAAAATATATTTTCATTCTCACCTTTCCTTCTCAATAGCCTTTTTCTTTTATAGCTCAATTGTTTTAATTTACAGGCAGTGCATACATTTTGTATGTTTTGTTTTCCATTTTGTAAGGTTTTCCATTTCCCTTCACTGATTGTTATGCAGGGCAAGATGTTTTTGGGATCTTGCTGTTTTTGTTGCAAGGAACTACTGTAAATTCCAATTCAGAAGTTTCATATCCTTCCCTATATGTTATAGTTTTCCTTGCTCCAAAGCGACCCTTTTAGGATCAGGACTCTCCTGCAGTGTCCTACCATTAATCAATGAAGGCCTTACATCCAGGTGAGATCCTAATTGTCTGATACCTGGAAGAAGGCCTCTTAAGGCTGAAATTGCTGATGTTTGGACCCTTAGTGATAAGTGGCTAAATCCTTGCCAACTCCATCATTTAAAATATCAAGGATTTGAGGTACATCTGCATAGAAGGAGATGTCCTTTGTGGTGCATCATAAGGTGAACTCAGATCCAGGAGTCAGCAGATGTTTTCATGGTTGATATAAAGAAGTTGAATAGAGATGGTCCTGACACACAACTCTGTGGTATATCACTGGTCACCACCTCTGTTAGAGCAATATCCTCTGATATTGACCCACTGTCTTCTATTTTCAAGCCAAGATTCCATCCATCATACTGCATGTGAACTAAAATTTAGTTTAATTTGTCCCTATATTTATTCTTTATGTGGTACTAAGTCAAATGCTTTTGCATAATCCAAGTATATATCAATAAGTAATTTACTGTCCATGGCTCTAATGATAGGTTCAAAAAATGAAAAAAGGTTTGTCTAGCATGACCTATGAGCTTAAAATCCACGTTGTGTTATATCACAAAGACCTTCACTCTGAATATATGTTTCTCCATATCCTCCGTTGCATATTCTTCCAGCATTTTTCCTATAATGGATCTTGAGCTAATTGGTCTATAATTTTTGAAATAATGCTTTCAGTCTTTTATGCACCAGTGTTATGTTGGTTTCTCTCCATTCCGGGATCACCCTTCCTTCAGCTAAAGAGCTTGTTAATAGCTTAATAATAGCTCTAGCCAGCTCATTGGGCAGCTCCTTAAGATTCTAGGGTGGATGTTATCAGGACCCAGAGATTTATTTATGTTTAGTTTTGCAAGTCTACATTTTACTTCATTCTCAGTTATATTACATGGTAGAGTGAATCATCCTCAGTTGCCTTTACCATGTTCCTGTAACTGTTGTTGCTGATGAACCTTGGTTTCAGGTTATACTGTAGCAAATGAGCTACTCCTAAATTTATTCAGTTCAGACAAAATGTTAGTGTCATTGTCCTGC
Source organism: Neoceratodus forsteri (assembly GCA_016271365.2). Taxonomy (NCBI): domain Eukaryota; kingdom Metazoa; phylum Chordata; order Ceratodontiformes; family Ceratodontidae; genus Neoceratodus; species Neoceratodus forsteri. Next base: position 739,565,787 of record CM057458.1, read on the forward strand.
ACAGTGTCCATACATGTCATGCTGAGTTGGCCTGTTGCCATAGACTACTAAGGTGGGTGGCTAAGACATGAAGGAGATTAACACGGCTTTACAGTAACACAGAAAATATAGAGGTTAATGGAAGAAAAGATCACTGATCCATCTAGTCTGCCCATACTACCCTATCTTACCACTAAGAGTTAGTGTCTATTTGGGGTTCATGCCCATGCTACCCACCTCCATGTTCCCTGCCTTCCTGCTACCCCTGGGTGACTAGTAGCTCTTAATTCTGTCTCAACCATGTCTGAAGCTGCTAATTGTCTTGGTGCCCATCACCTCTGCTGGCAAGCTGTTCTACAGCTCAACCATTTTCTTTGTAATAATGAACTTTCTTACCTACCTCCTGAATTTCCTCCTGCCCACTTCCACACATGCCCCATGGTATAGATTCACAATTCCTGTTGAATAGTTCCTCACAGTTTATCTGCTTCATTTCTTTCAGGAACTTGAGGGTCTCTATCATATTGTCCCTCTCCCTTTGTCATCGAGGCAAAGGTCAGGAAGTACTGGAAAACCAGGAGCAGTTTCAAAATATGCAAAAAGCGTTTTATTTTTCTCAATAACAGCAAAATAAAAATAAAATTATACAGTATAGCTATTTACAAAGATAGTACAAAAAAATAAAACTGAGTCTCTCACTCTTTGTCTCTCTAGCAAAACATTGCTGCTCTTTTCATAAGTCTTTGTCTGGGAACTTGTTAATAAAGCCTGCTTCTCACAGAATGTTCTTGTAAGTTTTGATGCAGGTGCAGTAAAAGAACATGGTGACCCAGAACTGACCTCTTCTTTACAGCTCTGCAAAGGTTTAAAACTGCATCTCAGTTAACCCATTAAGTTCCATATAGCTTTTCACTATCATTTCAAAAGTATAACTATACACTGTTTCAAGCAAAGGGATTCCAGTATCAGTGACATTTCCTCATAAAGATTTACATATATGTTGATAACCTCAGATATGCAAAGGGGAGAAAAGACAGAACAGCAAGGAAGGCAGAGAGATAGCGAGAGGTGGAGAATTGCAAAACTGTTGGAGTGATCAGTTCTAGGTCTCACAAGAAAATTTGGTTGTGCAATCAGACAGAGAAAAGACAGAAAAGGAGAGGATAGAACAGACCCTTGCATTTAAACTCTTTCTGCATAACAAATGGGGCAGGTCCTTATTCAACCCTGTCACATACCCCTAAGAGGGAAACTGTTTTACAAAACAGGTTTCCAAACTTTCTATTAATTCTCTTTACATAGAAACATAGAAACACAGACATTGATGGCAGATACATACCACAAGGCCCATCCAGTCTGCCTATTTTTTCTACCTTATGAATGTGCCATAGGGTCTTACTCTGTCAACGACGATCTATTCATACTCATCTGCATTGCTCACTTATGCCTATCCCATGCCTGTTTGAAGCCCTGCACTGTATTCATATCCATCACTTCCTGAGGTAGGCTGTTCCATGCATCCACCACCCTTTCTGTGAAAATAACTTCCTCATATTACCCCTTAATCGGCCTCCTCTAATCTCTGTGCTGTGTCTTCGTCCTGCTATTTTTTGTATTGAAACATGTTTGACTCTTTCACCTTGTTAATGACCTTAAGGTGTTTGAATGTTTCAATCATATCACCTCTCTCCTCCTTGCTCTAGGGTATACATATTGAGCTCCGTTAATCTGTCCTCATTTGTTTTCTGATGCAGTCCCTGCACCATTTTGGCTGCCCTTCTCTGGACTGCCTCCATTTTGTAAATGTCCTTGTGCAGGTACAGCCTCAGTACTGCACACAGCAGTCCAGATGGGGCCTAACCAGTGTCTTGTAAAGAGGGATTATTACCTCCCTTTAATACTTGTGATACCCTACTAATACACTCCAACATCTGTCTAGCCTTACCTACTGCTTTAGTGATCTGCTTGATGATTTCAGGTCATCTGTGATGATGATGCCCAAGTCTCTTTCTTCCTTGTGATTTACAGCAACTCCCTCCCAACCTATAGGTGGCTTCAGGGTTTCTCTTCCATATGTGCATGATCTTGCACTTCATGTTAAACCCCAGCTGCCACTCTTCTGACCATTTTGCCAGTTTATCCAGATCTCTTCTCAGTCTGCCCACCCCATCTGTATCATCTACTCTGTTGCAGATGTTGGTGTCATCTACAAATAGACAAACCTTACCATCCATTTTGACATTAGCTTTTAACCTTTACAGTTCAGTGTATATGCAGTACAACAAACAGGGAAGTTTAAACTCACACATTTGTTTTCACCCTTCAGAATTCTTAATTCCTGATCCATATCCTGACAGAAAATCAGCATTGACATTCTCTTTCCCAGATTTGTGCATCACTTTAAATTTAAATGGCTGTAGTGCCAGGTACCACCATGTGATTCTGGAATTGTTATCCTTCATTTGCTTAAGCCAACAGATAGGATCATGATCTGTTAGTACAAAGTCAGCTCCTAGCAAATAAAACTTAAGGGACTCCATTGCCCACTTTGCTGCAAGGCAACACCCTGGCTTAGAGTATGCATGGCATAAATACCACTTAGGCTGATACCATCTGTTATCGAGGCACATGTCAGGAAGTATAGGAAAACAAGAAGCTGTTTCAAAATTTGCAAATAGCTTTTTATTTTTCTCAAGAACATCAAAAAATAAAAATATTCAGTATAATTATGTACAAAGTAGTACAAACAGAGAAAAATAAGTCTCTCACTCTCCTTGTCTCTCTAGCAAAACATTGCAGCCCTTTTATAACTCTTTGTCTGGAACTCATTAAGACAGCCTGCTTCTCACAGAATGTTCTTGTAAGTTTCTATGCAGGTGCAACAAAAAGAACAGAGTGATCCATAACTTGACCTCTTGTTTACAGTTCTGCAAAAGGCTTAAAACTGCATCTCAAGTTAACCGCTTGAGTTCCAAATAGCTTTTACAATCATTTCAACAATATAATTAAATACTGTTTTATGCAAAGGATCCTAGTATCAGTGACATTTCCACAAAGATTCACATAGATTTTGATAACTCGAGATATGTAAGGGGTAGAAAAACAGAAAGCAAGAGAAAGCAGAGAGATAGCGAGAGGCGGAGAACTGCAAAACCATTAGAGTAATCAGTTCCTAGGTCTCACAAGCAAATTTGATTGTGTAACCAGATAAAGAAGAGACAGAAATGGAGAGGATAGAACAGACCCTTGCATTTAAACTCTTTCTATATAACATATGGGGCAGGGTCTTATTCAACCCTATCACACCCTTCTGGCCTCAACAAGTACATGTTCAGTGCTATCAGACAGTAAGTAGGATTTGTCTTGCAGGCCATTAATCAGTTTTGCTGCTCTGTGCTGCACCATTTCCAGCCTGTCCATGTCTTTTCTCAGTTGAAGGCTCCACAACTGAGACAGCACTCCAGGTGGGGCATTAACAGTGATCTATAGAGAGGTTGTAATACCGCCTTTCTCCTGCTATCAATACCCTTCCAGTACACCCCAACACCCTAGTAGCCTTGCTGTAGTCCTTCTACGTTGGCTAGATTGTTTAAGAGAGTCACTGATGATGACTCCTAGACCACTTTCCTGTGTGTTAGTGTTCAGTTTAGCCCACTCCAAATCAGAATTCTTTGTTGGGATTTCTGTTTCCAATGTGCACTTTTGGCATTGAACTTCAACTGCCAAAGCTTCAACATCCTCTTCAACCTTTGCAGATCCTCTGTAATTCCCTTATCCCTCCTCACTGTCTACTCTACCACTATCATTAAGAAAATGTTCCCAGTGTGCTGTGAAACACATATATGAAGAGGGTGTTTTGTTTCACTGTGCCACATATCAGCAATGAGGCAGACAGTATTTATAGCCCAATTGATAAAGCCAAGAGTAAAGAAAGATTTATGGGCCAGATAAAATTCTGGAAACATAGAAACATAGAATTTGATGGCAGATAAGGACCGCTTGGCCCACCCAGTATGTGCATTTCCTACCTAATGGATAAGCTGCAGATCATAGCTAACCAACAGCCTACTTCTTCCAACCCCCACCCCTAGAATTGCCTTATGTCTGTCCCATGCATTCTTGAATTCCACCACTGTTTTGACTCTACAACCTCCTCAGGAAGGCTTTTCCATGCATCCACAACTCTCTCCATGAAAAATACTTCCTCACATTACCTCTGAGCCATCCCCGCTTCAAATTGTGCCCCTTGTTCTTGCACACCTCTTTTCTGAAAGATGCTATCCTCTTGGACTTTGTTGATTCCCTTGAGGTATTTGAAAGTTTCAATCATGGCCCCTCTCCCTCCTCTCCTTGAGGCTATACATATTAAGATCCTTAAGTCTCTCTTGATATGTCTTCTTGTCCAGACCCTGCACCATTTTAGTTTCCCTCCTTTGGACTGCCTCCATCCTGTCTATATCTTTGCGGAGATTGGTCTCCAGGACTGGATGCAGTACTCCAGATGGGGTCTCAACAGCTGTCTGTACAGAGGAATAACAACTTCTGTTTTCTACTGGTGATGTCTCTCCTATGCATCCCAGTATCCCACCAGCCCTACTTACTGCCCTCTCACATTGCTTGCTCACCTTTAGGTCATCTGATATGACTACCCCAGTCCCTTTCCATTTTTGTTGTTGTTAGTATCTCACCCCCATTGTGTACTCTTCTCCTGGGTTTTGTTTCCAGGTGCATTATTTGCACTCTTAGCAGTGAATCTAAGCTGTCATACATTTGCCCATTCCTCCAACCTTGCCAAGTCCCTTCTCATCCTTTCCACCCCACCTTGTGTGTCAACTGTGTTGCAGATCTTTGTGTCATCTGCAAGAGACATACTTTTCCTTCCAATCCTTCTGCAATGTCACTTATAAAGAAATTAAAGAGGACCAGTCGTGAGTACTGACCCCTGCGGTACCCCACTAGTAACTCCCTTTCTTCAGAGTGGACTCTGTTTACTATTACCCTCTGTGTCCTGTTCTCCAGCCAATCTTTTACATAGGCTACCATCTTGGGACCAAATCCCAGGCTGGCCAACTTGTATATTAATTTTTTGTGTGGGACTGTGTCAAATGCCTTTGCTAAAGTCTAGGTAGGCCATATCTACAGCCCCTCCCTGATCTACTACTTTGGTCACCCAGTCAAATAAATCTATTGGATTCATCTGACATGATCTTCCTGCTGTGAATCCATGCTGCCTTGGGTCCTGTGCTCTTCTGGCCTCTAGGTACTCAACAATTCTTTCCTTCAGAAGTGATTCCATCATTTTCCCAATCACTGAGGTTAAACTAACAGGTCTGTAGTTTCCTGCTTCTGCCCTGCTTCCACTTTTGTGAAGTGGAATAACATCTGTCCTCCTCCAGTCTTCAGGTACCACCCATCCTCCCATGATTTATTAAAGGGTGTTAGTCAGTGGTGTCACTAGTTCTACCCTTAGTTCTTTTAGAATTCTGGGATGAAATCCCATCAGGCCCCATTGCTTTGTCCACCTTCAGTTTTAAGAGTTCCTTCAGAACCCTTTCTTCTGTGAAAGGGTTGGTATTAACCTCTGTATCCAGCGTGTTTCCATTGTTTGGTTTAGGTAACTCCCCTCTTCATTTGTGAATACTGAGCAAAGTATTTGTTTAGTATCTCTGCCTTTTCAAAGTCACATTCTGCCCACCCTCCCCTTTATTAAGCCTCACTATCCCTCCCTTGGTCTTCCTTCACCCCTGATCTACCTATAAATGGTTTTATCCCTTCTTAACTGAGTTGGCTATCTTTTCCTTGGTTTGGGACTTTGCTGTTCTGACTGCCTTTACTGCTTCCTTTTGCTTTAACTGATACAATTCTCTGTCCTGCTCCTTCTGTGATCCTTGTACTTCCTGAATGCTCTCTTTTCTCCCTAACCTTCCCTGCCACCTCCTTTGAGAGCCATAGTCATTTCTTACATCATTTTGTTTTGTTTATTTGCTTCACACAAAGGCTTGTTGCCTCTGTTATGGCAGTTTTATTATTCCCATTGTTCTTCCACCCTCCTTCCTGCCCATTTGCTAGTGCATTCCTTAGGCATCAACCATTTTGGCAAAGTCTGTCCTCCTGAAATCCAGTACCTTTGTCTTTGTATGGCTTGACTCTACTGTTGTGTTTATCATGAACCATACTGTTCGATGGTCACTAGTTCTCAGATGGCTACCCACTTCTAAATCTGTGATCCTCTCCCCATATCCATTTGAAAGTACCAGGTCTAAGACTGCTCCTCCTGAGTGGGTTCCGATACTAGTTGTCTAAGACATGCCCTCTGTAGGGCATCTAAAATGACCCACTCTTAGAACTGTAGATATAGTGGTGACTCTAAGTATAGTGGGAGCACCTGGATGAAAACAGTTTTGGTAAGCACAAAGTATCCCAGATCCACCACCTCACAACAAAAAACTTAACTTCTAATATTTCAGACAGTTTATTTATAAAAACAACATGTACAAAGGTACTTGCAGTAGCAGTATATGCAAAAAGATAAGTGCCAATGTTTCATGTTTAATCATGTTGATCACAACTGAACTTGTGTTCAGATAGAATGTGTTTAATATGGTGCTCACATTAACATAATACATTAACTGATTATTTAAAGGAACAACATTACCAAGATCAAAACCACGTGCTATAGTGCATGGAAGAGTGCAACATTAGGGTCTAACATCACAGTGTAATTTGTTATTATCCAAGTGTCATTAGTGAGTTAAAAACAGTGGAACCACAAAGCATACAGCAAATAGCAATGTAGCCAGCCACAGGCATGAACATGATTAATATTTTAAATATAGCCTTTCTGCCAATATGTCAATGTTTTCTAAATATTTGGGTTTTGTCCGAGAAAGACACTGAATAACTCCTGATACAAGTATTGATGTGCAGAAGTTTTTATGTACTTTAAATGTGGAGACTCTGTACACTGACAAAACTGACAGTCAGCAGCATATATTTATTCAAATGATGGAAGAGTGACAGCAGTGTACCACAGAGCTTGGTACTGGGACCAGTCCTCTTCAATGACTTCATATGGGACATTGCAGAAGAACTTGAAGGGAAGGTATGCCTTTTGGCAGATCATGCCAAAATCTGTAATAGGGTAAATACTCTGCAGGGTGGGAAAATGCACAAGAATCTTGGAAAACTCAAGGAGTGGTCAAAACATGGCAGCTAAAGTTCAGTGCCAAAAGTGTAAAATCATGTACCTAGGGCATAGGAACCCAAGAGCTGGGTATAGGATGGTGGGGGCGCTAGCAAATAGGAAAAGGACCTTGGAGTTATCATGTCTAAGGACATCAAGGTGGCATGCCAGTGTGACAAAGCAGAGGGTAGGAATAGTGGGATGCTGGGGGCAATGGAGAGTTATACCGCCAGAAGGAGGAAGGTGATGTTGCCATTATGTTGTTTACTGGTGAGACACCACCTGGAATACTGTGTCCAGTTTTGGAGACCACACCTCAGAAAGGACACAGAGATGAGACAGTCCAAAGGAGGGCAACTAAAATGTGCAGGGGTTGCACCAGAAACCCTATGAGGAGAAACTGAGAGATTTTAACATGTACAGCCTGAACAAGAGGAGAGACATAAGTGACATGATAGAGACCTAAGAGAACATCACAGTGGTGAACAGAGTGCATGGAGAGTCTCTTTCAAATGATAAGGAGCACCAGAAACCAGGGTATGTGATAAAGTTGAGGACAGAAGTTCAAAGAGATGTGAGGAAATATTTCTTTACTGAGTGGGTAGTAGATGCCTGGAACAGACTGCAAACAGAAGTAGTGAAGGTTAAAACATAAAACAGTTTGGGGGACTTCAAGCATGTGTGGGCATAACATAGGGGTATATTAGAAAGAGGCAGGAAGGCATGAGAGAATTGCTGGAGACAAGACAGGATCTGTCGAAGCAGAGTCAGCAGGGAACAACAAGGAAGACTAGGTGGGACAAGGGTGGACCAAGCAGTCATTTTCTTCTGACAAATTCTGTATTTCTATGTTTCTATTACACACCATGAATCAATTTAAAAGAAAGTTGTTCTTTATTTCTCCACTGCTACCTTCCCATTGCAGTCATTTTGCTTTACTGTGCATTGCCCTGCCCTTTTTAAAAGCATTTGTTGCAAATTTGTCCTGTTAATTGTCATCTTCCCAATCCTCCTTCTTCTTCTTCTCCTCTTCCTCCCCTTCAACATCTCTTGATGCAGAACAAGGCATTTTCAATTCATGAACTAATTACAGGCCTCACTCTCTGGCTCCCAATCGACAACAAGCACTGAAACATCATAATCTGAATAAGATTCACTTCTTCCCACATCAATATTCTGCATTATTTCCTGCTTTACTTTTTCAGCTGCCATTTTCTCATTACTTATATTCCCGGCACAATTTTATTGGAACAAATTCTGGGAATTCCTCCTCCTGCTCCTTAAACTACCTCCTCCCATGCCTCCATCTCTTTTATTAACACCTCATGCTAAGACTCCTACACCACCATCTCCTGTTTCTCAGACTGCACAGTATCCTGGATTCTCTAGTACTGATGACCCACCCTGTGGTTGGGACATCAGTAGCATTTTTCTCCATCAGTAGCAGTTCCTTATTAGGCCACACATCCACACTCCTGCCACCCCTGCCTTTTTCTCCCCAGCCTCAGATGGCAATACAGAATTCATTGTTATTCCAGTATCCCCAACATAGTCCGTGACCAAGACACCTAACATACTGAACCCTCCTAACCTGTGTTGCTTGCTTCTTGCTTGGCTGCTGCCCGCTACACTGATTGAGGCCAATGAAGGCCACCCACACTGCTGTCACTGCTGCTGCTAGGCCTTGCTACTGTGGGGGCCTGTGCTGTTTTTTGTGAGGTGAGTCTAGTAGAGTAAGTAGATAGTCCAGTCTCAAGTTAGCATCTAGCTCACCCTCTGCCCCTTCAGCCACCAAGGGAGATGGAAACTCACTAAGAGCAGACTAACAAAAATATGTTGGCACAACACTGCTATTGAGAGTTCAGTGCTAACTGACTCCTCCAAGCTGTAGTGTGCAGCCTGTTGACTCTGTGGTGGGAAAGACAGTGTTGCACTCACATGAGTCATGTGCTCTTGCTTAGCTGGAGCTCCTTCATTTCATGTGTGATGGTGCACTGCTAATAGGTGAAGAGAGTGGACAACACAATACAGACACCGCTGAGTCAGGAGTGCACGGCAGTGTAAGTACACACAGGCCAGGGGGCACTTATTGTAGAAAGATTAAATCCAAATTTAATGCCATTATTGCCACACCATAAGAACAACCTAGGCACAAATGTGGGGGAACAACTGATCCCTCTGCCCTACCTAAATGGCACCAAACTTTTATGATAGAAATTAATTCTCAGGTGCTAATATCGGTACAAGTAAATGCAATTATTTCCATTGTGTTCTGAGGTTCTATATTTCCATGTTTCAGGATGTGTCCTGATCATCATGAGGGTTAGTGTTCCTCATTGTCCCAAATTTCAAGTGTCCATGTCCCTCATTTCAGTGACAAAATGTGAGGTATGGTGCATGCTTCAAGACCCTACTCAGCACAAAGAGTGCTGAGCATGGCTATAGTGCATATTCTCCATACAGAATGACAAAGGGAAAGTAAGTGAGCCAAAACAGTTACAGAGAATCACATTGTAGCACTAAATATGCATAAGGGGATGTTCATGGCCCAAAACAAAAGGTCAAGCTTCACAAACATAGGCCCACCTTCGTAGAGTTGGAATGGGGATGATAGGCTGACTATATCCTAGGGATTTAATTCAGTAAGCAAACAATACTTTAGAAATTAATAGCAATTTAATGACAAAAATCAAAAGCCATTAAACGACTTGCAAAAGGATCAGAATTAATGGGTTTTCCTAATTTTAATGGGAAAACAATGAAAATATAGTTTAATGGCTCTAATTGCTAGTAGCAGTATGAGAAATAGAAAATTATGTGATTTTTAGGTGTGATTTGCACCAGCTTTGCTGCTGCACTCATGTCAAGCATGCAACATGTGAACCTGATATGATTTTTCGAAGATGTTCTCACCAGATTACCTGCTGCATATATGTCAAGCCTGCAGCATGCAAACCTGATTTGCTTTTTAGACCTGGTTTACTTAGGTTCACTTTGTGTATGTTCCAGTTCAATTTTATTGTTTGACAAACAACATTGTCTTTACAAATACATAAGACATATTAAAAGGACTCTAAAGTTTACTTTAAATACTGAGTTAGTACATTCTAATAAATATTAGCTTCCATTAAAAATCTCAGCCTATCACATTATCGTTTCCTTTAAATCCATCCTACTTCTACCAAGAGTTCAATAGACTCATTCTTATATTTCCTTCTTTTCATCATCCATTTTCATGTGGAATAATTTCCTTTCTATGGCTCTACAAAATTTTGTTACTTTATCTAGAGTATACTCATCAGAGGATTTCAATAAAACATGTACTTGGTATTTAGGTTCCGTTTCAATTTACCAAGAATTTCATCTAAATATAATGTAGGGTAATAGTCATACAGCAGACAAAGTATTAAAAGATGTAAATTATCATCAATCCCAGCCCATAAGCACATTTCATGCTTGGGATCCTGATGTAGAGCCCAATCAATCTTCTAGATTTATTTAATTTGAAACGGAATCTTGTAAAACATTTTCATTTGTCCAGGTTATTTATTACTTCCAAATAAGGTTCTATCCCAAATCTTCTCTTTTATTTTTCCCCAGCCAACTACTTACAACCCTATTGTTTATTGGCTCATTACTTTCTTGTATGTATCCATCTTTTATTCTGTTCTTTAAATCTTCTTGAATATCATCATTGGATCTATATAGGCTATACACCAGGTAATCCAGCAATCCATGTGTTTAATTACTTTTTCCGAAATATTCATAGTTGGTAATACAAATCTCCTGTCCTTATAAGTTATAGTCTCTTCCACACATATGCTTGCCAATCTTATCTTGTTCATTACAAATACCTTAAACCAATAATATACTAACCTTTGCTCTATATAGCATTTAATTGGCAGTTGCTCTAATTCTATTCTAGTTAATATGGATGATGCTCCATTAGGTAATCCCAATATTCTCTTATAATATTTATTAAGTGGTATTTCTATTTCCTTAATATCCCCAAATCCCAAATCTCTGCTCCATAAACTATTTGGCTTTTAATTTTTCATTAAGGGCTCTTATGATCCCCAATAGAGCATCCACTGTATTTGTACATGAACCTTTCAACTGCCAGTGTAAATTCCTTGATTTTTTGAGTATACTCTTTTATGTTCATTTCAATTTAAATTATAACTAAAATTATCCTTAAGTAGCAACATTTCTATACAGTTTCAAAGAATAATCCCCACATTTCAACTTACTATCTATCCCCTTCCTAATCATTACTTTACTACATATCATATACTTAGTTTTTTCCAGAGTTATTTCTAAATCCACTTCCTGACATTGAGTTCAAAAGTGCTCCAAGCTTCTTTTATTCCCATATAACTTGTGACCATCAATACAATATCATCCACATATGCCAAGTATGGACAATATATATTACCCACCCTTGGCATATGGTGGTTATCCATATAAACCTCCTAATACTTCATTCAAAAAACATTAAATAAGATGGGTGAAAGAACATATCCCTGTCCTAGGCCTAAAGTGGAAGCAAATGTTTCTGTTTTATCACCTCCTTTGTTATAACTTATACTAGTATAATTATTACTGTACATATCAGCTATTATTCCTATTATTGCTGGGTCTAAGCCATAATTCTCCAGTACTATCCAAAACTTATTTCTTTTACTGTTTTGAAGGCAGCCTGAAGGTCCACAAAGACACAACAGAATTTTTGTTTACTTAATATATATATATATATATATATATTTATGTATAAGATGTGATAACACATAACATTGATAAATCATAGAGTGTGATGCCAGAAGCCTGCATGTGCTTCATCCATAATTCCCTTTTTACTACCCATTCCATGATTCTTTTATGGATTATTTTGCAAAGATTTTCAAAGAAGTGTCTAATAGACTTATAGATTGATAATCCTTTTGTGTTTGTTTTATCCTCTTTTAAAATTGGCACAATGATGTTAGGCATTTCTTCATATTTCACTACATACTCAAATAATATCTTTAATAAAGGGACCCACAAATTTATATCATTTAAGATTATATCTATGGGTACTCCATCAGGACTTGGTGTTTTGTGTCTTTTGTAGTTTTTAATGCTTCTATTATCTCTTCTATGTTATTCCTTCTTTTAACTCAGTCCATTTTTGGTGGGCCTTCAACTTTTATGTTATCACTGTCCTGAAAGGTTTCAGCATAATATTTTATCCATTCATAAGGTTCTATATAATTTTCAATATCATCTGAGTAATTATCCCATCCTTTAGCTACCATTCTCCAAAATAGTTTAATTCTTTATTCAGACTGCCCTCTCTCATTTAGCTCATACCTTTTCCCTATATTGCTCCTTTTATTGGTCATAACTTTTTTATATTTATTCCTTGCTGTTATCATTAATTCCTGTTAGTTTTTGTTGGATTTTTCCTTACCAGTCTTGCTTTTTATTTACCTCTGTCTTTGCAACTTTACATTCCATGTCAAACCATGTACCACCAGTATGTTCTTTTGTTAATGAGGCTTTCACTATTAATGCATTTGTTTTCCTCATAATATCTTCAAACTCCGTTATTATATTAACCTTATTTTCCTTTATAACTTCATCTATTTCTTCAGATATTCCACTTTCCTTTAATAATTTAACTGATGCATAATTATCTATATAATCCCATTTCACTCTAATTTAGTCTGTACCACCTTAATTGTTTTATTTTTTATTTGTCTTTGATATCTAGTATTTATCATTATTTCCAAAGCACTATGTTCCATTTCCATCCTTTCCTCTATTTTAAATCTAGGAATAGAGGTACCAGATTCAAATTAATCCAGCCAAGGTCTATAACAGAAGCCCTCATTACCTATATATGTGAAGTTCCTCTTTATCACCATTAGTTCTACCATTGAGTAATACAAAATCTCTTCTTCTAATATTTGACTAATGATCTTGCCTCTTTTGAAGTTTTCTGATCTCTAGACTTTCTGTTTTTAGCTAATTTCTCTTGTCTCATTGCTAAACACAAATTTTTATCTTCATTGGCTAGTGATTTATTGCTTCCTACCCTTTCGTTAAAGTCACCCACTATCAAAATCCCACTTCCTGTCTCTTCCACTCTTCTCTGCACTATAATTCTCTCAATGTTGTAATTGCCTCATTATCTTTATAACTTACTAGCTGGAGGGTATATATAGATTAATAATTATCATATGCTGATTCTTACCCCTTATTCTTACTCCTAGAATATTCTCAGATTTAATAGGTATTTCTTCACCTTATACCCTTCCTTATCTTTAACCAAGTTTTTAATCTTCCAGAAGCTCTACCAATTTTTTTCATTTTAATCGCTTTTTCTACAGAATGCCTTGTATCCACTTAACATCACTTCCTGATCAGTCCATGTCTCTTGTAGGCAAATATAGTCATACTTTTTAGGTATTTTATGAATGTTGGATCTCCTAACCTATTTCTAATCCCTGATATGTTCCATGATATTATGTTAATCTTTGTTAGATACCTTTTTCCCAGGTAGTTTCCTTCCCTTATATTATTCTCTTTTCCTACTTTTTCCTTCCTATGCAATTTTTATAAGTCTTCACTCTGTGTTTCTAATACCTGATATTTGTTTGTTGTCTGGATCAAATAACTAAATGTTTCTGATCTTTTATTTACTTCTGCCAGTGGATATTGTTTTCTTCTCCTACCATATTAATCTCAATTTTATCAAGAATCTCAGCTTAGGATAGTAACAATCTATAATTTTCTGTAGTATTCATCCACATTGTTATCTGACCATTATTTTCCCATCTTTTTATTTTTTAATCCAGTTGCTCACCTTCTATCTTTAGCACATTTTGTAGTAATTGTTCAGTTTTCATTTTTAGGTTATTTTTAGATTCATTTGTAAAGTTATTTATCCCAAATACAGATATTGGTAGATTCATTGAGAAACTGCTATTTATATTTCTTGAAGCAAAATATTCAGGAAACAAATCTTTTACTTTTACTACACTTTCAACTTCATGTCCCACATTCTTTAATTTGTTTTTTTTTTTCTATTACATTAAGTGTGTAATAATGTTCGAGATTAATAATACCAACTCTTGATCTTTCAGTGGCCTAACTATACTCAACCAATCCAAAATTGGGCAATGGTTATTATTATTTTGTAGTACTGATGTTAAAAGGTTTCAGATGTTTGTCAAGTTTTCCTCAGTTTCTCCTCACATCACTGTCACTTTAAACATTGGCAGTACAAAATCTGTGTCAGACATACGCTGTAACATTTTTTCCAGCTGTTCTAACTGTTCCTTACTTTCCTCCTGCTTCAGACTCTTTTGAAACTCATTATCACTTTGTTCTATATCTTGATAGGTTTCCTCCTTCTTTTCCCTATTATTGTTTACCATTTTTCACTTCTCCTAACTTCTTTGTTTTTTTAACCTGTCCATTCTGTTTTTCCTTATACAAGAGCTCTTTACTCACACCAATTGTCTTTCTCTTTTCCTTTTATTTTTAGTGTGCCTACTATTTAGTCTCTTTCTTTCATTGCTGTTACTACTTTTAATATTCCCTTATTTTATTTTTATTTTTATTTTCTTTGTTACCTTCTATGCTGTCTCTTTCTTCTAAGTCATTTGGATCTATCATAGTTCTTCCACTACAATTACTTTTTTCTCTTTTTATTCTACCTCATCTCTCCTTAATTTTGTTTATCTCTATTTTAGCAGTTTTCCTCTTGAGCCAACCCACTCTCCCACAAGCTTAAGTTTCCCACTCTTGTGCATGTAAACCACATGTAAACATTGCACTCATATGTGATGCATTCTGCATGTACAGAGCACATTTATATTTCTGTAAGGGTCAGGACAGCTGTAGAGAACCATTTTGAAAATCACACCAGTGTTGAAGCCCCACCCATGGACCTCCAGATTGGAGGAAATATGCTCAGGGAGAAAGCAGCAGTCCAAAACTGGAAAAACAAGCAGGAGACATGATGCAGGAGGGAGGAGGGCCAACTGGTGTGAATCAGCCTCATGATCAACCCTTATAAGCAAGCAGGTCTGGAGAGCCAGCAGCTGTAACTGTGGTTCAGGACAGCTATATAGAATGATTTTGAAAATCACACTGGTGTTGTAGCCCACCGGAGACCTCCAGATTGGAGGAGATATGTTCAGGGAGAAAGCAGCAGTCCAAAACTTAAAAACAAGCAGGAAACATGATGCAGGAGGGAGAGAAAGCAAACTGCTGTGAATCAGTCTCACACTCAACTCCTGGTAGACAAGCAGGTCTGGAGAGTCAGCAGCTGTAATTGTGGCTAAGGACAACTGTAGAGAGCTATTTTGAAAACTGCGCTCGTGTTGTAGCCCTGCCCATGAACCTCCAGAATGGAGGAGATATGCTGCAAAGAGAAATCAGCAGTCCAAAACTGGAAAACAGGCAGTGATATGGTGCAGGAGGGAAGGAGAGTCAACTGTTGAGAATCAGGCTCACACTATAACTATAAGAACAGCTGTAGCGCAATTTTGAAAATCTTACTGGTGTTGTAGCTCTGCCCACAGACCTCTCAATTGAGAAGATATGCTGCACAGAGACAGCAGCTGTCCAAAACTGGAAAAACAGGTTGGAGACATGGTGCCTGACTCACACTTGCTGGTTTCAAAATGGGCACCAAGAATGTGAGTGAGAATTCACTAAATTGTGTTGGGACAGTGTATTGATGTTTAAGCATTTTGGGGCTCCCCTTACTATGTATATAAATTTAAAGTTTTTATTAAATACAAATGTAGTTTTGGATTATGTGTGAATGTGGTTTGGTGTGGGTGTCAGGGTTTGCTTCCAAAGTATATACTTTCCACATTATACACTCAGCACTTACCTATTTCCAAGCAGCTGGCTGTACAGTTCTCTGTACTGCAGTATCAGTGGATGACATTTGGGCAGGTACGCAAATGTTTGCACCACATTACCTTGATTTATGCCAGCGCTATTCAGGTTTGTGGCTTTCTTCCTGGGTGAGGACTCTATTCAGAAGCCCTGTAGCAAGTGCTAAACCCGTAAGCACCCAGACACAAACATAATGCTGCTCCTACACAAAGGAGGGTCCCCTACTGCATACAGGTGCAGTGGCATGTTCAGAGGTATGCAATGATGGCAACAGCCCCAAAGCAGCACAATTTACTGCTGCCAATGTCCATGACTGAACAGGATGCAAAGCCTGTGCACCCACCCTCCCAATGGAGGGAGGGTTGTACTGCAGCCACCCACCATCGATCACCCATCACACCAATGAGTATTCAGATCCTAGTGGCCAGTCTGGTAACACCACCCTGAACACCTGCCCATATTATGATTAGGCATCCCTGATGTCCAGTGGCACCTCCACCTCCTGATCACACATCAGTGAATGTTAAATATCTCTCTGATGTCTGGTGGCACCTCCCACCCCTGATCATCCATCCCATGAATGTTGCATATCTCTGTGTTGTCTAGTGGTACCCCATCCCTTGGTGCCCATAAACAATGATACAACATGTGCTGGTGTCCAATGGCCCCATCATCACCCCTGAATGCTTGTCAACAGTCGTCCCCATACCATTTGTGGTCTAGCTGCTCCCTTCCTGCTTTGTCCACTCTGGAACACCACCCATCCAAACTGCCTTCTTACCAGGTGTCCAGGGATGTGAGTGGCTCTGTGGAATCCCAATGCAGTTACAGGCACAGTCTTCCTGTCATGTCCTCATCTAGCCATCATATGGGATGATAGGAGCACATGTGCAATACAGTATACTGTAAGTGCGCTACCAGTCAGCCTTCCACATGGTGGCCAGCCTAAAAAGTGAGAGGAGGGCTGTGCCTATCACTGTATTAAGATTACACTGAGCCACTCACATCCTCAGACACCCTAGTATGGAGGGATTGGATGGGTGGTGCCCTGGAGCAAGTGGGGGAGGGGGGCACTGGACTGCTAATACCTACCTGTATGACTGCCAATGAGCATTTAGGGGTGGGGTGGGGTACCAGTGGACACCAGGGCCTGCTGTACTGTTCTCACAGGCACGAGGGGTGGGTTGCCACTAGACCACACGGAGCTATTCAACATTTGCGGTGGGCGATCTAGTAAGTGGGTACAGTAGACACCAGGCAGATATTCAACATTCACAGGATGGGTGATTGGGCAGTTGGGGTGCCACTAGACACTTGGGAGATAGTTTTCATTCATGTGAAGAGCGATTGGGTGGTTGGGGGTTGTTACTAGACATAGGGAGATATTCGACATTCACAGGAAGTGTGGTCGGGGTGAAACTAGAGACCAGGGGAGATATTCGACTTTCACTAGTCATATCTTTGTGATGATGAAGTGCAGTTTCTCTTCACTTGCCTGTTATGTAAACAAGTATAGCTAACAGGGTGGGTAGTATTGGGCCATACTGGAGCATCCTGTCATAATGAGGCCCAACGCTGCAGGCAGAGGGCCTTGTAGTCCTAGAAGAGCTGGTATAGACCATACTGTCCACCCTGTAAAGTATTATCACACTTAGAAAATGGGATTCATTTAAAAAATAATGTGACATGTTTAAAAATAATAAAAAGATGCTTAAAAATCACAGAAGAAAAAGTTTTGTTTAAAATAGTGCACCCGCTGGTAAATTGCCACAAGAAGAAGTTTTGTGTGACTAGTGATGTAAACCCTGTTTTTTTTTATCTGTTTCTTACTGAATAATGCCATTATTTTTTGTAATCAGGACCAGTAGAGTCAATTTTACCATGATTTATTTGTTGAGTCAGGAGACAGTACCGCAGGCAATATTAATGAGGAGATAGGAGGCATGCTGGTGCCATCACTGTTGTGGTTTGCACTGATCTGTAGATGCCATTTGTGTTTGAAAAGAAAAAAAGAGAGAGCATTTTTTAATAACCCCTTTTGGGCTTTGTAACTTGTGTTCCTGTTGCAGAAAGGAGCGGTGACTATCGGGAGCAGGGACATTTGGAGGGAGCATAGCTGTACATGGAGGTGACTGGGATTGAGGTGCATCAAGGAAAAGAGCTGGCAGTAGAGAGTCATCATCCTTTATACTACATTTTTAAAAAACAGCACCGTTCTTGAGGGTCAAACGTAATTGTTCATTGGATGCTTCATTTGTGACTAGATCTGCTGAAATGGAAGAACATTTTATATCTAGGGAGTACAATAATATGTGTGTTAGAGAAGCAAACAAAAGCAGAGACAAAAATCATCAAGAAATATTGCAGTATCAGAATATCAATACACAACAGAGACAGGATGGTGTCATTAACTTTGTGAGTACATACACCAAGACCTCACACATGGTTAATGGCTACATAAAGAAACACTGGACCATCCTTCAGACAGAACCGAGTCTGTCTGAAACTACCAATCGATTGTCTAGGATGGTATATAAAAGGGGACAGAGTTTACAGGATACATTGGTTCACAGTTTACAACCAGCTCAGGCGGGGAATGATATGCTGTCCCCATTACCTAGTGGCACATTCAAATGTGGTACATTGTGATGTAATTCTGAAACTTGATCATTTCTCTTCAAAATTGTGAGAAAATGTCAAATTCAGCAATTTATTAATTGCTTTACAACCAGGATCATATATATGGCGACCTGTAGCTGTGAAGCATACTATATAGGAAAAAGCAGTCGGGCCCTTAAAATCAGGGTTGGAGAGCATAAAGTGCCATTTGTAACCAAGGTAAAAAAAATGCCTTGGCAAAGCACATATGTATCAGTAAAATCCACAGATGCATGTCTTAAAATTTTGTGGAATAGAAAAGTCGGAGTTGGAGAAAGGGTGGTATTCTGGATGATTTATTTACAATGTGAGACATTTTGGATTTTTCATCTAAACGCATTACAGATGCCTGGTCTTAATGACAGCATAAATTTGATTCCTTTTCTTAAAAGCAGTAGGATATAATTATCCAAGGTAGAAAAATAGGTGGTATGGGGCCTTTTGATGCTGTGGTAGTATTATTCTCTAAGAAAATTGTCTAGCATTGTTTGGTTAAATGTTTCAATACTTTTCTGTTTAAAACAATTTTTTGTAACAAAGAGGGTGTCTGATTATTGAACATCTAGTCTTTATAGATTATTTATTATTTAGTTTGTATATACAGTTTTTCTTATAGATATTTTTGTATTCATGAGCATATTATTGACCTTTATTGACCTTACTGTTCAATTATTGTGTTATAGTCTTTAATTTATTTTAGGTCTTATTAATTATAGATACTGGGTCTAATATAGATGTTTTTGCACTTTTCTTGATACCTATATATTAATGAGCATATATTGACCTTGCTGACCTTCTGATTTAAAATCTAACATATAAATAGATTTTGGCTTTTTCAGCTTCTGTAAGCATACTGTTTACTTTTTATTTTCATTACATGGTAAGTAGAGAATAATGTTAATAGATATATGCTCAGATTTAAAATAAGCAGAGTTAATTTATTTACTCTCTAGCTGGTCTAAATACTATTTGGTCTTACATAAGATGCTTCTTGCACTTAATTATAAGGTTACATCTCTATGAGCATATTTTGAACTTAGTTGACCCTCGGGTCTATAACAAAAATATGGTTTGGCAACTTTTGTATGTGAAGAATTGTTTAACAAACAGAATATTGTTTCATTTGAATTAAGGCATTGTCATGAGAATGCTGTGTTATTTGCAGTTCATATATTTAGCATTATATGTGGTTTGTGTTTTGGTGATATGGGTGCACTAATTATATGTAATGATGTTCAACTGTGAGCATCTTTTTAAACTGATTACCCTCCATCAAACTGGCCTCCCTGAGGAAGCATGAATCCGTGAAACTGGTCAGGGCCACAGGGTGAGTGTTCTACACTTGCATGTTTGGCGATGTAATTGCTTTGGTAACTTTTGAAAAGCAATAAATATTTTACTGATATGACAGTGGATGGTGCTCTTATTTTTGGTTGTTGTTATTTATTTGTACCTAGAATGTTTTATAATTAGAAGTATTTATTTATTTATGGCATTTTGGTAACCAGGTGAGCCCACTAAGACCAGAGGTCCCATTTTCAGGGGCGACCAGAATTAATTATATAAAGTGCTTACAGAGAGTTCAAATCATAGTAGGTTGTAGGAATACATAAGCAAAGATATTGATGATGGTAGAGACTGCATATAAGTATACAGGAGAAATAGTTACAAAACATTAGTTAAACAGTAGTCAGCTTAACAGATAGAATAGTGCAGAGAGATATGGGGCCCGATTCCAGGACGGCATATGCAGGCGTAAACTGAGATACGTCAAGCCCCATGGCATATCTCATGACTTGCGCAGTGGTACATCAACCCCAATTCCAAGAGGTGCCTTGCACCATGTCAGCTGTGGGCTATGCCAACCGTGAGTTATGCCACCACTCGCCACAGCCTGCGATGACATGGTGCAAGGGCAGGTTATGGCAGCAACTGCACCTTATTCCAGGAGGGCAGCTGTCATAACCTGCTGCCCTGATTCCAGGAGCTGCACTGGTGGAGCAGTTAGTGCAGCTCGAGCTGCTCTAAGGGGCATACAGTGGTGCCATCCATTGGATGCCCACTCTGTAGCAGTGCTGCAACAGCACCGATGTGCTCCCTGTGCTCCCACAAGCACATCCATACCTCACCACCCTGAATGTTGGGGACCCCAGGGATCTGATCACCAGTGCACCCCCAGACTTCTGTGCCACCTGTCCTGCCCCCCATGACCTTGGTGGATGCGTGGCATTCCAGGGCTGGGGGCTCCAGGGCTGTCATTAGAAGGCTGTGACTTGTGATATGCGGGCTCTTATGCCATGCCCGTGGCACTATCCTTCACATGTCACAACTCACATGGCATATGTGCTGGGACACTGTCACTCTTGGAACATGGTGCAGGGTCCCTGCATAGCAGCAATGTCACAACTCGCATACTCTGGTGAGTTGCAAACATTCATCCTGGAATTGGGCCCATAATCACTAAGTAATGAAATTCATAGGTTTACAGATTGTCATAAATACACATACAGATTAAGCTGCATTCCCTTTATGAGCTACACGTGAATGAATAACAGTGGCATGAAGAAGAGGTTCAACGATAGTAGCTGCATTGACAGCATTCCAATTTGTAAGCTTTGAGCCCAGTCATGAATCCTTCTATAGATGTAACAGTTAGGTTTTCGGAAAGGAGTTCCAGTAATAAGCAGCAGAGTATATGAAGGACCTTTTCCCAGGTTGGTCCATACCCTGAGGATTACAAGTAAATCAGAGTTTGTTGAGTGGAGGGTGTGCCTCAGAAACTTTGGGGTAAATGGTCCCCTTAGGTTGGGTATAGACCTTAGTGAGCTTGAAGCTGATGCAGAGGAGAGGGTAGGTGAGTCTACATTCCACAGTAGGCCAGTTCAGCTCATCAAATACCTCACAGCGATGCTTTCTGGGTTGCAAGCCAGCTGCAAAATGGCTGATCTTATTGTATGAGACATTTAGTTTGTTAGCTTCTGCTTCCTGAGGAATTGCAATACAGGTGCATCATAGACCAATGTGGGAAATAAAGTACTCTTTGCAATGGCAGTCTTGGAGTCTGTGGACAGCAAGTTTCCTAGCACATAGAAGAGGCCAAGTTTCTGATAAATGGTCTTTGTAATGCAATCAGTATGTGGCTTGAACGTCATGTCCTTATCGGGGTAGATACCAAGGTATTTTACCTTATCCGAATACATCAATTTGTGACCCAGCCATGGTGGATAGCAGAAGGAGATTTTGTCCATTTGCTCCAAGACGTCATGTTCCAAATAAGATAGCTTTAGTTTTCTTGCATTCATCACCAGCATAGTGGAGGCAAACCATTCTTCAAGTGCATTCAAGCTGGTTGTGTGTTTGGCAGCAACTGGTTAGGTTCTGCATCATTCCAGTAGACCATAGTATCATCTGCGAAAGATAGTAATTTCCCATTACCACAGTTTTGGCCAATATCATTAACAAATAGAGAGAATAATAGGGTCCTGGTATGGAGCCCTAGGGACTCCATTAGTGACAGCAAGGCAGCTAGAGTGTACACCTTTCTATTTAACCTTTGTGATCTGTTCACCAGGTAGTCAGAGAACCAGGTTAGTGAATGCTTATCAAGGCCTAATAGTTCTAGCTTACTAATGAGCAGTCCGTGGTTGACCAGATCAAACACCTTGGATAAGTCTATGAATATGGCCCTGTTGATAGTCTTTTGTCCATTGCACCAAAACATCACTTGTAAATTTAACAAAAGCCATGTCTCTGCCATGATACTTTCTAAAGCCATGTTGATTATCTGAAAGAAGGTGGGTTGCTCAAGATATTCCTGCAGCTGATTATATACCAACCTTTCCTGTACCTTAGCTAAGGAATAAAGGATTGAGATGGGCCTGTAATTCTCAATATTGTCACAACTCCTCGCTTGAGTATTGGAACCACCATAGCCACCTTCCACTTGCGTGGAATAGACCCTTCTCTGTGGAACCTGTTTATCAGCATGATTACTGGAAGGGCAATTGATGGGCAGCTATTTTGAGTAGCGTGGGCTCAGGTTGGTCAAACTCAATGGAGGAATTAGGTTTTAGGTGCTTCAGCAGGGCTAACACCTCAGTTTTCCTGACCAGACAAAGATGAAATTGTGGAAGGGGTCACTTTGGCAACAGGGCACTGTGTAGAGGGAGGGAGTTGGGTGGAGCAGCCCTTTGTTTTTCTAGATTCATAAACAAGCTGCTAAAAGTTTCTGCCACCACATGGGGTCATCAATTGCATGACCATTGTTCATGATTATCCCCTCTGGGGTGCTTGATTTGCCCTTTAAGAGGAAATGAGTGACTCCAATTTTTTGTAAGATTGCAGAGGTGTTTATTTTGAAGACCTGCAGGTAGTGACTTTTGATGCCTTGGCCTCTTTTTACAATTGTTTCTTTGCTCCCCATATTTTCCCAGTCAGTTTTGAGGTTTGTTTTATTATAAAGCCCCTA
Source organism: Neoceratodus forsteri (assembly GCA_016271365.2). Lineage (NCBI taxonomy): Eukaryota > Metazoa > Chordata > Ceratodontiformes > Ceratodontidae > Neoceratodus > Neoceratodus forsteri. Next base: position 739,588,973 of record CM057458.1, read on the forward strand.
GTCCTTGTCTCTGAGAGACATTCATTTCCTGAGATTGCTGTTAAATCACTTATGACACTTGCCATTCACTCTGATACTCCTAAAGGGGTGTGTAGGTTGGCTGTGGACATGCAGGTGTTTATAAAGTAGTCAAGAGCTTCTACCAGACCAGGAGATTTAGAATAGGGTGCCAATTAATGTTTGAGAGAGCAGCAGTGAAAGATTCAGGAGAGAGTTAGTATAGTCCCTCACTGTGAATGTTCTTGGGTAGACCAGGTGGCTTATTTCTCCATATGCAGAAATATGTGAATGATCACTAAGGGCATTGCAGAAGGTGCCAACTGCATGAATTCTCGTGGTATCAGAACGAGGGCCCAATCCAGCAGCATATGGTTCCCGGTCTTGGTTTTGATCCTGGTATGCTCAGTAATCACTTGCAGGAGATTTGCATTTAGAAGAAGTGCCTGCATCCCACCACATAGGTTAGATATCGAGTTCTGATTGAAGTCTCAGAGTATTACCAATTTCCCAAGTGAGTGCTCAGCCAATACCTGTGTGAGGGACTCCAGAGTGGAGACTGCAACTTGAGGGAGTATGTAGGTGCATCCCACATATAGTGGCTTAGTATTACCACGCAGTAGTTTAACAAATAGGGTTTCACCACAGAGTGACCCAGTTGGGGAATATCCACAAATGTTGCATTTAGGTTACAATTAATGTATATGATTACACCCCCTTCTTTCCAATCCTGTCCTTCCTAAAGGTGCAGAAGCCCAGTAGATCCACCTCATGATTAAGACAGGTTTCAATTATTGCAATCACATCCAGTTTGTAGATAGCTACCCAGCTCTCTAAGTCTTGCATTTTAAGCCTCAGGCTGTTAATGTTTATGTGAACTAACTTGAGACCCTTGGTCTGAGCCCAGCTAAGGGTCTGTTGAGTGGTTGATTGTGTAGTTTAGTGGGAGGGACCTGGGTTTAGTTCTATATCCCACATAAGGCCAACTTTATCTTCACCAGATATCTTAAGAGTTTGGATGGGTACAGTGAAAGGCACTTCCCTCTTCTGGCTATGAGGGTAAAGAATATGTTGTAGGAGTTGCCCTTCAGGTTAGCCATTGGCTACCAAAAGCAAGATGTTATGAGTGATTATACCCAGGAGAAGATGACAATAGTGGGGATGGTGGGCACCTCCTTTGGACAGGGCAGGGTGTACCCCTAGTGGTACCTCATCCAATATGAACAGAATCAATATATATGCAAGTGGCAGAAAATACCATAGAACCTCATTATAGTAAATGCTGTAGGATAAGCTCAGTCAGGAAAGTAAGATGCATGGTCCCAAGTACCTATCTCATACAAGATTAATAGAAACTTCAACAGTGGAGCTAGTCGCAGTGGTTCAAGGATATGCCTGATTGGATTTAAACATATTAGGGTGATAAATGATCCTTCCTCTTCCTTTATGTGCTGAGAGTACTCAACAACCTAAGGAAAAAGCAATTATCACAGGGCAATAAGTTGTTACCACTAGTTTGGTTTTGTTCACCTCAGTAAACCATAGGAACAGTAGCAACTGACTAACAAATCAAGGATCAGATTTTAGTAAGCCTCAAAAAAAATAAGAACAGTTTTGTAAGCCTCAACATACCATAAGAGCAGTAGTAACAGGTTATCAACTATAGGATTTGTTTAAGTAACCTAAAAGCTCTCAACAAGATATCAACTCAAGTATCAATATTGTGAACATCAACAAACCATTAGAACTGTATCCCTTTAAGATCAGACTTCGACTTCTGGGGGTGTCAGTGGGCATCTGAACCATTTAAAGAGTGGTGAGGGTGGGGATGGGTGAGTGGGAGAAAAACAAGGCAAGGTCTCTAGTCAGCACTGAGTCAAATTTCTTTCTTTAGCTTTTCTTGATACCTCGTCTTTTGCTAAAGATTTTTTTAGCCCATTATGATTTGCTTCACAATCCAGTCCCTCCGTTTGCCCCATGTCTAAGCTCCAATGGCAGGTAAAATTAAAAGATCCTCCCAAGAGTAGAAAATAATTAATCTGTGCAGAGGGAGGTGCAGGTTACCTGCAGAGATCAAACCCTCTACCCCTTGCTCCTCAGTGCTCCAAAAGCTGGAGTTAGCAGGAGAGCTTAGAATCACTGCTCAGTTTTGAATTTGGTGCCTTTGCTGCACACTGGTGAGTGGTTCTGTTGGGCAAGCAGCACAGCCAGTGGAGTATTCAGCCATTGTGAGACAGAAAAACAAGGCAAGGTCTCTAGTCAGCACTGAGTCAAGTTTCTTTCTTTAGCCTTCTTGATACCTGCCTTCTTTTGCTGAGGATTTTTTTTTTTAGCCTGTTGTGATTTGCTCTATGATCCAATCTCTCCTATTGCCTGATGTCTAAGCTCTGATGGCAGGTAAAATTAATAAGATCCTCTGGGGAGTAGAAAAGAATTAATCAGTGCAAGGGAGGGTGTAGGTTACCTAGACAGGGCAAACCCTCTACCGACGTTGCTCTCGTTACACAGTGTAGTGGGTATTGTATCTATTTATGACAATGAAATAGAGTTTTATAATTTGATCCCTGTATTAGTCCCTAAGAGTTATGTGCATGTCCATGATGAAAATAACTCTTGTCTGAATGTAATGATGATGATATTTACATATGTATGTATGTCCAAAGTGTTTGATGTAAATGTAACTGTAATCTATTACCCCATCCTTATTGAACAACTTCCCCCTCCCATCAAGATTGCTTGTCCTGTGGGGGCTTCAAGAAGGACCAAATACCTTATTACTGGAGTGTAAATGTACCTGCATTTGTTGATATGGTTTCTCCCCTAAATGTGGTCCACTATTGCAAATGTTTGCACTTCGTTTACCGACTACTACTCTTTTTACCTAGCATACTCAGTCAGCTTCTTGCATGATTTGCTAGACCACTGTTGAACTTATTCATTCAACACTGAATGTACTGTATGTACTGTAACGTTGCTTTTCAGTCATGAAAGTATATAATCTATTGTAAGTTCAATGATGTCTGAATGTATAAAGACTGTTCTGATATGCTTCCATGTAATTAAACCGGGTTGCAACTGAAAATGGGACACCAAATCTCAGAGGGCCTACTCAATCAACCAAATTCAATAAATAAATACATACAATCAAACCTACATAAATACACAGATACACAGAAATGTGACTGCAGAGAAAGGCACCACGGCCCATCTAGTCTGCCCAACACCCTACCTCCCCTTCTGTTATGCTTCCACCCTCTTTTCCCAACCCTTAAATCTATCCCAAGCTCTCTTGAGCCCCTCCACCATTTCAGCTGCCACTACCTCTCTGGCAGTTTGTTCCAGCCTCCACCACCCTCTCTGTGAAAAACTGCTCCCTGACATTACTCTGTATTGCCCACCTTCCAGTTTGAGGCTATGTCCTCTTGTTCCTCCCTTCTTCAGTTAGAACAAGCTGTTACCCTCTACCTTATTTATTCCCATCAGATACTTAAAGGTCTCAATCATGTCCCCCTCTCCCTCCTAGTCTCCAGAGGGTACAAATTCAGTCCTTTCAATCTTCTCTCATAGGGTACATTCTGCATCACTCATACCATTTTGGTTGCCTTTCTCTGCACCTCTCCATCAGCTCAACATCTCTTCATAGGTGAGGCCTCCAGAACTGCACCCCATACTCCAGATGCAGCCTAACCATGGTTCTGTATAATGGCATTAGCACCTCCCTCTTCCTGCTATTAAAACCCTCACAATGCAGGCCAACATTCCATTTGCCTTTCCCACCACCTCTGTATACTGGCTGCTCACCTTGAGGTCACACGATACCATAATCCCAGGTCCTTTCTGTTTCCTTCTCTAATCACTAACCCCGAGGGAGTAAGTTTCCCTCCTATTCTTCCTCCCCAGGTGCATCAGCGAGCACTTTTGTGTATTAAACTTCAATTTCCAGGTGTTAGACCACCTCTCCAACCTCTCCAGGTCCGCCTCATGGCTTGCAACCCACTAGGTGAATCCACCCTATGGCAGACTTTGTATCATCTGTGAACAGGCACACCCATCCTTCCAGACCTCTGCTAGGTCACTAACACAGATGTTAAAGAGTATTGGTCCTAGCACTGACCCTGTGGCACCCCACTGGTCACCGCCCATTCCCTGGAATGTGTCCCATTTACCACCACCGTCTGAATCCTTCCCTTCAACCAGTTTTCCACCCACCTGGTGATCCTGTTGTCCACCCCAGTCTGTCCAGCTTATGTACCATTCCACCATGCGGAGCGGTGTCAAAGGCCTTATTGAAATCCAGATAGGCCATGTTCACTGCTCCTCCCTGGTCCACTATCTGTGTCACCCCATCGAAAACTCTATCAAGTTAGTCTGACAGGGCCTTCCTTGGTGTAGCCATGCTGCCTGTCATCCTGCATGCCATTCATCTCCAAGTATTCTATCAACCTGATCTTAAGTAGTGTTTCCATTACCTTCCCCACCACTGAGGTAAGACTAATAGGATGGTAGTTTTGACCTCATCCTTCCACCCCCTTATGTAGTGTGACCACCTCTGCCCTCTTCCAGTCCATTGGCACCACCTCTGTGACCAAGAACAAGTTAAACAGCCTCGCTAGATACAGCACCAGTTCATCCTTCACCTCCTGGAGAACCCTTGGTGTATTCCATCAGGCCCCATTGCCTTGTCTACCCTAAATCTACCCAGCTCTTCCCTTACTCCTTCAGCAATGATTCTGCCACAGCCACCTGCCTGTGGCTATCACCCTTCCCACCTCTTCCTGGTCCCCTACCCTCCCTTTCCTCCATGAAGACTGAGGCAAAATAGCTGTTTAATGCCTCTGCTTTTTGAAGTCCTTCCAGTATTGTTCCACTTTCCTCCTTATCCTTCCAATCCATGCTGTGCCCTCCTTCTTTCTCCAATGTACCTAAAGAAGGTTTTGTCCCCACTCCTTGCCTGTTTCGCTATCATCTCCTCAATGGCCTCCTTATCTTTGCCCAGCCTCCTTTCTTTTTCCTGTCCTCATCCTTTTGTTTCCTCCTGTACCTCTTGAATGCTCTAGTCTTCTTGACCACTAACGCCACCTCTAGTGAACCATTGAGGTCTTTTCTGTCTTCTATTCTTTCTTACCCTTCTTATACATGAGTCCATGGCTTTAAATATCCCTCTCTTGATGGCTGCCCATAATTCCTCCACCCCTGCACATCCCCTATCCTCAACATTTCTTCCCCAACTACATTACTCATTCCATGAAAGTCAGCCTTTCTGAAGTCCATTACCTTGGTTCTTGTCCTAACCCTCCCTACCAGCTCTCACCCTGAACCTGACAGCCCTGTGGTCACTGGTGCCAAGCTCTTTCCCCACCTCCACCTCCTCCACACTGTCCCCATTTGTGAGGACCACATCCAACAGGTTTACACCTCTAGTGGGCTCACTGACCCTTTGTTGCAGGAATATGCCCTGAAGATCCTCTAAGATGCCCTGCTCCTTAGGAGATTGCTGTCTGGGCCTCTCAGTTGATGTCCAGAAGGTTTAAGTCCCCAACTAGCACAATTTCCCTTTCCATGCCATCCTCACTATTGATCCTACAAAGTGTCTATCTCTAGCATCTAGCATCTAGCATCTCTAGTATCTAGTATAAATAATGACATTACTTTCATATTTTTTGTCTATTTTACCAGAATTAATTTAACATTGGAACTATTAGTACATTGCACTTTTTCGCCTTGTTTATCTGTACTCAAATTACCCTGCCTCACTACTATTTAATCCTTGTTGTAATTGTTTGTTTGCATTGTCATAGAACATTGGAAAGTGAATGTCAAAAATGGCCAGTGCAGTCCATCTTGTTTGTCCAAGATTCCTACTTGGAGGTGCTCTAGTCTCCAGCCTAAACTCAATGTACTATTGATCTATTTATCTGACATTTATTTCACCATGTAGGCAGACAAAGAGCACAATGATTCATATATACCTGTGACCTGGGGTACAAAAGAAACATTGGCATAAATACAGAGTAATGAAGAGGAAAATAATGTAAAGGCATTGCAATTTTTTTTTTGCAGGTTAATATACTTGATTGAAATTTTAACAACACAAACATACATATCGTCCAAAACATCCATAACAATATAGTAAACAAAATATACAATATACCCAACACAATATAAGAACAAAGAACAAAAGAATGAGAGAAACATTAACAACACATCCACAAGCTCCTTCCCCCAATCCCCCTTAACACTCTCCACCACAAAGCACAGCAGATATTGATGTGAAAGGTGAGAAACAAGGAAAGTTCCCCAGATGTGCAAACATTTGTAAACATCTATGGAAATATTAGGGCCTCAAGGGTCTCAGCATTCCCTATATGTCTCAGGTCTGTCCTGTCAGTAAGCTACATGTTTTTCAACTGCCAAAGCCTGCAAAATCTCCTGTTGCCATTCACGGAACAATGGCACAATATCATTCATCCAGTGGTGAAGAATGACGAGTTTGGCAGTCATCAAGATTAAGGCCATATACACCTTCTGGGGGCCAAAAAGCACCTGTGGGAAAACACCAACAAGACAGACTTGGGAGGTAAAAAAAAAAAAAAGAGTACAAGCCCAATCAGGGATCAAGAGAATCATGAATATTTGCCCAAAAGTAACGGTCTCTGGGCAATCCCAAAGAATATGTTTAAGGAACCTACCCCAGAGCCACAATGAGAATACTCTGCTGAGGGTTTATATCCTATTCTAAATAGCTTTTGAAGAGTGTTATAGATATTATGTTAAATGTGAAACTGTGTAAAACGATGCTTATCTTGCTTAATAAATTTATAAAGCGCACCCATACCAGTTGCCATTCTTTGGGATCCAATTAGAAATTTAAAGCTTGTTACCAATAAAAGCATATCCCTGTAAATTTTCTGGGTCATTAGATTGAAAACTAGAGTGGGTGTTCAACAAGAGGCAAAACTCCAAAACAAGGGGATGGGGTTGAACAGTCAAAGCTTGTGAGCCCATGAAACTGGTAATTGCCCTAGAAAGCTGAAGATGTTTAAACAGGTGGTAAACTGGAATAGAAAACTGATGTTGCATTGTTCCAGCAGGAACCACCTTACCATTAGTAAGAAAGGACTCTTAGGAGGCATGCAGAAGTGGAGGACAAAAGCTGAAAGGGATGGGACAATTATCTATGTGAATGTTTGGATTACCTATGATAGGTTGATAACAAGTCCTTTGACCAGTCAGCCTTAAAGTATAAACATAACTATTTCAGAACTTTACATAGCCACATCAGTGGAATGTTGCATAGATGTGAAGGGAGTGAAGAAGGTGGGACAATCAACAGGCTAGAAAGTTGTAAGTCATGCATGAGGCATATCTGGTACTCAAAAAGATAGCCAGAGGGGAATAAGCCCAGGCCACGAAAGTGTCTGGAGGCTGGCTCAATTTAAAATCTTGTTGCATAAGAGAGCAGTTAAAAAGAAATAAAATAGGTAAGACTTCTCTTAAGGAAGTGTTAATTTAAAGTATGCCCAATGAGCAGCCCTTTTTCACAAAATTCTCAGAGGAGACTCTGAGTTGAGAGAACCAAACTTTATGAGTTAAAGGCCCAGTATGCTCAATGGATATAAAATCCAAGGCAGGATATTCATTTGAATAATTTTAGCTCTTCCTCACAGGAATAGGAAGGCTGACCATCTCTTCAAATCCACTTTAATTGCTGAAAGTAAAGGCGAGAGGTTCCTTTCTGCCCACTCTGAAAGAGATTGAGAAAAGTGGATTCCCAGGTAAGCAATAACATTAGGTTCCCAACAAGGCCAAAGTCCAAAACCTGTTATCTACAAACATGAACATTTGAGGGTAGGACTTGTGTTTTTGTTGAGATTAAGTTTGTACCCAGCCATGGTAGAAAACTGTCAAATTTCCCTAGAGCTGCAGGGATCGAGGATGTGGGAGATTCAATATGAAGAAGGAGATTATCTGCGTGAGGCCAACAATGTGTACCTGGAGCCCCAGGACTGGCAAGTTCTTTGGTTTTGTCATTTTATTGTTTCCTACCTCCTCTCTCCAGGGTGTACCTGAAAACAAGGGGCTAGTTTTCAAAGGGTGACACAGGGCTTTCATCAAGCCTGCATCAATCTCATTCTTTGATGCAGCTGCAGCAACTGCCTTTGACAAAACTGCACCGATTTTGTACATCTGGTGAAGTTGTGACAGTTTTCACACTTTATGGTAGATTGTGCCTAACCTTTGGCATAAGCCCTGTAAAAGGGTCCTCTAAATGGCTCCAAGTTAGACCAGGAAAGCTGGTGTAACTTGTGGCATTTGGCCCATGATATTTAAAATCCCGTCACTGGTCAGGAGAATGCTGCAAGCCCTGTGTGTCAAATAATTGGTGTATCAGAGGCTTGCACCATTCTTGGGGCTCTGAAAATCAAGCCTAAGCTGTCTGTGGCTCAATATAGTTTTCACTGTCAAATCACAACAGACTTATCAGAACTCCCAAATGTGCAGATTGTCCTGCATTTTAATAGGGATAGACCCATCTACAGGCAAAATTGGTCTCATAAGCTTGAATTATTTATATGGGAAAATACAGCAATTCAGCTTCCAGAGGAAGTTATGTAATCTACAGGAAAACATGCAACAAATGCCCTGGAGTTACAGGAGGAATGACAAATCAATCTGGGAGCACTTGATATATAAATAAAACAAATTTCAAAGCAAGTCAGAGATCATTAACAGCCAATTACTGGCTGGAGAAGTCATGTATACACAGCTGTTCAAGTCATGCATTTAGCATTAGTGTTGGGTAAATAAATGAAATAATTAAATAAGCAAAACAAGTAAACAACAGCAGGACAATGACTCCTCAAACCTGGCAGCAGACTGCACTGGAGGGACAATTTGAGTTCAGTGCTCAGCACTGCAACTGTGTTCTGAAGTTTTACAAGTTTGTGGGTCTCACGGTCAACCCTATGTAAGCAGGCAGTTATTGTGTACAGTTCTTCTCTGAAAGGTATCAACAACCAAGCTTCAGGGTTCCATAGAAATCTTGTATAGCTTCAGAGAGCATGCTACCTGGTCAGAATTTGTATTGGCAAGATTCAACGATGGCTGAGCCTGCTTGGCATCCCACTCCATCATCTACATAACACTGATGAAAGTTAATAGTGAAAAGTAAATGAGAGATTTAACACCAAAATCCCATTAGGAAAATGCTTGCTACTGTTTCACTCCTGCAGTCTAAAATGTTGTGCAGAAAATCTATTTCTGAAAGACCTTTATTGTAATAGTCTCTGTTCCAGTTGACCGTGGGTTAACATTACTACAAGAGTGAGAATAGTCAATAGTTTAGCATTTATTTTGGCATAAGTCTTGCACTTTATCTGCTTCAGGAAGGTACTGTCTGGGAATTCATTTGTTGTGCCAAGGTTTCTTTCAGTCCTGAACTCCTATGCAAAACATTTCAAGAAGGAACTTTAAATAAGAATAAAATCAAGCACTCTTTCACAGCTGAAAATTTCAAGTTAGCAGAGAATGCTGAGACTAGCAGAATATAAATATGTGTATATATATATATATATATATATATATATATATATATATATATATGTATTTATATATATATATATATATATATATATATTAATTCTTTCACCTGAACAATGAGTGCTCCATGTTAATCATCCATATCTTCTCCTCTGAGACACACAGGAATGTTGCCTAGTGCTTTAGTATGAGATTTTTTTTAAAATATGTTAGTGTATGATTACCTATTTGAAAGACCTCTCGTATTTTCAGTCTTAATTCCCTAGTTTTCTACCTTTCCAATTTGATGTGTTGCACCATTTTTCAAAATTTTATTATTTTTACGAAGCTGTCATTCCATTTTTTTCATTGTTATAAAGCTATAATTTCTCCCTCATTCCACAACTTGGGAACATGAGTTACAAACCTATTGCAAAATCTACTCCCCAAAATAATGTGCCATCTACCAGCAGTCCTGTCACTTGCCAGAATCACTGTGGACCTCAGCAAGGTGATTCACTTGTGATTACAAACTAGTCACAAGAAATTACTCAGTCAAGTGATTCAAAGTCTTAAAACCTGAGTAGTCACAACTTCTGTGATGTACTGTTCTCCCATTTCTATTAAGTCCAGAAACATCCGTTATATAAATCAGCCCATTATCTACTTATCAACCATCACAAGGAGTTTCCTTAAATGGCACCAAATGTACCTGTTAGAAACACATCACTAATGATAGTACATATTTTATGTTTAATTCAGCACAAAACAGTTTGCCTGGTAACAACAAAGAGACATTTTAAGAGTTATTTGCCAGTATCTCTAAAAGGTTCCACAAGGACAACCCTGGATACCTTACAGAAATATAAGAGTGCTGTGTACATGCAGAATGCATGCCACATGCTTAATTGTGCAATGTTTGCATGCAGTTCACATACACTAAGTGAACCTAAGTGAACCAGGTCTAAAAAGCAAATCAGGTTCACGTATCTGCAAGCTTCTCATGTATGCAGCAGGTAAGCTGGTGCAAACATCTTCTAAAAGTCACATCAGGTTCGTGTGTTGCATGCTTGATAGAGTGCAGCAGATAAGCTGGTGTGAACATCATTTAAAAATCACATCAGGTTCACATGTTGCACACTTGCCATCTGTGCAGCAACTAAGCTGGTGCAAATCTCTTTAAAAACATATCACGCTCTATTTCATATTACTGCTAGCAGTTAGAGCCATTAAAATACCATTTTCATTGATTTCTCATTAAAATTAGGTAAACTCAATAATTCTGATCCTTTTGCAAGCTGTTTAATGGCTTTTGATTTTTGTCACTAAATTGCCATTCATTTATAAAGTATTGTTTGCTTACTGCATTAAATGCATAAGATATAGTCGGCCAACATCCCCATTCCAGATGTGCTAAGAGGGGCCTCTATGTTGTGAAGCCTGACCTTTTTTTGGCCCATGAAATCCCCTTATGCATATTTAGTGCTACAAATGTGTTTCTCCATGACTGTTTTGGTTCACTTACTTTCCGTATGTCATTCTGTATGGAGCATCACACTCTCTATGCTGAGCAGGGTATTGGAAGCATGCTCAATACCTCACACTTTGTCACTGAAATGAGAGACATGACCACTCAAAATGATGGACAATGAGGGACACTAACCCTCACAATGATCAGGACAGATCCTAAAGTATGGAGATACGGTACCTCAAAACCCAATGGAAACCACCGTATTTACTTGTATCAATATTGCATCTGAGAATGAATTTCATCATAGAGCAGGGGTGCCATTTAGGTAGGGCACAGAGGAGCAGTTGCCCCTCCCCACATTTGTGCCTAGGTTGTTCTTATGGTGTGGCAATCATTGCATTAAATTTGGATTTATTGTTTTGCACAATAAGTGCACCCTGCCCTGTGTGCACTCACACTGCAGGTACACTCCTGACTGGACCGTGTCTGTATTGTGTTGTCCACTCTCCACCAGTTACGTGGTGCCATCACATGTGACATGGAGGACCTTGAGCCAAGCAAGAGCACATGAGTCAATGGAATGTGACACTGTCTTTCCCATCACAGAGTAGACAGGCTGCACACTACAGCTTGGAGGAGTTGGTGAACACTGAACTCTCTACAGCAGTGTTATGGTGATTTTTTTTGTTTGGTCTACTTTCAGTGAGTCTACATCGCACCTGGTGGCTGAAGTGGCAGAGTGAGCTAGAAGCTAACTCAAGACTAGGCTACCTACTTACTCTACTAGGCATGCCTCATAAAAAAAACAGCATAGCCCCAGCAGCAACAAGCTAGGCCTAGCAGCTGTGGTGACAATGGTTGGGTGGCCTTCATAGACTTTGATCAGTGTAGTGCAGCAGCTGCCATGGATGCAGCAGCCAAGCAGAAGCAAGCAACACAGGTTGAGTGGGTTTGGGTGGTGAGGTGACTTAGTCGAGGACCATGTTGGGGATCTGGGATATTCATTTCTAGCATCCATCTTCTTGCAGAAGAACAGAGGAGGTGCGGACTGAAAACCTGGGCAGGTGGCACACTGGGCCTAGCCACAGGTTACAGGGGATTGGGGAAGGAGGAAGGACTGAAATGTTGATGCGTTTTTCATCTTTCTGTGCCTTTGGGTGGCTTTGTGGCCTATATGATATGAGCATTGAATGGAATGGAGTTGGGCAGAGAAATTGGGACAAAGTTTTTTTCTTTTTGGGGGTAGGGTCAGAACTTCAGTCAGGGAAAAAAACGTTAATAACTGGGTGGGTTTAAGCTCAAATATGATGCACTGGTCCAGGGTATAGACAGATAAATCTTATGCATTTGAATTTTTCCTGATTTGCATATCACTTTTCAATCACAACAAGTAAGTTTTACCTTTTAGAGATGTTACAAACATTCTAGAGCTTTCCACCTAGGGGCTAACTAGCACCTGATCTCCACTGGTTGTTGGCTCCCCTTGCAGAAATCAGAAATGGCACCCCAGCCATAAAGACTAAATTTACAGGACATCCTTGTGTGAGTAGCATGTTTTCCATGAGGGGTGGATGAGGGCAGAGCAGGCTTCAGAGGTAAAATAAGGACTGTTCCTTGAATTCAGGGACAGTTACATAGACTATTTGAGCCTCACTAGAGTCAGGTTTATGCTTCTCTCTCACCCAGTGAAGCTGGCTCCATATCCCCATGCTCAGGCACATTCTGACATAGGGCAAGGGAGACTGCAGGGTGCATCATTGAAATGAATGGGGATTTTTATTACTATTTTATACATTATTGATGAAGAGCTGGAGATTAATGAAAGCCAGCACTTGAATAACAAGGGCCTTGTTAGTAGAACAGTGGCCTTCATTATTCTCTAATTCACCATCATAATGTATAAAATAGTAATAAAAAATAACTTCATTAATTTTAGGGGTACGCCCAGCACTTTGACCCATGGACATCATCTCTTGAAGACTCCTGCTTCTGGCTCCCTAGTGCTCAGGTAAGAGACTCTATACTTGTATCTATGCTAGATGGGTTGTGTAACAGCATGGCTGCACCTCTACAGTGTGTGCATGGAGGTGGGACTGGCCATGTGGGTGGGTGTCGAGTTATTGCTACTTTTGTGTTTGTCCATTAAAGTCTGTTTTTCTGGAAGCATTTAAAACTATGGAGAGAAAATAGAAGGAGTACAGGCCATATAGAAGAAATTAAGTAGTTTTGTGGGTAACTGTGTGTATTGGGGTGGAAGAACCACACATGTTTCCATTGGTATGTGTGCTACAGTTTAGCTGTGCAACTGAGATGGGGGACAATAAAACTAAAAAGTATAACGTGGCTATAAGCATGCCGCATGCATGCAGTTGTATGCAGATTTGTATTGCAGTACAAGTGAGTCATAAGTGTGCAGGCAGTATAGCTTAGTGGTTAAAGGCACTGAACTGCAAACCAGGAGACTTGAGACCTGAAAATCTGGGTTTGAATCTCATCAACCCCTACTTGTATATGGTGTGATCCTGAGCAAGTCACTTAACTTTTATGTGTAGATATCAGTGACTACTTGTTTTTGCATGCATGCCACATATATGCAATCTGTTTCAATTTAACATAAAAAGCATGCTTTCCACAGCTGCTTGCTGCATGCATGCCACATGCATGCAATCAGTTCCAATTTAACATTTAAATCATGTTTGAAGCATGCATATCACATGGGTAGTTTTATGTGTGCAGTATGAAAATATTTCATATAATTGTTTCTATAAGGATGTTACAAAAAGACCATATCTAGCAACATACATGTATAATCTACACTCCTATCTCACCTTAGAAAACAACATGGGTATAATATATGGTTAGGTGTTACTGATAATGGAAAATGGTGGCTTTCAAAATTGTGTTGTAAGGCAGTTCAAAGGTCAAAATAGGTATTGTACTATTGTTCTAACGCTCAAACGTCACGCATCGATAGTACAACAATGTTTTTCCTTGAGCTGTCACCTGATTGGTGGAATCTCTGCCCTCACCAAAAAATTCAAACAACAATGGCGGTGCTGCTTAGAGAGCGGTCCAGAGAGTGGTTCAGAGAAAGTTTGTACATGGACTGCCATAGTTGGCTTTGTGTTTTCAAACTTTCAATTTGTCATTTTTTTTTTAAATCTACTGTTTGTCTTCATTGTTAGGAACAGAGAGAACAGAGAGAGAATGTCAGTGAGGAACAGGATGTTTGGGGTCAGGAGAGGAGTGCATCTGTAGTGAGGACTGAGACCAAGCAGGGCTATAAACTCACAGGGTATGAAACCTTGTGAAATTAATGTTTTAAAAATTAGGGGAACCATATGCTATATAGGAAAAAGGAACTTACAAGCTCAAATGGGCAGACTGGGTGGGCCATAGGACCTTATCTGCCAATGGTGTCTATATATCTATATAAAATAGTGGATGGGTGACCAGCCACAACTAAACAGTATTTGCCATCTCAGGAGTTGATGACATCACAGAGACCTCTTCAGCTTCACTCTAGAGCTCTCTATGATGTCATCAACACCTTCAATTGAACACAGTCTTGTTGTGGATGGTCTCCCATCCACTATTCTATATATTTATATGCACATTACTGTCAATAGAGTTCTAAATGTATGACAAAGCAAAGCAGAATAATTTTTTCCTACAAAGGTTTTTTATTCCTGGCAGGTCTTTGGTGACTTAAGAGCCTTATCCCTGCTCTAAACAGCCATCACTTACCTCCCTCCAGTTGTAAACTTTCAGATTTCCTCCCTGTGGTGGGGCAGAAGCAAGAGGGATATCCTCTCCCTCAATAGACATATCCACTGTGGTCTTAGACCAGAGCGGCACAGTCAACTTCCAGGACATGGGCAGGGCTTCTTAGCCCAAGTCTCCAGTTTTCATTTTATCCTCAGCCCCTGCCACAGCATAATGTCAGCACATGTGGATGGGGTGTATGTTCTGCAGATCCTAGGCCCCACCAGTTACAGCTGCTCCTGCATGCACTACCACAGGGACTCAACCTTCTGGCAGTCATGGGCCAAGATGACATGGCCATCCCTCCAGAAGAGGAGAGCAGTTCTTGGCATGCTTGATTCTCTCCCACCTGTCAACCCCCAGCAACCCATGCTCATTCCTGAACACAGGTTGCTGGCTTGGCAGTAAAGAAGGTATTCAATTAGAGCTGTGTGGAATGGTAATTCATCTGGCAGAATTACTGTGGAATGACCATTCCGCAGGCAGAATTTCCATGTGGAATTTTGCTGAATCTTATGTTAAATTCTGCCTCCTGAAATATTCTGCAGAACACCAGTTTTGCTGTGGAAAATCATTCTGCACCCATTTCCATCGAAATTACTGAGCACCGCAGAACAATGCAAAACCAATGCTTCCCAGCTCCCAGGTACAGGTGACAAGTGCACCATGTATAAGATGGAAATCATTCAGAAAAAGCAGATGCCATCTCCCTCCAACAGTTTACCAGCACCTTGCCCAATGTAGAACAGTTTCAAAGGTCACAAATAATGTATGAATAATTACGCCCATATAATCCAGACAGATAATGAAAGCATGTCTCACTTCAAAGTTTGAGAAAAATCTTCTTGTTTATTAATAATATTATATTTGTATTAAAATTTAGAATTGCAAATAATCTCAGACTATATCGGCAGTGTACCCTTTAGTTTTATATGTAGATTATTTTCTTGTATAATGATATTCAAACTTCAATTTCAAACTGCAATCTCAATGCATTTTGAACTGAGGGTAGAAGGCTATGAATGCTGAAAATTTATAGAATACTGTTCCTAGAGTCTTCAAGGTGCAAGTGCATTTCCAAAGGTAAAGGGCTATCAGTACTGAAAATGTTGGCTATTGAAAATTGTGTGTCACAAAAGTGCAGGAGAATATAAAGATTTAAGGTGCTGCCTGCATACATTACTAAACAAATTCATTCAAAGGTAGTGTAGCCGACAAATTTAAAAGACATTGAGATGACTTGAAACAATTGTTCCACCAGAGGACTTTTGTATTAATCAAACTAAAGTCAGAACTATTCACTTAAAATACTTTTAAAGAATTAAATATGCAAGGAAATAAGCTTCTAGTATGAAGGTAGCCACTCAATTTCACGGCCAACAATGCTGTGGACTCCAAATCTCCATTATTTGGAATACATGGCAGCCATATCTCGGACTCACTGTCTCTGTAAAATGTCCAGGTGAGGTGAGAACCAGCTCTGAATACCTCATCAAAGTCACTGCTGGTGGTCTGAAATCTTGAATAGATATCTCTGTATGTAAAAATTAGGAAACCAGATCTCCCTTCTAAATCTTTTTGCTGTTTGGTAGTTTGAAATGTTGTGTCCGTAATGGATAGAAAAAATTTTAAGTGGCTATATAGATAAAATTCCATCCTGTTGCTGTACAATCTGATAGTATAAGAAAAACTGCTTGCAGCATAGGCTTCATTTTTCTCACAGTATTAGAAAACTAGTTAGTATAAAAAGTGAACAGTACACTTATTCGAGCACTGGTTGTTTTCATCTCCATAGATAAGAAGATAGATGTGCCATAGTTATTGTAAAGAGCCAACGTGAAATGAAAGAAGCAGCAGCATTCAGCTCTAGCAGTGTACTTTGTTGCACATCATCACTGCTGGTGCTGAATCGCCATGGACTTTCATTTCACTTTGATTCTTTTACAGTTGCTATGGCACATCTATCTTCTTTTCTTGAACTAACTTCACTTTATTAGAAATTTCCAAACACAAGATAAGAAAAGGACCAACAAGAACATCATATTAAACATTAAATAAAACAATTAAATGGACAAAACAAAGAATCCCAGGGCCTAAATTTAATGAACATGCCAAACGTTAGCAAAACATCATCAATACTCCAGAACAGCATATTCACTAAAATCAACTATAGTAAAACCTGATGATCTATAACGAAAATGAATTAAAGAAAAGAGAAAGGACACAGAAATCAAACACTAAAATACTCATCGTAGTGCATTAATGTTCCACTATTATATTCAGGAACTAGAAGAGAGAGTAACTTATACTATTGATTTTAAAGGTATGGAGGGCATCTGTAAGCTAATCAATGATGTTCCATCTGGAGAATAGACAGCATTTCAGCATGCCACTACTTATGTGCAGGGGTTGAGTATCTGTCCAGTGTCATAAAAGGATCAATTTAGCTACTGCCAAAATAAGGGCTATGTGATACCTTTGGGAACCTAATAGTTCATCCATCTCAAGCCCAAAAGACAAAATTCTGGCATAAAAGCCTCTTGTAATCCTAAAAGTGGGTCCAAATGAGACTGAATTTGCAACCAAAAGAGCTGAGCCACAGGGAAGTCCCATAAGATATGACGAAGTGAACCCACCTGATGATTGCACTTCTTGTAAGTTGGAGTAGACCTCTGGCCATACTGATGCAGCCTATAAGGCATATAATATATGTTATATACTATTTTATATTGCAGAAGGTGCAACTTATCCAGTTTAATGTATCTAAAATATAATCCCATACTTGAGACGTCTGGAAAGCTGCAGCATGTGCAGGGAATTCTTTAACCCAATAATCGCAAGAGAGTCATGTTGTTTCTCCCAGGAATCTATCAAGGCCTTATATAGGACCAAAATAGTATTTGGTTTAACTGCCAATACAACCAGGTTATGATATTTTGTACCATCAGCCCAAGTCCAGGGACCTGGGCCTAAAAGTTTGCACCAAGTGAATAAGTTGATGGAACAGGAAAACTGCAGAGGAGGAGAGGTGATAGGTAGACTGAAACTCCATGAAATATACCATCCAGTCATCCTTCAAAAGACAGAAAAGGTGATCCAAAGAGCAGCCAGAAAGAAGGATGAGGAATTTCTCTGTCCCCTAATTAAAATTCAGATTATATCAGAGAGGTTGAGCAGGATCCTAATGAAAATTATATTTAAGGACCAAACATAGCTGGATTTTAATTCACACTGACCACCCTATTGGAGTGTGTCTCAAAGACTGTGGCAGCTAAGACCAATTTATGTGTGGTAATGCCTGAGGGAGATGTGATTAGTTTGACACAGATACCTTCTGGTGTCTTTCCAGACTGGCAAGGGTGTTTGGGTATGGTCCCCATGTCTGGTAAATTCAAGCCAAGAATTTGCTAACTTGGGTTACCAAATAATACCAAAAAATTATGAAGTTGAAGACCCTCATGAGATTTAGCTAACACCAACTTTGAGAATGCTATACAGATTTTTACCATTCCACAAAAACCTGATAAGGAGACAATGAAGCTGGGAAACCATGATTGTGGAAGGGGGATTCCTATCATGCTCAATGGATAAAAACACAGGGTAAAATATTCATATGGATAAGAGAGATGCCACCTCACAAAGTTAGAGGGAGGATTTGCCAGTGGAAAAGATCCACCTTTAAAGTTCCCAAGAGGGGGTAAGATTTCTGGAATTTACCCACTGGGTATGAAGTGCCAATTTGATACCAGTTAAGGAGGTCTAATGTCGACTGCAATCTTGGGGTGATTGGTGGTCCATGGGGGCAACCTAAAGATTTTCATTTCCTGACTTTTTGTGCTTTAACCCTAAATGATGCATTAACGCAGTTTTTGCATAGACTATATATATATATATATATATATATATATATCTTTATAGCTATATCTATCTATCTATCTATCTATCTATCTATCTATATATATATATATATATATATATATATATATATATATCCTGCACCTCTGGAGGGTCACTTCTGTGGTCCCCATCAAGTAATAATAATAATCTTTTATTTAAATAGTGCCTTTCAATATATCAAGGCTTGAACAAGTTAAAATCATAAATTCAAATTTCAATACAAAACATCAAAACACTAAAAGACATTATAAAATACATCATAAAAACATAATAAATTACAATAAAATTCCAAACATATTACATTTCACTTAACTATCTAAGAAGGCCATTCTCCATAAATATGTTTTCAATTATTTCTTAAATATCTCCATGGAGGTGCAATCCCATAACTGGCATGGTAGAGAATTCCAAAGAGTGGGTGCAGCATGAGAAAATGCTCTGCTGCCAGAAGATTTTAAACTCACTCTTGAATCTCCAACTACACCATGTTGGCTGAGCGGAGTGATCAGCCAGGGCAGTAAGGAACCAGTAGGTCTTTCAGATAGGATGGACTCTGATCGCGAAGGGCTTTGAAAGTCAGTAAATGACTTTAAAGGTGATCCGCCACTGTATAGGAAGCCAGTGCAGTTCACGCAGCACGGGTGATATGACAGGACCTACTTGTCCCAGTCAAAACCTGGGCTGCCGTGTTCTGCACCAGCTGTAGGTGGCAGATTTCAACCCCAGAAAGCCCAAAAGTAAAGGGCGTTGCAGTAGTCAGCACGAGGACACAAAGGCGTGGACCAACGTTGGCAAGAGTCAGGCGGAACAAGGTGCTTAACCCTGGCAATATTCCTAAGATGGTAAAGGAAGTCCTGATGACGGCCGACATCTGAGATTGAAAAGTCAGCCTATCGCCAAGGATCACCCTAAGGTTCGCACTTTCAGAGGTCGGTAGTGACACGCAGCCAAGAAGAATTCCAGAAGGCCAGTATGTACCTCTCAATCTGACCACCCGTCTCACCACTAAAACCTCAGTCTTCTCTGAGTTCAACTTTAAGTAACTAGAATCCATCCAGTCTTGATTTCCCCAGACAGTTATTAAACACCGAGAGAGCTCCATCCTGGTCAGACAGTTAGAAGTAGTACAGTTGTTAAAGATTATAGTCTATTCCAACTTACAGTATACTAAAAATATTTCAGTTCAGTCCAAAGGGAGAGAGCCTATAATGTCAGAGGCAGCAGAAAAGGAGGGGCAAGTAAATAAACATAAAAACCTTTGAAAACTAGCTTAAAATAACAATACCGCTCCATAAAGAAAAGTACCCTGTAAAAGTTTTCACTGAAGACAGCATATAAACCTGGAGCTACACACTTGCCATAACCAAATCAATCAAGTCTGATTATATTGAGGCAACATGATGAACAAAGTCGGTAAAACTAAGTTGTGGTAATAGTGAAGATGGCAACCACAAACTCAAAAGACAGTCCCAACATCTGAGTCAATAGCATCGCGATCAGTATCCACGATCATTCTTTCCTCAACCTTAGCAGAAGTCTGACCTTGGTATCAACAGTCACTCTACAGGTTTAGCTTGAGGTATAGCAAAAACTTGTGGAAAGTGCTTGGTAGTTCTGTGGTGCCCTGAATAACCAAGGAGAACACTGCTGTGCCTGATGATCAGGGCTACTGGAAAATTGCGTCCAATTTTTTATGAACTGCACTTTTCACCATTTCTGCAAAACTGACATGTTCCACAATTTCATGCAATTTTTGAGTTTTATATTGAACTGTGTAAAAATTATTAACATTTTAATAAAATATTCTCAAATATATTGACAATTTTGCATGCAGACATGGGTTTGGCCAAAACAATGTAGTGCAAGATAGGTCAAGGGTTTTATGTGACACTGATTTCTTTTGAATCCTTGTCTTGTTTGGTTTCAGAATCCACTGGCACAGTACACTTAAACACTTAACATTTGTTCTGTGTTGAAGCAGTCCATCAGAAAATGTTTTGTTGCCACACAGACTGAAACAAAAGATAGAAGAAAGGTGCAAATTATCCCATTCACTTAAATGGGGTGCTAACTATGAA
The DNA here is from genome assembly GCA_016271365.2 of Neoceratodus forsteri. NCBI lineage: Eukaryota > Metazoa > Chordata > Ceratodontiformes > Ceratodontidae > Neoceratodus > Neoceratodus forsteri. The sequence continues at coordinate 739,609,700 of CM057458.1, forward strand.
CCTTTTTGTAAGTGGCAGGGCAAGTTTTCCTTGTGAGCATACTTTCATTCAGTCTAGTTTTGATTCAAATAGCTGAGGATTTTTGGATGGCCATACCAATTTTTAACTTGAATAAGCTAATTGCGAACAGTGATCTAACTCTTAGCAACAACCTCCTAGATGCTCACATGCAAATACTACAATAAAAACCTGACTAAAGTGTAAAACAAGCTTATAAAAACAAATGTATAAGAACATTTATCTTTAACTAAACAAAATCATTGCAGCCAGAGTAAAACAAAAGTAAATTACAGGGTACCCTGACTACTGTATGATTCAGTAAAACTATATTGGTATTTTTACATTTTTGGTAACCGTGCAAGGCCCACTAGGCACAAGTGCCTGTTTTCAGGTACAACCCAGGAGCACTGAGGAGGTTAAGTGACTTGCTCAGAATCACACAGTATGCAAGTGGAGGTTGTGGGAATCAAACCCAGGTCTACTAGATGTCGTCAACTCATTCAGTTTGTTACTCTAACCTCTAGATTATACTGCCATTTAATAACCCCCAGATTAATGTTTAAATATGTGATTTCAAAATAGTGTACAGTACCTACAGTACAAATTATGACCATTAAACACTTTAACAACATTTTACTAAAACTCAATTATTCACCACTCTATCTACATATTTTTCTTGTAAAGTGGGTAAATAGCTGGCAGAGCACTGTAAACAGCTGTTGATTAGGTTTCATTATTCTACATCCACAAACAGAAAATGTGTTTATTCTGGATTTATTTAATATTGATTTGCTGTGGCTCACATTATAGAATCTATTTTGCACTGTATGAGGCAGATGCTTTTAAATTTTGGAAGTTATGCGATGCTTTACTATAGCTTATCAGTTTAGTATTCTTTTAGGAACATAAACTTTTCTTTATGTTTTAAACATATTCAGGTATCAGTGTATTCATTTAGCAATTTATACTGACTAATATATGCTGCAGAAAACATTAAAAGATTTATTGTGAAGCACTCAGGGTCTATAATAAAACCCCACAATTTCCTGCAATTTTGCAAAACGTTCTGCAATTTTGGGTAACCTTTCCACAATTTTCCAGTGGCCTTGCTGATGATGTAGAGACAAACAGCCTAGCTGGATAATGCATGTAGAATTTAATAGCAGCCTTATACAGAGCTTGTTTTTTTGGCTCTGTAAGCAGCCTGGTATTCTCTAACAAGCAGAGTGCTGTCACTGAAAATAAAGAAGGGTGGCTGTGCCAGAGCAGAGGACATTTGAGGTGAGCTCTTTGCTGGATATGAACTTTATCTTGAAAGTTGAGACATTTCAGGATTATGGCTCTCATCTTCCCGTTTGGAGGTGGCTGGGGACTGAGGTATCTATGTGCCTGCTTAATAGGATAAAAGGAGATGTGAGCTGGGGACCTAACCTCTTGGAGCAACCACTGTACAAATGTAAGCATGTCTATCACTGGCCCACTGGTGCAGCAGTTGGATTTCCACTTGTGGCGCTGGCGATCCGGGTTCGGAATGGACCCAGGTCGCTGGAGGGCCAGCCAGGGAGAATGATGGAGCATCCCACAGACTGCTCTCTTCTCTGGGGGGAGGTGGGGACACTGTCCAGCACTTGATGGACCACTGGCGGAAGCCGGGGCACTGCAGCTAATGACACTCGACAGAATTCAGTGGGCGAGGCAGATGCAGGCTGTCATTGAACATCCTGCCTCCTGGGGATAAAGGGGAAGAAAAACACCCTGCTTCTGCCACCTTGATGATGCCCAATCAGGCTGCAGTGGCTCTCAGGCTGACTCCTGCCTCTCCCAAATTTGTGGGGCCCTTTGGCCAGGAGTGCAACAACCCCACCCTGAAAGGGCAGCTGGGGGTCTAGGGAGGGTGGCTAATATGAGTAGCCACAGCAGGAGTACATGATCGGGCAGATGGTCCTGGCAGTAGGAGAAAGCAGGGACAAAAATACAGAATTAAAAAAATAAAAATGTAAGCATGTCATTACTTTCAGCCTGCTCTGGGATGCCCACTAAAATCAGATTATTCCTGCTACTTTAGGCTTCAAGATTGTCCATTTTGTCTCAAGTTTTGTGACCCATTTGCATAGATCTTGCATCTCACCACTGTCTCAGGCTTGCAAATCCTCCAGTGAACTAATTTGGACATTCACATCAACCAGTATCTTATGAAAACTTCCAGAGTAGACTTCAGCAGCTCTAAATTCTCTACCACTTTGGCCAGGGTAAGTTTGATTCTGGCCATGTCAACAAGCAGTAAATCCAGCTAATCCAGTTAGGGATCTGTTTCTGGGAATCTGGGGTTGGCTGTTTTCTTGGAGGCAGCCTGGCCAATGACACAGTAGTCAGTTGGAATAGATGTTTCAGATGCAGGAATAGTTTCCATCGGCACCAATTGTGAATTGGGTGATGCCATAAGCCCCATGTTATAAAGGAGAATAACTAAGAAATGAGGTAAAAGGCTGTTTACCAACAAAAATAGTTTCAAATGGCCAAGAGCATGGAGCTGTGGAGAAACCATCCATTCAGGCTGAGAGCATCAAGTGACTGGCATATCTATCTTCTTATCAAGTAGATGAAACAACCAGTGTAAGTGTACAATCTACTTTTATACTGACTAGTTTTCTAATACTAAGAAAAATGAAGTCTTATGTTGCTAGCAGTTTTTTCTTATACAATCTGATTGTCTGGCAACGGGACAGAATACGGTGTCCTTGTCTACTTAAAGTTTTTTATCCATTATGAACATAAAATTGCAAACTGCCAAACAGTAAAATAAATAAGAAGGGAGATCTGTGTTCCTAATTTTTACATACACAGATATCGACTCAAGATTTCAGACTGCCAGCAGCAGCTTTAATGGAGTATTTGGGAGCCTGGTCCCCACCCCCAGACATTTCTGCGGGACAGTGAGCCCCAAGATAAGGCTACCATGTATTCCAAGTAATGGAAAACTTGGAGTCCACAGCATTATTGGACATGAAATTGAGAGCCTACAATACCTTCAAACCAGAAGCCTATCTCCTGCATATTACATTCTTTATAAGTATTTTGAAGTGAATAATTATGACTTTAGTTTGATTAATACAAAAGTCCTCTAGTGGAACAAATAGTTTTGAGTCATCTCCAATGTCTCTTTAAATATGTCAGCTACACTACCTTTGAATGGATTATTTTAGTAATTTTGCAGACAACACCTTAAATCTTTATATTCTCCTTCCGTTTTGTGACACTCATTTTCAATAGCCAACATTTTCATCACTCATATCCCTTTACATTTAGAAATGCACTTGCACTTTGAAGACTTCTGGGAATGGTATCTATATATTTGCGGCATTAATAGCCTTTTAATCTCAGTTCAAATTGCAATGAGATTGCAGTTTGAAATTGAAGTTCAAATATTATTATACAAGAAAAGAATCTACATAGAAAACTGAAAGAGGTACACGGCTGATATAGTTTGAGATTATGTGCCATTCTAAGTTTGAATACAAATATAGTATTATTAATAAACCAGAAGTATGTTTCTCAAACTTTGAAGTGAGAGATGCTATCATTATCTATCTGGATTATATGGGCATAGCTATTTATACATTTTATGTGAACTTTGAAACTGTTCTACATTTGGTAAGGTGCTGGTATAACTGCAGGAGCGAGGTGGTACCTGCTTTTCTATCTGTGGAATAATATTCTATGGATCAGCACCTTTTCTGTGGAAGATCATTCCACAAAAATTTCTGTGAAAAATATTAAGATCCACAGGATAAAATGCAGTAGAAATTTTGCAGAAAAACTCATTCTGCATTTTTCTGCTGTGGAGTTCCACCATTCCATTTCCTGCAAAATTCAGCAGAATTTCAATGGAATTTCAAAGATTCCACCAAATTTCATTCCACTGGAATTTGAAAATTCTGCACAGCACTACGTTCAATGCCTTAGACCTCCATGCCACTAGTCTATTCAAGCAGAATATTTTTATTTGCTATTATAAATTGAGGGAGTGCTCCTTCACCCAGCATGAAAGACACTCTAATTCTGTGAAATGGGCATGTTTAGGGAGGTTTTTTTTCACTAAATATTATCAATCAACCTTTGATCAATATTATCCGTTTACATGTAGAGTAGCTGTGTTTTTATTAGAGTGCACTGTTGATTTTCTGGGGCAAAAGAACTGTAAAGCAAAGCTGAGCAATTCTGGTAAACTACAGACTTGATAAATTTATAACCATAAGAGATGCAGGGCTATATATACATATTGTCATTGTAGCAGTAGTAGGTAATAGTAGAGTTTATTTAATAAGACTCCTTCTCTGGAGGCTCAGGGCACCTAACAGTCCTCAGAACAGTATACATTAAGTCAGCATAAATACAGTATAGACAGTAGTATATTATCAAATTAAAATAAATAACAGTGCAATAAAAGTCATCAGCAGCAATTCCAGTAGCAGACAAAACTCCATGGGACAACCCAGGTGTTATTCAACACTTCCTTAAATAGATAACATTTCAGGCTCATCTTAAAGGCCTCCATAAACAGGTCTTCTCTCAAAGCTCTTGTTGAGATGCATCGAAGTTTTAGTTTGGGGTGAATATGCCGTGAAGTCAGCAAATTTGGCTCTGTGAAGCAGTTTGCGAAATTGTCCCAATTAAAGGAGAATGCCATTTGTGACATTAGCTTGCCTTTGTGGTTTTACATGCAAACTGCGCTTAAAAACCCCAAACAAGCATAAGTAACAAATGAGGAATCCCAACACCCCGATCGCCTGCCAGAATATAAAAAAAAAAAAAACATTTTAAATCCTTGGTGTCTAGTGGCCACCCTGCACCCCACTGATTGCGGACCCAGTTTAAAAAATATTACCCATGGTTATTAAAATCTGCGGTGTCTAGTGCACCTCCCTCCACCAATCACTGGCTCCAGTTAAAAAAAAAAATATGTATCTTATTAATAAAATCCCAGATGTCTAGTGGTCCCCCTCACCCACTGGTCATCTGCATTCGATCAAAAAAATGAATGTGGGTGGATATATATATATATATATATATATATATATATACACACACACACACACATGTGTTATTATTAATAAAATCCATGGTGTCTAGTGGACCCCCACCCCACCCAGTCAGGGAGTGGACCATCAAATTCTACCCTCTCCCCCACACTGACCCCAAGCAGGTAACCAGCACAGCCCTCCACTCTCCCATGGCTGGCCACTTGACTAACCTGGCTGGAATTAATGAGTGTGTGCTTGTACAAGCACATATTTATTCTTTCACACTACAGCCTCAATCCAGCTCATTCATTGAGCTTTCTTTAGGGGCTCAGACAAGAGTGGAGGGCTGTTCAGTCCTCATGGGGGGTTAGGAGGGGAATAATGTTGTTCCCCATCCTGCCCCCAAACAAGGGCTGATAGCACCGCTTTGTCTATGCCCCTAAAGAAAGCTCAATGAATGAACTGGATTGTGGCCATGGTGAATGAATGAGCATGTGCCTGTACAAGCATGCGATCATTCTTTCCAGCCAGGTAAGTTGGGTGTGCAGCTGGTGGTGCTGGTCACCCTATTGGGGATCTGGGTGGGGTTGTTATAATTTAAAGGGCACTTCCTGACTGGGTGGGGGTGGGGTGTTCACTAGACACCAGGGAGTTTATGTATGTGTGTGTGTATGTATATGTATATATATATATATATATGTTCATGGCAAAAACTCCATTCAATGCATCATTTAGGGTTTTCCACAGTGACAAAAGCAAGGAAATTCAATGTTAGGGTTGCCACCTTGCACTTCACACCCACCCTGCCTCCACCAACAGGCATCAGAGTGTGCGTTGGGTTGTTGGTCTCAACTATCACCCCATTCCATGTGTAAACAAGCTGAGGCAGTGCAGTATAGGAGAATGGGTGAGAGTTAGGACCATGACCCAATGCACACCCGATGCCTGTTGGTGGGGAGGGTGGGATGGGGCAAGGTCAGCAACCCTAACATTTAATTTCCTTGCTTGTCACTGTGGAACAACCCTAAGTACGCATTAAATGGATTTTTTTGCCATGAATTTCTTTTGAGAATGTGCAGTATAAATAGTGAATGGAATGTGGTAGTGAGAGGCGAGGTCTTGGTAATGGTAACGCAATTGGAAACAGAAACGGTTACGGTAACAGCAAGGAGGATGCCAAAGGAACAGTAACAGAAATGGAAGCAGAAATGCAAGTGCATAAGCAAACACAAATCGTTACAGCACGGTCATGGTAACGCAATTAGGAATGCAAATACTTATGGTAACAGCAACGATGACGTCAAAGGAAACAGAAACAGAAACTGAAGTGTGTACACAAACACAAATGGCAATGCACACGATAATGCAAAAGGAAACACAAATGCAGACAAAACCAGTAATGGAAATGCAAGTAGTAACAGTAATGTAAATGCAAGCAGAACACAAACACAAAGGGTAACCCACACCGCAGCGTAAACAGAAACGCTAACACAAATGGTCATGGAAACATAAGTGGAAACACTAACTGTAACAGTAACACAAATGCACCCACTTTTGTCCCCCAAAGTGCATTCAGAAGCACAGTGAATACAAAGAATGTATGCATAATAATGGCCCTCGAGCAGAAAATAAACACTTGGAATACTAAATTGCTTATATCTCAGGAACCGTACGACATAGAAAAACATTAAAATCTCATATTATTTATGACTTTCCTGGCTAGTTTTGCACTTAGTCCCTAACAAGGGGCTAAGCATTTTCTGATGAAAAGTCCGTATCTTGAAGTGTTTTCAAGATACAGACCTCAAAAACCGCGGACACTGTAATGTTAGCCTATGGAAAAATTGTCAACTTTGGAGTGCCGTAACTTTGCAGCCTCTAATATTTTCTCACCAAACCACCAAAATGCACATCTGAGGCATCTTGGCTTTCTTCCTCAAAGTTCAGCCCAAAAGACAAAACTGTTCTTTTGCAGAATGGTGTCAAAGATTTCCTGTTGTTTTGGCATAGTGTTGCAAAGTAGTGTTGTGATTTGCGACACTTTCATAAAAAAATCGTGAAAGTGTTGCAAGTGCGACACTACTGTTTCAAAAATTAAAAACATATTTCTGGGGTGTTTAACCCCGAGAAAGACATGGCTAGCATCCTCAGGGCTCAACTAGGAGAACACAAAAATAATTGTGTCCCTAGAGGGTCCCAAATTTAAATGCTATGCATTTCTGTGACCACCAACTGAAAACAAGATGGTGGATTTGTGACACTACAGGGTCATTTGTGACACTAAAAACTGCATTTGCGACACTGCAGAACTTTTGTTAACTTTTCCCATTGACTATATTGGGAAACTTGTTTTTGAATAACCTTTGAACTGTTTGATGTTTTGTCACAAAATCTTAGAAAGACACATCGGAGACCCTGTCTGCATGTTCCTTGAAGGCTTTGGACCAGTGGCACAGACCTTGCAACTTGTAGGCATGAGCAAAGAATGTGCAAAATGCATAATTAACGTGTTCTGCAATGTTATGTAGCTCCTCAACCGTATATCAAACCATTATGAAACTTGGCAAATCCAGAGATCTGTGGTACCGCTCTATGCATGCCAAATTGCAGGCAAATCCATTATACAGTAGCAAAGTTATTAAGCTGCCAAATTTCAGAATTTAACCTTAAATGGGGTACTCAACTCTAACTATAGTGGCACCTCTGTGCCACTATAATATATGTATATATATATATATATATATATATATATATATGCAAAAAACGGTGTTAATGCATCATTTAGGGTTAAAGCACAAAAGTCAGGAAATGAGACCTTTAGGGTTGCCCCTCCCCTCGTGTACCTCCCCATCCTCCAGAGATTGACAGATGCGGGGTGTGTCACTGGGGTTGTGAAGCCTAAATGTCACCCATTCCATGTGTAATCATATTCACAAGCCACAGTAAAGAAGAATCTATGATATCTCAATTTGTATTTCTCCACTTCCTATAGTAACTCAGGTATACAACTCCTCCTGGATGTATGTGATTGGTTGTGTTGCTTGGTCCTTCCTCTACTTGCATGTGTGTGTGGTTGTGGTGGGGGTGGGGTGGGGGAATGCACAGGAAAGAAAGCCAAGATCCCGTGGATGTGCCTTGTGGTGGTTTGGTGACAAAATATTAGAGGGCTGCAAAGTTATGGCACTGTTGACAATTTTTCCCATAGGCTGAGCATTACAGCATCCACTGCACCTTTCGGGGCCCAAATCTTGAAAATGCTTTGAGATATGGACTTTTATCACTAAGCAGTTCTTGCCTGACTTCTCCTTCATCACATTTTGCCAATCCTCTATGTCTTGTTTTGAGACTGGGGTTGGCAGCAGAGCTGCAAGTTGCAGAATTTCCTGGCTGTCATCATCATTCAGCACCACTTGCTCACTAGGGCATGGTTGTTGATCTTCATGAGACATTTTAATCGCACCCTTAATCCACGCTATAGATGACTCTGATCTTACAAGTCCCATGCCTCTACACTCATATACACTACATCTTTCATTGACAGTGGTTTAATAATGTCACTGATGGTTGATTGCTGATTGCTCTTCGCAAGAAGGTACTGGAGCAGCTTTTTTCTGTATGCTCTGTAAAATTTTGAGAATGCCTTGATCACAAGGATGAAGCTTGCTTGTGGTATTCTCTGGCAAGAACATGCAGCGTATGTACCCATCCATGGTTCTAACATCAGCCAGTTCAGGGTGGACAGGGAGTTGTCAACCAGCAGTATGGCTCTCAATGGAAGTCCTTTAGCCCTCAGATGACTCTTGACTTGAGGGAAAAATTGATCCTTAAACCATCGTGCAAAGATTGTGCTGTCCATCCACGCATTATGTTGGGCTTCATAATGCACTGGAAGGGTATTCATGCTGATATGCTTGAAACACCTTGGCTGTTGTGATTTGCCTAACAAGACAAGCTTCATTTTGTGTGACCCAGAGGCATTCACACAGCCAAGGAATGATACATGATCTTTGCCTTTTTAAACCCTGGTGCTTCAGTCTCACCACCATGGGCTAATGTTTTGTCTGGCAAGCAGCTCCAGAACAGCCCAGTCTCATCCACATTATAGATTTGATCAGGGACGAAATCAGTGTTTTCAACAATGTCAAGGAAGTTGTTAATAAAGGTGTAATCTCAAGTTCAGCTGCACTGAGCTTTTCACCACACAGGCGGAGCTGGTGGATTCCATGTCTTTTCTTAAACTACATCAGCCATCTCTCGCTAGCAAACAAAAGGCTCTCTGCTGCCAAGCCGGAAGTGGAACATCAGGGCCTTCTTTCAGAATTGGACCTGAAAGGGTGTCCACTTCTCGGCTCCTGGTGAAACCAAAGATAAAGTGCATTGTCCCGCTGCTCATCCTTACAGGAGCGCGAAATTCTTTTGCTCCTCGGCTCCAGCAGCAGTATCCATCGAGAGCAAAATCTCTAAGTTTGGTTTTGGCAGCCTTGATATCGCTGATTGTTGATTTTCCAACACCATACTCATCAGTGAGTACAGCTGCCCTTTCTCCATTCTCAAGGTGCTCGACTATTCTTATTTTCAGCACCACATTCAAAACAACACGCTTCCATTTGTTTGCCATCTCAAATCAGACTGAGTCTGAATGTGTGTGTGAAGATGGTGTTAAGTAGCAGCTAATGGGGCTAAGTGGGGTCAGGTGGTGAAGTGAAGAGTAAACAGGTATTATACTTGCAACTGGGACCTTGATGTTGTTGACAGGTGTGATTCATTGCACAGTACTTGTGTGTGATGATTATAATGTACTGAATAATATGGGGACAACCCGACTGTCTGTGAGTCCGGATAAGCTGAGGTTGGATAATTGGGGTTGCACTGGATATATATATATATATATATATATATATATATATATATTTATATATATATATATATATATATATATATATATATATATATATATATATATATATATATATATATATATATATATATATATACACATTTAAAACTGATGCTGGTGATCAGCAGGGCCAATAGATACCAGGGATTTTATTAGTAAGATTTTTTTAAGCTGGGGCCAGTGATTGATGGGGGGACCACTAGACATCAGGAATTTTATTAATAACCGTATGTATTTATTTTTTAATCTTGGGCCAGCAATCGGGGGGGACCACTAGATACTAGGGATATATGCATTGTATTCATTGGAGCTGGCAATCAGTGGAGGTACCACTAAACAGCAGGAAAGATTCAGTACTCTGCAAATTTGTGAATTATACTCTCAAATTTTGCATGATTTGCTAAATTAATTTGCCTAGTGAATTTTAGGGACATTGTTCATCTCTAGTCTTGGGAGAACCTTCCAAATTACCAGGCAACTCCACAAATACTTGGTTATCCAATGGACAGGTATGCCATTTGCATCTATCATCTGAGAGACTGGTTATTTCTTCTGCTGTTTCATTTTGCTGGACTGTGAGACTGAGAACCTAAAGGAGCATGCTGCTGCCTGTTGGGGATTTGAACTGTGTGCCTGATATCTGTTAAAACTGTGAGCAATTTGTATAACCTCATTTCTTCTGTGTCTTTGCTCCCCTTGACCCTGCATTCCTGTGCTCTTGTGAGAGGGACCAGGTGTAACAGAGCACACTTCATCAAGGAGGAGGGCAGTACAATATAAAGAATCGTGCTGCTTGGTAGTGCGAGCGTGAGGGCGTGAGCACCACTCGGTATTAGAAATTTTATTATTAACAATAGGAGCAAATTTGAGTAGTATTTCTGCTGAGATTTACTTAGAAACTTAGGGTTAATCTAACTGGAAGTTGAATATTTTATGTGAGTCTGGGTAGGTTATTTGCTTCATTTAATGTTAATTTTATACTGAGTTTTATTATTTGTTTTATTTTTTATTCTTTATTTAATTTATTTATAGGGAGCATTTCATGTTTGGAGGAGAAGTTTTAACCAAAACTGAGACTTTGGAGATTTGGAGCTTTGATATTGGACTACATTATTTCTTAAGTTGGATGTTCTTGAACTGCAGATAAACTTGAGTCATTGCATAATATTGTGAATTACAGGTGTTAAAGTCTGTGTATTTGAAAAAATTTTTTTGTTGCATTGGATATAATTAGCAATTATGGTACATACTAGGAAACAAGTTTTAAAAATGGGAATTTAAAGGTTATGGATCAAATGAAAGTGGTAACTTGGATTTGAGCTCACAAAAGGGTAATTTAGAAACAGAGCTCAATCAAGACAGTTTCAGGACTGATTTATTGCACATGTCATCCAATTTGCAATCAACACCGGTTATAATATGTTCAAATTCTGAGTATTCTGAGAAAAGAAATAAAAGAGCATAAGTAAATACAAAGGTGCAAAGAAAAATACTTTTAAAGGTAAAAAATTTTAAGGAAATGAAAGTGATAATAAAATGATGAAATGACAACATTTTGCTTAAACAGTATTCCTCTAAAATAAAAGGGAGAGGTAGGCCCTAAAACAATCTAATATAAAAGATCATTATAGCCCTTTAACTACAGTTAAATCATGTAGCCCAGGCAATATACACAAAAAATTGCTACATCTGGGAAAAGCTAGTTTAAATGACGACCGAAATGAGCTCAGTGAATTGCAAGTTTTGGAATCTATAGGGGCTAGGAATGATATACATAAGTCTACAGAAGATTTAAATTCAGGAGTGTATATTAATTTGGACACCTCTAAAAGCATAAATGAGTTTTCTGCACAGACTACTAATTTTCTGGAGGAAACCTTGGATTTTCACCAGAATACTTTTAGGAATCCAACCAAGAACCATGTTCTTATTGGCAAAATGATTAAAAAAATATAGCTGGGAATAACATGAGACCATAAATGGATTAAAACAGATTACTGGTCTGAATTCGTATAAACAACCTGATAATGGCAGATCAGTGCATTTTCTACTGCTATGAGTAAAGAATACTGTACAGCTGTGTCCAATACACATACTTCGCATCTGATGATTCTGGATCATCTAGTTGACCTGAAACATGAAATAGATCTTTGAAAGAGAATATAGCAATAAATGGTTCTAGATTGGATGACATTTTATTCAGACTAGATAAACTACCTCATTTTGAGAGTATACGCTCCTTATCTGATATTGAACCAGATTGTTCTCAACATTTGGTTTCCCAGATTTTTTAAAGACTGCTATGCCTTCCATACTTCCTGAATCTTTAAATCCCCACCAACAATTAAAAATGCTTCAAGTAGTAAGAATCTTAGTACAAGTAAAAGTAAAAAGAAACCAAACAAGAGTAGGGGTAAAGCTAAGAGTTTGAGTAAGGGAAAGATAAGTAGTTATCAAGAGGGACATAATACATCAGGAACATTAGATAGGTATAATATAAGCATGGTAGAGTTGGTTATTAATACAGTAGGATTATCTGCAAAAGAAAGGGGAATCTTGAAGAGGCATATGTTTTGGATAAATCTATTTATACTAAAAAAATAAAATCAGGTGTAGACAAAGATTCTGTTTTAAAAATAATCTTGACTTGATGTCAGGGTGACTGACATAAATATGGAAGGTCAACCATTGATGAAGGGGAAGTCAGGAGGAAGTTAGCTCAGGATAAACACAATTGTATGCAAAAATTAAAGACAGATGTAAAAAGATTCTGTTCCTAAAAATGGTTATGATTTGGTGTCTAGGGAGAATATTGTTTTAGATCCAGTCTGTAAAGAGCTGCATGGTCAGGACACAAGTAGAATATTGAAACAGGATTTGGAGCTAGTAAAAGAATTGGAGGAAATATGTATGACAAATGTTATAGATCTTAATAGCCGTGCTATTTTGACATTATATATTTTAAGACCCTACACAATTGGTCATATGAAGATTTAAGGAACATGTGAACCTAATAAGGGCAGAGACTGGTGCTGATCTAACTGTGTCTGATATTTTACAGATGTGGAATGATAAAGATATTATGGGTTTAAATTGTTTATTCATATTTTGTACAGCTCCTCGAATAGCAAATCATATTTGGATTAATGAAGAAGGTCTGAGGAAATTTGGTTGTAGTTTAGAATATGTTAACAGGGAACTCCTGAATAAGAAATTTCAAATACAAAATCATGAGTCTTGTCAATTAAGTATTTTTGGTCTTAAATCACCTTTTAGTAGAAATACAAGAAAACTCAGGAATACCCTGATGAACATATTCAGTCAAGTTCTAAAAATCCCAGACCTAGAATTTCGAATAGAAAAAGTTTACAGTTGGAACAAAGGTACAAGTTTGGGACAGGTGGACATTTTGTTAAAAACCCAGAGGTAGCAAGATGTTTATTAAGTAAGGCAACATTATTGGACGATAGGATTACACATAATGGAAAGGAAAATACTAAATGAAGGAAGTAAAATAATAGACAGGAAGTAAGAGCATCAGATCAGGAAAATATGGTTGGTAGAGTGCCTAAGATATTGTATTTTTATGGTCTGGAAAGAATCAAAATGAGAATAATAACAACTTAAAGGATCTTATAGTGGATATATTGGAACAACCTTTGAATGTTTCTATAGACAATCCTAATGCATTAAATATTTCAAGGCAGGGTTGTGATCCAGATTGCGATTTAATTATTGTTAAAACAGGCCTTTTAAGTTTATATAATAAGATCATTGATAATAGGAGTCTACTGGATGCCTTAGGAATATATATAGTGAACACAAATGATTTTTCTTACCATAATAGTCCTATATGTAAATCACTAAAAGGGACAAATCAGGAAAAAGTGGTATTTAATGTTTCTACTTATAATAGATTTGAGCTGTTGGAAACACAATCAGATTGACTTGTAGAAGATAAAGAACTACATACTGAAACAAAATCTAATGCCCTTTTCTAATCTCTTGGAACATTGCAGGTTTCTTTTCTAAATTAATGGAGCAAGAATGGTTAGACTTTATACTTAAGTTTAACATTATTGCCTACAAGAGACTTGAGCATTCTGAAGACCATGAAATCTTACTGAATGGTTATCAAACCTTTCAAATTTCAGGAGAAAAGCTGCCAAAATGGGAAGAACTGTAGGGGTTTAATTATTTTAATTAAAATAAATATTGATATTACTGCAGATATTTTATACACTAATAAAAATATTATGGTAATTTATATTAAGCTCTAATAGAGGCAAACATTTTTGCCTAATTAATACTTATATACCTCCATCTAATTCAATTCATATTATCCAGCACTCTGGGATCAATTGGAAGATTTTATTCATAGGAGTTGGGCTATAATGTCTTGTGAGAATATATTACTTTGTGGGGACTTTAATGCAAGGATTGGCTCATAGATGGTTACTCTGATAGTTATTTCCACAACTGGTGTCATCTAGAAGCCTCTAATTGGCCCAGATGCACAAAGGATAAGAAATTAAATAAAATGGGTCAGAAATTAATAGAATTGTTAGCTTTACATAATTTAGCACCAATAAATGGTAGGTTATATGGTGATAAATTGGGAAGTTCACTCATTTTCTGCAAAAGGACCTTCAATAATAGATTACGTGTTCTGGAATGGGAACATGACAGATTGGGAATCTTTGAAAATTCAATTAGGGTGAAAGTGATCATCTTCCTCTTGTTTTGAAAGCAAACAATATAAAGTGTGTTCCAGATGTACCAAATAAACCTATACAATTTATAATTTGTAATAACAAAATTCAATGGCAGGACAAGTTTTCTCCCTCATTAAACATCTTCTGCAGGACTTATTCAATAAGCTAAATACTGATAATATAGAGGTACGGCGTGCTTCACCATTTATTATTTTCAAACCTAGAGGAGATAACAAAATTACTTAAATCTTCAAAGACTATAAAAGAATAGAATACAAAAATACATGGTTTGATCTGGAATCGTAAAGAAAAAAAGAATTAAATAAAAAAATCAGGCAGGTAAGGCAGAATAAGACTTCACAAAATATTATAGAACTAAATAGATGTCAGGAAAAATATAAGAAGTTCCTCTTATTAAACAAAACAATATCAACAAAGAAATTGGGATCATATGCTTGAAGCTATTTATAACAAAGATTTCAGACATATTGGTTATTAGTTGCTAAGGAACTAATAACATTAAACATGAATTGGATACCTACATTACGATGGAAACCTGGGTTTCTTACTATTCTTTAAAAATTTTTTCCACTAGTGTTGAAGATGTGGGAATATTTCTGGACACAAATATGCAGAATTTTCAACCTTTTTAATTGCAGAATATATTTCAGCCATTGCAGTTTTAAAAAGAAAAGCACCAGGCCCAGATATGATTCCTTCTGAAGTTTACCTGAGTGCCCCTGCTTTATGGTCTACAATTTTGACTAAATATTTTAATTTTGTGTCCAGAAACTGGTTTTCCGAAATCCTGGAAGGAGCCATAATATTTTCAATATATAAAAAGGTGATAAAACAGATCCTAAAATGTATAGGCCTATTTCATTATTAGATAATCTGGGGAAATTGTTTTCTAAGTTAGTCCTAAATAGATTAAAGGAAGAATTAATAGGTTTAGGGGACTTTCTAGCACAGGCTGGATTTAGGGCTGGTTACAGCACAACTGATAATTGTTTCATAATCAGACATCTTTATGAAAATATGTTATGGTTAGAAAACAGTCTTTTTTGCTGCCTTATAGATTTCAGTACTGCATTCGACTTAGTATCAAGGAATGTTCTTTGTTATTATAATGAAGGAAAAGGATTTACAATGGAATTGATAGCAATTATAAGAGAATTATATACTGCAACATGGGCTCAAGTGAGGTCATGTACTCAGGACAAGTTTCTTCAACTTTCCCTACTAATATGGGAGTAAGGCAAGGCTGCGTAATTGCTCCTCTTCTTTTCTATATATATTGACAAACTGTTACGTGATTTAAATCTTAGTAATTCTGATTCTCCTAAGATTAGGGATAAATGTTGTGGTGTACTGGCCTCACGCTGATGACTTAGTCTTATTCTCTCTTACTGAATCTGGACTTCAAGCTAAATTAAATATACTTGCAATATCTGCAAATGAGCTTAATTTGACAGTAAATATTCAAAAAGCCAGATTCTTCCATTTACAACGAAAGCTAAAAATACAGTAAAAGAAATTTTGGATGCTAGGTTCTGATAAATTAGAGACTGTAGATAGCTATACATATTTGGCCTTCAATTGACTAGGGATGGAAAATGGAATGTACAACTGGATACAATTTTAGTAAATCAAAAGAACGGCAAATTCCTTACTCATATTTAATAAAAATTTGGTGGAAACACAATTAGGCCTATTTTAAAGGCAGTTCAAGCCAAATATTATGCTCAAGCTTTATTTAATGCTAAAATTTGGCATCATAATAAAATGTATATGTTAGATATTCCGTTAATAAACTGTTTAGAGAAACTTTAGGTTTACCAAATTTTGTTCCTGCTGTGATATTGAGGGCCGAGACAGGTTATTACTCTTTGCAGGCAGTGGCTGATGCTAGAAAGATTAATTATTGGGTTAGAATACTTCACCATGACCAAAATAGGTTAATGGCTTTATGCTTACATGAAAAATATTGGTGGTCCTCTTTAGGAACCTAAAATCAGAATGGTTATCCCTAATATTTAATTTATTACAAAAGTGAGGTTAACCTACTTGTATCAGTATAGGGCAAGAGGAATCACTATTAGTTTAAAATATCGACCCTTTATAACAAAATCATTCAGAGAATATTATAGGATTCTAGATTTAAATATGATTAAAAGTTTAAATTGTTCCCATTTTTGAGGATAAATGATCCCTGTCATTATTATAGATATTACTTAGATATACTTACAGAAGCAGAAGATAGAAAACAATATACAGATATAGGCTAGAAGTATTTCCAAATAACATTCTGGAAGCAGTTTATATGAAAATTTTACTTCTAATGCTGGTTTTGCTCTTGTACCTGCTCCACATTGGAAAACTTGGAACATGTTATGTTTGTATGTAAATGGTATACTATACCAAGAAAAAAAATGGATATGGCCTTTATGCTAAACCATACAAACAATAGATCAGAGCACCTTACTTGTTATTTTCTTTACTACTAATGATGAAATTATAATTAAGGCTGTAGCTAAATATTTAGTAAACATCTCTAGAATACGTCTTGGCATAAAAATGAAAAAAAACGGATCTAGCATTTATATTATATACTGTGAATAGTAAAATATTTGTACTCTTTTCAAGCTAAAGCACTTTCTTTATAGGTAATTGCACATAGTTGATTGTTACCCATGTTTTTGCATTAAGTACTTTGAAGGGCTGGAAGAGATGCTTTCCCTGTTTATTTATTTATTATTATAAAGAGTATATGTTGTAATTTTTTGTATATTGTAAATTATTTTTGTAATAATTTGTCTTTTGTCATGGTCTATGACCACTCAATAAACTTTTGACTGACTGGTCATCCAATGGTTTCAATTGAGCCCTAGGGATATCTCAAAGATCCACATCATTTCAGTGGAAAGGACAGCAGAATGAGAGAGGAGACAGAAGTTCAGCCAGGTAGTGACAACCCATCCTGTGCAGAGCTTTACAGGTTAGTAAACCAACCTTGAAGGTAATACTCCAATTCAAATGTAGCCAGTGCAGCTCCTGCACAACCAGGGTAACATGGCATGATCTAGGCACACTAAGGAGGCTGAAGCTGGGAGAAGATGGCATCCTAGCCAGTGGCAGTCAGAACCACACATGTGAATGCCTATTAGAACAATTAAGGTAAGAAGTGAGGAAGCCAAGAAAGGACAGTACAAAAGCTAGTAAAACAGAAAGTACCCTCATGACAAATAATTTTAAAGAATGAGTTACTCAAGCATTCATACGAACATATGAATCTGCCAGCAGAAACAGACCACCCAGTCTATCAATGTCTGCCCGAGTGTGCAGCTAGCCCCCAGATTGCAGCTGCCCCAACCCCTCCCCATCTATCATTCCCATGATGGCCTCAGCCCCTCCACAGAGACCATCCTCATGCTCTGTCCCACGCCCTCTTAAAACCTCCTACTGTCTTACATGATACCAACCCATTTGGTACAGCATTCCATTTAGACACCACATTCTCTGTGAAGTAGTGCCTCCTCATCTTCCCCTAAATCGTCTGCCCTTCATTCTTAGTCCATGCCCCTCATGTCCCTAAACTTCCTCAGTTTAAATACCACTTCATTGCTAGTTTTGTTTATCCCCTCAAATACTTGAATGTTTCAATAATATCCCCATCCCTCCTCTCCTCCAGCGTGTACATATTCAGCTCATTCAGCCTGTCCTCATAGGCCTTGCCCTCCATCCCTGTAATATTTTTGTTGCCCTCCATTGCACACCTTCCAGTAAATTAATATCCCTCTTCAGATACGGTCGCCAGTACTGCACACAGTACTCCAAGTGCAGCCTGACCAAAGATTTGTAAAGGGCAGGATCACCTCCCTATGCCTGGATGAGAAACCCCTTGAGATACAACCCAGCATCCTGTTCACCTTAGTTGCTGCTTTCCTACATTGGGCAGAGATATTCATGCTTCCTGTTACCAACATTCCTAGGTCCTTCTCTTCCTCAGTGATCCCCACCTCACCCTCCCAACCAACTATCCTCCTTGAGTTCTTTTGCCCTGAAGCGCATAACCTTACACTTTTCACAATGAATCTCAGCTGCCACTTCTCCGACCATACCTCCAGTTTGGTTAGGTCCCCTTGTAGTTGTTTCCATCCATCCTCTTTGTCCACCACTGCCCCATTTTGGTATCATCTGTGAACAGACTAACCCTGCTCCCTACTCCATGTGCAATGTCTGAGATAAAGAGCTCAAATAGCACCAGGCCCAGCACTGAGCCCTGTGGCACACCACTTGTCACCGTCTAAGTGTCAAGAGCCCCAACTACCACCCGCTGTAGCCGTCCCTGCAGCCAGTTCCTTATCCAGTTTGTCAGCTTTGTACCCACCCCACAGCTGTCAGCTTCTCCCCAGCCTCCCATGAGGCACTAAATTGAAGGCCTTGCTGAAGTCTTAAGTACAGGACATCTATAGCATGATCCATATCCAGCTCTCTTGTTACCAAGTTGTAATATTCTATTAGATTGGTCTGACAAGACCTCCCGAGACAAACCCATGCTGCCACCCATCCTGGAGGTCATTACCCTCAAGGAATGACACCAGCCTCTCCTTCAGTATTGTCTCCAGTTTACCCACTATGGAAGTGAGACTGACAGGCTGATAATTTGCTGGCCGTTCCTAGGGCCACTCTTGTATATAGGCACCACATGAGCCACCCTCCAGTCCTGAGGCACTCATCACATGTCCAGGGAGGTGCTGAACAGGTCTGCCAGCCGCTTGGAAAACATCTCCGCCATCTCCTCGGCACCCTAGTGTGGATGCCATAAGGACCTGGTGCCTTGTCCACCCTTAATGCCCTCAGACCCTGTAGAACTCTGCTCTCCTCAATCATTCCATCCATCATCTCCTCTTCTCCAACCCCACCCTCCCAGTCCATGATGGTAGTGGACCATCCTCATCCTTTGTGAAGATGGAGCAAAGTATTCATTTAGTACTTCCGCTTGTTCCTCTCCCTTTCCACCCAGTCCCTCCCCTTTATCTTCACTATACGGTATCTGCACTTCCACTTTTCCTGACATATCTAAAAATCCTTCTCCCTCCTTTGATGCCCTATGCTAACCTTAGCTCCCAGGAGGTCTTGGTTACTCTCACTCACTTGGCCACCTTCTTGGACCAACTCACATAATTCAATTTTTCAATTCAATTCAATTCAATTCAATTTTATTTATATGGTGCCTTTTTAATACCAATATGCCGTACAACAATTAAAACAGCTTCTACATAAAATTATGTATATTATGAATAGTGTAAAATAGCAACAGTCAACTATATTAAATTAATCCCCAAAGCATTAATCCATAGGACAGTTTTGAGGGCCTGTTTAAATCCCTCCACAGCTGAGCACTCACGTAACTGACAGGGTAGAGATTTCCAAGGGTGGGGGCCATGTGCATAAATGCATGGGCCCCAGAAGATTTTAAACAAACCCTTGGAATCTCTAGCAACCTCTCATCAGTCATGCAGAGAAATCACTCAGGGCAGTAAGGACCAGAAACTCTTTCAGATAGTCTGCAGCCTGTCCATGTAGGGCTTTATAAGTCAGAAATCTGACTTTGAAGGTGATTCACCACTGTACTGGCAGCCAGTGCAGTTTGCACAGCACTGGGGAAATAGGACCGAGAGGTTCTCGTCAATAACTGGGCGCTGCAGTCTGCGCCAGCTGCAAGCAGTGAATATCCACCCTAGGAGCCCTAGGTAAAGGGCATTGCAATAGTCCAGGTGAGAGGACACAAAGACATGGACCAGCATAGGAAGGTCACCAGACAGAACAAGGTGCTTAACTCTGGAGATATTCCTCAGATGATAAAAAGAGGATTTGACAACGGCCGATACCTGTGAATGAAGTGTCAAACCCTCGTCAAAATTACCCCAGGTTTCACACCCACTCAGAGGTTGGAGGGAGACCTCCAAGAAAGTCCTGAGGGTGACCCCACCCCGACCTCTCTATCCGGTGACCTGCATCCACCACCAACACCTCAGTCTTTACAGAGTTCAACGTCAATCAGCTCAAATTCATCCACTTCTGGAGTTTTATGAGGCAGTTCTTAAATGCTGAGAGAGCTCTATCCTGATCAGGTGCAAAAGAAAGGTAGAGCTGGGTGTCATCGGCATAGCAATGAAACCTCAGCCCATACCTTCTACAATGTCTCTGAGGGTAGCATGTACACTGCAAACAACATGGGGACAACACCAATCCCTGAGGAACCCTATGTGACAACAGAACTGGGTCAGAGGAATACATCCCTGACACCACCCTCTGAGTTCTTCCAGTGAGGAAAGATGAAAACCACCTGAAGACCGTACCTGACAGGCCACAGATGAACCTCAAATGATCAAGTAGGACCCCATGGTCTACAGTGTGAAATGCTGAAGAAAGATCAAGAAGGACCAGGATGGAATGTTTTTCTGATCTCCAGCCATCAGGAGATCATTAGGTACCCGAACCAGCGCTGTCTCAGTGCTATGCCTCTTTCAAAACTGGACTGGAGGGCTCATAGATATCATGGATGGTCAAATGATCCTCCAGTTGTATGGCAAATACTTTCTTGATCAACTTCCCCATAAAGGGAGATTCGAGATTGGTCTATAGTTTGCATGGCAGTCTAGGTCCAAGAAGCTTTCTTCAGGAGGGTGTCACCACTGCCTCCTTCAGGAGCAAGGAAACTCATCTGTTTCAAGGAGCAGAAGACTATCCATGCTAGGACCGGGTCAAGAATGTCACTACAATCCAAAATCAGGATAGTTGGTCCCACATCCAAATTACAGCATGTAGGTCGCATACCCTAGACAATCCGATGATGTCCATAAGCTCCGGCCGTTGAAGGTACTCAGGAAAACTGAGGACAGTGACCCAAAACTGGCCTATAGTAGTGCCAGAGGTGTGGGTAGGAGTTTCACCCTGTTGTCGGTCACCTTAGCTGCAAAGAATCAAGCAAGCTCCATGCACTCAACTTGTGAAAATGCTCTTCAACCTGTAGATGGGCTGGGTTGCACAGTCTGTCCACGGTTTGAAAAGCTTGCTGGTCGGTTCCATACAGCCGATATCTTCCCGGACAGGAACTCTGCCTTCTACGGGTGATTGTGGATTGATAGGCTTGATAATGGTCCATCAATCTAAGGTGATCGGCATCAAGGAGGATCTCCACCAGCAACACTCTAAACTTCGTCCTAGTTGCCGCATCTCCCTCAAAGATCCATCAAACCAAGTAGACTGAGGGCAAGGAGAGAAGACGAACTCGGACAGGAGCAGTGACATTCAGTTACATCCAGTGCCATAGTTGTGGCCTTATTATAGGACACAACAAGAGCTCCTGGGTCATTGGTTGCCAATGAAAGGACCGATAGGTCAAGCACTGCCACCAGTCCTTCAGAGCTTACATCTCAGAAGGGCAGTACCTGAACATCTCCACAGGGTCAGGCTTATGAAGGGGGCTCAAAACTGAAACGCACGGTGTAATGGTTGGACCATCTGACCAGTTCCACCCCAAAATCAAGGCTTTGACCCCAGAAGGAAAACCAAGTCAAGAGAATGACCGTGTTTATGGGTAGCAGTGGAAACAATCTTTGTCAGGCCCAGAGATGACATTAAAGTGCTGACCAAATTAAGAAAGTCTGTGATTTACCCAGGTGTTAAAGTCACCCAGGACCATCAGCCTGGGGACTCAAATGCCATGTCGATCATGAAGTCTGCCACTTCCTGAAGGAACCGCTTCTCAACACTGGGTGGATGGTAGATGAGGGCGATCCTACAACCTACACCTTCTACCACTGTACATTCAAATGACTGAGTCTCCTCAACTGGTAAACTCGTGAGGCCCAGTTTGGTCTTAAAACAGACCACGACCTCCCCGGATCCAGTCTCAGCGGTAAATCACCAAGTACTGGCCGAGTTGCAGCCTCCAATAAGGGTCAGAGTTCTCATCCAGCCAGGTCTCAGTGATGCATGCCAGGTCCACTGTACCAACAAGATCTGCCATAATTGTGTTCTTGTTTTAATGGACCTGGCATTACATAACACCACATGCTGGATGGGCTTCCAAGGCCATCCAAGCCACCTGCCCACCAGAATTGGTGGTGCCTTGGGTATGGAAACCAGACATGGGGGACCATGGTCTGGGTCCATTTTTCCCAGGGCATCTCCTGGATTTCACAACCCTGATGTGGTGGCTCTGCTCATTCACCCTCTGCTGATCACACCTCCCCAACTCCTGCCCCTGTCCTATTCCTTCCTCGCTCTCCGAACATCTAATACGCAGCTTCTTTTCCCTCACCTCCTCCAACACTTCTCTGTTCAGCCAGCATGGTTTCCTGGCTCTGGACCTCTTGCTCTTAGTCCTGGTGCAAGCCTATGTATCCTCTATTAGCCCAGTTTTAATAATGTCCCACTTTTGCTGTGCATCCATCTCTGACCTAATACCCTGAAGTCTCCCTTGCAGTATTTCTTTCATCCTCCTGAAGTCTGCCCTCCTAAAATACACCACCTTTGCTGCTGTGCTTCCAGACTCCCTGCCCAACTTGAGAGTGAACCACATTGTTTGGTGGTCACTACTAGCTAGTGGGTCTTCCACCCTTATTTTCCTGACTGCTTCCCAATTTGACAGCGTCAAGTCCAGTGTGTTACCTAGTCATGTTGACTCACTAACCAACTGTGTCAGGAAACCATCTTGGATCGCATCCAGGAGCACCTGTTCCCTGGCACTGGAGGTGGCAGGGTGCTCCAATCTACCCCCAGCAAATTGAAATACCCCACAATCACTACACACCCTCCTTATTAGCTCTGCTAACTCCCTGTCCAGTTCCACTGATTGAGCTGGTGGTCTGTACACCACCCCCAGCCTCAGATTTCTACCCTTGGAGTCCAGAAGTTGATCCGTAGTGCCTCTGTCCTCCCTTCCTCCCCTTGTCCCTCATACATCTGATCCCTTCCTCATAAAAAAAACTTTGACTAACAATAATCAGGATGGATGAAACTGAAACAATTCTGGACAAAAGCACATTTATATAAAATAGATAAAAATGAAAAGTCTATGACAATATAAAAACAAACAAAAGCAGCTCTTTTTCTAGTTATGATGAAGGGCAGGCTGGTCATGAAAAGTTAACTTGTTTGGAAAAAAGATTTTAAGGGTGCAACTTTGAAGAACAAAGAGAATTGTATTGAATAATAAAGAAAATTGTATGGAAGAAAATATCCCAAACATTGTACAAAACAAATGTATTGATTAACCATTGAAACAATTATCACAAAGGGTGGAGCATTTCCTTCTCCAGTGTATTTGAATACTAGTTTCACAGGAAGTTTATTTTTATTTATTTATTGAACTGTTTCACCAGGAAAGGCACACTGAACAACAAGTTTTTCATCTCAAGGTGCATCCTGGGAAAGGGTAATTGAAAAACATACATACAGCACACATTATCACAATTGAACAGCAAAACAGAGATGCCATTTACAGATAGGAAAATATTATAGTAAGTGCAGCAAATGTACAGTTACTACAGAAATATTTAAGAGACAAGGTCAAGTGTTTAATGTGGATGATAAACAACTTCATAAGCAGAATACTGGTAACCATTAACCAGAAGTCAGTGGCCTGATAGGGAAACAGCAAAGGAAGGGCAGATTAGAACTGAAAATCAGTTATATAGTAAAGTGATTATTTTATTAACAGAGGGCAGGAAGCAGTCAAAGAGAACAGAGAGATTAGTTGCATGTACAAGTCACAGATAGAAAGTTGTGTAGGGCTATTGAGAGGGGGGAGGGAGGATGAGTGAGAATTTGGTGGGATAGTAAATTCTACAGTTTTGAGAAATGATGTGAGAAGGCTGTATGACCCGATGCAGTAGACTGGCGAGAGACTACCAATGTTTGGGAGTCAAAAGATCTAAAGTACTGTACTCCCCAGTATCATAAGAAACATTACAGAAGAATGAAGAAGACCAAAAATTAAAAAAGGAACCCTAGGAGACAGTACAACAGAATCATGACATACTGTAGGCAGGCAGTCGTTAAGTTGGCCTCTGCATTCTGCACTATCTGCAAGCATCGTTGGAAACCTCCATTTATTTATTTTTTATTTTAGTTTTGTTGATGGGGTAAATGCAGTAGACAAATCCTGCCTATTTTCAGGCACACCCGTGGGAGGGGATACAGATGAATGCCAACTGACCTTGAACCAGATTAAGCTGTTGGTGGTATTTTAGTGAATGAGAGAAATTTGGCCAGGACACCGGGAAATTCTCACTGGCCAGAGGAGGAACTTCTGTCCAAGATGGCAGACTTACCCTTGCCTTCTGAGGAGGGAGCTATGGAGGTGGGAGATTTAGTCTTTGCTCCTACCTCTGATTGAATGGAGACTACGATGCCAACACCTGATGTTTTGCCTATTGATGTTCCTACTTCAACTTTCAGTTCTGCTGCTCATACTAAGGCTGATATGCCTAGCCCTCTGCTTACTACTTCTGGAACTGACTTGCGGACTTGTATGCCTACAGTCGACTTACGGAGGATTTTACTTCATCTGATTCTGAAAACCACAGATTGACAGCACAAGAGATCCAGGAGCGTTTCAATACGGCGGAGCGACGTTTACTAATGCAAAACTGAAATGCACAGAGATATGCAACGCCTGAAAGCCGATAGCACAGCTGCATCTTCCACTCAGTTGGAAGCTCTTGAAGAATTACCTGACTTGTCCCTTTGCTGCCTGTTGCTGTGACAAGTTCTGACCAGACCTGAGCATCGGTAGCTGAAGTCCTACTGCCTGCTCCCCTGCCACCTGCACTACTAACGATTCGGTTTCCTTTTCACAACCTGCTTCCTTTACATTGCAGAGCTCCCACTTATACAAGAATCATCTGCAGTAAATTTTACTAAAGCACCTACCTGGACTGTTGAATTGCTGAGAGGCGCTGGCTGGGTTCAGGGTACTATCCCAGGAAGTTGGAAGTCGGGTCCATCTCCAATACAGTCCCCGCCCCGAAGATTTTCCGGAGCTACAGAGCACGATAGGCACTTCAAAAGTCACTACTGACCCCCTGTGTCTCCCTCACAAACTGGAGCTTACACAGAATCCTGTGTTGGATTGTCTGAAGGGTTCTCCACCTCAGGCCTCTTTCTACTACTTCTATGGAGGCTCTGGTGCCCCTACCACTGCAGCCCCCAAAAAATATCGGGACCAAGCTGTTCATATTCTTCATTCTTTAAATTTCCAATCCAGGCTGCAAAGAGACACAATGCTGTTTGTTTGGCATACCTGGGTGGTTATCTGAGCCACCTGATCGGATCTATGTGCACGATGCTTATAAAAGATTCTTTAAAATTATTTTCCCATGAAATATATGCTTAATTCATATATCTGGCGAAACCATGTTTGGCATTAGTTTTCAAACATCTAGGGCTTAGAGCGTTTTGGTGAAAGTATAATGCTCTGCGGTCCACTGCATTATGGACCCCATTTCAGGCTATTCCTCTCTCCAAACCTACTTTTAAGACAATTACTATTCTGTTTCACAATGAGGGAGTCGAGGTGGAGGATGTTGTTTATTGGCTGAAACAGCGTTGTGATGTCCAGGGTCAGCCTGAAGCCATTTTGGATACCGAGAACATTTGGACTGGGGGCTGGAAGTTTAAAGTCTAGTTACAATCTAATGATTCTGGGGTTGTACATCTGCCTAACTCTTTTTATAGGTCGATATAGGGGTCTTGTTCTACCGGGTCAGCTGAAGGCTTTGCTATCGGTATGGTGACCCTGCACATCTTAGTAATGTATGTGATAAAATGAAATGCAACGTATGTGGGGAATTGGGCCATGTAGGGGCACACTGTTTGAATGAATGTAGATGTAACCTCTGTGATGAACAGAGGCACACCTTCAGAATTGTAAATGGGATGCGATAATCAGGAATTTTCACGATGGTGGAGTGGACCAGCGCTTATTATTACACAGGTGCAGAAGGCCCGTCTCTGGACCACCTTGGCTGTACCTCCACCTAAGGCAGCCCAGCCCTTACTGCAGGCTTCAGTGCCTGTTATATCCTCTGAGGTTGTACCTCAGATAGTTTCCTTCATGGATGACCCTTTGCTTGAGAATTCTCCTGTCCCCGATCCTGCCCAGTCTATTTTTCCTGTTCAGAACCCGGTCCCAGGTCCAAGTACTGTGCCCTCTCCCCGAGTGCCCACAAGTGTTATACATAGAAGGTCACTGAGAAATAACCTCGGGTTGCACCATCACCTGTGTGTGGTCTGGAACCCCCAGTGTCCTTATCTAATTCTTTTGAACTTCTCCAACCTCTTTCTGATGACACAGGAGGTGAGTCAGACTCTTCCTCCATAGCTTCTTCTCTCCCTGACGGTACCACTGACTCCAGTTGCAACTTGGTACTGGCCTTTCACAAAAGCAAAGGCTAGAGTAAAACTTAAAGGGAAGAAGGTAGTTGGGAAAATTAAATTGTAATACGTATTTTTAGCCTGTTTTCCTTTTTCTTGGTGCAATGTTTCACTTTGTTTGCCATACTATTAATATCAATAGTATGAAGCGTATGGCTAAAAGGAGATTGATTTTTCCTTACCGGCTTTTGCCTTTGGGTTTAATTTTATTACAGGATACTAGCTTCAACTACATGAGATCCGACAAGCACAACAGGACTGGTTACTGGGTCCTTCTTTTGGTTGATTGGTCAGAACTCTTGTTCGGACTGGGAATACTAATTAATATCCCAGATTTTCGTTTGCTTAAACTGTTTGATGTAGTCCCTGGTAGGGCACTCATTATAGATTTTGTCATTGGTCCTGTCCTTATTGGGTGATAAACATTTATGCCCCTCAAATCAAAACTGAACGTATAGCTTTATTTACTTGCTTCATCCTTATTTGCACACTTCCTTTCAGGTATTGTTTGCTGGTGACTTTAATTGTGGCTTGAGTCTTCAAGATAAGAGCTCCTTTGCAGCTACAAATAAACTGTTTTGTGATTCCCATGAATTGGGTAAATTGGTCTGAGACGCCCATTTAACAGACTCTATCTCTCCTTTACTACACAACACACCCCTACCTTCCAAAAAGGCAAACTAGCTACACGTATTGATTATGTTTTCTTCTCCAACCGCACCAATTATTTCTGCACAGTTCAAGCGGTTGAGTTTTCTGATCATAAGCTGCTTTCT
This sequence comes from Neoceratodus forsteri, assembly GCA_016271365.2. NCBI lineage: Eukaryota > Metazoa > Chordata > Ceratodontiformes > Ceratodontidae > Neoceratodus > Neoceratodus forsteri. The sequence goes on from CM057458.1 coordinate 739,637,559, forward strand.
GTTGGTTTTGGTTCTGTTGTCTCTTCCATAAAGGTCCAGGTATTTGAAAATTCAACACATCTTTGTTGCAGATTCGATGTTTATGCAGTCCCTTCTGTCCTTCATACAAGCCCGTAAATCTGTCTTTATTTGTTATGAAGATCCTGTTCAGTGGTGGTTAGACATGAAACATGATCTGGTTACTTTTTTAAAACTTATAGTCGTTTAAAATGTAGGAGGGAATATCTAGAATATTTGCAAAGAGGTACATTTTCAGTCATTATTAACCATAGAGTACGAAGGGGCAAGACCTTTCTCGCCAAATAAAAGTCCTACAGAATGATATGTTGACTTTCCAATTACGGCAATCACAACAACTTTATCACCAACATAAATTCTGTAAGGTTGGAACACGTGAGGTTATTTGTCCTTTGAATCTAATTCCGTCCAGACTGCCCGAAAAAATATGACGTGTCTTCTCAATTCAGAAGGAACCTTATGTTCCTCACAAATTGAGATTTGTCATATTGTAACAAATTATACTACTGCACTTTTTCTCCCTCCCTGCTGTGGCTGGTAACAGTGCAACTTTGTATAGTGGCCTTGATATCCCAGCTACCTCACAGCTATGTCAGGACCAGACTTGTTCTCCTATCATGGAGCAGGATTTGACATTGGCTATTTCTTCATTACCTGTACAGAGAACTCCTGGTCCGGATGGTCTCCCTGCTGCCTTATATAAGTGCTGGGTGACTATTTGGTCCCAGAACTTACATATGTGTTTAATTCTCTGTTAACATGTAAATCAATCCCTTTGGAATTTACTACGGTACTTTGATTTACATTTATAAACAGAAAGGTGATATCCATTCTCTAGAGAATTGGCGGCCTTTATGTATGTTGAACACACGACTTTAAGCTCTTAACAAAAATTATTGTGAAGCGCTTTGGTGAGGATTATGGAGGTGGTTTTACATCTCCTCAATCCTGTTCTGTACCTCAAAAGAGAATTACTGATCATTTGATCCTCCTACGAGAATTATTTTCTCATGGCTATGCAGGTCTGGCTTTGGGACTTGTCTCCATAGATCAGAAGGCTGCTTTTGATCTGGTCAGGCATGATTTTTATGGGAAGCACGTTGTTTTCTACATGTACCTGATGTTATGGTGCACTGGATTTGTGCTTTCTATAGAATGGCTACTGTTGTGCCTGTAGTGAATGGTTGCATAGGACCCATGATCCCTATAAAGAGGGGTTCGTCTGGCTGTCCTTTAAGCCTGTTGTTATATGTATTTTTCTTGATGTTTTGCTCGTGGGTTGAATGCTAACTCTCAGATTCGGCTATTTCTAGTTGTGCCTTATGCTCGCCTTTATAAGGCGATCGCATATGCAGATGATGTTTGTTTTCTTGTAGCTGATGCAAGCTCAGTGGTTCATTCTTCCATGAATGCTCTATTTTGGAAACCTCTCTGGTGCTGTTTTAAATTACACTAAAAGTCTGGTTATTCGTGTCGGTTCAGTAACCTCCCCTTGGACAGTATTGACCCATTACGCTTAGTTGAGGGCCCTATTCATATTTTGGGGATTTTTTGGGACACAGGACTCAGATTTTTTTAACTGGAATGTTAAACTGCAACAAGGTAAACTTCAGGTGGCCTCCTGGAACCGGGGCAGATAGGGAAAAAGAAACATGTTTTCTTAATTAAAAACTACTTGATCTCCACCTTCCTTTTTTGAGTTATGTATTCCTATACCTTGACAGTTAGAAACTGCTGTCTTTAGCCTGTTTTTCCAGGCTCTTTGGGGAAAGTAGGTTAAACCCGATAAAGCGGAATATCACTTATTTACCTATCCCTGAGGGTGGCATTCGTATAGTTAACCCTTTGTTATTTTTTTCTTGTATTTTTCTCACTGCATGATTCTTGTAGGATTTGGTTTCATCAACGGGAAAATAATTCATTAACTAAGTTAAGACAAATTGTTGGCATACCGACTTACGTAAAACATATGTTGTTACGTCTCAAACAATGGAAGGTGTCTGTTAAGATGTTATTAAACCTTTCACATAAAGTTTTATATAAGAATTTACTCCTGACGGTTTGTGATGTATCAGTACCCTTTGATAAGTGTCCTGGTCAACACCTCCTTCCCTTTGTCTTTGTGGAGATGTAAGAGGGTTCCAGCTAAATGTGGATTTTCATTGGCTTTCATGCCATGAAAAGATTAATGTAAAGCAAATCATAAACATAAGAAATCCCATATAGAATGTGTTCTCGCTTATTATGTATTTCAGAACTTGAAACTATCCCTCATTTATTTTTTGACTGTTTCTTTATCAAAATTGGTGGTCCTTTTGACACAGGCATGGCTCCCATTGCTTCAGTTGGTTACTTATTTGAATATAGTATATGGAGTTTTTCCTCCCAGTGGTTAAAATGGCACCAGGACACTTTGAACCTTGTTTTGTCTGCATTAAATGGAATATTTGGATGGTGCGCTGCATGTCTTCTTTGCAGCAAAAGGACTGCTCCTATTTGGAGCTCGAAAAAAGATTGTACAAGATTTAAAAGAAATTTATGAGCATGAACGGACTATATACTCTGATATAACTCTTTTGGAACTTTGGAAAGCTCTTCCTTGGATCACAGACTCTGATTTTGCAGTTACCTGAAAGGCTGTATACTAGTTATCTTGTTTTTCTTTTTTTTTGTATTATGCTTTTTGTGTACTATTGTACGATTTATGTCTCAATAAAACTTTCCCTTACTCTTTTTGATAAGTGCCATGGAATCTTTAACATCCACCTGAACTACCACCAATCCAGGCAGATGGGACCTCGGTTTAACATCTCATCTGAAAGACGGCACCTCAGAAGTGCAGCACCCTCTCATGCTGCACTACAGTGTCAGTATTGGGATATTAACCCAAGTGCCAGATGTGGGAACTGAACCCACAGCCCTCTGATCTCCTGGCCTCAGAGGTGAGTATGCTGCCTACTGAGCCACTGACACTGTTTTACCCAACATATAAAGCATTGCAGTAATTGATTTGGGATGTCTGGGTGTCACAAAGCATGCACCAGCATTGTCAGGTCTTCAGAGAGGATAAGGGATTTAATCTTTACAATGCAACTTGAATGGTAAAAGCCACTCAGACCACTGCTGACGCCACAGTGTCAAATGTCAGCCTATTATCCATAATGGCCCCCAGATTTCTCACTGTCATGGAGGCCTCAAGCCTTGAGGACCTAAGCCTTAGCTCAGTAGCCTCTTTGGCTATCACTGCTCCCCTTTTGATGCAAGCTGATCAAGGTACTGGTGATCAGTACATCCATCTTATATGGATTGAGTCTGTCAAATCAATGCTATGCAATCCTGGGTCTCAGACAGACATTTCTTCAGCACTCCCATGGCATGATGAGTCCCAGGTTCAACTGGGTGTCATCTGCATAACAGTGAAAACTCATATAGTACCATCTAATGAGCCTGCCTGGGGTAGCATATATGCTGAAACAACATTGGTGCTAAGACTAACTCCTGGGAGACTCCATAGAGCAGGGCACAGGGTGTGAAGAGAAATTCCCATCACTACCTTCTGCAGTCTGTTAATGAGGTAAGATTTAAACCAGCAAATGTCTTTTCTGGTGAGTCATCCATACTTCTCAGTCATAAGCAGCCCATGGATGGTCTACAGTATGAGATGCTGAGGACAGAACGAGAAAGATGAGAAATGACCATTACTGTCTATCCCTTGCCCTACATTGGTCATTATGCACCCTGACTAATGCAGTTTTGGTGTTATGCCTAGATCTAAATCTGAACCTGAGGGGCTAAAAGATGTCATAGGTCATAAGGTGCACCGTTAGCTGCAGTGTCATATTTCTCAATAACATTACCCAAAAGGGCAGGATCGAGGCTGGTCTATAATTTTCTATAATTTGACAGTTCTCTGGGTCCAAAATGTCTTCCTTAGAAGTGACTTCACCAATGCATTTCTTTTGTGGGATGCTGACAGGGAGCTCTGGTCCCTCCCGTGGAGGGACTCGTCCTCTGACGCAAAAGTCAGTTCATCATAGACCCTATTAGCTCCTGATTTTGCTGTTTTGCCCCAGGCCCATGGTCAAGCAATACGCAGAATGGCTGGCTCTGCCTCTGTGGAGGCAGCCTAATTCCCAGGATATGGGCCCTCTCCATTCTTGGTGGCGTGTCTGTGCTGACACTCAACCACTGCTCAATCCTTCTTCACCCTGACAACCCCTGAGCAACCCAAGTCCATTCCAGAACATGGCTCGAGGTGTGGCATCCAGTGCCTCAACTCTCAGCACCACTGTGCCAGCCACCAATGCATTTTTCAATGCAAAGACCCACTCCAGTGAGGTGTACCAAACAATCCCACTGAACACTGGGTCCAGTTGCCCTATGAAGCTCACAAGTAGCTGTTTTAGGCCTGGATGCAGTTCACAAAAGGGGTCAGAGCTCAGAAATAACCCCACAGACCTCTTCCACTGTAACTGTCCTAAACTCTTCCCACACAAGATGAGTGCTTCTAGGATAGGCAGATTCAATACTGCAGTGCCACCACAGTCTACTTGAGGAAATCCTGGCTTTAATAGCGGTCGTCCTGCCTGAGAAAAAATTGAGCAAACTCCTTACACTTTGCTTTGCTGATGACAAGGCTCTAACAGACTCTTGACAGCTGGATGTAACAGCCTGTCTACCATTCAGAAGAGCTGAAACAGTTGATTCTTCCTAACAGCAATCTTCCTCAACAAAAGTAAAAACTTCCTTCTATTGGGTGATTGCCCTGTGGTATTCCTCATAAACAAGTACTCAAAGGCAGTTTGCTTTCAGAGCTCTGGATCTACTCCAGTCATGATCCATACATGATCCTCTGGTCATCAGCTGCCTAGGTTCACCATCAAATTAGGGCAGTCAGTTCTGAGAGACCAGGGAGCATACACAGAGTGATGGAAAAGAGAAAAAGAAACATAGGTGGCCATGTTATAGGCCTTCACTGCCTCCTACAGCCCTACATCACAAGCAAACAACACCAGAGATGTCCAGTACCACCTGAAGTTCTTCTACTACAACCCTGTTAAAGGGGAGTATTCAACCATCTCCAGGAGAAGAAATCAAAGTGTGGCCCGAATGAGAGCCATACTGAGAAAGGATCTGACTAAACAACTGGATCAGTCTCAAGATTACCAATCTTGGGCAGCAGGGTAAAGATGTCTAAGGCAACGATCAAGTAGAAGGGATTGTAAATCATGATACAACTTTATGATTTTAAAACATGCAATATTTAAAATTAAAATGTTTTACTTTGCAGAAAACCAGAGAATCGCTAGTGTACTACTATGTAAGACATGCACTGTGACAACTTGAAATTAGAACTTCAGACTTTTACAACTATTTGCATGTGACATACTCTTTTTGTTATATGAGTAAAATGAACGTTTATAAATAAACAGTCCTAACTGGCTAAGAATTATGTCATGATTTACAGTATAAATCTATTGAAAAAAAATGGTGACCAGGAGAGGCCCACTGAGCAGGAACTCATTTCGGGTGCAACTCAGGGAAGGGACATCATAGAATCATAGAATTGTAGAACTTGAAGACAGAAAAGGACCACTTGGCCCATCTAGTCTCCCTCTTATCCCCCAAAGTAATGAGTAAGTGAACATAAGGTGATGCAGAATTTTGAAGGGCATGTCTTACAGACTCTGTCACCATCCGATATAACTCAGGGACAGCATGCATGGAAAAGTATGTCTGGGACAAGACCTTCCATTTAGGACATGTGCATGCTACAAAGCACCAGAAGCCCACATTCTCCACAAAGAAAATGGCAAAGGTCAATTGCCAGCATTTCCACTATGGCAGCATTGAGTTCACATGCATCTGCACAATTGGGTGGGTATTTAGTGTTGTGCACAAAAAGGCTGTGCAATATGGGCTGCATTGTTCATTGCTTTACATGTGGCTTGCCAAATGGCTCTACTCTACTAATTGACATGGATGGGGTATCTTGGATGTGTGATGCTGGGTGCACAGGTGACAAGCCAATACATGTGGTTATTTTCCCTGTTTTAAGCACAGGGGTTGATGTTGTAGAAATACTACATGAAGAGCCACTACTACTCTGACCACTGCTTGAACATTCCAACTCATCCTCCTCCTCGTGTCTGTAGTAATCTGCTGGTGTTATTTCACCACTTTTATTGACATAACTACTTACACTGATGGTAGGGATACCATGCTCACTAAGTTGGCTGAGGGTGAATGCCCAACTACAGCATTAGCTCCCTCTGATGCCGCACCCACAGTGTATTGTGCCTGCTCTTCAGATGAGTATACTGGCTCCCAGTGCTCAAATGGCTACCCCTTTCACCACGCTTCACTTGCACTTGGCAAAGCTGGCAGATTGCCACTATTTCATTGTTGCCATCTTGTACAAAAAATCCCAAACTAGGGATTTGATGCCTTTCTCCATATGTCGTAGCTGGTGCTGCTGCTGCATATGGTACTGCACTTTTGGTGGTGATGAAATGTGGGTGTAATGCATAATTTCTGCTGTTGTGCACAGTTGGACTTTGACTGAACATCACAATCTAGGACTATTAATTCAGGGCCATCATCAACACACACAGCTACAGCAGAACTTTTGATGAGGGGCTAATAACTAACAGACTGTTTACAAACAGCCACCTTCACTTTCTTTTTATGGTTCTCAACTGAGGTCTCTAGCATCATCATCATAATCATCATCAATTAATTCACTTTGGAGGCTGTCCTTCTGTGGAGATTTTGAAGTTCAACAGCAGCCTAAATATTATCAGCCACACTTTTTCTTCAATGTCTAAATGTTTGGATGGCTTATCCTCAACATCAGTGGAAACATGAGTCTCATGTTTCCACTGCTGAGTCATCAACATGATCAGAAAGTACTGTAGGTAGTGGGACATCAACTGCTCTCAAGTCTGTGGATTCAGCAACATTTTCCCACATGATAAGTTTAACAAGGTTGAACTTATAGCAATACTCATGTTGTTATCAACCATGCCTTCACTAACTTTACTAACAGCAGGGATGACACCATCTCCAACCAGCATTGAAGCAACTGATTTCACTGTGAGAATCATAGTCAGACAAATCCCTTTACTTGCACCAACTACTACCTTTCTTCTGCTGCATACTACCATGGCCTTGACCACTCTTAACACTGCTACCATTGGTAGCCCCTGATTAACTTGGCTTATCTTCACAACAACTTCCACTGCTAATAGTCTTCTTGGCAGTAGCACCACAGCCAGAACCGCTTTGACTGATCGCTCTTCGGGGCATTTTTCAGATGTCACAGACAATTTACAACAACTTGATATTTCGCACTTTTGTGTGTCTGGGAAACAAAACACTAAATGTAGCCACAAATGCACAACACAATACCTGTCTTTGAATACTTAACCAATCTTCCAAAAGCCGACAGTCAAAAGACAATACCTTGTATTGATGGGGGGCGAAAGAGACACAGTACCTAGCTACACAGAAGCAGGGAAATAAATTGCAGACAGGCTTAGAAATTCAGAGTACTGCTATTGTGGTGCCAAAATGAAATGCATATCAATTGACAGCATGCACACAGATTAAAGGTCAGGCACAGAAACTTTAACTGTTCACTATAGTACAACACAGACAGTCCCCAAAAAGGACTAAAAACTGCCCAGCAAACAGAAAATATTTATATCAATTCAGTGAAGTTGTACTGTGTCTACCTGAACATAAAATAATAAAACAATAGCCAACAATGGTTGGAAAAAATGCCTTTCTCACTACTCTCCTTCTATACCACAGATCAGTCCCTTCCCTGAAGCACACTTCTACAGTGTCTCTCAGTACAGAGACTGAATCAACTAAATTAACATTCAATATTCACAAAACATCAATAAATGCTCAATGATATAACCACATCAGGGTTTACTACAATCAATCTACTAAATTTTGTCACAAAATTCTGTGGCAAAAAGGTGTTTTTAGAGCGTTTTAATCACAGAGCTCTGAAAGCAAACTGCCTCCTGCTTTCCACTACACACACTATGATGAATTGAGGCTGCGCAAGACAATATAGAGCCCATAAGACCTTATATCCCATGATTCACTGCAAAATTTGCATTGAAGAGCACAAAAACAAGGCAAAGTAACAAAGGTGAAGTAACATGAAGTAAATAGAGAACAATGGGAACTTTGCATTGCTTTGAGATACCTAGTTATTCACTTTGCTTTGTGGAGTAGTAAGCAAACTTTGGGGTCTACGTGAAATACTATGTGTAGTGAATTTTAGGCACTTTGCTCACTACTACCTATAATGCAAAACCAAACAAATTATATCAGCTCCCATCAACCAGATAGCAATCAGTCCCACTGTTGCATCAGTTAATCTTAGCCCAAGTCCTTGGGAGCCTCCTTAGAATAGCCATGACTGACACACACAGAACTGTTTGGATGATTGAGCTGTCGGTCACATATGTTGAGAAGCAGTGTGGTACTGAATGAACTGATTGATATTTGTGCAATGTCAACTTGAAAGAAAAGCCCAAAGTGCTGACAAACTAATTAAACAGGTCTTCACTTGGGCTGCACTAGGGATCTCTTTCCTGCCCAGGCTGAACTGTAAGTGAACTGCAGTATCTACACAACTGGTGTAGGGCAGAGACCTGGATTTGTTTTCATGATTTGGGAAGCAACAGCCTCACACGAAAATAACTACTCTGGTACAGGGATTTCATCTGCAGCTGTATTGAGTTGATTCTGGAAGAGCCGCAGTGGACCCACAGCAGTCTCTAGATTTCACATCTTTCCAGGCTCTTCTTCATTCCTTTAAAGGGAACTTCTTTTCTTCACCCCTTAGGGAAATGTATATTCTCTTCACTCCAAGTGGGAACTTTTCCAAGGCATCAGCTGGTTGAGTGCTGCTAGGCAAGATAAGATACACACACTCACCCGAATACAAGCTGCACAGCTTTCTGTAGCTGTTGTCTTTCCTACCCTTTCACTGAATTTGCAAGGCAAGCAGACTCTATGTCTGAAGAAAGCCCTGACTGGGATTTCCTAACATTGCGAATCACTGACTAATTTCTCTGTACAGGAGCCCTGCTGTTTTCATTTTCCAAATTGAGTGACTAACCAAAATGCGGTTCTAGTTTGATTAACTCCATTTGCTGAGGTATTACTGACACTCTCATTCTTTATGCATTTTCTCTAATGGATTCTGCTTGTCCCAGAATTTATACCATTGCCCTTGTAATGCTTCCAAAATATTTATGTATGTGCTACACCTCTTCCTAATCTTCTGCTAATGTTAGATTTTATTCATCTTTCCAAAATGTGCACCTCTGTTACTGCACCTCACATAATTGTTACCTTTACCCCACCTCTCTCAAAATTTGCACTGTTATTCCTGCACTGACCCAGCTATGATCCCCATCTTCTGCACAACAATCTCAAATTAGTACTTTAGGCCACAACACTGCCATATATTTGTGTCCATTAACCTTTACATCCTCCCAAATGTACACCACTTACACCCATGTCCAAATGTGTACTTATACTCTTCCAAAATGTTTGCTCTGCACCCCTGTAACCCTTCTGAAGTTTGAACTTGCACCCCAATATTTGCACTCATACCCTGTACCCATCCTGAAATTTGTACTTGCACCACTGCATCCCTCCTGAAATTTGTACTTGCCCCAGCATCCTCCCCAAATTTTTATTTGCAACCATCCTAAAATTTGTATTACTAGCTCTATACCCTTCCAGAAATTTGTATTTGTACCCCTACACTCTTCCCAAGATTTGTTCTTTCACCCTGCATCCCATCTGAAATGTGTGCATGCACCCTCCAGAAATTTGTACTTGTACGCATGCACCCCTAGAATTTGTATTTGCTCCCTATACCCCTCCCAAAATGTGTACTTGTACCATTGCATATCTCCTGAAATGTGTACTTGCACCCAGGTACCCCTCCATAATTTATATTTGCACCTCTGCACCTCTACCAAAATTTGTATTTGCACCTCTGCACCCCTCATAACATTTATACTTGCAGTTCTGCACCCTTTGCAAAATTTTTACTTGGACCCTTCACCCTCACAAAATGTATAGCATATGTCCAAACATTTTTGCTTGCACCTGTGTGTATGTAATGGAATTTGTACTTGCACTACCCTAAAATCTGCACTTGCACTCCTGCTGAAATAGACATCCTTCCAAACATTGTTTCCCTACCATCTCACACCTCTTAAATAGTACATAAAGCTGGGATGCAGATTTTGGAGTACTGCGTGAAAGGTACAGTACATTTTTTGAGTGGGGTAGGAGGTACAGATTTTGTGTCAGGTGAGGACAAACCTGTGGAAGGTTGTGGGGTTTTGGGGTGCTTTGCAAGGGTGGTAGAAGTTTTAGGAGTCATGGAGGTATGAATAGAAATGGTTGGATAAGTATGTATGTTATAAATTTGAGACATGCACAGATGGTTACACATCTTGAATGAGTGGGGATGGGGTACAAATGTAGGGAAGGATGAGTGCAAATTCAGAGGGGTGGAGGGTAAGTGTATAAATATTGGGAATTGTGTAGGGTAGGAGTACAGATATTAAGGATAGGAGGCAGATTTAGGGAGGCATGTGACTATTTTGAGAGGTACATAGGTACACATTTTAGGAGGGATATACTAGTGAATATAAATTTTAGGAGGTGTGTAGGAGAAGGAGTATAGGTTATAAGCATTTTGCATGGTAGAGTTAGAAACATGGAGAGTCGGTGAGCATGTTTTGGAATAACTAAAAGGAGGGTAGGGTACAGGTGTACATTTTGTGGGATTATACATTTAGGGAGAGATACTGAGGTAGTAATACAATTTTTGTGAGTGATCTGGAACCTCACTAAAGGGAGTGAATCTGAAAAGAATAAAGAGGAGTTGTGGCTACTTTCAGAGCTAGAATGTGAACACAGGAAACAAAAATTTGCATAAGAGCTTGAGAGTTTTTGAGGAGATACTTCATACTGGCGCAGGTGCTCAAAGGGTTGCTGATCAACCTAGTGAACTTGCCAGATATTGATCATGTTTTCTACTGGTATAAATCCATTTATAAAAGCCCCCAGTCCACCAGAAAATTTGTAGCAAAGACAGATGTTTGCCATTTCAGAATTTGATGTACTGGGTATACTAGGCTAAAAGTACCTAGTGGAAAATTATGTCATTGTTGCCTGAATGACATTAGCAATCACCCAAGATTGCACTCTGCAGGTTAAAAAGTCTGTGGAGTTTTCTATAAAGCCATCAAATAAGAGGCACACAAAATAGTATTTAAACATGAGTATTTATCTAAACTATTTATAACAACTGAGGCCTAGCTATTTTCATGGTGGGCATAACAGCACTTTTAAAACATTGCAGTGATTTTAAACAGACCTGAAAAGTTCCCAACACTCCTCTGCTGTTTACACTCTCTTCCTACCTACTGATTGGGTGGCACTAACTGAATGAGGGCTACTTTCTGTTATTCTTGCCTCCAGATTGGCTGCCACATCCATGGGCATTTCTCAGCCTCTACACATCCTACAGTGCACCATAGAGCATCACCATTGGTTTCAGAGTAGTGACCAGGCAAACCTGAAGAAGTGGTCTGGGATCTCCAGCTCAAATTCCATGTATAGAATTGCAAGGTGATACATATAAGAAACAAAAAACCCCAAATGGAGTATTGGATAGGGAGTGTCAAAGTAAAGTGGACTACTGAAGGAAGAAAAACATGGAGTCATCATTAGCAATAGTCTTAAGCAGGCAGTCCAGTTCAACACTGTGTATATGAAGGCTGACTGTATACTGTGCTGAATAGTGACAGGCATCACCAGTAGGAGGCAAGAGGTGATCCTGCCACTGTAAAGTCCATAATGAAGCCACACCTAAAGTACTGCTCTCAGGTTTGAGTCCCCATCTCAGGAAGCACCATGACTGCTTAGAGAGTGTCCAGAGAGGCCACTAAAATGATCAAGGGTATACAAGGAAGATGTACAAGGAGTGGCTGTCTAGATGGAAGGGATTGACCTGACTGAAACTTTTAAATACATCCATGGGGTCAATATAGGTGACTGCTCAACTTTGTTCTGAAGTTGCGAAGGATCATGCACCTGGGCAGATGAGAATAAACTGGTAGTGGGTACATTTAAAAGAGGCATATGGAAGTATCACTTTATAGAGAGGGTGTAGGACAACTGGAATAGACTGCTAAGTGAGCTGGCAAGAGAAAAGTCTGCCTTCAAGTGTTTAAGGTATGATTAGACAGATACAGGTACAGGGACATAGTGATTATAGGTTTGGAGAGTGAGGAGCTGGCCAATGTTACTGGTGAGACAGAGTTTGCATCTGGGCACTCAGATTAACAACACTCAGCAACAGGCTTCTTCTACCTGAAAAATTTCTCTGTTTCTATATCCCAAACTTGCTGTGCTTGGATAGGTTCACTTAGTTGGTATCATACCATGAGCTTTTCTAGCCTCCTCATTGAGTTCACTTGTTCAAGGCTTGCTGTGTGACCTCTGGCCTCTTCGCTACATACTAGGGGTCAATCCATAAATAATAATGATGGTGACCTGTGCTGCAGGGCTGTTTCTTGGTTTGGCCTCCCAACAGTGACTCTAGTCATATTATAGTATATGGTGGAATGTGATTGTGTATGGAGATCCAGTCAATGTAGAAAGTTGTTCTGCTGCAGTAGTGGCATTCATACTAATGCTGAATAACTTTTCATTCTGTGCTAGTATAGACATTATGTTGCAAGTGATCCCATCAGCACTGTTGATGGGGTAGCGTGGTTGAAGCAGTGCATGCTTGAGCTGGCTGGTGGGTGGATGGCCGAGAAGTGCAGGTTGCGGATAGCAGATACTGACTGCCTGAACAAGAAAAAAGTATGTGATTGTGTTTCCTTGATTCCATACACCATATAGAATACTGCATGATAGCCCAAATACACAACATCACTCTTCTTACACCAAGTGGTCACTATGACATCAAGGATCTCAAGATCAAAGAAACTGCTAAAGTTGCCATTAATATTGCTCGGTCCCTATTTTGTTGATTACTAAGACTGGGAAAGTCACTGGTGGTGCAGGTGACTGACCAGTGAAGGCAGAGCAGGTACTACCTGTTCTGTTGTACATCCATGACTGCGAGACAAAGGTAAGCACTGATAGTGGGGTGGATAAACTGAATAATGTATTTTGTATGTAAATCTAGCAATCATCTATCCGTCATGATTTCTAAAAGAGTAATACCATCTTCTTAAGCTTTTAGTTTCTTCCATACTGTGTGGCCCACAGTGGCAAGCTTATATGTACAACACCGCCAGCAAGGATGCAAAGCAGTAATGCCACAGTATATCACAAAATGCTGCAGTATACTGCATGAAACAGTATAATTTAAAAATAAAATAGTAATATTAAATGCATTGAAAATAGACTTAAAGTAGATGTTTTCAACCATGGGTATTCAGGAATTATCTAAAAGATAAAAAGCACCTAACTTTGCTTATTTTTCTTTTAAATAATTCCTGAAGAAACCTATGGTCAAGATATCAATTTTAACACTATTTTCTATTTTCAGCTTCATTTAATATTACCATTTTGTTTTGTTTTCGGACCACACACTGATGAAGCACCTTGTTTTTGTTCTTACAGTTAGTGTAATTAATGGCAATTAAGCCCTTTGTCGTGTACTATTTTGTGATATATCTTTTACGGCAAATTATTGTGTTGCATTGTTGCTGGCTTCATTGTAGGTGGCACTCCACTATACTACTCTACAGTTTGCTACAAACTAGAGTGTACATGATACTTATCACAAAAGCACAAGCAGAGTTTATAGAAAAAAAACTTTGAAAACAAGCTTTACTTCTCACATTTGTATTTTCTATATTGATATAGGTTTTCCAGTGGAATTGCATTTTACTCATCATTTTGCTTTAATAAAACATTAGTTGCAGTTGTCATCAATCAACTCACATATAACCAGGCTTTGTGAGTAGATTACATGTTGCTGAAATTGAATGATAATAATGACAGAAGTGATCACTACTTTTTAAATTACAATAAAGTACTGACTATGACTTTACTTCTAAACCTGTATTAATATGAACAAACACAGGTGAAAAACAAGCATCTGTCAATGCCAAATATTGCTTGCTTGTATGTGCTGTTTAGATATTTGGAAGTGATAGTTCCATGCCTTCCTCCCAAGACATGAACTGTGTCTTTCCATTCAGTATTCACAGAACAGAGGGAGGGCAAGGGCCACAGCAGTACAGCAGTTGCCAAGGGGTGAAGAGGTGGACAATAGTCCATTCAAAGGCAAAAGAGTCCTGCAGGAGCTCACTAAATTGAAGGTGGACAAAACGATGGAACCAGATGGCATACACCCAAGGATATTAAGAGAACTGCGAAGGGGATAGCAGTACCTCTGGCAGCCATGTTCACTGAGTCATTCAACATGAGTGAATTGGAGGAGGGCACATGTGGTCCCTCTACACAAGTCCGGCAGCAGGGAGGAGGCGGGGAACAATAGGCCATTCAGCCTCACCTCAGTAGTGGGGAAGATCATGGAGACATTGTTTAAAGAAAGGATAGTGGGGCATCTAGAAGCCATTGGAGCCCAGGACCATAGACAACATGGATTCACAGTGGGGACATCATGTCAGACAAATCTGGTTGATTTCTTTGACTGGATGACAAAGGAAATGAATCAGGGTGGGGCAGTGGACAACGCTTACCTTGATTTCAGCAAAGCCTTGTACACCATCCCACATAGGAGGCTGATGAACTAGCTGGGTAGGCGGGGCATGGGGAAAGGGTGGTAAAGTGGGTTAGAAACTGGCTAACAAACAGGAGGCTGAGAGTGGTGGTAAATGGGGTGCAGTCTAGGGAGAGGGTGACCAGTGGGGTGCTGCAGGGATCGGTCCTGGGGCCAGTCCTGTTCAATGTCTTCATTAGTAACACTGCAGAATGGCTGAAGGAATTTTTCACCAAATTTTCAACATAGCCATTTAAGACCTCTGCTCATGAACAGTGTCACTGTGATTTTCTTAATGTGTCCCATACATTGAGTTTGCACACCGACTGCGCCACTGTATGCGACATGAGCAGAAACACATTTTGGGTGAGATGTGAAAAATGACAGCTATACTGCTCATAAGGAGGTGTGGTAAAATAGCAATGTTGAAAATCTGGAGTGAAAATATAGAAAATTCGTGAACTTATGCGCATGAGCAGGAACAGCGCAATGCATGCTCATAAAACAGTCATTTTGGGAATTTTTCACCAAACTTTTAACATAGCCATTTAACACCTCTGCTCATGAACTGTGTCACGGTGATTTTCTTAATCTGTCCTGAACATTGATTTTGCACACTGACTGCCACTGTGCATTACATGCGTGGAAACACATTTTGGGTGAGATGTGAGAAATGACAGCTGTACTGCTCTTAAGGAGGTGTGGTAAAATGGCAATGTTGAAAATCTGGAGTGAATATATTGAAAATTTGTAAGACTTATGGCCGTGCGTAGGAACAGCGCCAACATGCTCATAAACAGTCATTTTAAGAATTTTTCACCAAATTTTCAGCATAGGGTTTTGAGGGTCTACCTCATGAACTATTACACTGTTGTTTCATAAATCAGTCCTGAAAGGTGGTTCCATGCAGTGGCCGTAAAATCACCTTTCGGGCCAATTAACGCCATGACAGTGCCAGAATTCATGAGGTGGGGTCCCAAAAACCCCATGTTGAAAATTTGGTGGAAAAAATTCCAAAAATACCCAAGATATGCAGTAAAGTTGAAAAACCCTATTTATTCCATTATACAGCTTACAGGCATTTTCTCAGTTCAGCGGTTGGCTTTGAAGAGTACAGGCGTGTTCCTGGTCCACTGAAGATCATCATGCCAGACTCCAGAGGTAAGTATGGGGTGAGGTGGGGGTGTGGTGAGGTAGATGCACAGAGGGTGGGTGTGGGTGGGGGAGGGGGCAGGACAGTCTGCAAGGGAAGGTTTTTCTTTTAGGTGTTTTTTTTTTTAACATGAGCGCTGGACTTGTGCCAAGCTGGGGTGGGCTCCCAGTGTGGCAGCTGAAGGCTGTCTGGGGGTGCGGCCAGTGGAGCTGATGGGGAATTGGGTACCCCCATCTGCCATAGGGAGACATGTTGTCATGCTGGGGTGGGCTCCCAGCATGGCACCCGATAATCTCGGGGGGGGTTGAGTAGAGCCAATGGGGATTGGGCACCCGCTGGCCATACAGACTGCTGCCATGATGGGGTGGGCTCCCATTAGGGGAGCACAGCCGATGGGGGATTAGGCACCCCGCTGGCTATACAGTGTGTGAGTGGGTGGAAGCACAAGCATGCAGTATGCATGCATATGTGTGTGAGGGGAGCGCATGATCACGAGATTTTATCACTGCTCACATCAGCGTAGCTCTCCCTTTCAACTGTGCCACTGCATTTTCAACTGCTGTCATAGACAGCTGCAGCATTGATTGGAGAACTGTGGCCACACCTGCAAACACACTGACTGAATTGGAAGAGGGCTGCCACAACTCCGAAAACTCGGATGATGGCACTATGTTTCTTGCACATGCGTGCAAACAACATAATGATGTAAGATTTTAATGCTTTTCTAAAACACCTGACAGCAATTTTGTGCACAGATTGGCTACATGCAAACTTTGCAGTGGAGCATGGAGTAATATAGCATAGTGTTAACTTTGTGTAAGCTCCCTCAGTGTCACTGATAATGTTAAAATACTGTAAGAGCAGATACAACTGGATACATAATTAGCATATATTTGTCCATAGCAATTTCATTTTAGGTCTGCTGTCATGCAATATTTGGCTAGCTCTATCACCATCTACTATATGACATTAGAGATAAGACTACAGTACCAGTATGGTTTGTTATCAAGAGCAACATCTTTAACACAAAGCCAGTATATTGTTCTGGTATGTACAATCCTCATATACGAACACTGGCAAACTCAAAAGCAAACCAATTTATAACTTATTTCCTACCATCTGCCCTCTGGAGCTAATAAATAAGATATAAACATTCATTCTGGAAAACATGGTGCTTGTTAGAAAGAAAGTTTTACTACAAGCCTTCTGGGCTTAGGATTTGTGTAGGGGAATGTTGAAGCAAAAAGTAAAATGTGTTCTCAAAGTGATTTTCTAGCATCTGGGTGAGATAACTGATCTTTCTTTAATAATCTGCCCTGAGCTATGACTGTTGTGTTTCAGATTATTTCTGACCCTGTTTTAATTCCATATGAGTCTCTGTACCAGAGGAAAGAAAATGATGTTATCATGTCTTTTACAATGCCACATCCTGGCAGGCAGGAACCTGAAGATTTCTACAGGTTGTGCCTTATATATTCTAGTTAACTCTTTCATACACATACTCTGTTCCTACAGATCTGGCATCAGCAAACACATGCAAGGATTCTTTGTTTTCAGCATAAAGGTGTCTACTAATTCTATCTATTTCTGTTTGAGAAGTAACCATAGAATGGCCCTTTCAAAGAAATGTACTATCCCTGCATGCTGTATGATAAACCAAAGAATAAGATGTTCTACTGAAGGACTGAAATAGGGTTTTGTGTATTTTAAGTCTTCCTATGCCACATGCATATGATGGAAACTTGTTTTAATTCCCTTTTGTTGGAATGACTTGTACATGATTACAACTTAAAAAAGAAGCAGGTGCCGCAGGAAACCAAACTAACTGTAATATAGTAATTAAGAATGGAATTGTAGCACTTTTGTGATGGGGTGGACTAAGAATGAGCCACTGGTAAATTTTTGTTTCCCATGAATGTGCCAAATTAGGCACTTTCACCTCTTAAGCTACTTCTGGCCAGTTTGACCTTCCAGTTAATTAACAAAATCATTCTAGCCCATAGCTTGCCATAGCTAGTCCCATAGCCACTCCTGCCCACCTCAATTCCCTTCCCACTCTCCTATCCCCAGACTTTTAATTAAAAAAATGTCAGCTCTGGGTACTGTGAAAGGTACTCAGAGTTATTTAAAAATGGCTGCATAAACAGAAGAGGAGGAGTAGAGTTGGATTTAGTGGAGTGTGTGAGTGGTGCATTTATCCTACTACCAGTTTGAAGGGATGTGACTGAAAATACCTGGATAGTAAGATGAACTACAGACTATAAGACTCCATCAAACAAAATGTGGCCACATCTACTGATGCAGAACAGGTCATCATAAGATGAATAGTGCAATGCTATGAAAAGTTTTATTGTGAACATTTGTGGGGTGATCTAGGGAAAATATGAGTTGTTTGTCCAAGGTTGCTCTAGTTTAGTTCTGAGCATCTTTAATTATGGTATTTGAGTTGTAATTGACTTTTTAGTAAGATGGCAACTGTCATTTAAAATTTAGCTAAGATGCAGTGTTCACATTGTTAGCAGTTCACAGTGGTGGATATTATGTTAACTGGACCTGAACTGAGGAGAAACATTGCTAAATTTGGTAGCATCAAAGTACATGTAGTTTGTCAGGTTCATTTTCAAGGTTCATGGTTCAGGGTTTGTTTATTATAGGAAAAGATGAAATCTGACTATTTGAGCCAAGGCTCTTTACAGTACAAGTGGGTCCCATATATCTTTGGTTCATAATTTATGCAGTCAAGTCATTCCAACATAACATTCTTATAAACATAAAAAATGAAAAGTAACAACAACATTTTATGTAAAGAAAGGGCACAGTCCTACTATGTTACACATCTAACATCATTAATACTTTTTCAAAAGAGAAGTATAAAATACAATATTCAGACACGTATTTGTTGCTCATCCACCTATACTGGAATGTGGGTAGTTCAAATAGTCAATGGCAACAAAAGCTAAGGGAAGACATATTTCCATTCTGGAGCCATACAGGAGTGGCATATTATTCTCTGTCACATGTGATGTCTTTAAATATCATTTAGTACCATTGTTGTGCCAGGATTTTGGTGCAAATATGAGTCTTCCATTATTTATTTATTTATTAAATTTTATTAACTGGTAGGCCTTCTGGGCCTCTAAGGTCCTTTTTCAGGGGTGACCCAGAATTAGTTACATAGAGTGAGGCACTTATATAGTACAGTACATTTTGAACAGACAATACAAGGTCAGAAATACAGTGTTCAGTGCAAAGCAAAATTACATATAGTAGGGTTATTTAGCTAACAGAAATTCATAGCAATCACAATACTATAAGACAGGGTTTGTTAGTAAGTGTCAAGACATGCTTGGGTGAGTTGAGGGTAGAGAATGAACAGGAGAGATGTTGGAGGAAGAGAGGGACTGTTCTGAGAAGAAAAGATATTCACCGGAACAGGAGTTGTGACTATAGTCCAGTGAATGCATACGTAATCCCTTTGGAAATTCCCTATAGAAGTAGCTGCTGAAGGTATCCAGGAGTTTATTCCAGAGCTTAAGGGCAGCACAGGCAAAGGTTTACCACCTACTGTGGTTCTGATCCGGTTCTTCAAGGAGCCTTAGTCCAGTGGTACGGGTGGCCTGCTGGAGCATTTTGGGCTAGTAGTCCAGCTAGATTAGCTGGGGGTTGTCACTATGAGCTTATAAGTGTTACATAGTAGGGGTACTGAAGTCTATGGCCAAAGGAGGACCAGCAGAGTGAGAGGCAAGAACATTGCAGTGATGGCTCCTTGGTTCCAGCGTTTGTATCAAAGCCACAATTTTGTTATATAGGGTTTGTAAGCTGCTGAAGCTCTGCTTTGCCATTCCATACAGAACTGGGGCAGCGTATGTTAAGGTAGGGAGTAGGATGCTCTTGGCTATTGCCAGCTGGGTCTCAGGTACCATTTTGGAGCTAAGACGGTGGAGCAGGCCTAGCTTTTGGTAGATATTTTAGTTACAAAATCTACATGGGGTTTTAGGATCCAGCACGAGGCTGAGATATTTGAAACATTGCACCACCTCTGTAGTGGAGCCTGCTGATGTGTTGAATGGAAGTAGAAGGCAGCGATCAGGGCCTAGGGATCGTGGTCCAAACATGACAGCCTTTGTTTTTTGGAATTTAGGACCAGTGATTCTCTAGTAGCCAGGATTCAATCAAGGCAAAGTCTGACTGGAGTTGCGGTCCAAGTTCATTGGCACTAATAGATCTGTACAGGACCGCTTACGTCAGCATATTGGACCATGTAGCAGGTCCGTGGCTGCTGAGGTTATTGACAAACAACAAGAATAAGAGGGGCCTAATATTGAGCCTTGTGGTACCCCTCAATTACTGGGAGAACCCAGAGGCAGCTCCCTCCACTTGACCTGAGAGCGGTCAGACAAGTAGCTGCTGAACCAATTCAGTGAGTGTTGATCAAGTCCCAGTTTACTCAGTTTTACTATCAGTAGGAGTGGTTAACCAGATCAAAGGCCTTGGTCAGGTCTATGAAGACAGCCCCTGTTGGGAGGCCTTTGTCCAGTACTGATAGAATATTAGTGGTGAATTTGATAAGTGCCGAGTCAGTCCCATGCCTTTGTCAAAAGCCATGCTGGTAGGTACCAACAGTTGGTTCGCTTCCAGGTAGTCTCAAAGTTGGCAATAGACGATCCTCTCTTGGATTTTGCCAGGGTGCAGAGCAGAGAGATAGGCCTATACTTTCTATTGGCTCCTAGAGCCTCCTTATGGATTGGCACCACATTAGCCTGCTTCCATATTTTGGGTACTACTCCATCCAGCAAGGACCAATTTATGAGCCAGATAATAGGAAGGGCAATGACTGGGGCTGCAGCCTTGAGCAGCCTAGGGTCCAGGCCATCTAGTCCTGCTGTTCCATTGGACTTTATGGACAGTAGGAGGGAGCACTTCCTTGGTGCGTACTGTCCTTAGGTAGAAGTGCTGGAGTATAGGATTCAGTACTCAGTTGTTACCGGATCCTCCTTGGGGGTATGCTTGTTTGGCATGTTCCTAGGTATGTGAAGAATCTGTTGAAGGTGGCCGTTGCATCACTTTCTTCAGTTAACATTTGACCACTCCTGTTTATGTGGCCGGGGGGTTCTTATTACCTTTTATCAGGTCATTTATATAGGACCAAAAGGACCTTGGGTCAGACAAATTTGTTTGCTGAAGGTTTTAAGGTATTCCCTCTTAGCGGTTTTAGTGGCTTTTTACATTGCTTCCTCAGTGACCTATAGGTGACTAAGTCACCAGGTTAGCTCCATTTTCATGAAGCTAGTCACACACTTTATTTTTTCTTAGATTCTTAAAGTGATAATTTAACAACAGTAGTAGACAGCCCAGTAGTCAAGCAGGATAGGAAAGATGTGTCAATCTTCACAGCAGCAGCAGATTCTGGTATGGCTCCGTCATGCCTCTCTTCCAGATCATTGAAAACAGTGACACCTAATAATGGCTATGATTTTCAAGTCAATGGATCTAGCAGGTATTCGACTTTTTGATGTACACATTGTCACCATGACAATGGAGCACTCGATGTAATAAAATTATTGTAAACAAAAACATTCAGGCTCAGATATTTCAAGAGGCGCCTACGCGCACAGGGTTGTGCCTGCGCAAGTCCGAAAATGCTCCATTCTGGCGATATTTCAGCAGGAGGCAGTTGGCGCCCCCAAATCAAGCTAGCAACAGCGCAGTGATAATGAATGTATGTGCAACTGAAGGGAGGAACCATGCATAAATGGTGCAGTCGATATTCAACAACATGCGCCATGCGCAATAGAACCTAGGGGAAGTTAGCCATAGCGGAAATGAGCCAAAATAAAAAGGAGCAAGGGAGAGGCACAAGAATGCTACAGGGAAGGCACATGAGGCTGAACTCTAGCAAGAGAAACTGGGCAGCAGGCACACACAGGACAGGCCAGGGAAAGGGCACCTGGAACCCACAGGCTCAGGGGAAGGTGTGGGGAGCCACAGTGCAGAAGGGAAGTACTTGCACACAGCAGTGAGGCCAGCACAGTCAGGTGTTCCCAGTGCAGGGGAAGTAGCAGCCAGGACAGTGGGGAATACAGAAACAGCTGCCGGGGGAACAAAAGCCAGGGACAAGGCCAGTGCCACCATCCAGATGGAGGCAGTAATGAGGGGGTGAGAAGGTGGGCAGCAGGGGGCGTGGCTGTGGAAGGGCCCATCGTGGTATGCCCCCAACAGGCAGTACCGAGTCCGCACCAGCCGAGCTGTATAGTGATACTGAGATCGGTGGGCGGTACCACCTGAATCGGCATTCTGAGGCAGCTCTGTGAGCTGTGCAGTGATGATGCAGGCACCTACACATGACGGAGCCATGCTCTGTCAGTGGAGATGAAAGTGACAGCTTGCATGTGCTTGCTCACCACAGGTACCTTCCAGAGACCAACTGGGGACACCACAGGCATAACCCAGTCGGCCACGTCACACCACCTCACCCAATTCCTCAGCGCACTGCTGCCACATGCCAAGGAGTACATCCATTTCCCCAGCACACCAGTGGAAAGCACAGCAAACATATAGGAGTTCCACAGGGTAACACGTATGCCTGGCATGCTAGGGGCAATAGACTGCACCCATGTACCATCTGCACACCATCTGCACACCACCTGGCCCAAGGGGCCGTGATTTATAAATTGCAAGGGCTATGTCAGCATCAACTGCCAGGTGGTGTGATGCCAGAGGGTGCATAATCAATGTCTGTGCCATGCACCCTGGGGAGCACATGATGCCTTCATCTGGCACAAGTCGGCACTGTGCCACAGATGCAGAGTGGGGTTATCCCACTGGCCACCTAGTGGGTGAGTATGCAAACCACATGGACAATCATAGGGCCTGGGGGCATGGTCAGAGGTGACATGGGTAGTGGCCTACATGGCCTGGGGCAGGCGATGCTGATCACCAAACTAACCACCCTCTACACACAGGTGACAGGGATACCCTCTGTCCTTGGCTGGTCACACCCTACCGGGCGGCCCACCATCCCATCGCAGCAATGCTACAATGAGGCACATGCCTCCACATGTAATGTCATCGAGCCGGTGTTCGGGATGCTGAAGGCACATTTCCGTTGCCTGGACACCTCCAGCGGTGCCCTACAGTACAGCCCTTCAAAGGCCTGTGGGCTATTCCTGGCCTGTTGCATCCTGCACAACATGGCCAACAGAATGTGGGATAAGCCATACAGGTCAAAGAGGAGGACAGCAATGGGGACGATGAGGTGACAATGGTGATGGGCAGCCCCCTTGGGCGATGGGATCCCCAACTGCTCTGGCTGGCACAGCTGCACTGGGACACCATCACGGAGGAGCACTTCAGCCAACCCAGGTAAGTCATGGGGCCATGTGCAACCACCAGTGGCTAAGGCACAACCCACAAACATGCATGGACACACACGAGGGTGCATGCCATCAAGGAAACTGGCCAGGCATGGAACCACACACACCACCAGGATGGGTGAGGTCTAACATGCCAATGCAGAACACACACACACACACACACACATACACACACAATGCACCAGACATGCACAAAGGTTAGGAGGACACACCGACCCAGAGCGCCACCCTAGCCACACACATGTCCACAGACCACCATGCCCACTGTCTGTCATTGTGCGTGTGTCAGATGCTGAGCACCATTGCACATTGGTGTACAGTGCAATGGAGGCATCATCATGCACACGCAACTGTGGACAGCACCGAGAGGGTGTGCAGATGGACTGTGTGTCTGCGTGCAGGGGCGGGTACCCATCCGTGCATTGCCCGCTGAATGACACAATGCACACAGGGCAGCACCAGACAGTAACTGTGTTGGGAGACAGGTCAGTCACATGCCACAGGGCCCCAGCTGCCACGGATGTGTGGGCAGCTCCACTGAGACCTGCCAGCACTGACAGGCTGACCACTGGCCTCATGGGTGGCACCGATGGTCCCCAGGGGTTCCACTGTGAACACGACCATGCTCGTGCAGGGGTCTGCAGCACACCAAACATGCCTGTGCCAGGCATGCTCAGGATGCCCACAGCTGAACCGGTGTCAACAGGGATGGTGTTGCATGGCGCGGGAAAGGGGTGGACAGTGCACTGCATGGTGTCTGCAATGCATGGGCAAATAACTGTGTGCCCATTGTGGCCATGACAGCAGTGAATGCCTGTGTCTGCCTGTCAATGGCAGCAGTCACATCCTCCACAACCGGTCCATCCCTGCCAGGATCAGGCGGTGTCTCTGCTTCTGCATCCTCTGCCCGCTTCAGAGTCCCACACAGTGCATCCACCGACGCATCGAAGCCGCATCTGCTGGTTGACTGATGCTTGCAGTATGCAGGTGTGCTCATCAAGAGGTCATCTGCCTCCTCAGCATCCTGTCCCTCAGGGTGTGCATGGCCCTGATGCTCAGCACCCCTTGAGGGTGGGCGCTGCATACCAGGACCAGGTCTGGGCATGTCCACAGGTGGTGCACTGACACGCCCCTGACACTGTTCTCCCAAGCCCATTGGCCGACTGCTGATGCTGCCCCTCCTGCTGCCGCTCCCCAGGGCTCACTGGTGCTGCTGCAGTGGCTGCAACAGTCCCACTGTCTGTACATGCACCAGTGCTGCCCCACTGGTGCTGACAGGCTGAGCTGGGACTGTGATGACACCAGATCTCCGCGGCATCACCCACAGCCATGGCCATGATGTTACCTGCTGTGTGGCCATCCCGTGGCACACCGCGTGTCACTGACCATGGCGTTAGTGACATCATCATCGGTGACGGACCCGGCACCAGCCCGAGTCACAGCATACTGGCATCTGTGGACACTGGCATGCTAGGACACAGGCAGGGCCTCCTCCGCACCTGTTCCAACAACATCAGTCTGGACAGCCTGGTGGGCCCACTGTCGCACTGAGCTGCGTATACCTGTGGAGGTGGATGGGCCCTCCTCCATCTCCATCTGACTGGCCCAGTAGACAGGCCCACCATCGCTGACCCATGCAGATGCTCAGGATCTGTAAGGAAAACAAAGTTGCATTACTGCATGTGACCTACCCTGCCCCCACCATAGACAGACCGGACCCTGCCTTGCAGTGACGGGCTGCCACCCGTCTGGAAGCCACCACCCAGAACACCCTCAATGGCACAACGCTGCATGCTGCCAGCAACCCTCTCCTCCTGTGGGGTCAGACGTAGCACTTCCGGCTGTCCCCCACCTGTCACAGCCTCGTGCTGCCCTGATGGCAGCCACCTTCTCCTTATCCTCCTCCTGTCTGTGCCCATCTTCTTCTTGCACTCCTGCACGGAGTGCTGGTGCTGCCATGCAGGTTCACTGCACGCACCACTTCCTCCCATGCAGCAGCACGGGCCTGTGGTGTTCCCTGCCCTCCTCTGAGAAGCGGCTCCTGGTCCAGGTAGGCCTCAAACAGGGCATCCGTCTCGGCCTTGGTGAAATTAGGCCTCCTCCTCCTCCACCACTCTGTTCCTCCTCTCCCACAACTCGCTCAGTCATGATTTAGCCTGAGAGAATGAAAGGTAGCTAAAGGTAAAAATTATTTTTATACAGGTAATACATGTCATTTGGACATAATCCAGTTTACAAGACAGACCTGTGTAAATTCCTATCTAGTTACATACAAATAAGTTCCATATTAATTACATATAAATACAAACAGCACAATATACAAACAATACAGTATACCTAGAACACTTACAATAACTAAATTATAAAAATCTTAAATAAATCCCAAAAGTCTTCAAAACCATTTAACACTCACAAATGTGAGCATATAGCTCCTTTATAGTATGAGTAAACAAAGAATAATTTGGAATTTCTCTTACCTCATCAGGAAGAGAATTCCAAAAGCAAATAGCCTGATATAGCAAAGACCGGTCCCAGTATTTATTATAATGTTTACCTACAACTATCTTATTTAAGTGAACTGGTCTTGTTAATATCCATTTTGACAGTTTTCACTGTAAATAATATTAAAGAAATTGGATGATTTACAGATAAATATTTCATTTTGTGTATTAAAGATAACCAATGACACTGATGATTTATGTCTAAAGGTGACCGCTCACTTTCTTCAACAATAAACAATGATGAATCCGATAGTTTCCTTGTAATACATATCTTGCTCACGATAATAAGTTCTATCTAATCTAGACAATAAAGCTTTATTTGCATTTCTATATATTAATTCTCCATATCTTAGCACTGGAATAATTAACTGATCTGCCAGTTTTTTCTATCTAAGAATGATAAACAATCAGTATTTCTTCTTAGCGCCCTACTCTTCTATTAACTTTTTAATCAATGCAATAATGTGATTTGAAAAGGACAAATATTCATCAAATATAATCCTTAGATAACTATATTCTTTAACTTGTTCTAGTTTAGTTTGATTTCCTGTGTAAATAGATAAATCATAAACAACTTCACCACTTTTTTTAGTGGGAAATTCATACACTTTGTTTTTTGTGTTCATTATCAGTCCTGACCTGGTGAACCACCCTCAATTCTTCGAAAATCAGACTGCAAGTTAGTTTGTAATATTTCTTCCATTTTTCCGGACCTAATTATAACTGTATCATCGGCATTAAGTCAAATCTCTGATTGTTCTATAGTCGATGGCAAATTATTATAAATATTAGGGACAAAGAGGTCCTAAAATTGATCCCTGGGAACCCTTCTATTTACGTTCCTCTTTCTTGACAAACATCCCTGTATCTCAACTCTCTGGGAGCGATCATCCAAATAAGATTTTAACCAATTTAAGGGATCGTCCCTCATACCTATTCATGAAGTCTTTCTATTAATAAGGGTGGTCCACCAGGTCAAAAGCCTTTGAAAGATCTACAAAAATAACAGCTGTCTCCTATTTTCCCCAGTGACCTATATATTTGATCATAAAATTCCAAAAGGGCTGTTGTAGTAGAATAGTTTTTCAAAAACCAGATTGTTTAGTTGTCAACAAACTGTATCTGTCCAGATATTCCATTATCTGGCTAGAGACAAGTTTTCAAAACATTTCGACAAAAGAGGTAATAAAGCTATAGGCCTATAATTGTTAACTTCTCGCATCCCCCTTGAAAATAGGTTTTACTCTACTCTCTTTCCAAAATAAGGGAAGTATCCTATTTGAAGACTCAATTAAATAAATAGGTAATAGTTGGTGCTATATGGAAAGCAGCTAGTTTTAAAAATTTACCTTCAAACAATCACCACCAAAGGCTTTGCAAGCATTTATGTTTTGAAGAATTTTGTATACTTTAGTGACTGACAAAATTTTAAATCTAAATGGAGGAAATTTATTTTGAATAGACCCTATTTTAGTTTGTTCTAAATCTAAATTACAGGAATTTCACAATTTGGGAGATCAACAAAGAAATTATTTAAGACATTACAAATTTCCTCTGGATTTTCAGTAATAATATCACCATTTTTAATCTTAATATCTCCTCTGAGGAATCACATCCTGGTTTAGTTAATTTCTTGACCACTCTCCAAAACTGTCTTGGATCTGTACTTGAGTCTATTTTATTTTGTAAAATGAAATTTTTGAAGCCTTAATTAACCTTTTACATTTGTTTCTAGCAACCTTAAAAGAAATCCAATCATTTTCTAATTTTGATTTTAATGCTTTTTCCAAATTCTATTTTTAATTCAAATGTTTCAAGAGTCTATCATTTATCCACAGTAATTTATTTAATTTCTTCTTTGCTTTAACTCTTGGTGCATGTAAATCACATACTTCTTCAAAAGTTTGGCTAAAGTATTTAACTGAAGTGTCAATATCTGGAATTAATTTACATCAATCCCATTTTATTTTACTGACACTATCTAAAAACCTAGATTCTGAAAATCTTCTGAAGTCCCTAGCCCAATTTTGTTTTCATACACCAGATTTTGTTTAAACTGAGACCTGGGCAGAAGCCCAAATCAAATTATGGTCTCCAAGGCATGGTGATAAAACACCCACTGCTTCAATTTCAATTTGAGTAGATACCAAAATCAAATCTAATATAGATCCGTTTGTCATATTTGATGTGTGCCTAGTAGGTTTTATAAGTTGTTTTAATCCCAGGTTAATTACTATGTCTTTTAGTTGTCTCCCTTTAATATTTTTCCAATCACAATTTAGATCTCCCATCAAAATTAATGGTCTACTTCCTGCTTTATCTACTATCTTAGTTAAAATTATCTCCAAATCAGATATTTTTATCCTTGGGGGTGAATAAATGTTCAAAATTACTAATCCTAAGTGTCCCAAGTATACAGCTAAAAATTCTATATTGTTTTCACTACCCTGTATTATAATTTCTGAAAAACCTAATGTTCGTTTTATAAAGAGCATCACACCCCTCTAGTTTTTCTATCTACTCTCCATACTTTATAAGCCTGAGTGCCAAATTCTGCATCTCGATGTTTATTTGAAAGCCATGTTTCACTTAGCCCTAGTATACATGGATCATTATGTTTTAGTAAAATTGCTAAAAGATCAGATCTAGAACTAATGCTACATGCATTATCATGAAACATTTTAAGTTCTAAATCTGAAGGCCTGGATTCATTTCAATATCTCCCCAATATTAATAAAAACAACCTGCCCCAGATAAGTTTGGTATAACATTGTTAGGCCTAAAAGGATTTAGAGGCCTATAACATCCTCCCAAAAATTGATTTGGGTGTGGGGGACAATGTCTGTTCTGCTATGTGTTCCTCTGCCCATCTGTGGCATGGGTGGTGGGCCCTGCATCCCTGGTTGTGCAGTTGCATTGCTGTCCTGCTGCTGGGGACATCCCTGGTTGTGCTATGGCATCTCTGGACTGCTCAGCTGAACATCCCTTGTTGTGCTATGTCACATCAGATATGCTCAGCTTCCCTCTAGTTGCGCTATGGTACAGGTGGTGCGATATTCAGTGTCGTCGGCTGTAGGCGCATCTTGGCCGGCTCAGTTTTTGAATATCGTGCCTCTTGCACATGGGTGCAATAGACTTGCACTTGCTCCTGCTATTGCGCACTTTTTGGGCGCAGTTTGAATATCTGGGCCTCAATGTTTAACATAAAAAATGTTAACAGCAAGAACATAAATAGTGTAAGACACTTTCTTAGCCTGGAAAGGACTGTTTAGTCCAAAATGTAATGACATTTTATTTTCATCTCTTTATGACTAGTTGGGCAGGAAAGTAATCCTAAAAGTATACAAGTCCATGATCAATCCACATCTAGTATACTGCATGAAGTACTGGGCTCCTTAATACAAATAGGACACTGAGGCAATAAAACTGGTGCAATACAAGAAAACTAAAATTATCAGACGTATGGGAGACAATGGATCTAAGAAAGAGCTAGTGGCCAATAACTTGTCATTTTTGGACAAATGGAGGCTGAGAGGACACGATCTCAGTCTTCTGCACACTCATCTTAATGGTAAGCTTGAACAGAAATAGATGTTTGGATGTCCTCTATCAAGATATAGGGGCATGCTTTGATGCTCAGAGATTTTAGATTCAAGGGTAATGCTGGGAACCACTTCCATGAGTTGGGAATGCACCTATAAAATCGCTTACAAGTGGCGACTGTAGATATAGACAGTACATGCCATCAGTGTAATCCTGGAAACATTTCTGCTTACCAGGTAAATTACCAGGTATCCTGGGTAGTGCAGTGAGTAGGGAACCCCTTTAAATTTGTAGCACAACTTTCATAATTAGGGTTACTAGGACCCATGTATGTGTAAAATAATGTCACATGTTACATTAGGGTGCTATATGACTTGTTAACAGAAATAAGGTACCTATGATTAAAGTGCACATATAGGACTATACTAGCCCTAACATTTCAAGGTTCTGAAATGTTCTGAATAATACTAATCTGCATCTTGTGATTGCAATGTCTGTCTGTTAGTGACTGTAAGTCTTGATGCCAGTGACTGCACCTGCAATTGCCCATCGTTTGGGAGGGTTATTACCATGCAACATTTCCCAACTGCTATGATCACATAAATAGAAGCTCCAGTCTATCAAAAGCAGTTCCTGAAATGTAGAGTTTTAGTCCAGAGAACCAGTGTGCAGAGTTCCAGTTTAGCACCTCCTGGTGCATTTCTCTAGCTACAACTGGATGGAGGTGGCCTGCAAGCCCAGGAATGGTGACAGAGTTCCTGGCTTCAGGATATGGTCAGTGGCATTGCCTCCCTCTGTTGCAGGTCTACAGAGGCTTGGGCCCTGTCTGGGGTCTGAAATTGGAGAAAGTGGGGACCTGTTGAGACTCCTGGTGGTTTCTGCACAATCTGCCCCAGGTATCTGAAATGATGGAGAAGTTGTAGATGAAAGATCCTGAACTGGTGGGCGCTCTGGCTTAAAGAAGCCTGTGTTCTATAGGAAGATCAGCTAAGTCAATGCCAAGAATCTGAACATCAATGGCAAGGAATGACTTGGCATTCAGCAAGGTTAAACCACTGTAGCCTATGACCATTAGGCACTGTCTACAACCCCATGGAGGCATGGATCATGGGGCAGGCCAATCAGGGTAGCCTACTGTACACCTCATTGTGCAGTTTTGTTCCCAGAACATTACATCCTTGCATTTGACAACTTCCAGAGGCACAGTATCATTCCCTTCCATGACAGTCAGGGGCCAGGACTGAATACACCCTACTGACCTCATCCAACTTAAGCTGCAAGGGACCACATTCTAAACAGGGATTAGAAAATGGGTCAGAAAATGCTGGTCTGATTGACTAATGTCACCAACTACCTGGTCAGTATCAGACAACAGAGTCCAGAAAATAATGTGTTCTAGTCCCTGTCTGCCTTTTACTGGATCACTGTGCCTCCTAAAATTTTAAAAATTTGTCACGACTGCCATGGTTGTTTGTGGCTTAGTGAGCAGCTTATCCCCCATCTGGTGTCAGGTCTCCCCCTCTGCCATTTCTGACAGTTTTATTTCATGAAACTTTAAATTCAAGTCAGACATCCACACAATGCTTAGCGCTGTTTTATAAATGCATATAGAAAGTCACACTTTTTTGAAGATGGGTGCTACAGGCAGATGTGATATGTTTGCCAATAACCTGTGGCCCCACCCCACTCAGCCATGCTTCTTGCCAATGCAGAATCTCTTGCCCTGCAAGAAATTAAACAGTTAAAATTACTGTTCACACTGACTCAGTAGCTACATTGTGTGTTTCTTCTTCTCTTTTCACAACTGGTTGTCCTGTTTCCAATCCACATGCTGTGCAGTCACTCACACTGAGTACAGGCTCAGTAGCCTAGTACATTCTGATGTCTAAGACTGTGACTGTGCTTCCTGGAGTTACCAACAGCTCTCACATTGTAAAGTAATACAGCTAGCACAGTAACTGCAGCAGGAGGGTAGCTAAAACAGTGACAAAAATTAAATCAAATAATTTCAGGCCTTGCATGGTGACAGTGCTATTCTCAGTCACTCAGCAGTTGTTGTCCAAATCATACTGACTCAGCAGTTGTCCTCATGTCACTGAGGCTGCAACAGCCACCAATAACAAAACAAAAAAAAGTACTACTGTTGGACATTTGTCACTTTTGATTGTATACAGTGATCTCTGCCATATTGTACTGCTGGGAGGGCAGAGTGACAAGAAGCAGAAAGCAAGCATAGAACAAACAGGCTCTCACAGGCCCTTGTAAACATCAACACCTTCTAGTGGCAATCCTACCAGTAGAGGACTCTACTACAATAAACTGTTTCAGTGATTATGTAAATTTTTAACTTCAATAATCTTTTTATTTTTTTATTTCCAATAAAACACTCTATATATACCGATTTTCTAAGCTCAATAAAACTCTCCAGGGTGGGTGGTATTGGGCTTTACGGATGTTCAGAGGCTATAAGGAAGAATTCATCAAGATTTTTGAACAGGGCTTATGAAGAATGTGTTCTAGATACAGCTCTGGAGAAAGTTAAGTGTCTAAAAGAGCACACCTTTTGATTCAAAAATTGAAAAATAAAACAAAGTGAGTGACACTTAGGGCAAATTTTCATTGTAAATCAGGACCAATAGGAAATATTATTGCAAAAAAAATAAATAAATGAGGACTATTGGGAGACCAAATTGTTGAGGTCCCTTTAATAATATTCAGAAAAAGTAAAGCCTTAAAGACATTTTAGAGAATAATTATTTTATGGAACAAAAACAACAAGAACTAAAGTAACGGGTTACCTGTGTACCATCTGAAATGTTTAAATATTGAAGATGCATAACTGATAATAAATTCAAAAGCTGGTTCAAAAGCTTCCTGGAAAACCTATCCCAAAGAGTTAAAGAGTTAAAATAGCTGATGTCCTCTCTGGCGCTAGCCCTGTCCAATCAGGAGTCTCCCAGGGATCCATTTTGGGTCCACTTCTTTTCAGCCTCTTTCTAAACAGCCTTCCTCAGTTCTGCCCAGAACCAATCCTCCTCTATGCTGATGATGCTGTAATCCACACCACCCATAAGGATCCCCTACTACTCAAAACAATCTTCAGCTTGGCTTGCATCAGTTGAAAACTGACTTAGTAATCATAAAGCTTGTCCTAAACTATAAAAAAAACAAGGTAATGCTTTTCAGCAGCTTGCACAACAAGCACAGACTACACCCCTGACTATTAATAACTGCCTTGGTGCGGTCCTGTAACAGGTGTACTAGTTTAAATATCTTGGAGACACAATTGACTGTAATCTATCTTATGGTGCACACATCAACATCACCAGAGCTGCAAATATTTGCATCGGTCTACTCTACAGGCACAGGCAGAACCTCACCCCAGACTCATTAAAGGTCACTGTCAGAGCTCCATTGTCTCCATCATTGACTACGGTCTGATAAATTACCTCTGCTACTGTAACTGCATAAGCGTAAATCCACAACTCTCAACAAGGCTTGCTGGCTCATCACTGGTACTAACCGCTCAAACTGGCTGGCTTCAACTCTCAAGCCGCATAAAGTACCAAATGTGCCTAATGGCAAAGATGATAACACTGGGCCATGCCCCCTGGAGTCAAGTGCTCCTTTGCCCATTACATAACCCTTGCACACCAGGGGTTCTGAAGTACAACTCCTTCATGTCCCCTGATGCTGTACCACTCAGGGCCAAGATATTTTGCTTACAGGGCCCCTAGCTGGCTGAATGGTCTCAATAGCGACATTGCCTCCTTATCTTTGCTTGGCACCTTCAAATCCAAGCTCTGTCTGCTCCTTTCTGCCTCTAGCACCTGTGACTGTCTCCTCTGATACAACCCTCCCTCCTTCTGCCTCCCCACTCATTCAGTTACAACCCCTCCAACTTAGCACTTCTGCCCCATCTTCCTGTATCCACCACCTCTCCCTCCCCACCCTCTCTCCTTCTCCTTCCCCATAGCTCTCCATCCTCCCTGCACTTCTCTTTGTGATCTGACAATGCCTTTGGCTCGCCCACATATCTCGTCCTTCCTTTGTCTTGAAACAATGTGTGCCCTGAAAATGCCATTGGCGTAAGTTTAACCCAGTTGTATGGATCATTGTAACTGCCTGATTAAATTGTTATTCTTACCTGTCTTGCTTTGTATTGTACTTCTACTGACATGGAACATTTGTAAAGAGCTTTGGTTCAAAGGTACTTGTAATCCTAGATTCAAATAAATAAATAAATACATGGAACAGAGTAGTGAATTTGTAGAGATTCAGAGCACTGTGAAAAGAATAGTGTACTTTATTAATCACTTTATTAACTGCAGCAAAAATGTCATGATTTATGTAGCCTGGTGCCCATGCTTCTAAATCTATGTGAGATGCACCATAAGAAATTTGAGAGTATGCACCCAAGAACATGTTCACTGTATAATTACTAGGAGGTTAGCTACAGCCCTGTGTACACATTATAAGCGTTACTTTGGAAATGACACAAGACAACTGGGTAGTATATGGTTGGGGCTTATTTTCAATGGAAATCCGAGCATTTCAAAATTCTGTTGTAGGACTGTTCAAAGGTTAAAAAGTTATACTATCATTCTGACATCAGATCAATAGTACAACAACTTTTCAAGCCTTGTCCTGCCACCTGATTGGAGAAGCGAGTGCTGTGCTGAGAATAATTAAATAAATCATGGTAGTGTCACTTAGCGAGAACCTCACCAAGGCAGTTGGGACATAAACAGCCATAGTTGACTCCATGTTTCCAAACTGCATGAATTTCTTCAGTTTTTATAACTCTTGCAGAGAATGTGTTATGGTTGGGAGCAGAGAATAGCTGCTGGGAATCTTTCAAGGAATGGGAGCAGAGCGGGACCACACTCAACCGATTGAACTGCCAGGACTAAGTGGTGCTGTGCACAAAAGGTATGATACCTTGTCAAGTAATTTTGTTGAAGTTGTTGTATTCAGGGAACAAATTCTATATAAAACACTGGATGGGTCACCATCCACAACTAAAACTGAGTTTCCATCTCAGGAGTTGATGTCATAGAGACCACTCAAGCTTTGGTCTTGAGGTCTTTAAGATGTCATCAGCTCCCTCGATGGAAACACAGTCTTGTTGTAGATAGTCACCCATTCACTATTCTATATATCCAATAAAACAAATTTTATATATTTACAACTACATTTGTATCTTTTCATTGCAAAATTCAATGCAAACAACTGTGTTAATGCACCAGCTAAAGGAATCCTGAGCCATAATTTACTTGCATTAATAATATACTACTCAGCTTCTGAGGGACATCTGCAAACTGAATTACAGGCACATATTAGACTCAGGGCCTGATCCTTGCCTCCCTGATATCAGAGTTAGCAACTGCAAACCTTCAACTTAAACAGCAACATCAATTTATTTAGACTTTGATTCTTGATACTAAAATACATTAGAACATTGATACAAAAGTATATTTGTGACCAATCTGAAAACAGATGGCAGTAATCATAACTGTATAATGACCATTTGAATGTTACAGATATATTTTTCAACCAAACTTTTCACTTTACCTCATACTTCTTAATGACTGTATACATCTTTTCTCATCCTTGTAGTCATTTCCTTTTAGCACTTTGCACTAAATTTGTCACAACCTGCTAAAGTGTAGATCAGATATAAGATAAGAAACGTGGTATTGAGACTTCCATCAACAACTAGAACACATCAGCCTAAGCATAATCAATCAAGAAGTCCAGCTGACATACCTATGCAGACAGCTCTATCTGTGAAACCAGTGATTCATCATGAACAAGCTGTAAGTGAGCTAAAACAGAAAGGTTGGGGCAAGGCAAGGCAATTTTAGTTATGCAGAGTCCTTTCCTGAGGCTTAATGCACCTAATAGAGTGAGCACAAGAAACATACTACAGCACATAATCTGATTAAACACTGGGCACTATCCACCTCATTAGTAAAATAGCCAACACCGAAAATTAAAATATCATATTATTTATTTGCCACAAGGCCAAACAGGTAAATACCTGATGCATTCTGGACGAAGGTCCTTTATCAAAGGTATGAACCTATATTTAAAATCCTATACACTTAAATAGAAGATGGCATCACAATATTACATCAAAATGAGGACACCACATCAAACCAGACTTCACATAACAGTTAATACATTGTTACTGTCTGTACTGATCACAAGATACCCTCCACTTATATTTAAAAAGCACTCTATGAGAAGACCCCCTACAAAACAAGTGTCACTATTAATTCCATATTATAAATCTACTACTGCATTAAATATACACACATAGAAATATAATCAGCAACCACATCTAATGTTCTTTAAAACTGCAAAGTCTGGTTTGATGTGGTTTGTCTCATTATGATGTATTATTGTGATCTCATCTTATCTATTTAAGTGCAATGGATTTTAAATACAGGTTCATACCTTTGATAAAGGACCTCACATCTGAAACTTGTCAAGTATTTACCTGTTTGGCCCTGTGGCAAATAAATAATATGATTTTTTAACTTTTGTGTTGGCAGCTTTTGCTAATAAGGTGGAGAGTGCCCAATTTTTAATCAGTTTATTTTCATTTTCACCATGAGCACCCCAACCCAGTCTGGAGTCATCTCATGTTTGTGCATAGCACACATATATAAATAGAAATGAACCACTCTCCCCTCCCAAAAAAACAAAAAAAAAAAAAACTGAAGGGTAGTTCTGCAGATACAACAGTTCACCTAGCCACAGATTTCAAGATGGTCAAGTAATTAATATAGCAAATTAACATTAATAAATGAACATTAATAAATTAATACATTTTCAGTGAATAGATTAGTTAAAAAATGGTATTTCAGGTCCTTCTAAAGGCATCCACCATGATGGCAGATCTAATATGGCAGGTAAAGCATTCTAAACAATCATCAGAGCCACAAGAAATAGACTGTCCCCAGAAAGTTTCAACCTGGACCACAGGACAAACAGTAAGCCAGACTCTGTGGAGCATAATGTGCTGACAGAAGTGCGTGAAGTCTGGAGATCTTCTGAACAGACAGAACCCAAACCATGTAGGGTCTTATATGCCAACAAGCATATCTTAAAACTGTCATGTCACTGACTAGGCAGTCAGTGCAGTTTGCACATCATCAGAGTGCTATGATCTCTTCTCTATGGGATGTCCCAGAGATCAACTGTGCTGTAGCATTCCAGATCAGCTGCATGCAGTGTAACAGACTATACACAACCCTAGATAGAGAATTATAGTAATCCAGCCTGGATGTAACAACAGCATGGACTATCATCCCCAGGTCACCGATGCTAGAAACAGTTTGACCTAGTCCTAGGCAATGTTTCAAAGATGGGAAAAGCCACTACAAAAAACTCTCAACAACTGGTTCTCAAAGGTCAGCTCACAATCTATAATGACCCCAGATTCCTAACCATCACCTCAGCTCCATGGGTGGCACCATTTAACAATGACAGCCTTTGTTGCTCCCTGTCATTGCCAACCCTTTGTGGTCTGGTTCGATAATAATCACCTCGTTCTTACCTGGGTTGGGACTTAACAAGTTGGAGGTCATCAATTTGATCTCCATCAAACAATGACACAGCAATCAGCCAACATTTACCTTGTCAGGTGCAAAAGGTATAGTTGGGTATCATTTGCATAGCAGTGAAACTCTAAACCATACCAACTAATAATGTTGCCAAGAAGCAATATATACACAACAAA
The DNA here is from genome assembly GCA_016271365.2 of Neoceratodus forsteri. Taxonomy (NCBI): domain Eukaryota; kingdom Metazoa; phylum Chordata; order Ceratodontiformes; family Ceratodontidae; genus Neoceratodus; species Neoceratodus forsteri. The sequence goes on from CM057458.1 coordinate 739,674,700, forward strand.
CAACACAGGTGAAAAGATCAAACCTGGAGGCACAGCACAGTACAATGTAACTGTCTCAGAGATGGAATTTCTCAAGACTACCAGCTGCACTCTTGCAGACAAGTAGAACTCCAGCCAGGATAAAACAGTGCAGGTGAGGCTCACATATTGCTTCAGGCATTCCAAAGGCACCCTATGCTCAGTCGTATCTAATGTCAATGAGATGCCAAAAGGACAAGAATGGAATAAAGCCCTCTGTCAAGCCATGAAATCACTGAGTGACGTTGAAAAGTGCCATCTCAGTTCTGAGATCACACTGACATCTTGACTGGAGAATGTCATCGATGACATATCTTTCTAGAGTGAGCCTCCAGTTGCATCATCACCATCTTCTCAATCATCTACCCCAGAAAGGCTAAGGTTTGAGACATATAAGAGATGACCAGACAATCTAAAATTTGGATCCAGGGCCTTCCTGCAGCCCATAAGCAGCTGGGTGAGCACTATATCCAATTGATAGTAAGTGGAACATAATCCTAGATCACCTGGAACTCTTCATTATCCAAAACTGGGCAAAACTCCACCCAAGATTGCTGATCACCTTGGCCCAACACATAAATGGTACTTCTGGCTCATAATAGGCCACTCAAAAAGATACCATTTTGAACAGAGGACATCTTGGAGAAAATGAATTGATAAATCTCATTGCACTCTTTGGCAGAAAAAAAACTTTCTGGACTGTAGACAGCAGAGCTAATCAACTTGTCCCCAGGGCAAAAAGTTGAGCTGATCAGTTCTTCCCCATAGCAGTCATCCTAAATATGGTGATTACCCACTGATACTCACCATAGTAAGATCACAGTGCCAATCCTTTGGTGAGTTTTGCCCACATCAATACCATCCACTTCAAGATCTGCCACAAGTATGGAGTCTTGCATCATAACACAGACTGTCTGTCCCTGCAGGTCTGACAGGAACTGGTTACTAAAGTAGTACTCCTGATCTTTGACTACATGGTGAGGTCCATGGATAAGGATGCCATATAGTGAAAAAGAAGAGATCTGAGACTAAAAGAAAAAATCAGCAAATCACAATATTAAATTGAGAATCAAGAGAATTGGAGTTGGAAGGACAACCTGATCTTTGTTGGCATCACCAAACAGGCTGAGGTAAGGATATGCACAGTTTATGCAAACCTACTTCTGGAAATATCAATCAATATCATTCGGGAGGAGCAATCTTAGATCTGGTACTCTCAAGTGTGGAAGGAGAAAGGATTTCAGATTTAGAAGTGGGTAGCCATCTGGGAACAAGTGACCACCAAACAGTGTGGTTCACAATAAACACAGTCATAGAGTCAAGCCATACAAAACAAGAGTATTGGACTTTAGGAAGGTTGACTTTGGGAAATGAGAGAGTGCCTTAGAAAAGCACTCAGCAAATGGGCAAGAAGGAGGGGTGGAGGAACAATGGAGAATAATCAAAACAGCCATTGCAGAGGCAACAAGCCTTGTGTGAAGCAAATCAAGTAAAACAAAATGAAGGAAAAAACCACTATGGTTCTCAAAAGAGGTGGCAGGGACAGTTAAGGAGTAAAGAATAACATTCAGGAAATATAAGGAAACACAGAAGGAGCAGGACAGAGAACTTTATTAATTAAAGCAGAAGGAGGCAGGGAAGGCAGTCAGAATAGCAAAGGCACAAACTGAGGAAAAGATAACCAACTCTGTTAAGACAGGATAAAACTTTTATAGGTACATTAGGAGCAAAGAAAGACCAAAGGAGGGATACAGAGACTTAAGAAAGGGTGGGAATGTGGGCAGAGGGTGACAGTGAAAAGTAGGGATACTGAAAGAATATTTCTGTGCAGTATTCACAACAGATGAGGAGGTGGAGGTGCCTAAACCAAACAAGGGAGAAACTCTGAATAGGGGTCAATACCAGTCCATTCACAGAAGAAAGGGTTTTGAAAGAACTCTTGAAACGGAGGGTGGACAAAGCAATGGGGCCTGGTGGCATTCACCCAAGAATACTAAAAGAACTAAGGGTAGAACTAGTAACACCACTGACTACTCTTTTAACAAATCATGGAGGATGGAGTGGTACCTGAGGACTGGAGGAAGGCAATGTTATTCCACTTCACAAAAGTGGGAGTAGGGCAGAGGCAGGAAACTACAGACCAGTTAGTTTGACTTCAGTGGTAGGGAAAATGATGGAATCACTTTTGAAGGAAAGAACTGTTGAGTACCTAGAGGCCAGTGGGGCACAGGACCCAAGACAGCATGGTTTCATAGCAGGAAGATAATGTCAGATGAACCTAATAGATTTCTTTGACTGGGTGACCAAAGTATGAGACCAGGGAGGGCTATGAATATGGCCTACCTAGATTTTAGCAAGGCATTCGACACAGTCTCACACAAAGATTAATATACAAGTTAGCCAGCCTTGGAGTGGGTCCCAAGGTGGTAGCCTGGATAAAATCTGGCTGGACAACAGGTCGTAAAGAGGTAATAGTTAACGGAGTCCACAGTGAAGAAAAGGAGGGTAACTAGTGGGGTACGCGGGGGTTGGGTACCAGGACCGGTCCTCTTTAATATCTTTTATAAGTGACATTGGAGAGCACCTGGAAGGAAAGGTATGCCTGTTTGCAGATGACACAAAGATCTGCAACAGGGTTGATACACAAGGTGGGTGGAAAGAATGAAAAGGGACTTGGCAAGGTTGGAGGAATGGTCAACACGTGGCAGCTCAGAAGTGCAAGGTAATGCATCTGGGAAACAAAATACCAGGGGAAAAGTACACAATGTGAAAGAGTTAAAAACAACAACAAAAATTGAAAGAGACCTAGGAGTAATTATATCAGATGACCTAAAGGTGGGCAAGTAATGTGGAAAGGCAGTAAGGAGGGCTGGGGGGATACTGGGATACATAGGAGAGCATCAACAGTAGAAAACAGGAAGTTGTTATCCTTCTCTACAGACAGTTTGTGAGACCCCATCTGGAGTACTCGTCAATTCTGGAGACCCCATCTCTGCAAAGACATAGACAGAGTGGAGGCTGTTCAGAGGAGATCAACAAAATGGTGCAAGGTCTGCACCAGAAGACATCTGAGGAGAGACTAAAGCAGCTTAATATGTATACCCTTGAGGAAAGGAGGGAGGGGGACATGATAGAAACTTTCAAGTATCTCAAGGAATTAACAAGGTAGAAGAGGGTAGTATCTTTCAGAAGAAGAGATGTGCAAGAACAAGGGGCACAATTTGAAGATAGAGGGGGATGGCTCAGAAGTAATGTTAGAAAGCATTTTTCACAGAGAGAGTTGTGGATGCATGGAACAGGCTTTCTGAAGAGGCTGGGGAGTCAGGAACAGTGGGAGAATTCAAGAATGCATGGGATAGGCATAAGGCAATTCTAGTAGGGGCAGTAGGAAGTAAGCTGTTGATTAACTAGAATCTGCAGCTTATCCATCAGATGAGAAATGGGCAGACTGGGTGGGCCAAGCAGTCCTTATCTGCCATCAAATTCTATGTTTCTATGTTTCTATGGAAATAGCAGGCCCCTTCCATGGCACTCACCACTTTGAGAGGGTTTGTGACAGGCTGCTCAGCCACAATACTTCCAGTCAAGGACAAGGGCAATATATTTTGGGCCAGGGGCTGCTCTGGATCACCATGGATATATGTCTCACTGACCATTTGTTCTTCCCTGGCAGTCATCTTCCAGCAGGGTATGTCTCAAGCCTGGACCCCCAGCTAGGTTGCTGAACTGGGTTTTCAGAATGGGACCGCTCTTTCTCAATGGGTAGATTGGTATTGTGCACAGGCTGGCATTCTAACTCATTATGCAAGGCAATGTTTAATGTATGTAAGCCCCTCTCAGAGTGGGCTTACTATCTCTGGCTTCAAGCCCTCACTTTTCCAAGGCCACTTTTTAGTTCGCTTATGGAGGCAATTCCTATTACTGCCACCAGGAGGCAGAGTTGCCAGAGGGGCTGCACTTTGGTCTGGGTGGGAGAGAGATGGAGAGACAGTGGGCATCTTAGGGGCAGTGTGGCGGAGGCTTAAAACCTCTGGCCCCAGAGGTGTTGTCTGGCAGCAGAGGTGTGATGTGGGGATGTTTCAAGGGAGGTCTGCAGGAGTTTGGCAGCTGTTGGGGACTGGGGTTCCATTCTTTTCCTTTTGGTCCACAGCTTTGGAGGAGGCATAGAAGATGCAGGAAGACTGGAATTTTATTAAAGGTGAGTGGTCTGGGTAACCATAAAAGGAAGGGGTCTAGGCAGTGGGGCTGCTGTGGTTGTGGCAGGGTCACAGCAGGGATTTTCAAGAGCGGCCGGTCCAGAGAGCCTCTCTCACATGGCACACTGTCTGGGGAGGTAAGGCAGAAGGAGGGTCGCATCCTGGGATTCACTTTAGCTGCTGCTTCTGCCCATGTCTGGGGCAGGCCCATTAGACCTGCTCAGGGGCGCGTCTCTGGGAACATGGATATTGTAGGGAGGGAGCCGTCGTCATGCTCAAGTCAGACTTTGTTTTTGGGCTCAGAAGCAATGGGTGGAAATCAGCACCAGTATGGCTCAGTTAAAGGTATATGCAAGTTTGGGAACAGCTGTTGTAGGCATTTATTCTGTGTTGCACCAGGGTCCAGTTTAGGCCCAGTGGCAGGAAGAAGTAAGGCACTCCCCAATGATGGAAAAGGACATCTATTGGTATAGTGGAAACAGAGGTGATCTGAAATCTCTGCCGAAGGGAAAAAATTGGGGAGCCATATATGGTCTATGCTTTAGGCATGAAAAATCTACTAGCTGTTGCTTGTACGGAGCCCTGGTGTGCCTTCTGTCTTTTATTAAATCTCTCAGCCCCATGGAGCTGCTCCATTAGTTTATTCTTCTTTGATGCAATCATTTTTATCAAAAACAAAGAGTTGATGGTTCCCTTGATTATGATTGTGCTCTGTAGTCAATGAATTAATATGTGACAATTCTTTATTCTATTCTTTTAAGTAAGGTTCCAGTGCCCCCCCCCCAGCTACAAGGGTCAGCAGATGCCGTGCCGTGGTGCCTCAAATTTTTATTTTATTTATTTTTATTTTAGTCTTTGGTAACTGGGTAAGGCCCACTAGGCACAAATGCCTGTTTTCAGGGGTGACCTGGGAGCACTGGGCAGTTAAGTGACTTGCTCAGAGTCACACAGTATGCAAGTGGAGGTTATGAGAATCAAACTCAGGTCTGGTCTGCTGGATGTATCAAGCTCGTTCACACCTCATTCCTCTAACCTCTAGGCTATATTGCCAACCCATCTTATCCATCTGGTAGGAGTAGGCTTAACATTTGTGTATCGCCTGCTAGGTAAGGCCTATCTTTTATCCAATTGTTGTGAACATGCCAGGAAGGAGTACAGGTCTGTGCCCCCCCTTCAAAGAAAAAAATAGAAACATAGATTTTGACAGCAGATAATACCGTTTGGCCCACTCAGTCTGCCCATTTCCCTACCTAGTGGATAAGCTGCAGATCCTAGTTAACCAACAGCCTACTTTCTCTTACCCCCACTATAATTACCTTACATCTGTTCCACGCATTCTTGAATTCAACCACTGTTTTTGAACCCATGACCTCCTCAGGAAGGCTGTTCCATGCATCCACCACCCTCTCTGTGAAAAAATACTTCCTCACATTTCCCTGAGCTGTCCCTCTGTATTCAAACTGTGCCCTTGTTCTTGCACATCTCTTTTCTGAAAGATGCTACCCTCTTGGACTTTGCTGATTCCATTGAGGTAATTAAAAGTTTCTATCATGTCCCCCTCTCCCTCCTTTCCTCAAGGGTATACATATTACGCTTCTTTAGTCTATATTTGTATTGTTTCTGGTGCAGACCCTGCACCATTTTAGTTGCCCTCCTCTGACTGCCTCCATCCTGTCTATGTCATTGAGGGATGGGTCTCCAGAACTGCACGCAGAACTCCAGATGGGGTCTCACCAACTGTCTGTACAGAGGGATGACAGCTTCCTGTTTTCTACTGGTGATGCCTTTCCCTATGCATCCACTATTCCCCACCCTCCTTTCTTGCTATACCATCGGGACCCCTAGATAGAAGATATGGGGGTTACATACATATATATATATATGGTTTGATACTGTTTGATGTTGCAACACTCCTGTTTGACTTCTTTATTGGGCAGTATTAAGCTCAAAATCAGCTTTATTATCTCTTGCTTTACGGAAGTGGAAGTTTTAGGCACTATAAGCCAAGCTTTTGGAAAATTGTGGTGCTTAGGGTGGTGTGCTGTAATGGAAGGGAGTATGGCTGCCTCTTATAATATAGCAAGTGATGCACTTTTATCATGTTGGGCAAATGAGATGGGTACTCCATTTGTGAGACACTACGCCAGGCCAGTCACCTTTAAAAATGGTGGTTAATGAATATAATTGAGTTACTGGTCATATCAAAGGTGCCCACACCGTGAAAAAATGGCACATGATTTTACATTACTTAAAATGTCTAGGGGTTCAGATTATTATGCTACAGGAATGCACACCAAGCAAAGTCATGGCAACCTGTGGGATCAGACCTGGGTTAGGTGGTATCCATACAAGATCCAGACATCCAAAATCCCAAGGATCAAAATCTAGAAGCCAAAATCCCAGTGGCCATAATCCCAATGGTATGGTGGACCTCCTGACAGCCACATTCCCCATGGTATGGCTGCTCCAGGTGTCTTCGTGAAACATCAGTTCCCCATCCCCAGAGGTCTCCAGAGTCTCCATAATAATGGGAAGTAAAACACTGCCAGGAGCTGTCCCCTATGGAACAGAATCCTAGCATCCCTCTGCATGGCCATCTCACACCACTCCTTCAAATCCCAAGTCAAATCCTGGCTATTATCTAAATCCAACTGCTACTGCTCTCCTGGTAACCCTCCTTCTGGGAGAGCTGCTACTCCTGCCCCTTCCTCACCTGCTTTCCGCTTCACCCACCTAGGCTAGTTCACTGTTCCTCTTCCTCTACATACTCCTGTCCCTACTTTCTGCTTTGCTAATCTCTCCACTTGATACCTCTTTCTCCTTAAGTTTACTTCCTACTGTCATACTCTGTAACTTGTATGCTACAGCTTGGAAACTGCTTTTCTACTTGCATCTAATTGTAGTTGTACTTTGTGATCTGTGCCATTGTTGTGGCCCTGGTCATGCCTGAAAACAGTCCTTTGGATCAGTGCACTCACCCAGTTATCAAAGACTTTAATTAAAAAAGGTTATTCTGAGGAGTTTATATATATATGTTTTATTTTTACAAAGGTGGCAGCACCACCGACGGAACAGTATTGGGAATTGTGTTGTTGCCATTTTCTTACCATCAGATTTGTGGCGTTGGGATTTAGACATCAGCATTTCAATCATTGGGATTTTGGGTGTCAGGATCTTGGACCAGATCTGGATTGGGCAAGCCTTTGCAGCCAGAAACAGTAACAGCTAAGCTGGGGTTGTTATCGAGTTCACCAGCACTGTTCCTTTTCAACTGTCCTCTGACATCAGAGACATCAAAGGCCAATACATTATTCTCACAGAATTGATTAGCACAACAGAAGTGAACATAGATTGCATATATAGCAACAACTTGGATGATTCATCCTTTTTACTACCTTACTCAGTTTTTGGCAACACAGGGAGTTACCTCCATGACTCTAGGAGGACTGGAACATAGTGCAGGATACTGACCTGCATAGAACCCCCACAAGAAGAAATAGTCTCTCCCTGCTCAGAGGGCACTAAATGACCTGAATGAGACTTTAGGGGTCATTGATCCATGGTTCATGCTTTATCTAATGCAGAAACAATATACCTTCCACTCACCAATCCATGGTTCAGATTCTAGGCTAAATTTCTTTTTGGTATCTCACCAGTTAGTAGAAGATATTCATAACTGTGAAACTGGGGCAACTAAAGTATAGAATCATGCACCAATAACTCTCACTCTATCCCATTCATCCAGTCAGAATGGGATAAAATGTGGAAAGTTAACAATCACTTATTAAAAGACCCAATCTGTCTTAAATGCTTAAAAGAATATACTGAGTTCTTTTTCCAACAAAATCAAGGGTCAGTCTCTAATTTTCACATCATTTGGGGCATATAGAGCTGCAATCCATGGTGAACTCATCAGACTCACTGCTACAAAAAACTGACTACAGGAGTGTGCCAAGCAGTTGGACAAAATTAGACAAGAGAGGCAGATCAACACCACCTCATCTGATGAGTAATGGCACACTTAATAGTAATCCAGGAAAATATGCCATATTACTTTGAGGAGGCAGAACTGAACATTTTCAGGGCAAAGCTTTCCTACCTTGACCAGGGAAAGAAGGCAGGCAGATTGTAAGTGATGAGACCAAGATAGAATGAAGCAACTGTAATAGTTCCAGTGATCTACACTGCCCCCATCTCCTTCTTGCAGACACAAACTAGAGATATTGTTAATTGTTTTGGGGCTTTCATGCAGACCTGTATGTTCCTGAACCCCAGTGGCTATAGATAATATACAGGCCTTTCTGTTGGATGCCTACCTTCCAAGGCTTCAGAATAGCAAAAGTAGGGCTGGTCCGCCCATTTGTAGCACAGAGAGTCTCCCATGCTATTCAATCCCTTCTCTATGACAGTGCTCCATGATCCAAATTTTTTTTCTTCCTAACTTCTACAGGTTCCTAAAAGAAAAACTAGTTACCCAATTGGCCAAGCTTTTAATGAGGCTTATGACCACCACGACTTCCTGGACCCTACTTCCAGGATGCTTTGATCACTTTACTCCTAAACCAGGTAAAGATACTGAACTAGTAAGCAATTATAGACCCATCCCTCTGCTAAACTTGGATATCAACATCCTTGCTAAAACCTAGCAGAAAGAGTCATGAAGTATGGCAAGGCCTGATGGACTCTGAACAAACAGGCTTTATGCAGGTTAGATTCTCTAGGATCATCAATGAAATCCAGCCTACCTGATGTCTGCATCAGGGGACTCCATGACCCCAGTGGGGTTGGTCTCTCCATGCAGAAAAGCTTTTGATAGAGTCGTCTGGGTATAACTCTTCACCAAACTGGAGACCTTTGGATTCCTGCAAGAAGTTCATTAAATGGGTGAAGTGTCTCCATTCCCAACCCACAGCCTGAGTTTGCTGGGCTGGGAGAGGCATGCTAAAACACACTTTTCTGAGCGTGTACAGGCAGCAACCCTCTGGTGCTTTATTAAAGACAAACTAAACCCTCTTCTAGGCCTTCAAGAGGCCTTCAAGCCACTACTCTGCCTTACTGGCTTGGGTCTTGAAAATCTGGTGGCCCATCAAACCTATCTCATGGCTGTCATAACAGCCACTGTCTGAAGGTCATAGTTAAGGCACTGACCATATGACCAAGCCCCATCTTACAAAGAATGGTTAGTCACAGTCATGGAAGTTCTGTGAATGTTGGTTAGTATCAACATACAGAGAGTTTTTCACAACAGATGGGAAAACTACAAACCCTGCTACAATTGCCTTATCTCTAGAGCCTACTGCAATGCTCTCACCAGGTGCCTCCTGGGAAAGGTTACGGGGTAACAGTGCAACATTACAGAACTTTACAAGATAAAGATAAAGTGCAGAAAATTAGCAGCATGAATACAAAACTGGTACAAATGTGGAACAGTGTAAAGTGCAAAATATGTTGTAGAAGCACAAGTGCAAGATGAAAGATAATGGCATCAAGCAGTACAAAATCAGACAAAACAGGTGCAGACGAGGGATAAGGAGTTTCAGCAGGAGTTTGCTGCAGGAGCTGATTATATATTTAGGTGGGGAACAAGAGAGGCTGAGAGAGGAGAGACAGAAGGTTCAGGAGAGGGAGAGGCAAATACAAGAGGGAGCAGGAGTAAGTTCCATGAAGGAGGCTTCTTCCTGTATACCCTTTAAATAAATACAGTCGCCTGCACAGTTACATGCTTTTGAAGAAAACAAATTTATACAGCAAAAGCTCCTCTTTGGGAGTGACAGCAGAGGTTTGCATTTATTAGGTGATTTTGGGATGGTCACACGGTACGCCGATGGAATCAAATTGGTCAAATGGACATGGACCAGTTCTTTAAAAGTCCATTGTTCTATCCAGTACACTACAGGGGCAAGGACACTGAGCTATGCTGTACCTGTCCTCTTTATATTTTCCCATGCTTACCTTTCAGGAACACAGTAATGATGGTATTCCATCCCTGATGGTATTCCCATCGGCCATACTGTTTCCTGTTGCCATGATAACCTGAGACATAAAGTATATTGGTGAGTCCACAGGACATTCAAATGAAAGAAAACCATAAATAAGCAGCTTCCTTCACAGCTTTTACAGCCACTGCAACAAAGAATAGCATCACAAATGCTACTGTGCAAATTGAAGGAGAACTGTAAAAATATGGGGGGATAAATATGGTGCCATAAAAAAATCTGCCTTAAAGGGAACAGTAATATAAAAAGACAGAATGAAATAGGAAGAGGTAGAGACAGACCCCAGCGCAAGTGGAAGCTCCTGCCAGGTTAGAAAGAACAGAAAGCTAAAGAATAGGAGAAGATAGAGGAGACTGCTGTGCCTCAAACAAACTTACAGCAGGCTTCTCAAACTGCAGAACTCTATGGGCCAGATTTTAAAAAAGGTTAAATGAACGCATGAGTCAAGTGGTGATTTGTGGCAATAATTGTGGCAAACTGTATCTCAGACATGGCCTGCATCAAAGATGTGCAGTGCTGTGCAAAGTGGCTTGCTGCAAGGATGCGGCTGGAAACAGGTGTGCGAGTGTTGCATCACAAAAAGCAACAGTGACCCCCTTATTTGGGATTCTAGAAGCTGGAGATGTTGAGGATGCATAAATCTAAGTCCCATGTCATAGACCAAGGAGGAGGTGATCTAAGCACACTAGATCTTATAAAGGTGCCCAAGCAGAGTGATAGACCAGAGTCACATAGGAGCTAGCATTTTTCAAGCCACATCTTGACAGTGACAGAGGATGACAATGTCTGCACCAATAGCCCTACTGGGCGTTATTTTAGCAGCAGAAAGGTGGTGGAGGTGAAGGAGGCACTAGGATGTCAGGATGCAGGGAACAGCAAGCCACAGCAGCTGAGGAGATCTGCCATGAGACATGCTCGAGGTGTGATCTGCGTAAGAACATAGTTTGAGTAACTCACTGAGGAGCACTGCATAGCCCGGTACTGCCTGACCAAGTGTGCCATCAGGACGCTGTGCCAAGAGATGCGGAGGAACTGAAGAGTGCAACCCAGAGGGGCATACCATACCTTTCAACATCAAAATCTGTGCCTCACTGTGTTGCCTTGTGACAGGGACCTTCCAGACACCAACTGGTGATACAGTGGGCATATCCCAGTCTGCCATCTCCCGGTGCCTGGGGCAGTTTGTGGATGCCTTGGTTTGAAGGTGTCACAGGTATATATGCTTCCCACAGCGGGCACAGCAACAGCAGGACATGAAGTAGGCATTCTACACCATGGTGCAATTCCCCACATCCCTAGGCTCAATTGATTGCACACATGTGGCAATCAAAGCACCATCTGCAGAGAGGGATGCCTATGTGCCTAAGTGAACCACAAGGGCTACCACTCTATGAATGTGCAGGTGGTGTGTGATAACCACCGCCGCATTACTGGACGTCAGTTGCCCAGTACCCTGGATCTTGCTATGATTCCTACATTTTCTGGCACAGTAGCCTGCAGGAGGCATTCCAAAGTGGAGAACTGGAGGCAGATGGTGATAGGTAGGTGATAATATGACTGACAGGTGCACAGAGGGCAGGCATGTGGGCATGGAAAAGGAACATGCAAATGCAGACTGTCCAAGACATTGTACAAATGGGTGAATGGCCAGCAGAATATGGTCATTAGACATATAGGCCAACATTGTGGAATGCAGTGCACAAAGTGGGCAAATATGTGGTAGGACAATGTATGGATGTGACAAGGATGCCTAGGGCAACACAGTACAGGAGGCCAACAGCTGGAGGGTAGTGGGCATGTACCATTGGGAGAATGTCATACAACAAGCCTGCCATGTGGGGGTGGGACGATGACCTGATCCCATGTGTCATAATGTGAACAGAAGGGGGGGAATGCAGATAGCATACATGGCAATGCAGACTGAATATTTTATCTAACCCTAACCTACAGGTGACAGAGGATACCTACAACTGCCCTGGCTGATGACACCAGTGAGGCATCCTCAGAGTGAGGCTGAGGAGAGATATAATAATTCCCTAAGTAGCACAAGGTCTGTGATTGAGAGAACTTTTGGTATACTGAAGTCATGGATTAGATGTCTGGATAGGTCCAGAGGGGCACTCCAGTACACCCCTGAGATGGCATGCAGGATCTTTGTGGCCTGCTGAATCTTGCACAATATTGTCATAACAGAGGGAGTGCCACTGCCAGATGTGAACAATACCATTGCAGAAAGTGATCAAGATGACCAGTTCCTAGAGGCAGATGGAGGCCTCCAAAATGAGCTGCAGGGGCAGGAGCTATGGGACAGCATGTGCGAGCAGACCTCATCAGCAATCATTTCACCTGAGGGACATCACAGTTCCTCAGGAGGCACCGACAGCAGTATCTACCAAACAGGAGGAAGACCTGTCAGAGGACACTAATGACGTGAGGGGAATCCCCAACATGCATTCAACCCAACAGGATGGTCTTCCTGTGCAACCCCTGGAGATGGTAGAGTAACCCTGGCACCATTATATCAAGGGCTACTACCCTGCCTGCTTCCCTAACAACAGGTTGAGGGGCCTGGGTTCAGACATCGGGGTACTATGGTGTGCTTAGAACAGTAGAACTACAATTATGGTGCCTCCACCCAGAGTAGTGCTTAAGTGGGTTCCTAGCAGAATTGATACAGCCCTCTGGGAAGTTATAGCCATCCACAATCCAGTCTAGTGACCTGGCACACTTAGTTTCACAATTGCAACACTTCACACTTGAAATACGGGTTAATACTAGCATTAACGATATGCTCATGTGCAATCCACTTGCCAGTAGGGTTTGATCTCCTGGCATTCACCTGTAACCCCTGCAAAGGACAGTTTCCATAATACAAACATGGACTCTCAGTGTCCTTTGCTGTACTGCAATAACTTTAGACCAGGTAATGATATGCTCACAAGCCAGGTTAACAGTAAAACAACAAATCAGATTTCTTAATGGGAAGTTAACAAGGAGGGGTGAGAATTTAGGTAAACAATTACATTGCTGTACTGACATGGGCTATGTTACATTTAATCACATTAGTCCTTGAGTTTATCAGTCTGTGCAACTTCTGGGTACCCAGAATGGAAAAACAAGCATGTCTGAGGCGGTGCCACGGGTTGGTCAGCATTGCAGCTGATGTCGGGGCCCTTGATGGAAAGAAGGATGATTAAATAGAGCAACACACTTGTGAAATCATAACGTTTTGTGTCCATGGCCAGATGGCCCAGTCACATTAAAACACATTAACTGGCAAATTGAATCAAATGGTACCATTTGAACAATTGATGATTTATTGCAGGAGCTACCCTGTGGTTACTCACTGTACCCAGATGAATGGAAGAAGACACTGGGGACTTCAAGATCTGCTGCTTGCTTGAGCTGTTGCTGGGGACTAGGGCTGACATGACTCACCTCCCCGTGGTATTTCCTGTAGGTGGCCGCAACCTGCATTTGATTGCTGCACTGGGGCTTAATCTTCAAGGCTGGTCTCTTGCCAGGATTCTGAAAATGGCACAGAAACAGTCTGGCTGGGCCTCTGTTGGCATGGGCCCTGTGTAATGGAATGTCTTTTAAAGTTAGATTGTGTGCTGGTGAGCCCTCCAGCTGTGCTTTTACAAGAGAATGTCTTTACTGCACTGGAGTGGCTCCTGCTTTGCTTCAGGAATCTCAGGATCAATACATCCACATATTCGGTAGGCCACAGTCTCGTGGCTGAAGAACAGCAAACTCTCTCCTCTCTGTATCTGGCTGGTTTCCCAATTGTAGCGCTTGGCTACAGAAACCACAGAATCCACTTCTTTCTGTTATTATGCAGTCCTGATTCAATTGATCCCTTTGTAGATTGGAAAGGGTCCACAAAAGGCAAGTACAGGACATCTCACTGTGTTGCTCTCAGCTCTCACTGGAGCTCCTTCTCGTGGCTCAAGCTGAACACAACTGAAGTTTTGCAATGCAGTCCCACAGTTAGTTCAAAATTTCTGTATTCCAGTTAGCTGAGGGAGCTGTCAATCACAGTTTTAGTGCTTTCATTTATTTATTTAGCTGCCAATCTGAAAGTCCACTATTTCATCCACAAGCCACTGTAATTAGGACCCCCAAGGCCCTCTGTGTCCTGATTGGTCCAAACTAAGGAAATCCAGGACCAAAGATGGTGGCTCCTATAGTGGAGGATATATACTGGCAATACTGGCAGTCCAAGCAGTTTCTTTTATCCATAAAACCATAGTGATTTACAAATAAATATTTAGAGTGCTAGAAAGTGTCCTCTGTTTTGTTAGTGACTGCAGAGTGAGTCAATTAAGGAAGTGCCTGGCTGGTGGCAAACTCTTTTATACTCAGAGCCAGCCCAGGCCATTTTCACCCTGCCATATGCTGGAGCTCATAAAGAAATAGCACGGCATAGATGTGCACACACAGAGCAACAGCAGCACAACACAGAACATGGATTTAACTTCTCTGGCTGGACATCTGTCAGGCAGTGGGCATCAGGAAACCCTGGAAGATACCTTAAGATAAGCCCCCAAACTTGGGAGAGCACTTTCCCTGCCCAGGAAACGTGGCATCTGCATCAAGTCTACACTACAAATAACAATTTCTATAACCCTCTATTACATACAGGTTTAGACCATACATTATTATATGCAAAATCTGTGCAGATATGATATAACTAGGTATAAAATAGCATACTTTACCTTAAATGAGACTTTCCTTCAAGCAATTGCATAGTTCAGTTGTTTACATATTGTCATGATACTTACATTCCTTAAATACCTTTGGTTTAACCATTTGTCCATATGAATTACATTTTACCCAATAACTTTTAAATAGTGACCCTGGTAGACAGTAGACCCGCACTTTTCAGCTAATCCTTTGAATCCTATAATGGTGATCCCAGGATACTGACTGGAGGGCTTAACTATCACTTGGGAAAATGCAGTGAATGCTAGCTTTGGCAGGAAATTTTCAATAATGTACACCCCTTTTGAACTACATTCATGGGCAAGTCCACAGGCTTTTCTGGTGAGTCGAAGTGAGCCAAACCACAGGTTTTACAATTCTTCCAGACCTTTGAGTAGTAGGAAGCATTGGCACTGACATTTCAACAGTAGCAATCAGGTTCATGGCTTTCAGCTCATTGTCCACCAATAAAGCAGCTTCTGAAGAAAGGGCACTCCCGCACTCTCTTGAGGTTCAGATTTGGTACAGATTCTTTACTTTGCACATTGCTTTGGTTCTGTGGCTCGTGAGGCTTGTTTTCATGTGAAGAGGTATTTCAACAAAATTGGAATCATCCAACACACTGTTAGCAGGTTCAGGAACAGCATTGCCTTTGTGGATATGAAACAATTCACTTAGCACACTTAATACAGCATCACTTTTTGTTTATCAACAGGGTCACCACTTGGTCTACTATCACCTTGGGATTCATTGGTTGGTTCACCATCTTCTTCATCAGAATCCAGTGCTTCAACATCAGACAATTCTACTAGGCAAAGGGAGTCTGCAATATCCAAATTCACACTCTGGACATCCATCTCTGGCAATCTAGGTACCATTGATAAAGCAAAGTGGTCAGGATCTTTGGAGCATTAGAAGAGAGACCAGAAGTAGGATGGCACTGGAGCTCCTTGAAACAATTGTCCTAATTCAAGAGAAGGGTAATAAGCAGCACCACATTCACTGTCATCATCTTCAGATTCAGCATCATTACTAGCTATGGTATGGTTAGTTGAAGACTCTGTCTGTTGAGTAGTAGGAGGCTGGCTTAATTGCTTCTTTCAGGCAGCAGATCTGGTGACAGACCTGTAGGAGCAGTATTGGGAGGTGCAGTATCTATGGCAATTTGACCGATTGGTAGAAGGTGATTTCTGTGTATTGCCTTTACAGCACGAGGATCTCCTTCTGGATGTACTATACTTTATATACTGGTAGTGGCAGGCCATTCAATTTGCTGATTGCTATGTAGGAAGTGTGACTCAATGGTCAGCTATTTTATGTTTTCCCTGGAAACCAAGGTTTCACATGAGAACATGATCTCCAGCCTGTAATTCCTGTGCCTTAATTATTTTATCATGCTCAACTTTGTTAGCCAGATTTTCTTTGCAGCCATGGTGTGGGCAAGCTGATAGGCATGATTAAGTTGTGTTTTTAGTTTCTTGACATACTGTAAATAATTATCAGACTGAACTCTATCAGGTGAAACCTCAAACAGACATCAACAGGAAGGTGTGCCTCTTTGCCAAACATGAGATGATAAGGTGAAAACCCTGTGGCATTGTTTTGGTGCAATTATAGGCATGCACTAGGGTGCTTATGTGCTGGCTCCACCTTGGTTTGTCTTTAGGATGCAGCATGCCAAGCGTATCAAGTAAGGTCCTATCAAACCTTTCTGGCTGTGGATCCCTTGTGCATGATAGGGGTGGTTCTGGACTTCTTACACCCCAGATGGACAATAGCTCTTTGATAAGTCTGCATTCAAAGTCCCGTCGATCCCAGTGTATGCACTGTGGAGCACCATGGAGAACAAAGAACTTCTCCACAAGGACTTATGCTACTGTGACTGCCTTCTGGTTTTTGTTGGGTATGCCTGCGCATATCTTGTGAAATTATCTGTCATGACAAGCACATTACCAATATTCTTTGAATCCAGCTTTAGGCTCAGGAAATCTATACATAATAGCTCCATTAGTGCGCTGGTTGTTATGTTGATCAAAGGGCTGCTTGCTGTGATTGTGCTTTTTGCTGAAGACATCAACTGCAAGTTGTTATGTACTGATCAACATCTTTACCCTTTTAGGCCAGTAGAAATGTGCACGGCCAAGTCCAAAGTTCTCTCACTACCTAGTGTCCCATTTGGTCATGTAGAGCCTTTAGTACAACGTACTTGAACTTTGTGGCCAACACCAGTTGTCTTTTACAACTTCTCCTTGATTATCAGTCAATTCTCTGTATAACAGTTTCTCTGTTATTTTAAGTGTAGTTCTTTCTTGAAACAACTCAGCAATTTTGGGGTCGCTTGACCACAACTTTCAGACATCTTCTCCCTTTGTGAGGGGATTTAAGACTGGTCGGATCATTTGATCATAATATTGCTCCCTTTGAAAATCAACTAGTGTTAGCTGGGGCAAAGCACTTAAATCTAAAGCTGCAAGGCTACAATAGGCCACTGACAAACAAGTATCAGGTGGTCCCATGCAGTCTACAAGGCATTTTACAGTTTCAGTGGAGGGAGTTTTATCTGTCAAACTTTTGACAAACACTTTGATGGATTGCTCTGGTATGTGTAGCCACTCTTGGTTGGTGGCAGGTCTTCATGATAAGGGCCAGCATCAACGTGGTTGAGGCCTGGTCAGTACTCCACTGCATAGTCATACGTAAATAACACTGAGAGCCATCAGTGTCCAGTAGCATGTGGTTTAGCAGATGTTTGAACATAGGTTAATGGATTGTTGTCTGTTTTAACCAATATCTTGGCACCATATAAGTATTCGTGGAATTGTTCCACAATTTCCCACTTGAGAGTGAGAAATTCTATTTGTGCATGGGATGGTTCTTTTCTGAGTGAGTCAGACTTCTGCTGGCATATGCCACTGGGTGCAATCCTTCCATATACCTTGTTAGAGCACAGCCCCGAGGCCACTTTGGCTAGTATCAATATGCAGCACATAGGGTTTTGTAGGGGTCTCATGTGCAAGAACAGGTGCGTGAGTTAGCTGATAAATTATTTCATGAAAGGCTGTGTTACAATCTGATATTGATCTCTGCCCAAAGGGTTCATGAGGCCAAAACAGGTTTTGAAGTCTCTATCTCAATGCCTTTCTTGTACTTTTTCTGAGTGGGAGGATATACTTGAATTAAAGGGGAACTGTCATCAACAGGATTTCTTAATGTCTGAAAGCCCATAAAAGCTAATTTGATTGAGCCATTGTGTTGATCTATGAATCTTTGCAGTCCATAGGTATTCAGATGTAAATCACCCTGTAATTAAGGGCTGGTGGCAGCTATTTGTTTTGGGCTCCTGATAGAAAATGATGTCACCAAAAGTCTAGGTTCTCCTTTGACTGTATTTAATCCAACAGGTTTAATAGAAAATAGCCTGTTTTATTAAGTGTGTTTTAAGGTGTTATTACAACACTTCCTACATCTATAATAATTGTTTTGTATGTGCATTGAAACTAGTGAGTTATCACCTTTACATTTCAAACTGTTAGTAAAAATAATCCATCTTCAGAATTGCTTTAATCTCAGTACTGCCAGTGTCAGCTGATCATCATAAATGACACATCTCAAGGCTGGCTTTGTGGTGCCAACAGGTACTGGGGCCCTTATCAGGATTTTTAAACCCTGGCTGTGTTCATGACAGTACAGGTTTGTAGCTCAATGCCCTTAACCGCTGTGCTATACAGCCTCCTAATAATCCAATAGAATTCTGGCATTGTTATGGTAGAAAATCCCATTCCATCCAAAATATTTCAGTAAGAAACTGTTATAATTTTAACTTCATCAAAAGAAGCAAAATACTTTTTAATAGTGGCTGGCCCGGTGGCACGAGAGCTGAGGACTGGTGCCTTATCTGCGCTACACCAGTGACCCAGGTTCAGGAATGACCTCTGGTCATGGGGAGTCTGCTCATGTTGGAGAGGGTTGGAGCAGGATCCTTTCAAAGGGGTGGATATGCAGATGGGGCCACCAGATCCTGGTGTGCATGTGCCTCCATGCATGTATGGGTACACTGTGACCCCGGGGACCTGAAAATACAATAAATTACAAATGAAAAAAATTATTTAATTAATGGAGATAATTTTTACATACAGATAAAGACACATTTATCTCCAGTTACAACCTCCTGGTTGATATTTGTGGTTACATTGTGGAGGTTGTAATCAACATCTGTCAATCAAGCATCATCACAGAAAGCTGACTGACTCCATAGTTTCACCGCGGGCGGGCTGAACATATTGCCCAATATGGTGGCTCCATTACCAAGCACCGGGTACCAGCACTCAGGCTTTGCCACACACTGTTAAGACAAGTAAGATTTTAAATATCTTTAAATATCTATCTAGTTGATCCTGCCTTGAAAATGAAAAATCAATCTGGTTGATTCTGCCACTATACACTTAGAGCATGTCTTACACTATGCAGCAATGCTGATGGACCATGACTTTCAGAATGTCATTATCACTGTAATGTAAAGAAAAAGAAAAGAAAACAAAAAGGAGAGACAGGCTGTGTGGTAGGCGTGTGTGTGTGATTTTACACACACACACACACACACACACACATATTGTGTGCGATGCTTTATAAACACCTTGGGGTTTATGTTGCATCCCACATCTTGGGTTAGTGTAAAATTCTGGTTACACACACCCACCCATATATTATTTTATATTTTAATAATGCATTTCAGGTTATGCATTTTTAACAATGTTGTTCATCTACAGTATGTGTTTTTGCCATTAACAAACAAGTAATTGTGTCCTATTTCTTTCTTTTCAAGTCAAATCTGAATAGAAAGAGTACAATATTTTCAGAATCTCAACACATGCTCAAAACCCATTCAGATGGATGAATGAAGCTTGTTCACAGATGTACTGCCAGCTGATAATCAAAAGCTATACATTTCAAGGCTGGCTCCAAGATGCTAGGCCAGTACGTATGTAGCCACATTTGCATCTTGTAGATCAGAGTTGACACCTGAAATTGTAAGAGAAAAGGCTACAAGAGAAGGAACAGAAAAGACTGAAGTTGGTGCTGTGGCAGTCCCAGAAAACTGTACTGACATGAACACAGCTACGGTTTAGAAATCCTGATATGGGGCCCCTATACCTGTTGGCACCACAAAGTCAGCCTTGATATGTGTAGTTTTGATGATCAGCTGGCACTGGCAGTATAGCCTAGAGAATAAAGCAATTCTGAAGATGGATTATTTTTTACTAACAGTTTGAAATGTAAAGGTGATAACTCTCTGGTTTCAATGCACATACAAAACAATTATTATAGATGTAGAAAGTGTTGTAATAACACCTTAAAACACACTTAGTAAAACAGTTGATTTCCTATTTAACCTGTTGGATTAAATACAGCCAAAGGAAGACCTAGACCCTAAGTGACATCATTTCCTGTCAGGAGCCTGAAACACATAGCTGCCACCAGCCCTTAATTACAGGTTAATTTACATGTGGATAATTCTGGACTGCAAAGATTCACAGATCAACACAATGGCTCAATCAAATTAGATTTTTATAGGCTTTCAGACATTAAGAAATCCTGTTGATGACAGTGCCCTTTAAATTTAGCAGTGGATGCACTACCTTGGTATAGTCCTTAATGAAATGGCGATGGTAACCTCAAATGCCAAAAATCGATATAGCTCTTTTAGTTGTTTGGTTTTGGCCAGTCAGTTAACGCTCCACCTTGCTTGGATCTGTCTGAATGCCTTCTGATGACACAGTGTGGCTACATATTTCAGGGAGCTCTGGAAAGCTGGCATTTGTCAACTGATAACTTTAAACCAAATTCTTCAAGTTGGTCCAGCACTTTGAATAGGTGAGTTTCATGTTCTTCAAGGGTTTTGCCAAAGGAAATGATGTTGTTAAGATAGACTAAACACTTGAGAAGGTTCATATCTCCACAGCATGTTCCATTGGTCTCTGAAAAGTTGCAGGTGCACCTGATATGTCTTGGGGCAAGTGGAGGAAGGACAAATGAATACGATCTTCTCCTGTCTTCTGGTGCCATTGGGATTTAATAGTACCCGCTATGGAGATCAAGGACTGAAAACCACTTACCCTGTTGAGGCAGTTCAGGACATCTTGTATGCATGGCATAGTATATTGGTCACGTACAGTTCTTTTATTGAGAGTTCTGTAGCTGACACACACATGGACAGATCCATTCTTTTCCCGACTACAACAATTGGAAAAGCAAAAGGACTGCATGATTCTTTTATGATGCCAGTCGCAATCATTTTCTGTTGAGGACACCTGACATAGTCAGTGTCAGCAGGAGCTCAGTGTCATGATCTTGCCCTGAAGAGTCTTTAATCATACAGGAAAATATGATGTTTGGCACCAGTAACACAAACAGCATCCCATTCTTTAAGAGAGAGAACACTTGGTGTGCTGAGCCAGCTTTTGACTGATTTTTTCTTCCAGCTATCATGTACAGGAGACTCGTAAGTCAAACATGTCTGGTGATACCTAACAGTCTGCTCCATTGTGACACTTGGACAGCAGCATGGCAGTATTAGCACAGTAGGCCTTGGCTAGGCACAACTTTGGTTAACTTTAATTTCCTGTCCATAACATTCTGAATTTGGACAACCACTCTGAGCATAAGTGTGAGCATGAACAGGCAGCACACTGGGTTTAACCAGAAGTCCTTCAGGCAGTCTTCTTTCTTCGGGGTGTCCAGCATTAATATTTTGTTAGTTATACCCTTGTGTAGACAGACCTCTCCACTAACACTACACTGAGCATTAGGTGGAAGAATAAAAGGTGAAGAGTCCTTCTTCCATACAGATCTCACAGGCTCATTATGGTCACCTGCATCTGGGTGCATCTGCATCTCATATGCTTTCTGTGCCATTATGTAGATGTGTAGAACTCGCCTTGTTTTGTATGCTTGGGCAATACAACCAAACATATGTGCACTGGTACCTATCAATACTGGAATCCCGTCATACAGACCAGATGGGGGACACACAAGAGCTAAAGTTTCCACTGGATCCAATGCTCACTGATGAAGAGAAAGAAAGCCACACCAAGAAAACCAAGGTAAGAATATGACTTGTTGCTTAACCTCCACACATGCAGTCCATCAAGGGTTGCAGAGGATGGTCCGAGAGCTGCTGGTCCTACCAATCTTTAAATATCATCATGACCTGGGATCCGCTGTTCAACATGGCTCAGGCTGGGATGCCAATGATATGTACAGTAGTCTCCATGGAAGGACCCACCAATTGTGACCAGTCAGGAGGAGCATTGTTTTTGGATGTGTGACTGCAGTCCATCCAACATAAGGCTTGTAGGGAGGTTTAGACTGAGACTTCAGACCACTCTTTCACTTGATTAGTAGCTTGGCTCTAACTTTTCACAAGTCCTCTGGGGAGTTACATAATCTTTAGTGTGCCCATCTTCCACAGCAGAAGCAAAAAATGTTCTGCCTAGGTTTAGGAACTCCGAGATTCTTCAGTTTTTTTTTTTTTTTAATTCGCTTCACTCCGGTTGCGGCTCATGAGGTCATCTCTCAGGCATCTGGTCCTTATCCTGCCTGCTTGTGGATGTCTCAGACTGAGACTCCTCTCTCCTCCGCAGCCGGGCACCCCCCAGTTTCACCCACCTGGGGAGGGTAGCTCCGCCTCTTTGGGCTCTCTTACAAGGCAGATTCTGACTGCAGGTGGGCCCTGAAGGAGGAACTGGAAGGCCAGCTGAGGAGAACCTGGCAGAGGGAATGGTTGACTGGTGCCATTGTTCTACCCCACGAGCCAGTTGTTTCCTTTGTTCTGCACTGCTTCCCCACCCCCACATGTGCACGCCCAACATGATGGCACACGGCAACCCTGCCAGCGTCGGCATGCTATACGAGCAGCCCAGTGCTCTGTGGTGATGCCTGGTCTCCACCAGGGGCTGCCGGAGTGCCGGACTCCCCAGTACCCTCCCATGGGATAGAAGAGCAGCCTGAAGTTCTTCAGTTTGATTATGATTAAGGTGAGGATTAGGCTTGCACTCATCTTTAAGCTTGGGACCCAGATTCATCTCCACTGGGCTCTCCCTAGGTGGATGGCTGGAGAGATGTTTGCACAAGATCACCACTAAAGCTATTAAATCTCTTAGTTCCTTTAGCATATTATCATTTGGTTCCCACCAGGGACTTGAACACTGGCACTGGTGGTAGACAACTGCACCTCGCTGACAACTTCAGCAGTAGGGGTACAATTAGTTTGATCTTTAACCATTCCCACGGTACTCCAGGCACTGGCCTTTACTTCTGTAGCTCATTTAACAAGTCAGTAATCTGCTGGAAACCGAGAGCAGGTTCTTTGTCAACAGGCTTTTCAGGAGTTGGTGCTGCCTGACAGCACCTGCATAAGGGTGCTGAAATCCTCTTCATTTTCAGCCCCTCTAATTTCTTTTCTCATTAGCCTGCAGTATGCAGGATGATCATCTTTGAGGTCATGAAACTTTAATTTCAGCATCAGAACACTGGAGAATCTAGCAGATTTAAGGATATGTTCTAACCTAACTTTATTTAAGGTACTGGCTAGTACTCTGTCCTTGCGGTGCACTCTCTGGAGGACCCTTTCTAGTTGGGTCACATAAGTGGACAAATGCACATTTTTCCACTGTTTGATAGACTTGAATTTCCACATTAAATCTTCTCTGATTCAGTACTGTCAAACATACCTTCTAATGCAGATAAATACTACTAGCTGAAGCAACAGGGTTTGTGGACCTCAAAAATCTGATTACTTCAAGTGCAGGGCACTGCAAGCTTTCATAAGTCTTTTTCTCTTTCTGGTTCTGCACATTGCCACTCTTGGACAGGGGTGGCATAGTCCATCCAAGTTATTAGATCATCTTCCCATTTGGTGTAGGAACAGTGCCAGAAAACACCTCTCAGCCTATGATATGAGTCCAGGTTCACTGAGGGTATGAGCACTGGTGAGGGCACAGGCGAAGGTGCCAGTGAGGGAGCTGGTGAAGGAGCAGGGAGGGGTTCACAGATGTAGCACCACCCAAATATCTAAGGCCTTTTTAGATCTTCCCACATCTGTCCCTCAGATGCTAGCAGTTTCTTTAATTTATCTTTATAATCATAATATTAATAATAAAACTTTATTTATTGAGTGACTCTCAAATGCCTTTCAAATGCCAAGGTGCTTTAAACTTCTCTAGCTTAGGAGACCCCTAGGTGTGGATGCCACGCTATGCATAGTGATCACCTCCAACCCACCTGGGTCTTGTCGGAATAATGACAGGGGTACCTGCTCGGGTCCACTATAACACTAAGGTTATTAAGGCCATTAAACTATGGCTAAACACATTATCATTTCTTTCTTGTACAATGGTTTTACCCAAACATTTAACCTTATTTACTGTCTCTCCTATAGCAGTCTTAGTTGTACCCAAAGGAATATCTAATAAAATTAGAGCTTTATGAGGATCAACCTCCTCAGCTTCACACCACTCTATTTGGTGATGCACAGCCATTTTCTGGGCAGGGATCCGGAGTCTAAGTCCAGCCCAATCCTCCATTTTGATACCAGCACTCATAAAAGAGAAATTACAATGCTGTATTTTGGCCACTTGAGGGCACTAATCCCAGTGATGCCTACACATTTATAACCCTGGTGCCATTATAACAAGGGCTACTACCCCTGTCTGCTTCTCTAACAACAGTTTGAGGGGTCTGGGTTTGGAAATCTGGGCACTGTGGGGTACCTACCAACAGTAGAACTACAATTATGGTGCCTCCACCCAGAGTAGTGTTTAAGTGGGTTCCTAACAGAGTTGGTACAGCCCTCAGGAAGCTATAACCACCCACAATCCCACCTAGTGAACTGGTACACTTAGTTTCACAATGGCAACACTTTACACTTGAAATACAGGGTAATACTAGCATTAATGATATGCTCATGTACAATCCACTTGCCAGCTGGGTTTGATCTCCTGGCATTCACCTGCAAACCCCCGCAAAAGACGATTTCAATAATACAAACATGTACTCTTAGTATGCTCTGCAGTACTACAGTAACTTTAGACCAGGTAATGATATGCTCAAGCCAGGTTAACAGTAAAACAGCAAACCAGATTTATTAAAGGAAAGTTAACAAGAACGGGTGAGAAGTTAGGTAAATGATTACATTACTGTACTAAGACAGGTTATGTTATGTTTAATCACGTTAGTCCCTGAATTTATCAGTCTGTGCAACTACTGAGTACCCAGAATGGAAAACAGGCATGCTTGTGGTAGTGTCGGGTTGGCCAGCATTGCAGCTGATGTTGGGGCCCTTGATAGAAAGAAGGGTGATTAAATAGAGCAACACACTTGTGAAACTATAACTATTTGTGTCCGTGGCAGATGGCCCAGACACATTAAAACACATTAACTGACAAATTGAATCAGATGGTACCATTTGAACAATTGATGATTTGTTGCAGGGGCCCCTGTGTTTACTCACTGTACCCAGATGAATGGAAGATGGACCTGCTGCTTGTCTGAGCTGTTGCTAGTGACCAAGGCAGTCACGACTCACCTGCATTTCATGGGTTTTTCTTGTAGGTGGTCGCAACCTGTGTTTGATTGCTGTGCAAGAGCTGAATCCTCAAGGTTGATCTCTCACCAGGATGTTGAAAATGGCACAGGCTGGGCCTCTGCTGGCATGGGTCCTGTGTGATGGAATGTATTTTAAAAGTTAGACTGCATGCTGGTGAGCCCTTCAGCTGGGATTTTACAAGAGAAAGTCCTTACTGCACTGGAATGGCTCCTGCTTTGCTTCAGGAATCTCAGGATCAATATCTCCATACATGCGTAGGCCACAGTCTTGTGGCTGAAGAACAGCAAAATCTCTTCTTTCAGTATCTGCCAGTTTCCCAACTCTAGCGCTGGCAACAGAAACTGCACAGTCCACTTCTTTCTGGTATTATACAGTCCTGGATTCAATGAATCCCTTGTGAGCTCGAAATGGTCCTCAGGAGGCAAGTACAGGCCGCCTCCCTGCACTGCTTTTCAGCTGTCACTACATCTCCTTCTTGGTGTCTCGAGCTGAACATAACTGAACTTTTCAATGTAGTCCCACAATTAGTTCCAAGTTTCCGTATTCGTTGGCTGAAGGAGCTGTCAATCACAGTTTTAGTGCTTTCATTGGTTTATTTAGGTTCCAACCTGAAGATCCACTATTTCTCCCACAAGACACTGTATTTAGGACCCCTCAAGGTCCCTGTGTCCTGATTGATCCAAAACAAGGAAGTCCAGGACCGAATATGTTGGCTCCCACAGTGGAGTATAGATATTGGCAATACTGGCAGTCCAAACGCTTTTTTTTATCTAAAGAACAGTAGTGATTTAGAAATAAATATACACAGGGCTAGAAAGGGCTCCTTTGCTTTGTTAGTGACAGCAGAGAGCAGTCAATTAAGGAAGTACATGGTTGGTCATGAGCTCTGTTATATTCTGACCCAGCCCAGTCCATTTACACTGTACCATGGGTTGGAGCTCTTAAAGAAACAGCGCGTAGCATAGACGTACACACACAAGCAGAGCAACAGCAGCTCAACATGGAACATGGATTTAACTTCTCTGGGTTGATGACTGCCAGGCAGTGGGCATCAGAGGAATCCTGGGAAATACTTAAGGTAAGCCTCCGAATTTGGGTGGTTATAGTAGCACTGTGTCCAAACCAGTGGCCATTGCCAGTGAGTTGTCCTCTTAGACCTTGCAGCTCATGGTCTTGGAAAAAGAAAGATAATACACACCTCAGGAGGTGTGTGGGTGATGAGAAAGGGGAATGCCAGGTGAGGCAAGCAAAATAGTATAGCAGATGTTGCTGGGGCAGGGCTAGTGACACATGTGGTTGATGATGATGGAATGGTAGCAGGGATGTCCACTGGGGAGATGGCATGAATGTATTTGTTCCAGTTACCATGTCTTGTTGGGTACCTGGAGTGGATCAATGGAGACCCACTGGTCAGGAGATGCTACTTATCCAGAGTCATGTCCATCCACCAGGTGAGTGAACAGGGACAACATAATGTTGCTGTCCCAGATGGAGTGTGTACCACAGGAGTCTGAAGTAGACATGTGTGCCTGGGAATCTGCAATAAGCAATGGTGTAGGTATCACGATCAGGTGAGGGTTGCAGAGGAAGAATGTGTCTACAGTATCGGCAGCATGCTGGGAGTGGTGATATTTGTGTTGTGTGTTGTGTGTTGTCAGAAATCATGACAGGTCCACTGTCAGGTCATTGCACTGGGTGCATGGTGTACACATATTCATAGTCACTGCCCATAAGGGTAGTGGTTGCATGTGTTGACATCTGGGGCCATGGTCCTCTGGAACCACCATGCATAGAAGGAGTCACAGAGGTGAATCAGACCTGTGCTGTACCCTGCTGCAGTGGGACTGAGGAACATGCAGGGATACAGTGGCAGATGACATACCTGTATGTGTCTCACAGTCGGGCAACACAACTGACACAGGTATCAGCACTGCACAGTAACATTTACGTTAAGAAATACACAGTCCAATGTTGCAATCTGTGACTTACATCAATTTTACATGGTAAAACCACAATGCATTTTGCAGTGGAAAAAGATGCACTGCATATGGCGTCATCATGCTGCATAAGAATGCAGAAGTGCGTGATCATGGATGCTCTGCATGGGGCCAATGAGGTGTGAGGTTATATAATAATAATAATAAATTGTATTTATAAGGCACCTTATCCATAACCAAGGCACCTAACAGTTTTAAAACAAATCCAATATCAATACGATTAACATTAAAACAATATACCATGCATCAATAAGGAAGATCAGTCACTAAATGCCTGGTGCCACAAAAAGTTTTTAGACATGGAAGACAGCAAGGCAGGCCTGTAAAGTTATAGGTAGTGCAGCAGGTATCTATAAACATAGCAGGACAGTGGTTGTAGGTGAAGCTGAGCTCAGACTAGAACAGGATGTTTACTCTGAGTGGAGGGGCACCCAATTTCTCCTCTGAGGAGACAGCCCAGTGTACTGGACACAAGGGCTTAAAACCCCATTGGCGAATCAACACAGCTTACATTTTCGACAAGTTTCGAAAATATAGCTGTGGAGGACCAGCTGGTGAAATTTTGCCCTTGTCAGTTCTTCACCCCCATTCATGTTAACTCTGACTCAGAGTTAACAATCTTAGAATGGGGCACAGCCCCTGCATGGGGGACCGGAGCACAGCCCCCAGTAGAAAAACAGACCAATGTCTGACAGGTGACAATGTTGTTGCATCGGCATAGGTAAACCGACAGCCTGATCCAGCAATGGGACACAATCTACTGCCTCCATGCAGTAAAAGACATACACCCAGTGAGAGATATAGGATCTGGAGGCAGATAGGCCAGGCTTCAGAAGCTGTCAGGTGTCAGGAGGACACCACATCAACTGAAGCACAGATGGCAGGACATGGCCTGAGGGACCCCAACCTGTTGAAGTGGTTGAGGGGTGGCCAGACCGCCAATGTGGTGATGAGGACTGGCCAGAAATCACCTGAAGGTAGTTATCAGGTATAGAATTGTAAGCCGCAGACAATATGTGTGCAGTGTATCTTATGTCATTGGGCACACTGACAGTGCATGTGACATGGCTGTGTCCCTACAGGTGAATGCAACACAGGTGGTGCAAGCACCAGTGCCGATGGAGAACATGGACTGGGCAGTGGGGCCAGCCAGCTGTCAGGAGCAGGGCACAGTGACCAGATAAGTGTTTCAATCATCAGTGGCAAACATACATGCACAGGTGTAGTACATGAGCATTAACACCTGTGCCACAGGCAGTGACTCCAGGGGAGGCCCTTGGCCACACAATGTAAGGGCCAAACACACCATGTAGTCAGGCCATGTTCAAATGGAACACACGGTGGGA
Source organism: Neoceratodus forsteri (assembly GCA_016271365.2). NCBI lineage: Eukaryota > Metazoa > Chordata > Ceratodontiformes > Ceratodontidae > Neoceratodus > Neoceratodus forsteri. Next base: position 739,703,560 of record CM057458.1, read on the forward strand.
CACAGTAGACAGCACTGTGCGTATGGCAGCAAGGTGTCCAACACTGAGTTGAACACCACGAGCCACAAGGGTATGTTGTCTCACCATTGCAGCCCCAGGTGGTGTGTAAGGAACCAACATAATGCAAGAGGCACAGCCCGTGTGTTTGCCACATGACCACTGGGATGTGGACCCCAGATGGAGAGGCACAGGATGGTGCCACTGGATGCTCCACCTCCAACCACTGGAATGTGAATTTTATTCAGTGTCATGCATATAAGGATGTGGACTGAGGCAGGTATACACATGTTGTGCTTGTTGGATTCCACGGACTGGTGCATATGTATGCCTGAACGGGAGTGGGCATGGACAGCAACATCCCTCAGTCAGCACCATTGGCCACCTGGCTAGCTGTGGATGTGTTTCCCAGACTTTGAGGTGCCACAGCAGTCTGTGGGGTACCTACCAGACCTTCTGCATAGTTATGGTGTCTTGAGTGCCCTAGCCACATGGACAGTGTGTAGCTAAGGGGCAATGGGAGCCTTTGTGCACATTACATGACTTCTTATATACAGTCAGCCAAACACAGGGGCACACAGTAATCACAGAACAGCATCCCAGGCCATAGTAGACAGTGCATATGTGTGCCAGTGTGCATCTGTTCATGACCCACATGTATGCACACCTGCTGCAAAATGACCATTCACCATCACTGTGTTGTGTGGTGCTACACTGAGCAAGTGCAGCCCCCACTCATGGTGTCACACACATCACCCAGGGATGTAGGAGGACAAAGCCATGCTGAGTCATGATGCACTGGGTCTGTTCCTCCTCCCCCACATCCCACAGTGGTGGCGGCATAAACAACATGTATCCCACTTCTGTTGCCATATGGGAGCACAACACATGGTGCCAGGTGTGACCACAGGGACTGAGCATGCTACTGTACTGTCATCTAGCATTAGGCCACACTTAGCACCATGCTGACCATGGGGAGGGGGCTCATGTATCTAAGATGTAACACCTGCAGCACCATGAGTGTGCAGTGTGTGTGTGCCAGATGTGCTCCATAATGTACATTGCACAGGCCGGGCTAATGCAGGAACAGTGCATAGGTACTCCGCCAATCCATGTGAAACACGCCTATTCAAGTGTGCACACCATACCATTGTCATGGCAGTCACAGCGGGATCCATGACCGATGGGGCATGTACAGATCATCTTCCACCACACATGTAATACATAACTTGCAATATAGGAGAGGCCCCTGGCACCTCTACTGAACTGTGTGTGTTGCAAATGTGACCCATATTTACCAATTTGCAGATATGAGGGGTGATAGCTTGCCACTATGGAATGCATCACCTGGTGGTGTGGCATGGGCTATGTCTGTCATCGTTGTGAGGACACAAATGATGAGGGAACACCGTGCCAGAGCAGTCTGGTATCAGTGCACAGAAGAGGTAGGGGAGGTGTATATGGTGTCATCACTATGACACGCAGACTCCTGACTGCCAGTGCTGGACAGAGGTATTAGGCATTAGTGTCAGTGGCTCAGTAGGTAGCACACTCGCCTCTGAGGCCGGGAGATCATAGGGCTGTGGGTTCAGTTCCCACATCTGGCACCTGGGTTAATATCCCAGTACTGACACTGTAGTGCTGCATGAGAGGGTGCAGCACTCTGAGGTGCCGCTCTTCGGATGAGACATTAAACCGAGGTCCCATCTGCCTGGATTGGTGGTAGTTCAGGTGGATGTTAAAGATCCCATGGCACTTATCGAAAAGAGTAGGGGAATTTCCTCGGTGTCCTGGCCAAATTTCCCTCATTCACTAAAAATACCACCAACAGCTTAATCTGGTTCAAGGTCAATTGGCATTCATCTGTATCCTCCCCGGTCGTGCCTGAAAATAGGCAGGATTTGTCTAGTGCACTTACCCGGTCAACAAAAGCTAAAATAAAAAAATAAAAAATTACTCGTGCCATGGACAACACTGGGATGGCAGGTCACAGCTTGAGCGAATGATCTCTCCCAGAATGGCTATAGACACTAGGCATAGGATGTGCATGTCTGTGGAGGTGTCCCACAAGGAAGGTCCCTCAAAATCATTGCACTGGACAACATGCACAGGCTGCATCAGTAGGTGCCACCTGCTGTATGGTATTATGCCCATAGTGTGGATTCCACTTTGCTGCATGCTAGAGGGACCTACATGGATATCATGTGTGTTATTCCCTGGTTACACTGTAACACATCCCAGCTACCATGCATGAAACATCCCCACCAGCCTGTCAGCAGCATACCCCATTAATGAAGTGGTACAACCCACTGCACAGATTCCATCATGCCAGTGAGACAACAGCCACTGCAATAACAGTGGCTGTCGGGCATTTCACACCTGTTGCCATGCATGTGGGATCCAACAATCAGGACTGCCAACACAGGTAATCTCCATCAAGGATGGATGAGGTGTGTTCCTCACTCTGCCACAGATGTCTACAGTGTGCCATGGGTGGTGTTGGGCACATGGGCCCTGATGATTATGTCTGATGACAGGTGGCATGTGTGCCACCTGATCCATTATCCTCCCTTTCTGATATACATGTTAGTTACTGCCACAGCACATTGTACCACTGTGCTGCATGCCAATTGAAACACATTTGGGTAGAGTGCCTCACAAATGTTGCACGGTGGTGGTATACAGCCTGGCCATTGTCATGGGCATACCACTTGGGCCAGCTATGTGTTCCACCTTTAGGATGATGGATGGTGGCACATAAACATAATCATCCAGTTGCCATTGTGCAACAGGACAACAGGGAATGTTCTTCACTGTAGCCACTACCAACTGTTGTTCAGTACTACTTTCATGCCCATATGCATGTTCAGTACCGTGTTGCAGTACACGGGACTTACACCACTCAGCGGCTGGCTGGTTGACAACCCTGTGACAACAACCTCTTGTAAGGTTGTGGGCTATGCACATCAAGCCACCCTGGATGTCATGAACACCAGTGTGATGGCCCCACAACCCATGAACATGAACAGGCTGCTACGTGATGCGTTTGCCTAACCTCTGTTATATGGGATGTCTGGACTCCTTGGCAACCCTGCAGTGACCATCGTGTCTACACTGTGGGGTTAATGTGCAATGCCACACACACAAAAGTGCTGTCGCTAGTCATGTGGTTGTGTCCACCATCATTGGATGATGGACATTGCCCAATGAACCACAGACTGATGACTATGCCCCTGCTCTTTGTGGATGTGTCTGTCTCTGTGACCATGAAGCTGTCACATGTGTGTCTCATTCCACTACAGGTATCCATCAACATGGGGCTGATGACGGAGCATGAGCCCCCAGGGTCAGAGTGATGGTCAGGGCCATATGTCACCAGAAGTGGAGGAGGCCAGGGCCTATGTGGAGAGGGACCAGTTGATGGCACAGGGCTGCAGAAGACACCCCTCATCAGATGAGGTGCAGGAGGATCAGGATCACAAACTCCTGCATGGATCCACTGAATAATCTGTAGCTGCAATAGCCATGTCCAGTACCGCCTCCAGGGTGGACATTGGTGCAGATGATTCTGTTGACGGGAGGGACAGCAGGAGAGTTGTTGTCCTGCAGGAGAATATAGCCTTTGATGTGGAACAGAGCAGGAGAATGATGCTGCAGCAGAGGTGGTCACCAAAAGGATCCAGGTGAGGCCAATAAGGACATCGCAGAGGATGTGGAGGAGAAGCTCAAGCTGGCTGTGTCAAAGGACCAGTAGCATCAGCCACAAATAAGCTGACATGATCTTCTCCTGTGCATGGACATGGAGGTAAGTGATATCATGTAGCACATGGCGTGCACACAAAGGTCCCTCTGTGCCTTCAGGCATATCCTGTGGGACATGATGGACATGTAGGGATGAAGGATATTAGGGGACAAAGTAGGTTAGTAGGTCACTGGATCCCTGTTGTGGGAACACCCAGCAGTGTCCAGCTGATGTTTCTATTTGTTATGTACAGCTGCACTGTTTAGATGCACATTGTTTACTAATGCACCAGCATGCTGAGACAGAGCAGAATATTTGAGTTTAACAATTGGTTAGAGGGTGGTGTAAGGTAAAGGGTTTGGATACATGGGGGGCAGATGGCAGGGTGAGGATATGTATGCCCAAGACAGACTACACCTGACTGCAGAGAGTACCATGATACTTAGGGAAAGTTGAGGGTGTATATGGAAGAGGTGCTGCATTTAAACCAATGAGGGGGAGTTTGTAGCTTGGACAGGAGGGGATGGGAAGGCAAGGTCCTAGCTGGTACTCCCCAACAAAAAGTGCAGGCAAAGGAACAGCGGGCTGTCGGATGGGAGAGAAGAGGTGGGAGGCAGTGTGTGCTAATGTACAGAGCTTGGGGAAAAAGACCCCACTGGAGTCGGCATAACATTAAAGAAATTAGGTTCATGGAAATCACAGAAACCTGTGTACAGAGCACCAGGACTGGGACCTGGCTATTCCAAGATTCACTGTGATCAGGTGAGATAGGGTAGGGAAGATGGGGGAGTGGCACTCTCTAAAGAGAACATTAGCTTCACAGAGCTTCAGGGCAAGAAAGGGATAAATGAGGTACTATGAGTGACTCTAGAAAGAGGAAAGGATTGATACTGCAGGTGGGGTAGTCTACAGATCCCTATGCAGAGCGAGGATTTGGATAAGGCCATGCTTCAGGATATACTCAGGATGGCAAGCAAGGAAGAGTTGCTGCTACTGGGAGACTTCAATTTCCCAGATGTACAATGTGACCTCCCAACAGTGGCAACCCGTGGGACAGGGACCTCTTGGATTCAGTCAAGGGAGCCTGTCTGAGGCAGTTAGTGAATTAACCAACTGGGGAGAGATACTGGACCTCATTTTTACAAACAGGGACAGTATTGAGGGGTGGCAGTGACTCAGCCATTGGGTACCAGTGACCACAAGGCAGTGCTTTTATGTCAAAACCAGACTGGAGCAGGGCCACACAAAAACTAGAGTTCTTGGTTTTAGAGGGCTGACTTTGCAGTGATAAGAACATACTGTACCTCTGGGAAGAACTAACAAGACTAAGGGGATGCAAGGGGTGGAAGAGAAATGGAATGGGAACAAGGAGGCTATTGAAAGGGCAACCAAATAGGAATCAAGAAGGTCAGTAAAAGCAGGAAAAGGTGGAGGCCCATATGGTTCACAAGAGTGGTAGTGGAAGGGCGAGGACCAAAAGAATATGTTCTTAGCCTACAAGAATGCAATTTTTGAGAAGGACAGGGAACAATATCTGAAATCACATGGGGAAGTGGTGAAGATTGTTAGGAGGGCCAAAGTGCAGGCAGAGTTAAATATTTGCAGTAAAATCAGGGAAGGGGACAAGACATTCTTAAGGTGTGTCAGGGAGCAGAGGAAACATAACAGGTATAACAAGATTGAGAGAGGAGGAGGGGAACTAGCATAGAGGAAGATGGATGGACAAAGGCAAATATACTGAACAGATACTTTGTTCAGTGCTCACCGAGAGGACGAAGACAGAGGGCCTGAAATGGAGGGTGGAGGGGATAGATATCTCACCATTCACGGAAGACAGGGTCCTTAGGGAATTTGGTGGTCTTTGGGTTAATAAAGCCATGGGTACAGATGGGACGCATCACAGGATCCTGAAAGATCATAGGCTGAGAATTAGAAGAACCACTAGTGGAACCGTTCACCCTGTCACTGGAAAGCGAGAGGTTCCAGGGAACTGGAAGAGGGCAACTGTGGTTCTGCTTCATAAGGAGGTGTCAGGAGAAGGCAGAAATTACATGCCCATGAACCTGACGTCAGTAGTTGGGAAGATCATGGAGTCACCCTAAAGGAAAGATTGGTGGACTACCTAGAATGGAATCGGTTGGTTGATCACAGACAGCACGGGCTTGTCAGACAATCTGGTAGGGTTATTTGACTGGGTGACGGGAGTGGTAGACCGAGAGGAGCAGTGGACGTGGCCTATTTGGACTTCAGAAAGGTTTTCACACTGTTCCCCAGAAAAGATTATTAAATAAGATTGAGGGTCTAGGAATGGGTCAGCTATAGTAAAGGGGTGGAAAACTGGCTCTTAGGTAGAAGCCAAAATGTGATGGTGAGCAGGTTGCTCTCAGAGGAGGGAAGGATCACTAGTTGGGTGCTTCAAGGGTTCATACTGGGCCCAGGCCTTTTCAATATTTTCATTGGAGACATTGTGTAGGTCTAGAGGGAGGGTGTGTTTGTTCGATGATGTTACCAAGGTATGTAGTAGAGTGGACACCCTGGGGGTTGAAAGAATCCAAGGTCTGAAAGCTAGGTTTCAATGAAGGGAAATGCAGAATTATGCATATGGGGTGATGAAATCTGAGAGCGAAGTATATGATTAACATGGAGGAAATAGCAGTTGGAACAGGAGAGGGACTTGGGTGTCATCATCATATCTGACCTGAAGGTGGAAAATCAGTGCCAGGCTGCGGTGGGAGGGCAAGCAGAATGCTGGGATGTATAATTCGAGGCATCGCTAGTAGAAGGAGGGAAGTCATCATGCCCCTGTATATGACTCTGGTCAGGCTTCATCTGAGTTCTGTGTTCAGTTCTGAGACTGCACCTGAGGAATGCTATTGAGACGGTGGAGGTGGTCTAGATGAGGGCCACTAGGATAGTTCAGGGATGCAGGGAAGAGCATACAACAAAAGGTTAAAGTAGTTGGACATGTACTCCTGGAGGAGAGGAGGGACAGAGGGATATGGTCGAGACATTCAAATATCTAAAAGGTATAAACAGGACATGGGGAGAGCATGTTTCAAAGAAAGGGATGTTCAGCAACTAGGGGTCACAGTATGAAACTGGAGGGTGGATTTTGAAGGGTAACACAAGGAAGTACTATTTCACAGAGAGGGTGGTGGATGCTTGGAACGATCTGCCTCGGAAGTGGTAGAGACTGAATCAGTATTGGGTTTCAATCATGCATGGGATAGGCACAAGAGAATCTTGAGAGTGAAGGAACAGGTAAGAACTGAGGGGTGGAAGGGAGAGCTCAGTAGTAAGGATAAAACTGGGCAGACTAGGTGGGCCATGTAGGTCCTTATCTGCCGCCACTATATATGTTTGTGTGTGTGTGTGTGTGTACACGATGCATGTATGTATGTGATGTCCCTTGTACACAGTTTACGACCTTGTTGAGGTGTGTATGTAATAATGCTATTTGCACTATTTTGCATGTTGTTGTTATTGTTGCTACTATGTTTTGTTCATATGTCCTGTTTACCCTACCTTTTATACAGTAAGGCTTTTTCAGTTAAGTACTTCACAGTGTGTGGCAGATCTTCTCTGAAGGAATCCCTGTTGACATGTGACAGTCTATGTCAGATGTCCTTTGTGGCCTGCACTTCCCCTACATGCCTTCTCCAGCTGGGGATGAACTCAAGGGCATGAAAGAATTGTTGAGTACCTAGAGACAGTGGGGCACAGGACCCAAGGCAGCATGGATTCACAGCAGGAAGGTCATGTCAAACAAATCTAATTGATTTCTTTGACTGGGTGACCAGAGTAGTAGACCAGGGAGGGGCTGTGGACATGGCCTACCTAGATTTTAGTAAGGCATGTGACTCAGTCCTGCACAAAAGATTAATAAACAAATTAGCCAACCTGGGAGTGGGCCCCAGGATGGTAGCCTGTAAACACTGGCTGGACAACAGGACAAAGCGGGTAATAGTAAATAGAGTCCACAGTGAAGAAAGGAGGGTTACTAGTGGACCGCAGGGTTCTTTACTGGGGCGGTCCTTTAATGTCTTTATACTGTAAGTGACATTGCGGAGGGACTGGAGGGTATGTACATCTCTTTGCAGATGGCACAAAGATCTGCAACAGGGTTGATATGCATGGTGGGGTGGAAAGTATGAAAAGGGAGTTGGCAAGTTGGAGAAATGGTCAAATGTATGGCAGCTTAGATTCAATGCAAAGATGTGCAAAGTAATGCACCTGGGAAACAAAACCCAGGGCAAGAGTACACAATGGGGTGAGATACTGACAACAACAAAATGGAAAAGGACCTGGAGGTAGTCATATCAGATGACCTAAAGGTGGGTCAGCAATGTGAGAATGCAGTAATGAGGGCTGGGGGGATACTGGGATGCATAGGGAGAGGCATCACCAGTAGTAAACAGAAAGTTGTTGGCCCTTTGTACAGACAGTTGGTAAGACCACATCTGGAGTACTGTGTACAGTTCTGGAGACCCATCTCTGCAAAGACATAGCCAGGGTGGAGGTTGTCCAGGGAGGGCAATCAAAATGGTACAGGGTCTGCACCAGAAGACATATGAAGAAATACTAAAGGAGCTTAAGATGTATAGCCTCGAGGAAAGGAGGGAGAGGGGTTCTTTGATAGAAACTTTCAAATACCTCAAGAGAATCAACAAAGTCCAAGAGGGTAGCATCTTTCAAAAAGAGATGTGCAAGAACAAGGAGGCACAATTTGAAGATAGAGTGGGACAGCTCAGAAGTAACGTGAGGAAGTATTTCTTCACAGAGAGGGATGCAGATGCATAGAACAGCCTTCCTGAGGGGGTCAAAGAATCAAAAACAGTGGGGAATTCAAGAATGCTTGGGTCAGACATAAGGCAATTCTAGTGGGGTAGGAGGAGGTAGGCTGTTGGTTAACTAGGATCTGCAGCTTATCCGTTGGTGGGGAAATGGGCAGACTAGGTGGGCCAAGCGGTCCTTATCTGCCATCAAATTCTATGTTTCTATGTGTCGTGTCTCTGACGTCCACTTTGGGGAGTTACTGTGGCCTGCAGGGCTGTATGTGCTAACAAATCACGTGGACATGCCCTGGCTTTTGGGGGCTTGACAAGCCTGCCTGCACTGCAGCAGCATTACATGGTGTGTGTCATTCAGTCACACAGCAGCCCATCTCGTGTCACAGCACAGGTGTGTGTGCATCCCTGGGGTGACACCACACACAGACACTGACACAGATAGCCACCTGAATGTTGTTACACCATGACCTGACAGTGTGCACCGTCACCCACCACATAATTACTGCCTGTACAGCACTAATCTATGACCTGTTCTCCAGTGTAGTATCTCTTGTGTTGTGTATCACATCACTGTTGACACAGCTGTCTCCCTGCATGTACCTGTGTCCACTGTATTTTGTTGTCCCCACCACAGTGCACTGTACATCAGGCAGGTGTTATTATACATGATTCATGTCTGTGGCTTCCATTGGGCATCCAGAAAGGTCTGTGTCGCTGTCATATGGGGATGACAGCCTCAGTCTGATGTCGCATGCTCACCATCCTACCCATGATCATGGGATCACCTTACCATCCCCACCCCTCATCGTCCATGCATGCCATTTTGGGGCGATCATGCATTGTACCATGTCTGCAGACAGGGCTGAGTAAAACACAGAAAGCAAGGTTTAAACATCTGAAATGTGCTGCATTGGTATATACACACAGTGCAACATGTTCCTCTGTCACACTGTATATCCTAATGTGCCTTGCATGTTCCTTCACACACAAGGTCACTACCACCCCTACTGACCCTCATACAGACAATATCCCCACATCCATCAGGTGTACCATCTGTTTGGACCATGCACCTTCCATGTTAGTTTAGCATTGTCCCTGGATGGTTGTCTGAACTACACGCTGCACCTACTGATGGTAAAGCTGCCCTGGACCCACACAGTCTGTTACATGCATGGGTCCTTCCTTTTGGTGTCCTGCCTGACCTGTAAGGGGCTGGCACAGGCTGCACCTGCTGCTGCTGCATGGCCATGGCTGCTGCCTTGGTGATATTCTGTAATCACTCCCAGGGGCTGTGGCAGTGCCATCTGTGGGTGGCTCCTGTGTGTCTGTCTGCTTCCTCTTCCTGCCCCTATTATTTCTTGGGGACCTGTAAGTGTGTCTACCTGTGCCTCCACATTTCTTTCCTGCCCTGTGACCCCACATCCTTTACATTACCCTGGCCTCCATCTGAGTACTATTGACCTGTTGAGCAAGAAGTAACACTCACCAGGGAGACTACAGTCACATCTGAAGTGATCATGGGTGTCGGGTTATATGGACTGGTAGGCTGAGACACAGGTGGCCAGGTCTGAACTGTGAGTTGCACATCTCGGTGGGGACACTACTGGTGTGGGCATGGGCATGTTGTTTGGGTCATTTTCTGGCTTAAGGGCATGTCCGGATGCAAGGTGCACCCTGGGGTATGTGGCTGTCCGGGTGGTGTGGCTGTGGTTGTGACCACCTGCACAGTCACAGTGGTAACACCTATATGGGTGAGTATTATTGAGCAGCTCAAAATGAATGACTCAATAATACCACTCACCTGTACAGCGAGAGGAGAAAAGAGCACTAAATGATCATAGTGAGTGCAGTACTGAGGGACACGTGCTACTCTCACAAGAGAGGATATAAATAGATCAATTTGGCCCAGCCCTGCTGAGCTGTCTGTGTGGCATAGAGGCTTGAGAAACTGCCCCTAGAGCCTGTGGTGCCAGGTTCAGATCCCAGTGCAGGAAGCTGTTTTGCTTCCCTGGGGAGTTGCTATTTTTTCTCTGTTTGCTCCCCTAGAGTTAACAGTCTTTATTTTGGGGGTGCAATTGGCTTGTCACCCGTACTGAAACATCTTTTCTTTTGGGTTTTTGTTAAGTAAGTGACCATCGCTTATTTGCGATGGTCAATTTTGTATAGTTCACCCTTTGACATTGGGGCGGTTGTTCACTCGCTTATGTGACCAGCGGTCATATAGACTCACCTTATCAAATAAAACCATCACAGTTGATGTTGGCCTGTTTCACACTGCTGTATCTATTTCCTGCAGTGCCAGTGCCTTGACATCTATCTGCCACTGCTGCAGTGTTAGGGCCTCTCCATGACATCTGTCTGCTGTTGCTGCTGTGCTAGGAACCTTCCATGACAAATGTGGCACGATCAATGGCCTGCACCCAGCCCTCTACAGCGGCACATAGGCCATGCATGGCCACTGACAATGTCAGCCATCCCAGTTGTGGTGTCTCGTGTGCCACCCTGGATTGCACTAGTGATGCCTGCCAGGTATTCATCCATGAGCTGATGGTGCTCTTCAAGGCTAGTCCTAATGCCCCTCAGCTCCCCTGTTTCCTCCTCCTGTCTCCGCACCACAGACTTACAGTATGTGTTGAACGGTACTGGGGTAAGGACTGCTGGTTGAGACTCAGGGTTGCATCGTCCAATCTGGCCTCCAACTCCTCCATGGTGAGAGGGCTTAAGTCCTGGGCTATGTTGTTTGCTATGTCCCCAGTTACATAGTTTTCCCAGCATCCACAACAGCTGCTGACATCGATGTTGAAACCCACTCAATCCATTTCGCTTTCCCAATCAGGTGTTTCAGGCACCACCACTTCTTAACATAGAAGCACAGAATGTGATGGCAGATGGGGATTGCAAGATCCATCTAGTCTGCCAGATTTAGACATCTCCACCCAGCTCGCTGCTTTCCTGAGGGTTACCACACTGTCTGTCCCAAGCTAACATAAAAGCCCTGACCTTCTTGGCCTCCACCATTCCTGGGGAGGCTATTCCAATGCCACTTTCGTGATCATTCTTCCAATTTCTTTAGGTCAGACTCCATTCTTTGAATCCCTTCAGACATGTCTACCCTGTTGCAGAGCTTGGTGTCATCATCAAACAGGCACATCTTTCCATCCAGTCCATCAGCAATGTCACTGATGAATATATTGAAGAGAATCGGTCCCAGAACTGTGCCCTGTGGTACACTGCTTTCTACCTTCCTTTGACAGAGTGCCATTTCCCTTTACCCTCTGGGACCTTCTGTCTAGTCAACTTGTGATCCAGTTAACTAATTTAAGCCCAATCCCTGTGTTCCAACTTGTTGATCAGTCTCCTGTGAGGGATAGAGTCAACGGCCTTGCTGAAGATGTCCAGCTACACTAAGTCAACCGTACCTCCTTGGTCTGTTGTTTGGGTAACCCAATCAAAAATTTGATCAGGTTAGTTTGGCAGGACCTCCTACTGTAAAGGCATGTTGCTTTGGGTCTACAATAGTTGCCAACTGACTTCTAAGAATGCCACTAGCCTTTCCTTTAAAAGGACTTTATTAGTTTCCTACTACTGAGGTAAGGCTGACTGGATGCTAGTTTCCTACTTCTGCTCTACTTCCATTCTTGTGGAGGGCACCGCTGTAGCTCTTTTCAAATCTTCAGGGACCTCTCCACTCTCCAATGATTTGTTGAACACTTTCACCAGTGGGGCAGTCAGCTTCTACCCAAGCTGCTTCAGAATTCTTGAGTGTCTTCCATCCAGCCCATTGCTTTGTCAACCTTTAATTTATTAAGTTCCTCTAGGTCTCTTTGTACTGTGAAAGGACATGTCTGCCCCCTAACATGGTGCTCCTTCCTGCACAAGGCAGGACCTTGTCCTTCTTCCAGAGCAGAAATAATCATTCAGGACCTCTGCTTTCTCCCCATCATCCTCTGCATGCTAACCTTCCATTTTGCTAATCTGACAGTTCCCCATTTGCTCTTCCTCTTTTCCCTTATATACCTATAAAATGTTTTACCCCTTTGCTATCCTTTGCTCAGTTTGTTCCTCTACCTGCATGGCTGTGTGACTGGCTGTAATGCTGCCATCATCTTGACTGGTGCCATCTGGTTCACTGTCCGGCACCAGAAGACTCCCACTTGCCTCAGATGTCACTGTATTGTTGTGTTCAGCTGTATCATCGGTGGAAAAGACACCTTCTTACATTGACTGTCCATCCTCGATGTGCATATTTGCCTTACTTGCTACAAATCCCTAGGCCTTGATGCGCTGTCTTCCCTGTGGCTTACCATCCTTCAGGTACTGTGCTGGAGGTGTGTGCTGCAGCATTGTTTGACCTCTGCTTGTGACTTTCACTGGCAGTTGCAGCCATACTACAGCCATTAACATGTTGCTCCTAACACCTCCAACATGCAACATACCAGCCCATGTCATCTTTGTCGTGTGTACCACAGCCACAATGCCCAAGGATCCCTCCCAGTAGGTATGTACAGGCAAGTGTGCGTGGCATGTCCACAGGCATAATGTTATGAACTATATACACCTGCACGCCACTGTATTACCCATAACATATGTGCTACGTGCATTAGTCAGTCATATGTTGACATTAATACTAAGGTGCTAACCCTGCAGCAACCTACATACACTGGACTGCATAACCCATTCCTACTCTGTATCATCTCCGCAACCTTACCACTCCTCCATGACATTTCATTCCTCCCAACAGGACCATTTCATTACATTACCCTGCAGTCTTCTGCACACATTCCCCACATGCTGCCTTCACCTGTATGTGCATACCACCCCAGGGCATGTATTCAATGTCCACAGCTTTAGGTCTTGCTCAGGGCCTTGCAACCTTGGCTCCAGACATGTGCACTCTCTCAATGCAACTGTCTGCCTATATTGTAGGTCACCCAGTTGTGGGATCCCCACATGCAACCCATGATCCAGTGCATCCTGCTTTGGTCCACACCACACAGGAAGAGCTATTACACATGGCTACCCATATGCCAGCATCCCACCTACACACAGGATTCCTACAACTGTTCAGTCCTACATCCCATGTCTTACTGTGGACCATACTCAAACATTTGCAGGCACATGACAACACATACCAGGGTGAGCTTCACTTGCACATGCATGGCTCATCATGTCCATGGTGGACATGTACAGTCACCTGACTCATGAACCTTTTGACAGATGCCATCCCCCACAGTGACACCTGACATGCCTCAGGCCACAGTTGGTGTTGAGTGGTGTTATTTCTGTGTTCTGTACATGACAGTGTGGCAACATTGCACAAAGTCTATGGTATTGCCCTTGTAGCCACCCAAACACCAAATACAATTGTGATGTGTGTTCAAACATACCTGTGGTGCTCAGTAGGTGGAACATGTTTAGGTTTTGTGTCCCCTCTATGGTGTGGCTACTTAGGAGGGATGCTACCCCTCCTCCTGACTGGTCAGTGGTAATTCCTGGCTGGCTCCACAACTAGTCGCCAGTGTGCTCCTTCTATTAAAGCCATTTTTCCCTTGTGCCTCTGCCTGATATTGTTGTATCATTTCTGCAGTTCATGGATAGTGCTTCTGGATGGAGCCATGCATGACCTGGGTGGCCACCTCCTCCAGGCTTGCTTTCTGCAGTCCTGCAATTCCTTCTCACCACCCCTGGACAGCAGCAAATCACCCTGGGCATCTACCTATGTGATTAGCATTTCAGTCTCCTCAGGGTGATATTTTTCTTTCTCCTCTGCCTGACTGTGGGCCCTGCACCATGCATTCCCCACTGCCTGTGTATCTCTCCTGCAACATGCTCTGCACTTATGATATGCATCATTTCCACTATTTCTTCACTTTTATATGGTGCAGCTGTGACTTGTGTCATTGCCAGCAGTGACTGTCACAAATGAAGATTCTTTCTAAACACGGCGCAACAGCTATGTCACAGGTTTTTGGGACACTTTGTGGCATGTGGTAAGTTGTGCCACTCTAGGCAGTCTTTAAAATCTCACCTTATGCATTTTTACTAGCCCAGTGTCAATTATACCAGGGTCATGTCACCATTCTGGGGGCCTTATCATAGATCTGCACAACAGCACACCAAAATTAGCTACAGATGAATAAACAATTTATGAATTCAGCGAGCTGCACTTGCTGCCACAAAGTGAAACCTACAGGTCAAAACCTTAGTCTAAAAGCATTGAGTTCATCCAGACTTTGGTCAGTAGCCACTCTCTCCAGTGAAGCTCCAGCTAAATGGCATGCAGTCCAGTATAGCAATAAGACACAGTGCATTCCCAGTAAACAGTCCATGGGGGTAGCAGCAGCAAAACTCTTTCCATAGCTGCCTTTCAAAGAAAATCACATTCAAGTTAAGTAATCCCTGGATACCCAATCCAGTAGGGCAGGCAGTTAATCCAGCTTCTCTCTCTCACCAGGAGCTGAGAGGGGAAAAGACATGGAAGGCAGCCAGCTAAACAATAATTAGAGTGGTTCTCTCACAGCTGATCAACTCATCCTTTCCGTATACAGGCCACAACCATGGCTTCACTCAAACAGCGCAAAAAAGCCAAAGCATTTCTCTTGTAGTCACCCCAACCATGGCCATGGCTAATGCTACATAGCAAGACATAAATAACGGCTAGCAACTGTAGAAACTTCAGGAAGGATTAGGTGTATAGCCCATTGGAGGAGTTCCTGAATGAATCATCATACTTCTGCCAGGTTGATCTCCAGTTTAGTGAAAGAGGCAGTAGGAAATTAGGATTAACATTAAGAAGCTTTGTCGATAGAGCTATAAACTAAATAGCAGATGGAGAGGGTGTATACCCAAAAAAAAAATTTTGGATACCAAGGTATTACCAGAAGTGCATAAAAGAACCTAAGGCGTACAGATGTGAAAGTTTGGTCTCTAAATGTGAGAAGTTTGAACAGTAATTAAAAACTGAACTAGAGACAATGTTGATAGCTAAAAGTATCTATATTTGTATGGTCATGGAAATATGGTGGGAAATGGAGTTGAATGGAATAAAACTATTGATGGCTACACTTTGTTTGAAAAGGATAGAATGAATAGAAGAGGATGAGGTGTGGCAATTTACATGAGAAATGGTATTAATGGATTGGTATATAATTTGCCAGATGACTTTGGAACTGAATACCTATGGTTAGCTGTACAGGAGCATATTGAAAAATTCTATTTAGGAAAAATTATATTTAAGATTATATTACAGGGCTCCCAACACAAATAAAGAAATGGATGTAAAATAGAAAATGAAATAGATTTTATGGCACATAAGGGTGACATAATAATAGCCAGTGATTTTAATCACCCTGAAATATAATGGGGACAAAAATCAACTTCTGGTCACCATAATAACCATTTGTTGATATGTTGAATACTTCAGGCCTGAGTCAATTTGTATACAACCCAACATGTGAGGGAATGTATTAGACCTCCTCATTATTATGAAAAAGACAGGCAAAATCTCAAAAATTAAGATCATAGAAGGGTTAAGTAACAGTGACCATAGTATAGTGGAATTTGTCATTAGGAAACAAATAGCTTACATACAGTAGTTAGGGGAGTCGCTACAATAAAAATTATAATACGTTTCTTTTTAAAATTAAACAGGAATTGTGGAAATTGGATTGGGAAAAAGAATTAGAGGGTAGAAACACACATGATATAGAGACAATTTTTAAAACAAATTAAGACATCTGGAGGATACTTATGTACCCAACAAAACATTATGCAACAAAAAGGTAAAAACCTGCATGGTGTACCAACAGAGTGATGAAGTTATTCATACAAAAGAAAAGGTGTACCAAAGTATGAAATTCTTGGGAACACAAGATAGTATAACATACTATAAGAGCATGCTAAAACAACTTAAAAAGCAATAAGATCAGAATGAAATAAAATTGAACTTAGTTTAGCACATTGTAAGGATAACAATAAGGTTTTTTTGCTCATGTAAATAACCTAAAGTGGAACAAGAATCATATTGGACCACTAATAGACAAGGGAAAAATAAATAATCCCAGGAGATGGCTGAATATTTCAATGATTATTTCATATCAGTGTTTGAAAGTAAGGGTAGAGATAAAGGTGCAGTAGCTATTAATGTCTGTCAACAACTGGATCTCTATATGACTACATCAGCAGTTAAGGATCTTGTAAAAACTAAAACCACATAAATCCTTGTGTCCAGACCAGCTTAACCTAGGTTAACCAGATAACTCCAGCGATATTATGGCATACCCTCTGGTAAGGATACTGAACAACTCATTTGAGACAGGAGAGATACCATGTGATTGGAGACATGCTTTGGTGGTACCACTGTTCAAAAAGAGAACAGAACAGAAATATTGAACTATAGGCCTGTTAGTCTAACTTCAATCATTTGTAAAATTGCTGAACGTTTCCTAAAAATAAAACTCAAAAAAATATAGTCAATTGTAGGTTTGGTTGACTGGAAGCAGCATGGGTTTCAAAAACAAAGAGGATGTACCACAAATCATTTGTGCTTCTATAAAAAATAAGCAAATCACTTAATGGAAATATTCCTATAGACATTATTTATCTAGACTTTCAAAAGCCTTCAATAAAGTCCCACATAATAATTTGACAGAGAAAATGGGTATACTAGGTATTGAAAGTAGAACTGTAACTTGGACTAATAACTGATTAGAGTGGTAGGTGAATGCTCTAAACCTATTGAAGTTGCCAATGGAGTGTGTCAGGGGTCAGTGCTGGGACCTGTCTTGTTCACCTTGCATATTAGTGATCTTCAGCTAAATATCAAAAATACTGTAAAAATGTTGATGATGATATTAAACTAGAGGGACCAGTTGGTACATGTAGTCAACAGCAGGATAATAGCAATAGGAAGGAGCTGCTGTTAGAACTTTACTACTCTACTGGACTAAGGAATTAGAACTCTACTATTGGAAACTTCAATTTAGGGTAAAAACAAACAAAAAAGAGTGCATTTGTCTGAGTTCAGTGAAGGAATTGTTATCTGCATGCAGTTAGCTAGGTGAAAAAGAAACTGTGAATTGGGGAGTGGCTTAGAGAAGGAAGCCAGGTGTTAGCATTTAAAACTGACCTAGATAGCTTAGGCAGAGAACAGCAATAGAAAGGAGCTGCTGTTAGAACTTTACTAATCTACTGGACTAAAGAACTAGAACTCTACTATTGGGAACTTCAATTTACGGTAAAACAAAACAAAAAAAGAGTGTGTTTGTCTGAGTTGGATGAAGGAATTGTTATCTGTACAGTTAGCTAGGTGAAAAAGAAACTGTGAATTGGGGAGTGGCTTACAGAAGGAAGCCAGGCATTTGCATTTAAAACTGACCTAGATAGCTTGTGGCAGAGAACAGCAAAGAGAACTTACTGCTCTACTGGAGTTAAGAAGTAGCACTCTACTACAGGAACTTTAATTTAGGTATAACACCTTGGTGGCGCTATACTACTACTGCCTGCTTGGCTAGTAGAACGTTAAGAGGCCTGGGTAATGAGACAGGTGCCCACCCAGTGATCTGCATCGTTAGGTCAGGCTAACCTGGGCACAGCCCTCTGGGACACTGTAACTACCCCTTTTCCCTTCTAGTGCCTGAACAATATACAACAATTACTTTCACAATGACCCTTATTCACCAGGCAATTACCCACACTGTTTGCACTTACCACCAGGGCTGGTTCCTCTAGCTTGACCCTGGGCATCCCTGTAAAACAAGGTTAAGCACAGCAAATAGCAACAATACAATACTTTTGACACAAACTGGAACCACAGTCAGGTTAAATGCAAGCAAAGTTAAATTAATAGGTTTCTTAGGTTTCATAGGTGTTTCAGACAATTATTTAGATCAATGATGCATGTGCTTCGCATATTTACTCTTACCAGAAATGTTTTTACTAATTAAATACTTATCAAGCCTGATCTTAAATTCCTCCATTGTTCTGCTAGCCATAATCTCAATGAGGAGCCTATTCCATATATTTGTGACTCTAACTGTATTTCCTCTTGACCATATTTACCTTCTCCTTATTTATCTGAAGTGGATGTGTCTTGTATTATAAGTCTGATCCCTAAGAACCAGATTTAATTGATCCCATGATACTGCATTATTCAAAGCCTTATAAATAAAGCACATATCCACATACAATCTTCTGAACTCAAGGAATACAATCCCAGGTTCATGAGCCGATCCTCGTACCCATACCCTGGACCTCCTTAATCCTATCGTGGCATGCTTCTGTATTCTCTCCAAGGATTTAATATCACCCTTCCTCCAGGTGCCCAAAACTGGGCACAGTACTCCACATGAGTGCACCAGAGAGGTATACAGGGGAGCAGGACCTCTTTTTCTACTTTTAATATGTTTATGGATGCAATACTGATACTACTAGCCTTTTTAATAATTTGATTGCAATGGGGTCTAAAACTGAAGTCATTGCTAATTTTAATACCCAAGTCACTTTCTTCACTAACTACTTTGAGTATTCTGTTACCTAAACTATATGGGTAATTATTATTTTCCTTACTATATGCATCACTGTACATTTATCCACATTAAAATCAGACCCATGGTCCTGAGCCCAGACCTCCAAATATGCTAAGGCTGACTGCAGAGCATCTGCATCATCCCTACTTTCCACTGTACAGCAATTCGAGTATCATCAGCAAATTTAGAAAGCCAAATACCTGATGCTAAACTCATGGAGCTAATGTATAAGTTAAAAGGTTTGGGCCTCAAGACTGATTCTGTGGGACCCCACTTCACATTTATCCAAATAGAGTAATTCCCCATTATGCAAACCCTCTGTATCCTATTTACCATCCAGGATTCAATCCAGTGGGTAATATTACCAGGAATACCCATCTCAATCAAGGCCTCTATCAGTTTGTCATGGGAATTTTGTCAAAGTCCTGGCGAAGTCCAAGAAGATGACATCAACTGGTCTCCATTCATCCAAGGCATTAGTCACCCTCCCATAAAACTCAAAAGATTTGTTTGTCATGACCTGCCCTTTGCAAATCCATTCTGTGATTGATCTATATTGCCTATCATAAGTTGGGAATTAATAATATAGTCCTTTAGAAAGGTTTCTAATATTTTCCCCAGTATTGATGTAAGACTGATTGGCTGATAATTTCCAACTTCCTCTCTAGATCCCTTTTAAATTTAGGAATGAACTCAGCCTGCCTCCAAACATCTGGGACCTCTCCTTCATTTACTGATTTTTGAAAAAGGCAAGTCACTGGATTGCCATTGTTTCGCCTCTTTAAGTATCGTAGAATGCATTTTATTGGAACCCTGAGCTTTATTTTGATCTAATTGTTTTTAATTTTTTTCCATCTCAGCTATATCCACAACAAAACTGGGATCATGATCCTTATGTGGGTAATGGTACTTACATTGCTTGTGCTAAAACACAGGCAAAGTAATTGTTATAATATTCTGCCATTTCCACATTATCCATTATTAATCACTTGCCTTGATCCAATATAGGTCCAATTGTTTTATTTGACCCCTTTTGCTATTAATATATGTATAAAAGATTTATAATTATCCTTAACCTTTGTAGCCAATCTAAAGTCATAGTTTTTGGCTTGTTCTATCTTCTTTTCGTAGCCTTCAGACTTTGTTTGTGCATATCCTAGCTATAGTCATCTCCACTCAACTTAGCCATTTTAAACATCCTATTCTTATTATTTATAGCTTTCTTCACTGGTCGAGTCAACCATGGGGAGATATTTTTACTCTATTATATTTTTTTTGTGGCACAAACATCTGGACCAGTGTATTTAATTTATTGGCAAGGATTTCCCACATGTTTTGTAAGGATTCACCTCTAAACTCAATTTCACTTCCAATTTGATAGGTCTCTTTCATGCCCTTAAAATTGGCCACATCAACCCTATACATAAGAGTATTGCCCATATTTTTATCTATGTTATCTGTATAGTTAAAACTAACCATTTGATGGTCACTTGTTCCAAGGGGAAAAACAGTACAATCTTGAATCAATTGTCCCATTTTACTAAGGACTAGATCCAAAATATGGTTATTTCTGGTGTTGTCAAACACATATTGGTCTAGCTCGCCAGGTAAAAGACCTCAACATATTCTTTCTCGATGGAGTTTTTGCATATAAATTATCCCAGTTTATACCTGGAAATTTAGATCACCCAGAGTACTACATTATTCTTTTGGAATAACGGTTTATAAAATCCAGTAACCTGAGTCCTCCAAGGGTGTTATTGGGAGATCTATATACCAAACTAATATTAATCCTATTGGTGTGAGTTGGATTTAATGCCACCCATATCACATCACAATTCTCCCAATTGGAGGTATCCATATTTTCAGCCATAATACCATCTGCAATATACAGTGCCACTCCTCCACTTCTGGATTGCACCTATCCTTGTTGTAAAGGGTATATCCTGGAATATTTTTACCTTATTTGTCATCCTGCTTTCACCAGGTTTCTGTAATAGCACATATATGTATATCCAGATCATGCAAAACAAGCTGGAGTTCATTCATTTTGTTACACAAACTTCTGGCATTTAGGGACAAAAATAAATTTTTGACTGGGCTCTTTATAATATACTTCCATATTATTTTTACTGCCCCTTCCCCATATGTTAGTTTAAATGAAAATCCAGTATACATTTAAGTTTGAGTGCAAAAATGTATTTACCCTTTCTATTTAAGCGTAACCCATCCAGAGAAAATAAATGGGAGCTTGAAAATCCTGCCAGTGATCCACGTAGTTGTACCCTCCCTCTGACACCAACATATCAGCCATCCGTTACATCTCTCAATCTCTCTGGTTAATTCTAACTAGTCCTAGGTACAGGTAAAATTCCAGAGATAATGACATCGCATCCCTAGGCTTTTAATGTTTGTCCTACATATTCAAAATCTCTTGAATTTCTGTAAGAGTTCTCTTACAAATATCATTTACCCTACATGTAAGGCAGTAATTGGATTTCTAGTGTTTTCTGTCAGACCAGGCAATAATTGCCTGATATCCCAATCCCAGCTCCTGGTAATACACTGATGGTAGATAATTTGTTTCTATTTCTACAAAGGGTTTGGTCAGTGTATTTCAACACTGAATCCCTATCAATAAAATATCCTGTGGGGTATCACAATTTGCTTTTGTGTTAATGCGTGTGCACTTATTTATGATCAACTATTATACCCTGACATCTTTCCTGTATATCAGGGCCCGATTGAGTTTGTGATAGATTTTCCTGATTGGAATTTTTATTTATTTATTAAATTCTCGGATTACAAATACCTTTGAGCAGAAACTGCTCGTTTACAAAGGTTCCACGTCAAAGGATGAGGGTCAACATACATACAGAGGTAGTAAAAGAATGCACAATAAAAACCAAAACAACGAAAATAAAAAATAATGATACTCAGTTATAACATACATTGTGATAATATTCATAAACGAAGCAGCTTGAGTAGGCAGCTGGAATGAACATCTGGTGAAAGGACAATATATCTATAAGCGCCAACACGTTACTTAAACCCCCAATGTTCCTTATTCCCTCTTATCAGTATTTCTACTAAGCACCAGTCATCCATACCATCATCCCCTTTGAATCCTTTATTTCAGGCTGTGTTATTCCTTGAACTGCCCATAGTGGTGTCTCTGAAATACTATCAGCCATAGTATCAATATACTGCTCCAAAGAGGTAATATCTGCCTGTACCTGCAATCTTGTTCTAAGCTGGTCTAGCTCATCTGCCAAGGCTTCTATCAGGATGCATTTATTACACACAAAGCCCCCTGTTCCTCCCCTCTACATACATAACACACTTTACACAATGCTTCATGTTTACGATTAAAACTTACTTTATTAACTTGACTAGGTCTCAGCTAGATTTATAATGTATAATACCTGGGTCTGCCCTCTGACCTGCTAACATGCCAAACACATGCTAGATGTGCTAGCTGTGTGTGTCTCTGCATACAGCCAACTGCGTGCTCACTGGCCCAAGTGAGTGTAGTGAGCACAGAGTGCTGTTTAAATGCCCTTCTCCTTGCTTTTCTTGCTAAGCAGCTGATCCACTTAGGTAATAAGACCAGCCTCCCAGTTTATCAGTGCACTTAGTAAAGAGAATGGGCTAATACCCACACTCAAGACAGTTTCAACATTGCAGTCTAAATGTTTAAAAGCACCAACACCTAAGGCTCTCTGGGACCTGCAGCTCCTGGTTGTAAATAAGGCAAATAAACTAATCACAGCATACGGAGAGTCAGAACCCCTGCCAGTACTGTCTCACACATACAGTGTCTCACAGCATGTGGACAGGGAACTCAGAAACCCCACTAAGTGCTGTTTAAATGCCCTTCCTTTCTTTTCTTGCTAAGCAGCTGATCCCACTCAGCTAATCAGATCAACCTCCCGGTTTATCAGTGTACTTAGTAAAAGAGAATATGATTTATTCAGGGGACTTGAACAAGGGAGGGTGTAATCAGGTTGATTTGCTTAAAAGCTATATTAATCAGACAGTTATGCATGCAATTCATAGTCCCTACACAGTCACACACTCTGGGTACCCAGGTAGGAAAACAGTGAGCTAGCAATGTTGCAGCTGGTTGGGGCCCTGTGATGGAAAAAGCAACATGCTATTTGTAATCTGGAGCCAGACTGCTCAATTCGTGAAAGAAAAAGCAACAGGACAATCAGATGACAACACTTTTAGCTTTAGCTGTTTTTGCAGGGAGCTACCCTGATGTTTACTCATGATACCCAATACTGGACATAGGCAGGATGAAATTGAGACTGCAGGCTGTTGAGCTGGAGTGCCAGGAGGAGCAGAGCCCACACGAATCACCGGCGGCATTCCTTTTCAAGGCTTTGAGCAGGGGCTGATCCCCAGGCTGGTCTCTCATCGATGACTTTCTTTGTGTGAGGTATTCTGGCTGGGCCAGTGTAGCAGGGACCAGGCAAATGAAATGTATATGGATTCTGTCTGTGGAGCTGGATACAGCCTCCAGCAAGCAAACACAGTTCAGACACACAGTGGGGAACCAAATCATGACCCACTATAAGCACACAGCACATTCACATGTAAGAAAATTCCACTGTACCAGACAAATGGGTCTCCAGTCTCAATTACATAATCTCTGCATAATCCGGGGTTCAGAGGTAGTTGGAAGTCCTGACAGGCCGATCGCATTCAGCAAATCTTGGTCTTCTTCAGGTTAAAGCCTGGTCACAATTCAGTGGCATAATTCGCTCTCCAAATTCAGATTCAGTCTGAAAAACACAAGTTTCCTCTCAGGGACAGCAGGCAGACATGCAGGCCAAACTCAGGTCTTCCACAGTTCTCCCATGCGAATCCACTATGGATTGCTGCTCAACTATCTCGAGCTGTTACTTCTTCACTTTCCAACTCAGGTGTAACTGAAACTGCAACAGTTGGGACTTTCCCAAGATCCAAAGAGTTCAGTTGGCGATCATCTGTCAGTCACAACAAGGGCTCCTCTCCAGGTTAATTTAGATACCAAAAGCCCAAAACTACAATGCCTACAAGTTTTGGCCCCACCAAACCTGTGGCAGGCTCTATTTTATAGTCCCAAATGTACTGATTGGCCCGTTCTGACAGTACGGACCAAGATGATGGAAACAAACAGAACTGCCCATGCTGCAAAGAAGGCAGGTTAGAACAAACTGCAATATTATTACTATGCTAACAAATGATCAGCAAACAAGTACATCTTCTAACAGAACTCCTCTCAGATTAATTATGACTGCAATCTAGGTAGCTCTTAAAGAGACAGTACACAGAGGCTATACAGGCACTCTCTGGCAATACATTTAAACTGCTGAAGCATGGGACACAAGCCTGGCAGTGAGCTTTTAAGCAAAATTAAGGAAGACTTTTGGGAACCCCAATTTGTAGGGGTTACACCCTTCCCTGCTTGGAGAAAACTTGGTGTCCGCATCAAGTCTGTACCATCACAATATCAAAAATGCAATATAAATGAGATATATAAATCATTAGCTTGTTACATCACTATACCTTTCAATATACTTCACATTACCACATCCATATTGACAAAACTTATGTATGTTGCATACAGGTAATGCTGATTCCACTATGATTAATACATTAGTAGCATCACATTAATGCTTTGGATAATAACTTCCTGTACATCAAACAATGTTGGAAGGGCCTTCTATCAGCAACTTGGGGCTGGATGAGGCAGGGGCACTATACTGAGAAAGAAGAACAATCAACCTGGAATTGGCCATTAAGCTCAGTCTGGGTAGTGAGCTCTGAGAAATATAAACACCTTTGTGAACCACATTAAGAGGCAAATCCACTGGCCTCCTGGGAGAATCATAGTGAAGCGCAATACTGGCTTGACAGCTCGGCCAGTCTTTCTTGGGGAACAGCCACAGTCTCTGAACTTTCATCACTAACTTTAGAGCTTTTGTCTTTCATGAGGGGTTCCTCTGCATGGATGGGAATGTCCAAACTGAGAGCACTGTCATCTCCTTGCTCTGTAGGCTCTGCTTCCACAACACTCCGCTCATTTAGAGTTGTTTCTGGCTTAATTAGGCTTTGTGGCACTGAAGGAGGGCTGTCAGCACTCTCACATTGTTGTTCAAGTTCTGGTGTGTCATCAGAGAGGCTCAGACCATCAGACCCTTCTTCTGGCAAGTCACACAGTTCCACTAATCAAAGGAGTCCACAGCCTCAGATGTGATATTTTGCACTTTACTTTCAGGGAACATTGGCTCCAAGGACAAAGCTGGGGGTTAGACAGTCCAGAAGGCCCAGCTTCATCCCCACGATTCTGCATAAGATTTCCAAGAAACAAATGACTTAGTTCATAGGAGGGATAATAGGCATTACCATAGTCACTTTCATCAGAGGTGGACTGACAGTCACTATCATTCTGTGCCTGCTACGTGGTGAAACCTTAAATCTGTAACTACTGGGGTAGGTTGACTCTGTCTCTTTTCTGCAGCAGCACAAGTCACTAGCCATGGGGAGACAATATCTGCTGGCTCAGCTTCAATAATAACTTGTCCGATAGGCAGCAAGTGGTTACGGTGCATGGTCTTGACAGCTTTGAAGTTATTCTCTGGGAGTTCCTTGTACACTGGTAGATAATCCAACTTTCCAACTACTACATGAGGATGATGGTGCCACCTATCAGCAATTTTGTGCTTGCCATGTAGTCCCAAATTGCGTAACAAAACACAGTCTCCGGGCCGTAGCTCTTGAGCCTTTACTTTCTTATCGTGCTCTCTCTTTGTTGGCGAGATTTCTTTTGGCAGCCATTGTCTGGGCCAGTTGTTATGCATTGTTCAATTAAGCTTTCAGTTTCTGTACATACTGCAGGTAGTTTTGGTTCAGACCCCATCTGGAGAGACCCCAAAGCAGACATCAACTGGCAGTCAGGCCTCCTCCTGAACATGAGGCAGTAGGGGAGAACCCAGTAGCATCATTTTGGTGCAATTGTATCCATGTACCAAGGTGCTAATCTGCTGGCTCCACTTATGCTTGTCTTTGGATGAAGGGTGCCCAGCATGTCTAGAAGGGTGCGGTTAAAATGTTCTGGTTGAGGGTCTCCTGTGGGTGATAAGGGAGGCTCTTGACTTCTGCACCCCTCACAGAGAGATCATTTCTTTGATTAGCCTACTTTCAAAGTCTCTGCCTTGGTTAGAGTGGATCCTTGGGGAACATCATAGTGGACAAATAATTTTCCACTAGCACCTTGGCTACTGGTAGAGGCTTTTTGTTCTTTAGTAGGAAAAGCTTGTGCATACCGTATAAAATGATCCTTAACCACTAACACATTGCCAATATTCTGTTGATCAGTTTTAAACACAAAAAATCTATGCAGACCAGTTCCATGGGGCGCTGATCGTGATATTGACAAAGGGACAACCCTCTGAGGCAGAGCTTTTCTTTGGAGGCAACGACTACAGGTATTTACATGGTGCTCAACATCGGCCCCATCTTGGGCCAGTAGAATCGAGATTGTACCAGGTCGAGAGTTGTGTCAATACCAAAGTGCCCATGTGATTGTGGAGGGACCTCAGTACCAAGTGTTTAAATGCTGTGGGCAGGACCAATTGTTGCTTGCCTACTTGACCACTATGACCTACTGTCTCTCTGTATAACAATTGATTGAGTAACTTCAACCTGGGTCCTTCTTTAAACAATAGGGCAGTTCACAAGTCAGAGGAACATAACAGACAAATCTTTCCCCACACAGGGCATTAAGTGAGGTTGAATCATAGGATCTTGGGATTGAGCCCACTGAATACTGTCATTGTCAAATTGAGGTAGTGCACCAATATCTAGAGCAGAGAAATGGCAGTAGGCAGCTGGTATGCAGGTATCAGGAGGGTCCAAGCAATCTCCTAGACAGTTCCTCGTGTCTGTAGACATCTGTTCATCTCTTTCAAACGTTTGGTACAATTCTCAGATGTCAGGTTCAGATAGCAGACTCAATCACTCTTGAAGTGGGCCTTCATGACAGGACATTAGCATTAATATGGTTCAGTCCTGGTCTGTATTCGACAACATAATCATAGGTTGATAAGGTAGAAGGCCACGGTGTCCAGTGGCATCTATCTTAGCTGAAGTCTATACATAGGTCAACGGGTTATTGTCGGTCATCACCAATCTCTTTGCCCCATAGAGGTACTCCTGAGACTGATCAATGATGGCCCATTTTAGGGCAAGGAACTCCAGCTTGTTCACAGGATAGTTTCTCTCTGATGGAGTCAGATTTCTGCTGGCACAAATGACCTGTCTCAACCCATCCTCATGGTCTTGATACTGCACAGCTCCTAGGCCCTGCAGACTAGCACCACGTATGCACCACATAGGGTTTGGTAGGGTCAGCATAGGCGAGGATGAGGGCATGGGTGAGCTGGCATATGACTTTGTGGGGCTGCTTCACATTTGGGTCCAGCAGGGCCCAAAAGGTTCACCTGTGTGGAAGTACACTTTCTCTGGTTCTTTGACAGCCTCTTTCTTGTATTTATGGTTGGTAGGGGGTAACCTGCAAGATTCAGGAGCAGGCAAATCTCCTTTGAATAGTCTTTATGAACCTGTGGTAGTAGCCACAGAACCCCAGAAAATGTTGCAGTTCTTTCAAGTTATGGGGTTGGGGTCAAGTAGTCAGTGACTCAACCTTATTGGGATCGGTCTCTATTCCTTCTGCAGATACTATGTGCCCTACATACTTCACGGAGGTTTGAAAAAACTGGCACTTGTCAATGGACAGGTTGAGGCTGAAGTCTTCCAATTGGTCCAGCACTTTAAACAGTCAGATCTCATGCTCCTCTAATGGCGTCCAAACATAACATCATCTAGGTACACTAGGCATTCCAGCAATTTCATGTCTCCACTGCACATTCCATCAGTCATTGTAAGGTGGCCAGGGCACCCAAAATCCCCTGTGGCATTCTCAGGAATTAGTAGAACCCCAAAGGACAGATGAAGGCTGTTTTCTCACGGTCCTCCATGGCCATCGGAATCTGGTAATATCTGCTGCGAAGATCCAATACTGAGAACCATTTGCTCCCATTCAAGCAATCCAGGGTCTCTTGTATAAGGAGGCATAGTGTATTGATCTAGGATGGTCCGCCGTTCAGGGTTCTATAATCAACACATATCCTCACTGACCCATTCTTCTTATGCACAGCCACAATGGGAAGGCATATGGACGCCTTGATTCCTGTATCACGCCAGCAGCGAACATTTCCTGCAAGTGTCTCCTCACATCATCTATGTCCGCTGGGGGCGAGGCATCTGGATCTCTCTCGAAATGGCCGGTTATCATGGAGGCATATATGATGTTCGCATCTTGGACACACCCATGTCCCATTCTTTTGAAAACACTTTTTATTTTATTTTTTATTTTATTTAAACAGCAGTTTGAAAACCTTTGAGCCATAGGCTCATTTACAAAAGGTACCTTGTCACAGTAAGACAAACCAAAATACACAGTATAGCAGTACAACACATAGGTATAACAGTAAATTAAGACATAGATACAAACAAGCTGGTACAGGTAGGATGGATGCAAACAATACCAGAGTTATGTTGTCCTTAGCAGCTTAGTAATAAGCTTTGTCATAAGTATTGAGTACGGCTTTGACTAGCGGCAGTTACAGCATCGGTGTTAATAAGGTGGTTACGTAAGGAAGTTTTGAAGCACGATATAGTTGGAGCCTGGAGATGGAGGGGCAGTGTGTTGAACCAGGAGGGGCCTCAAGCTGAAGGCTCTTTGGCTGTGAGAGGTCCTAGCTCTAGGGATAACAAAGAGGTTTTCCCAGAGGTCCGGTATGAACTAGTGGGACAGAGCGGAGTATGGTGGTGGTCAATCCTGGTGGGGAAAGCCCAGGAGGTCTTTTTGTAAGGGTACAGGTAAGATATTTGGCGCTCATCGAGATTAAGTACCAGCGCTTTAGCATACAGTAGACAGTGTGTGTCATCCTAGGTGCTCAGTAATTAACCTGCAGACCTTATTCAGAGTAGTGCGAATTTTATGGGTGCGGTCTGATCAGCACCATACACTGGCAGTCCATAGTCCACTAGGGACAGGATAGAGGAGGTGACTGCAGTGAAAAAAGCCTCCGGGGAGGCAGTGTTTATACCGATGTAAGATGCCCAATCGGATATTAGTGGCAGTGGCTAGGGCAGTGATGTGTCCATGGAAGGAGAGGAGGGCTCAAATGGATCCCTAGGTATTTATAGGAGCAAACTTGTTCGAGTGGGAATGAGGACCCAGAGTGAATGAGGAGTTTGAAGTTGCAGGACTTGTTTTGGGATGACAGAAGAACATAGTTTTTGTTTTTTAAGATTTATCACCAATCTATGTTCCTTGAACCAGCCCTCGGCTTCAGTGAAGGACTTCTGCAGCGAGTCCTGGAGGGCAATAGGGTTACGACTTGAGGCAAGATGACTGCATCATCAGCGTGCAATAGAATGTTCCCGAGCAAGAGTGTGGAAGGGTGTTACGGTAAAGGGAGGTAGTAAGGGGCCCAGAATGGAGCCCTGGGAACCCAGAAAAGATGGGACAGATGTCTGAGCAGGTCCCATTAATTTTTACACACTGTGGCGGTCAGACAGATAACTGGTGCACCAGGAGATAGGCCCAGCAGCAAAACCAGAGAGACTAAGGGCATCAAGAAGGAGGGGTGGGAGACAGTGTGAAAGCTTTTGAGAGGTCAATGAAGACAGCACCAGCCAGAGAACCAGTGTCTAAGGAGGAGGAGAAAGTTGGAGAACTCTAGGAGGGCTGTGTTGGTACTGTGGCCCGCTTCGGAAGCCATTATGCTGCTCAGGACAAAGGACATTGTGGTGAGAGGTAGTCAGAGATTTGAGAGGCCACCACTTTTTCCAAGGCCTTGAGAGGAGAGAGAATGGAGATCGGTCGATAGTTTCCAGCACAGTCCTATCACCACCTTTAAAGATAGGGGTGACAGTGGTGACTTTCAGGCAGTTGGAACCTTCCCCAGGCAAAGAGAGTGGTTGATGAGGCATGTGATCGGGGTAAGGACTGTGTCTAAGACCAGCCGTGGGATACATGGATCCAGGGTGTCACTGCCCGTACTATTACTCTTGAGAGCAGTGACAGGTGCGGCCTAAGTTCTTGGGCAGAAACACGGCGGAGGAGAAAATAAAGAGCGAGAAAGATTTGACGGAGGTGCTGGGGAGGAGGGTCAAAAATTTGTAGGGAGGATAGGGCTAAGGTCAGTGAATGAGGTGTTGAGGTGGTTGGCTATGAAGGCTGGGTCTGAGGAGATCATACCATTAATGTTGATCTGGGTGGGTGGGGGAGTGTGCACTCCTATTTAACTGTTTAATGTTATCCCAGAAGGTTCTGGGATTCCCCATCGAGGCAGTGAGTGAGGACCGATAGTGCTCAGACTTGGCCTTCCTGATGGCCCAGTGCACTTGTTTGACGACAGCATATAACCGCCTGTCATTGGGCGGCTAGACTCAATGGCATGGTGCCATAGGTTGTCCTATGTTTGAGCTGGTGGATCAAAGCTGGGGAAACCCAGGGCATTCTTCCTTTTAGAGCAGGGGGTCAACACTGGGGCAAAGATAT
Source organism: Neoceratodus forsteri (assembly GCA_016271365.2). Taxonomy (NCBI): domain Eukaryota; kingdom Metazoa; phylum Chordata; order Ceratodontiformes; family Ceratodontidae; genus Neoceratodus; species Neoceratodus forsteri. The sequence goes on from CM057458.1 coordinate 739,734,238, forward strand.
CACAGGCATTATTAAAAGTTTGGGTAAAGAAGGAGAGGCTGTGTCAATGTCAGGAGTTGCCAGTATAGGAGACCAGTCAATTTGGGACAGAAGTTCCTTAAGTTTATCAGTCCACCAGGTATTAGGCGCCACCGGCATGTGGACTGTGCTATGGGTTTGGGGACTGAGGATGACCAGTGGAATAGAATGGGGGAGTGATCGCTGACAGAGTCTGGGAGGACTTGTACATTGGGGATCCGATTAGGCGGTTGGTGAGTACCACATCAAGCAGGGTACTGGAGCCTCTCTTGGGGTTAGTCCTGGTAGGGTGGGTAACTAGTTGCGTTAGGTCTATTGCAGAAAAGGAGTCTTGGGTAGAGGAGGAGGAGGGCTGAGCCAGTTGACATTTAAGTCACCCACCAGAATTTGATCAGCAGTAGGAGGTAGAGAGGTAAGGTATTCTGTAAGAGAGGCAATGGCCTGCATTTGGTCCCTGAGGGCACGTATGCAGTAGTCAGATAAAGGGTCCCTTTAAAGGGTCAGGGGTTAGTTTCAGCGTAGCGCCTGGGCCCCTGGAGTCAAGGATGGGATTGGGCAGGGCTAATCTGGGGAGAGATTCCTTCGACAAAAATAGCGCAGCTGCCGCCCGCTCCCAACACAGTCGGACCGGAAGGGTGAAACCAGGAAGGGAGACTAGGAGTCAGGGGAGGATTTCCCGACAGCCAAGTCTCAACCAGGGTGATAACATCAGGGCTAATTGATGTGACCAGGCATTGTAGTGAGTCAAACTTTTTAGGAGGCTACAGATATTCATGGAGACCATGCATAGGCCTGTAGTGCGAGTTGAGGAGCTCTGGGAACCGGGCAGGTTTGGATGAATGTTCCCTGACAGGAGTAGTAGCATGACTAACACCCTGGCTGGGAGATGGTGAGAGGTTTTCCTACAATTGACATGACAGGGGAGGCTAAGGGAGCAGGGGTGGGCTGAGGGAGGTACAGGAGGGAAAGCAAGAATAAGAAGACACCCAGATGTGCCTGAGTTGAAGAGAAAGGTATGGGGAGGGCAGGGAGGACGGGGACACACAGAGGTCCCAAGGGGCAGGAGAGGAGTGGAGGTTCAGGAGCAAGGGAGGGAGGTGCCAGGGCACAGTGTGGACTAGCAGATGGGTAAGTGGGTAAGGTGCACTGCTAGTGGGGATAGGCACAGGGAAGAGCGTGATGCAGGGCCAATACATTGTGGTGAGCAAGATCCCAGGAAGTAGTGCTGTACAGGTAGGAGTAGGAGTAGTGAGGAGCATAGGTCCCTCTAGTGGCCAGCAGATATAACCTGCAAATGGAAAAGTGGGAGATAGGTTCTGGGCAACAGGACGTGATGACACGGATGTGATGTCACGGGTGGATCATTAAATTGACAGCCGCCCCTGGGTGGGAGGGTGGTTGGGGCGGGCGGGGCAGACGGCGCAGGCGCCGTCGGGCTAGCACCCCCTCTGCAAGGCGGCCAGATGAAGAGAAGAGGCTCCTTTACCTTGAAAGTTATCAGGCTGGAGATTTGGCTTCCTCAGCTACTCAGGTGAGCTGCTTGTGTTGCTTCAATTGCTTGATTGTCCTGAGTGCCTAGCTTGGGGAGCTGCCTATGTTGTTGAGAAACAAAGCCTCTCATTACTATGCAGTGGGAGAATATGTTGTGACTTACACAAAGGAGCTCCACCTAAGCAAACAGGGCTATTCCAAAATGAGGTCACACTAGGACCCAGCTAACCTAATGCCTTCAGTTACAAGCACAATTAGCTCAATACCACCATATTAAACAAGTCTGATCTATATCAGCTGCTTGATATATCTGGCTTTAAAATGTAATCAGCAATTAGCTCCAAATACCACCATATTAAACAAGTCTGATCTAATTAGATACTTGATCTCTCTGATTGAGTTTCTTGCTAATCCTAGCCTTCCTTTCAGCTGGCAGTGAGGAACTACTAAAGTCAAATAAGTTGAGGTCACTCTCTCCTTTTGGTGAGAGTACTTGTTATAGGTAATACTGCAGTGTCTGCGCGGTGTACTGTTGCTAGAGTGCACACTTTTTTCACCCGGACGTCCCAATCTGACACATTTCGAATCTGGACCATCACTTATCATGCACAGGCATGGGCATAGGCAGGCAAGATGCTGGGTTTAACCAATAATCCTTTTGGCAACTTTCCATCACCTGGTGCATTCAACATTAATATTGTGTTCTTTACGTTTCTCTTTAAGTGGACTTCTCATGGATTGTGCACTGGGCATTGGGGGCCAATACCAAGGAGTCAGGTTCCTTTTCCACACTATCACCACTGGCTCATCTGGGTCCTCTTCAATAGGTTTCTATTGTAAGTCATATTCCTTTTTACTAAGGCTGGAATTCTTAGGGCCCATCCAGTCAGTTGCCCTTGTTTCTCATGGCAGAGTTGTGCTAGTCTCCTAAACATGTGGGCATTTTTTCCACATAACAGGGGAACCCATCATACAGTCTGGTGGGGGACACACTGGGCCAGTATCACTACTTGCTCCTCTACACCAGTTACAGTTGCAGGAAAAGATAACCAGAGATGACATATCCTAGGTAGGGATAAGACTTGACGCTCAGCCCCAACACATGTAGGCCTTCCAGGGATTGTAATGGCACATCAGATAAGTGTTTGTCATACCAGTCTTGAAATACAATGGTCACTTGTGACCCACTGTCAACATTCCCAGTGGGGAATACTATTCACACCACAGTAGTCTTCATTGAAGGGTCCACTATTTTGAACCAGTATGAAGGACAATAGCAGGGGCCTGGACAGATAATTTAGCCACAGAGGGGTTTGAGTTAGGATGGCCAAAGCCTTCACTGTGGCCATTTCTTGCACCCTTGACTACTGACTCATTTCTGAAGCTCTCCTTGAAGCCGGTTCACCACTTTCTCTAAGTCCCTTTCATAGCCATCCATGCCACAATTGTGACAAATGACAGGCTCTTGGGGCATCCTTGAGGAAAACATAGCAGGGGATGCTGGACCATCGATGGGAGATTGTGATCTGACTTCTGCTGGTAGTGTGTACCATGTCTCAAAAGTTCTCTCAGGTGGCAGTCAATTCCTTGAGCTCAGCCAAGAAGCCACCCTCAATAGAGGATGCCTGAGGTGCACTCCATAACAGTCATGTCCTGACAGGTGCCAGGGTTTCTGTCAGCAGGGATACCTCAGCAAATGCACCGGTTGAACTTTTCGATTTCCTTCAGCAACTCCTCTCCCCACCATTTAGCCCACGGCGGAACAGAAGTCACAGTGGTTCTCCATTTTGAAGGGCCTTCCAGCAGCCATGATCACTTGGGCTGCACTCACTCCATAATTACAATCTCCTCTTCACCTTATACCTCCCGGAGTTCTTTTATCAAGTCACAGTAGTCAGTTGGGTTACCTCTCCTATCCTGGAGCCTTAACTGGATGATCTGCAGTTTAGAATGCTTGGCATGTTGTAGTATGTGTCCCAATCTCACATGGTTCAAATCACTGGAGGCTACCCTACCTTTCTGGTAAGCTTTCTGCAGAGCTCTTTCTAGGCGGAGTAACATACAGAACAAACTTTCCCCCTTTCCATTGTTTTGGTACCTTGGAATTTCCACATCAAAGTCTCCCCGGACTCAATGATCCCAAAATTGCCTTCAAGTACAGATAGATACTTCTGAGCAGATGCATCAGGGGTTCATGAACCTCAAAATGTAATGGCTTCAAGGGCAGGGCCCTCAAACTTTATATGATTATTTTCTGCTTCTAAGCCTCGCACATGCCGCTCAGGTACCAAGAAGGCAACATAGTCGATCCAGGTCTCCCAGTCATCCTCCCCTTGGGGTGGGAGAGTGCCGAGAGATTCTCAGCCTTCGGTGGAGTCGTGACTAATGGTGGGTACAGATATAGTGGCCAGAACTGGCACGAGCACAGAAGGCAAGGCAGTAACAGGTGCTGGAGTGGGAGGTGGTGCTATCTCAGGGCTACTAACCCTGCCTGCTTGGCTAGCAGCAGGTTAAGAGCCTGGGTAATGAAATTGGTGCCTCGACCCAGAGATCAGGGTTGTTAGTGGTCAAGCTAACCTGGGCACAGCCCTCTGGGACACTGTAACCTCCTCTTTCCCTTCTAGTGGCCTGAACAATATACAATAATTACTTTCACAATGACCCTTATTCACCAGGCAATTAACCACACTGTTTGCACTTACTACCAGGGCTGGTTTTTCTAGGTGACCTGGGGACCCCTGTAAAACAAGGTTAAGCACAGCAAATAGCATCAGTACAATACTTTGAGCCAGACTGGAACCACAGTCAGGTTAAATGAAAACAAAGTTAAATCTGACTTATTCAGGGACTTGAACAAGGGAGGCGTAATCCGGTTAATTTGCTTAAAAGCTATATTAATCAGACGAGTTATGCATGCAGTTCAGAGTCCCTACACAGTCACACACCTGGGTACCCAGGTAGGAAACGGTGGGCTAGCCAGGAACGTTGCAGCTGGTTGGGGCCTAGGATGGATGAAGGCAACATGCACAACACACACTATTTGTAATTCAGAGCCAGAGGTCTCAGTTTGTGAAAGAAAAGGCAGCAAGACAATCAGATGACAACACTTTTAGATTTAGCTGTTGTTGCAGGGAGCTACCCTAATGTTTACTCATGATACCCAATACTGGACACAGGCAGGATGAAATTGAGACTGCAGGCTGTTGAGCTGGAGTGCTGGAGAAGCAGGGCCCACATGAATCAATGAGGCATCATTCCTGTCCAAGGCATTGAGCAGGGCTGATCCCAGGCCAGTTTCTCGTCAATGACTTTCTCTGCATAGCAGGTATTCTGGCTGGGCCAGTGTAGCAGGCCCAGACAAATGGAAATGGATATGGATTCAGTCATGGAGTTGGATGCAGCCTCCAGCAAGCAAAACACAGTTCAGACACACAGTGGAGAACCAAATCATGAGCCACTGTAAGTACACTGCACATTCACATGTAATGAAATTCCACTGTACCAGGCAAATGGCTCTCAGTCGAAAATTGAAGTCTTTGCACAATCCAGGAGTTCAGAGGTAGCTGGAAGTCCTGACAGGCCGATCACATTCAATAAATCTTTGATCTTCTTCAGGTCAAGCCTGGTCACAATTCAGTGGCTAAATTCACTCTCCAAATTCAGATTCAGTCCGAAAAGAGCATAAATTCCGCTCAGGAACAGCAGGCAGACGAGGTAATGCAGGCCAAACTCAGGCCTTTCCATAGTTATCCTGTGTGAAGCCTCTATGGATTGCTGCTCAAACTATCTCGAGCTGTTACTTCTTCACTCCCAACTCAGATTTAACTGAAACTGCAAGCAGTGTGGGACTTTCCCAAGATCATACTAACATACTAACATACTATTTGCCAGCAGATTAGGCCTTATGGTCTCATCGAGTCTGCTCGAACCTAGATCCTTAGTTGGGTGCCAGACCCTCCTATCCTTGTGCTCCAGAAACCCTATCATCCATCCCCACCCCACCCCGGGACAGGCCATCATCTGATACATCCACTTTCTGGGTCTGTCCCACCTCTCTTAAAGCCCTCCACTGTGGATCTCTGAACCAACTCACCAGGCAGAGCATTCCAAGGGTCCACCACCCTCTCAGTGAAAAACCTCCTCCTCTTTTCCCCTTCACCTTCCACCTTCCAACTTCAAACCATGCCCTCTGGTGATGCCTCCTGCTTTAGTCTAAAGATCCCTTCATGTTTACCCTGTTTATTCCTTGAGGTACTTGAAGACCTCAATCATGTCCCCCTGTCTCTCCTCTCCTCCAATGAAAACAGGCAGAGCTCCTCAAGTCTGTCCTCGTAAGTCAAATCCCTAGCCCTTGTATCATCTTTGTTGCCCTCCTCTGTACCCTCTCCAGGAGCTGTATGTCCCTCTTCAAGTGTGGTCTCCAGTACTGTACACAGTACTCAAGGTGTGGTCTAACCAGTCCATTGTACAGCGCAGAATCACTTCCTTGCTCCTAGAGGTGATCCCCTTACGATGCATCCCAACATCCTGTTTGCCTTGCCAGCTGCCTCCTGCACTGCTCAGAGTTATTCATACATGTATCCACCATGACCCCTAGGTCTTTTTCCCTGTTGAGGCTTCTCGCTCCCCTCCCAGGGTGTACCTGTGTTTAGGTTTCCCGACCAAGATGCAACACCTGCACTTGGTGATATTGAAATTTAATTTCCATGTGTGAGCCCAGCTTTCCAGGGTGTCCAGGTCCCTTGCAGGGCCAACCTCCCTCTTCTCCCTCAACTACTGCTCCCATCTTGAGTCATCCACGAAGAGACTCATTTCACACCCTATACCATCCCTGATGTCCGATATGTATGCATTAAACAGGATTGGACCCAGGACCGAGCCCTGTGGTACCCCACTACCAACTTCTGTAGGGTTCGAGAGCTCCCCACAGACCACTACCTCTGAGTGCGTCCAGCTATCCAGTTTTCAATCCATCTGACCATCAAAGGCCTACTCCTAACCCCATCAGTTTCTCCACCAGACCATTGTGGGGACAGAGTCAAACCTTGCTGAAGTCCAAGAATAATACATCCACAGGCTTACCCCATCCAGTTCTGATGTTACCCATTCATAGAACTCCACAAGGTTGGTTTGACATGATCTACCTGGCACAAACCCATGCTGCCGACTATCCAGACCTCCCACCTCCTCCAAGTAAACCCCAATCATTCCTTTAGTATACTCTCCATTAATTTTCCCACCACGAGGTTAAACTGATGGGTCTATAGTTACCTGGTACTTCCCTCGACCCCTTTATGAATTGGTACCACATGTGCCTCTCGCCAATCCCTAGGTACCCTCCCTGTCTCAAGTGACCTGCTGAAAAGCTCCGCCAGGGTGCAGCCAGTATGTCCGCCAATTCCCATAGTACTCTCGGATGAATGCCATCCAGCCCAGAGATTTGTCTTTCTTTAGGGCCTTGAGGGCAAACCACACCCTTTGGCGGGGATGGCATCATCCGTCCCCTCCACCTTAGTGGTCTTTTTATCCTTATCCAGATGCTGACACCCCTAGGGTACCTTTCCCTCCTGTTGCTCCATTTCTGTTGCTCCCCGATCCCTCCTGCGCGCTTCTATCCCTTTGTGCCTTGCTTTGTAGATATCCCATCCCCTCCCTAGTGAACACAGAGGCAAAGTACTCGTTAAATACCTCTGCCTGGTCCTCGCCTCTTCCACCCACCCTCCTTCTGATCTCAATCTGCTGAGATGGCCTTAGTTTTCTCCACTCCCCAATGTACTGGAAGAACCTTTCCCTCCATGTATCCCCTGTGCCAGCCGTTGCTTTTACTGACTTTGCTCCCTCACCATATGGTGACTTTTCTAGATGCAAGCTGGTACATTTCATCCCTATCCTCTTGCTGTTTTATATTTTTGTAAGCCACCTTCTTTTCTCTGACTGCTACCTGGACCTCACTGGACCACCAGCATGGTTTATGTGACCTTGCTCCTACGTTTCAACTTAGGCAGATCCTGACTGCCTCATGAAGTCCCTGTTTTATGACCTCCCATCTCCTTTCCACACTTGTCGTTGAGGTAATCCCCTCAAGTGATCCTTGAGAATATTTCCCATGCCCATAAAGTCTGCCCCCTGAAGTCCACTGCCAGTGTCCTAGATCTCACCCCACTCCCCCAATGCTTATTTGAAACCAGACAGTATTGTGGTCACTCCCAGTCAGGGGTCCTGTACAACCATGTCCCTTACCAGATCCCCATCTGCAGAACCACGTCCAGGACATGCCCTCCCTTGTGGGCTCCATCACATGCTGTGTTAAGAACACATCCTGGAAGCCATCCAGCAGCCTCTGCTCCTTGGCCACCTTAGAGACATGGTTCCCAGTTTGTAGCTGGCATATTAAGGTCCCCATCAACACCACTCCTTCCCCTTGTGACCACACTGGGCAATGATGTTGTCCAGCAAACCATCCTCTAGAACATCACTCATCCCGGGGGCCTATATGCTACTCCCAGCTTAACCTTATCTCCTGCTGGGGATCGTAAGGTGACCCATAAGGCCTCCATGTTTCCTCTGCCTCTTCTACCATAGCAATTTCTATGTCATCTCTAATGAACATAGCTACTCCACCCCTCTGCCCTCCTTTCTATCCTTCCTAAGCATAGTGTCCCCATATTTAGGTCCCAGTCATAGGTTTTGTTGGCCTTTCGTGACTGCCCCCACATCCACCCCTCGAACAGCATGGCCTGGAACTCTGGCAACTTGTTTCCCAAGCTCCTGGCATTTACTAACACTAACCCCACCCCTTATCCCTGATCCTCCTTGTCGAACCCCACCCAGATTCCTTATACTTCCATCCTCCCTGCTCCTCCTGAAACCTCCACCTCCAGTCTGTTTCCTCCCCTTGGGCTTGAAGGCTACCCCTCATCTGGAGGAGGGCTTGGTCAGCCCTCCTTATCCCTTCCCCTCACAAGTTTAAACCCCACCTTCTTGTATGTAGTCAGCCATCTCCTGTTTAAGGACTTCCTTCCCTAATGGGGCAAGATGAAACCTGTCCTTGGCATATAGTCCTTATCCTCCCAAACTCCATTCCAGTTCCTAACACCCCAACCCATTCTCTTCACCCCACTTCCTGAGCCAGTCATTAACCTCTGTGAGCTTCATTTTTCTCTACTGAGGCCTTTGGTACTGGCAATATCTCAAAAGGAAATGTTGCATCCATTATCCTGACAGACTCTGGCAAGTTCTTGAACCTGCTTGGATTTCCAAATGCTATTTCCTCTAGATCATTAGTTTCCAAATGCACCAGGAAATCTGGTTTCCCTCCACAATCCCTAACCATTTCATACACCATGAACTTTGCTCTGTGCACTGTCAGCCCAGAGATACTCACTACCTTCACCTGGCTATGGCATCCACTCCCTGTCCCTCCCAATGGATACCCTTAATCATCGAGTCTCCCAGTAACAGAACCTTAACACGCCATCATCCTTATGGTTACCTCCACTATGCCCTCTCAGCCCCCTCTCCCACTTTATTCATGATCGCAATTTCATGGGAGTCTTCCTGCCTTATTAGAGACCCCCTTGTCACCCTCCCTTTCTGCCTCCCTTGCTATTTTGCCCACTTAACTCAAACCCCTCTGAATAGGTGTCCCTTTAACCCTCTCTTATCTGAACCATTTATCCTGGCCTGATGGTTCCCTTCCCCCGCACCACCACCCCTTGTAATAGTACCCCTGTCTCCAGAGGCTTTCTGTGGGTCCCCTTTAGCTAGGGCCCCATCCTTGAGTACTGACCTCCCTGCTGAAAGGGGCTTCTCTCCCACCTCCTTGTCTCCCAGTTTCTCTCAATCGTGTTCTCCTCCCTTATGTCTGGAATATGTTGCATCTCCCCATTTGCTTAACATATATGTTTCCCTTCTCCTCTGGGACTATGTCTATCCTTTCCGTAGCTGGTCTGTGATGCCCTATGGGTATCTGACTCCCTCCCCGGCCTCTGTATAAGTTTCCTCATTTCCACCAACCCTTCCTCCCTCTAGGATGCTTAGTATCTCAAATTTATTGTGACACTGTATGTCAGCCTCCATCAAGTAACCCGAGTTTCCCTGACTGCATCTCTAAACTGACTCTCTTCTTCCTCTCTTGCACTGTTCACCTTAGGAGCTCCCTTCCCACAGTCTGCTGTTTTAGGCTTCCGCACAACAGCCCCTTCTGACTCTTCCCCTCCAGTCTCTTTGAATTCAGAATGTTCACCTGTACACTTTCCCTTAGCATCAACTTCCCTATCTAAGGGCCCTCTGTCCCTAATATCCCCTTCTGCTTGCTGTAGCATAATGTCCTGTAATTTCAGAGCGTTGCCCCAGCCTCCCTCAGCCCCACCCTTCTGCTGCTCATATCCACACCCTTATCCTTGGACACCCCCAGCTCCCACAGCTTACTCCTAACCAATATACCTCACTCCTGATACAAGATAGCTGTCTACAGAGTGGGCAGCCTCCCTCTCCAGGCCCAATTTAGAATTATGAGATCCCACAGCCTGTGCAGCCTACAACCCTTCCGAAGATGCCTGCCATGGTGGAATATGGCCACCCTGATTATCCTCCTCTGTTTATAATAGCACACCCCTTTTCTCAGTCCCTTTCCCTGGAGTACAGTTACTCTCTATACTGACTGTAGTTATTTACAAACCCAATTTCAACCCCACCAACAAAGTTCCCAAGTCTCACAAACACATACAGTCCAGTATGTGTTTGGTCCCACCTAACAGTGTGTGTAAGCAGACACCAGGTACTGGATGATGTCACAGGCCCACTAACTCCTGTTGCTTCAAATTTCAGTCCCAAACAGAAATACTCAGCCCTTCAATTCCAACCCCAGTGGCTTTTCAGTATTTAAGAAAGCCTACAAAACAGGGTGGGTGGGAGGAGGCTCTTCCAAATACCAGGCAAACAACACATTTAAATTTCCTTCTAATTTTCCCTGCCAAACAACTATCCCCAAACCTACAATATCCCAGCCCAAGTAACAGTTCAAATTCAAGGTAATAATTTTAACACATAGAACTAATTTTACTTACAAACTATTCAAATATTTCAGTTAAAACAAAATATAACTCCTGACCTCTTTTCTACCAACCTGTTGCTTAAGCTCTCAAGTGAACAATGAAAGCCAAGGTAATTTCTGTTTAAAGACAAGTTAATTGCAGCAAATGTCCCTTCCCCTAACACCAGGCAAACAACACATTTAAATTTCCTTCTAATTTTCCCTTCAAACAACTATCCCCAAATCTACAATATCCCAGCCAAGTAACAGTTCAAATTCAAGGTAATAATTTTTAACACATAGAACTAATTTCACTTACAAACTATTCAAATATTTCAGTTAAAACAAAATATAACTCCTGACCTCTTTTCTACCAACCTGTTGCTTAAGCTCCCAAGTGAACAATGAAAGCCAAGGTAATTTCTGTTTAAAGACAAGTTAATTGCAGCTAATGTCCTTCCCTAACACCAGGCAAACAACACATTTAATTTCCTTCTAATTTTTCCTGCAAACAACTATCCCCAAACCTACAATATCCCAGCCCAAGTAACAGTTCAAATTCAAGGTAATAATTTTAACACATAGAACTAATTTCACTTACAAACTATTCAAATATTTCAGTTAAAACAAAATATAACTCCTGACCTCTTTTCTACCAACCTGTTACTTAAGCTCCCAAGTGAACAATGATCCAAAAGGTTCAAAAGGTCCAAAGGTTTGTTTGGCTGATCTGTCTGTCAGTCACAACAAGGGCTCCCTTCCAGGTTATTTTAGGTGCCAAAAGCCTAAACTACAATTCCCACAAATTTGGCCCCAGCCCCTGTAGGCAGGCTCCATTTAGAGTCCTAAAAGTACTGATTGACCCATTTCAGCAATCCAGGACCAAGATGATGGAAATAAACAGAACTGTCCATGCTGCAAGGAGGCAGGTTAGAACAAACTGCAATATTATTACTACTCTAATAAATGATCAGCAAACAAGTACATCTTCTAACAGAGCTCCCTCTCAGATTAATTATGACTGCAATCCAGGTAGCTCTTAAAGAGACAGTACACAGAGGCTATACAGGCACTTTCTGGCAGTACATTTAAACAGCTAAAACGCAGGACACCAGCCTGGCAGTGAGCATTTAAGCAAGCTCAGGAAGACTTTTCAGGAACCCCTTTTGTAGGGAGTTACATAAGAAAATAAGACAAGTCTGGACTTTAATAATGGAAAGGCCATGTTGTAAATTAATACTTCACAGGAATGAAACTATCTCATTAATTTTAAATAGTGAGCAAGATTTCATCACTTTAAGAAATATTAACAAAGGAATCTCCTCCCCCAACTTTCAGTGGACCACTTGCTCTTTTGAAAGTGGAGAAAAGAGCTCTCTATCTCTTCAGACACCAAAACTAACAATGGACTTAAAAACTGAGAAACATGAACCAAATCCATAGAACACCCATTTGCTACAGAAACAAAGACTGCAAAGTGGGATCTACAATGATAGCCAATGCTACTCCAGCGATAGTGTGCCATGGCATCTCCTACAGTAATATGAATAAAAAGTTACAATGCAGTGGTAGCATCCATTACTGTATCACAGCACACTATAGCACTTGTTATCATTACTGATGGCAATGTCTGCCACTGTAACCACAGATGTCTTCAATGACCATATTATACAATGGCATAAAGAAATGTCATCATCTGATTGGTCAGTGTGCTAGTGTACCCATGGTGTTAACCTGGTACAACATCACAGAAATAGTGCCAACTGTCCATGTAGCCTCCACAGTAACCAATAGAAATCTCTCCCCATCACACAACAGCCTTGCCTGTCTGTGAAACTAATCTGTCAGCTGTGTTACTAAATGACATCGAAAATCTATAAGCCACATCCTGTCAGTACAGTTTGAATTAGCAAACATGTATAGAATAGAGAAATGGTTCAGGAAAGACATTACAAATAGAGATGAAGCATCAGAGCCACCACGAGAAAGCATACCCGCAACGGAACCTCGGGGAATTCTGACTGAACAGCTGGACCAGACTGAATGCAATTGGAATGAACCATCAACCAAGTGTCAGACAAATTGGCCATTCAAAGTCCTCAGTAGGTGATGACTGAGACCAACACAGCAATAGATTTTAAAACCTGTACTACTGAACAACTGCCATCCGTACTGAGGCACTTCTATGCATCTGTCAGAAACAGTTCAGGTAAGCCGTACAGCATCAGCAGCTATGTGGGACTCAGAGCTGGTTTAAACCATTATTTAAATGGGCCCCACTTAGCCGTGGCATAAACATTATCAGTAATCCTGAATTCTCTGCTGCTAATAACGTCTTCTTCCTACATAAAAACCTCAGGCGCCAGGGACGTGACAAAGCACAACATCACTCAGCCCTGTCAGAAATTGAGCTTCAGCACCTACAAGAATCCAAGGCTCCCAGCCCAGACACAGCAGAAGGCCTCCTCGCGCGTCCTGGCTCAAAATACAGCTACATTTGCCAGACATGGCAGTGAGGGACAGAGACAACTAACACCACAATCTTCGAGTTTAAACTGTCACCCAATGGCCTTCAATATGCTTCACTAAGTTTTAATGAGAAAACTAAAATTATGAAAGAAAATGAAAAAGACACAGATTTGTATTGTGGTGCATGTTCAAGATCCTGGCCACCCACAGTGTTCCATAGCTGCCTTGCACAAATACTTGTTAAAGCTGCCTCAAAATTGCCGTAGCCTTTAAATGCATCCACAACACAACCCAGCAAGCCATGGTATGAAGAGCAAACGTGGTACACCTTGGAACCTTTAGGTATACATTACCTAGGCTCAATGCTCCTCGGATCTGCAAAGCTGCATGCCTGGGAAAAAGTTATACAAATCATAGCTTATGAGCTATGGCGATCACACTCCTTAGCAGAGCAGGACTTGAGAGCAGATAAATCATTTCTGTGACTGGTCACAAACAGGAATCATTGCTGAAAAGTTATTGGGCACCATCAATCTGCGAAAGAAGTAAGTGGAGCGGCATCCTGTCTGGAATTCAACAAGCCACCGACACAAAGACTTGGACTGCACTTCCTCTTGCCAAGGTCACTGCACTGGAATCAACCTGCAACCCAGTAACCTCAAAGGACACAGAAATTGACCCATACACACCCGAACTGAACCCATCCAAACAGAGCAGCAAACTGGAGAATGCAACATCACAGCACAGCAACCAGCAACTGAATGCAGCCTGCAGCAACACAAAGAAATTCAATACCAGATCCTTCACTCCATACAGGCAATGCATAAAACGAACACACAAATGATTATCCATGACAACACAATGTGTGTTTTAATATTTACAAAAGCTGAAGTGTTTTAAAATATGCATAAAAGAAGTAAAATTGTTTTAAAGGCATAGCATTAACTTAATAGGACCTACAGTTTTAGAAGATATTTAAACTATTAGATGTTTTCTACACCATTTAAATACACTTTTAAAATATCTATTACTAATAACTTGTGAAGATGTTAAATTGTTTAAACCCATAATATTAACATAATAAACATAGCAATGTTATAGAGAATGAAACATTAACTTAATAAACAAAGCAATGTTATAGATAAAGAATTTGTAAGGAACTACTTTTCTGGTATAATGTTATAGCTTCATTTTAGTAATTAAAGCTTGTTTTAACAGATTAAAAGACTGAGATAATCTTTTTTACACTCCAAGCCATTGTATAATAGGAATAATGCACTCCAGGGTGCATGTCGTTGCTGAGATAAGGCCACGCCTGAGTTGTTGGATGTGTTGTGGCATTATGCACTGCATGACACGCACCCTATTGTGCATTATTCCTTTAATAACTCACAGAAATTTGACTTTAATGAACTCTAAGTATCCCTGAAATACTGCAAGATATACAAATCACTTGGAGCTACCTGACTAGTGACAACTAATGTCAGGCAAAGAAACCCTGCTTGCTCAGAGGAACTAAAGAATTAAGCTTCACGTCAAGAAGTCTACAAATTCAGATGTTATACTCCTCCTACCACAAACTTCACCAGCAACATTAATGGTGTTTTCAATGTTTTGTTTTCCTTTGCTGATGCTTTTGTTTTGAACTTGTGTTAATGTTAATGCAAACTTATTATGAATTCATATATTTCTGTAATGAGTAGCATAGATAATCCTTCACATTTTAAATATTGCTTATTTTATACCACTTTTGCTTACAAGTGGAAGACATTATTCATAGCAAAACATTTGACTATTCTTTAGACTGAGTCATTGAATATGAAGGAGTGATAATATTTAAAGAATTGTAACATAGAAACATAGAATTTGACAGCAGATAAGGACCGCTTGGCCCACCCAGTCTGCCCATTTCCTAACTAATGGATAAGCAGCAGATCCTAGTTAACCAGCAGTCTACTTCTTACCCCCACCCCTAGAATTGTCTTATGACTGTCCCATGCATGCTTTGAATTCCATCACTGTTTTTTGACAGTGTAAGATATTATAAGATATTTTCTTAGAATTTGTTAGCAAAAAAAGTAAATATTTTGATGGAGGTTCCAGATTAAAGTTATGATAGCAGTACTGCAAGTTTAGCCAAAAATAAAATTTTTGGAACTGAATTTTAATGATATTTAAGCAGGATGAGATCACTGGGCAGTGCTTATTTTCAGGCGTATCTTTAATGTTAATATAGTTGCAAATAACACAAATAGAAAACCAGCAATATATGCATTCTTACAAATATAATATTCAGATACAATCACATTTAAAGAGATGTGGAAGTACTTCTTTGTTGAAAGGATGGTGGAGTAGCAGATTAGCTTGCCATAAGAAATTGCTGAGAAAAAGATACTAATATAATAAAATGCCAGCAGAATAGGCCTAACAGTCTTTCGTGTCTGCTCATTTGTCAGCTCCACCCTGGGAGCTGACCCTACTACTCGCCTTATCTAGCTTCTCCCTTCCCAGTTCCAGATTTTCTCACTGCACTGGATTTGCTTCCAGAACCCTTCCCTGTACCTGTCCCACCCCTCTTGAACCCTCCACCATCTCTGCCTCCACCAGCCCCTGGGAAGCGCATTCCATGGCTCCACCACCCTCTCAGTGAAGTAGCACCTCCTCCTTTCTCCCTAAATCTTCCCCTCCAGCTTCCACCCATGCCCTCTAGTTGCCTTCTCCTCCTTCCTTCAAAGCACCCTGACTGCTCCTCCCCTATTTACCCCTTCATGTACCTGAGACCTCTATCATGTCCCCCCAGTCCCTTCTCTCTTCCAATGTGTACATATTTAGCTCTTGAGCCTCTCCCATAGGTCCTGTCCCCAAGCCCCAAATCATTTTGGTTGCCCTCCTCTGGACCCTCTCCAGGAGTTTAATGTCCTCTTTAAGTGTGGCCTCAAAACTGCAGCAGTACTCGAGGTGTGGCCTCACGAAGCAGTTATACAGAGGGAGTATCACCTCCTCCTTCTGGAAGTGATCCCTAGTGATGCATCCCAGCATCCTGTTGGCCTTGGCTGCTGCCCTCCTACAAGTCTCTGAGTTGTTCATATTGACATCCACCACCACCCCAGGTCCCTCTCAGCCATCAAGACTTGTAGCAGTCCCCCAGGGTGTACACTTGGCCCGGGTTTCTGCCCCAGGTGAGGTACCTGCATTTCCTGCACTGAACCTCAGCTTCCACTTTCTAGACCATCTTTCCAGAGCTCCAGGTCCCCTGTAGGGCCATCCTCCTCTCCTCCCATCCACCACAGCCCCAAGTTTTGAGTCATCCATAAAGAGACTCATCTCATTCCTGATACCTATCCTTATGTTAGAGACATAGGCGTTGAACAGGAGGGCCCATGGTGCAGAGATTCATGTTAAGTGGGACAGACATAATGGACTGTAAGCACTGGGAGTAGGGGAGGTGTGAAGATGTAAAGTTACTTAATGGACTGAGCTGCTAATAGAGGGGTTCTACTATGATTGACCAAGCTGGGGCAGATGTGGGTACAGAACATACAGGAAGGCAGCTCAGAAAGTCACTATTAGTGCTTACCATATAAGCCTCAGAACAGGCTAGCAAAAAGCAGGGAATTGAAGGAGGAGGTGGCTGCCCCATTGATAAAGCTATTCAACTTGCCTCTGGATACGGGAGGGTATCGGAGGACTGGAGGAGGGTGGATGTGGTGCCTTTGCACAAGGGAGGAAGCAGGGAGGTGATGGAGTACTATTGCACTGTCAGCCCCACCTCAGTGGTGGGGAAGGTAGTGAAGGCACTAATCAAGGAGAGGGTGGTGGACTACCTGGATGAGAATGGCTTGCAGGACAGAAGACAGCATTGTTTTATGAAGGAAAAGTCATGCCAGACAAACCTGATTGGCAGTTGAAATTCAATGCAAAGAAGTGCAAGATAATGCATATGGGGCACAAAAACCCTGGCACAATATATCAGTTGAGGGTGAGGATATAGCATGCACCAAGCAGGAAAGGGATCTTGAGGTTATCATCTCTGATGACCTCAAGGTAGGGGAAACAGTGTGACAAGGCAGCAGGTAAAGCAAATAGGATGCTGGGATGCATAGGCAGGGCATCACCAGCAGGACAAGGGAGGTCATAATTCCACTTCACAAGACACTAGTGAGGCCCCACCTGGAGTACAGTGTACAGTTCTGGAGACCTTACCTACATGAGAGACATAGACAGGGTAGAGAAGGTTCAGAGGAGGGCAACAAAGATGATGCATGGATTGCATCACAAGTCCTATGAGCACAGACTGAAGGGGATTGAACATGTACTCCCTGGAGGAGAGGAGGGAGAGAGGATATGATAGAGACATACAAGTATCTTACAGGGAGGAACAGGGTGCAGGAATACGCTATTTTAAGTAAAAAAGATGTTTCAGGACTAGAGGGCATGGGATGAAGTTGGAGGAGGACAATTCAGAGGAAACGTGGAGGAAGAATTTCTTCACAGAACAGGTGGTGGACAAGTGGAACACCCTGCCAGAGGAAGTGGTGGGGCTAAAACAAGCATGGATTTAAGAATGTGTGGGATAGACATAAAGGAATTCTGGAGGTCAGGGTGGAGCAACAGACTTCTAGGAAAACATAAACTAAACTTACAAGCTCAAATGGGCAGACTGGGTGGGCCATAGGCCTTCATCTGCCGACACTGTCTATACATCTATGTATCTATGATTGAGTTCTTTGATTGGGTGACTCAGGTGGTCGACCGGGGACGGTGGACGTGGCCTATCAGGACTTCAGTAAGGTTCTCTCAACACCATCCCTCACAGAAGGCTGGTAAGTAAGCTTGGAAAATCTAAGGGTGGGTGGTAAATAACAAGGTGGGTGGAGGCCTGGTTATTGTCAAGAACCCAGAGGGTGGTGCTAATGGGTGTACTCCAGGTTGGGGTGGTGAAGAGTGGAGTACCCTAGGGCCAGTAGTGGGACTCTACTTTTTAACATTTACATGAGCGATATAGTGGAGGGTCTGAGGGGAGGTGTGCTATTTACTGATGATACAAAAATCTGCAATAGGGAGGACACCTGGGGGTGGAGCACATGAGGCAGGACCTGAAGATGCTCAAAGAGTGGTCAGAGATATGGCAATTGAAATTTAATGCCAGAAAGTGTACTGTGATGCACATGGGGAGTAGGAAACACATGAGCAGGACACACCTGTGAGGGAGGGGAGGCAGTCATAGTAACAGAATGGGGAGGGATCTGGGATTATACTGTCATTCACTATTAAGGTAGGAAACCAATGTAGCAGGGCAGTGGAAAGGCCAATTGAATGTTGGCATGCATTGGTAGGGGCATTACTAGTAGAAGGAGGGAGGTAATGATGCCCATCTACAAAGCCATGGTTAGGCCACATCTGGAGTATGGGGTCCAGTTCTGGAGACCACACCCTGCAAGGACATTGATGGGATGGAGAGGGTTCAGAGAAGGGCAATCACAATGGTGCAGGGTATGCAAGGAAGACACATGAGTAGAGGTGCAAGGAGGTTGATCTGTACACACTGGAGACTAGAAGGAAAGGGAGACATGACTGAAACTTTTAAATATGTGAAGGGGTTCAACAAGGTAAGGAAAGGGTGTTAATTTAAAAGAAGGAGGGGCCAGAACTAGAGGGCATAGCTTCAGACTGCAAGGAGAAAGATAAAGAGGCAATGTGAGAAGGAGACTCTTCACAGATAGGGTGGTGGAGGCCTGGAACAGATTGCCAGAATAGGTAGTGGGGGCTGACTCGGTGAAGGGATTCAAGAAGGCATGAGACAGACAGAAATATGGAGATGAGTAGTGGGGAGGCACGGGCCAGCAGAAGGGGAGGAGTAGGGGAAATAGGGCAGACTGGATGGACTGGTGTCATCCTTTTCCCTTCAAGCTTCTAAGATTCCATGATTCTGCAAAGCCATCATTGTTCATAGTACAATCTCTCTGATTAACAAAACTTTTATTAGCAAATTGATTACACATAGCAGCTTAAAAGTTCCTTCCTGGGAAACTTCCTTTCCTTTTTTCGATTTTCTAGTTGATTTAGCCATCTCCTCCCATAGTAGCCTCCACACCTTAGTATCAGTGTCATTGCCACTAGTCGGTGGTGTAACTGACATCAGACTGCAAGCTCCTCTTGTTATTCTTTCTTCTCTCACGCATGTGCTATGTTACGTGCCTCCTGCTCTCACGCTTTCCCCTTCTCGTCCTGTCATAACTTTTACTCTGCTTTTCTTCCTCCTTTCGTATTTTGTTTTCTTTGTGTCTGTTCTACATCTTGTGCTTTTTTCCTTTCCTTTCCCTCCCTTCTCTTGTCTGGAGTCGACAGTGGGAAGAACTGATTTGGGTGGGGGACAGGGTCAGTAGGTGACGCTGAGGTCCCACAATATGAGTAGACTCCAAGATATCTCATAGTCTTATTCTGCTGGCTTCTTCATATGTTCTTATGCTCATGAAGATTATGTACTTTATCATGCCATGTCACCTCCTCCTTTTTGTCTCCTTTTGTAGCATAGTGGATTTGGTATACATCTAATTGCCCATACTCCCCTAAGCAAATGTAGTTTTTCCTGTGCTGACAAGTTTGCAGTAGTGTCTGTGCCAGAGACAGACTCAGTGTCATCTTCCTCATCCATACTACATGACTGAACAGCATCACTGGGCTATGTGGTGCTGCTGATGTGTGATTCAGGGCTGGAGATATCATATAGTGGGTCAAGGAAGCTTGGCAACTGTTGCCACTCATGCACAGGCAGGCTGCTTGGAGGGAATGGAACTAGTGGACATCTGGGGACAAATGAAACATGCTTTTTTGTTTATATTATCACACGCCCACCCTATTTCTAAAAGCCCCATGATTCCATCCCACAGTCCAGCCAAGACCATCTCTTTCTCCAACACTATCAGTTGTGGATGTACTTGATGAAACTACCATGGTAGAAAATTTACCTGCACTTTACCCCCACACACACTTAGCATCCCTTTTATGTTCACTCATGAACTCTAGCACAAGTTGAACCTTTGCTATGTACAGGGTTTTGAAAGGTGTGTCATGGTGGTCCAATAAAGGAGACCCAACATGGGGCTTGATCAATAATCAACAAGCCTGATCATGACACTGTTCAGGCACTAAGTGGACTTCAAAACAATGTGCGGCAGACACATTTCATAAATCACTTCTTTCAGCAAGCACAGCTGGTCTCATCATATGCTCTTAGCCTGCCTGTGCCCCTTCCTCTTCAAGCATTAGCAATGAAAACTGAAACAGCTTGTTAAATATAGGTTGCCTATTAAAGTGGGAGATTTTACCCCTTCATAATGCAACAACTTGTACATTTAAATAATTAGCATTTAAACATTTTCTTGCTGCTAGCTTCAGTCGGGCAGGTATTCTTTATCAAGAAAGATTCATACCCTTACAATGTCACCTTTTCCCAGCAAGGAATCTCCTAAAAAGATTTACACTGTTTTTTAACCTCTAAGACACTATCTGATAAGACTGTCTCAGACATAGTTTACTACAGCAGAAGACATCTGTAAAGAACTGTTATCTTTTGTTACTAATTTTACTATGCATTTTGAAAAAACAATACTTATATTAGGCTTTAGATGGAAACAGATTATGAAATTTTTAGCCCTGAAACAGCCAATCTTTCTGGCTTCAAATCTAAGTGTATAGCACAAACAGCAATATTTAGAATGCATGTTAGTATAGCAGAAGACAGCTGCTATTTTAACTCCTAAGACAAGTAAGAATGGTATCATTTGATACATCTTTACTATGCTTTTGGGAAAACAAATATTTATATTCAGCTACAGCAAACACATAGACACAAATACTGTACACACCATCCTTATGGCCACAACATTCAAAATAAATACTGCAATCTAATATGTTATAAAACAATAATCTTTTTATGTCAGTCTTGGTACAGTGGAACACAGTGAAGTTCAGTTTACAGTAGATTTCCTTTAAATATTTCTTATCCTGTATTTGTATCCTGGATAGCACAGGGAGATGCTACATCTCATTCTCTAGAGATCATCATTTTACACATTTTTGCAGTATATTTACTCAGGATGTCCCAGATTAGATGCAATATCTTGTTTCCAGTGGGTTCGCCATTTTTAAATGTATTTGTTCAGGGTAGCTTAGTCCAGATGTAAAATATTGTTTTCAGTGTGTTCTGATTTTACACAATGCAGCATAATATTATGTAGATGTAGAGCACCACTGAAAATAAGATGCCACGACTTATGTGAACTATCCAGGCTGCTTAGTATGGGGCTTGGAGAGTGGGGACAGGGGAGAAGAGGCAACAGATGGAAGAATTGAGGCAATCAGAGTCCTAGAGAGACTGAGGGCACTGAAGATAGACAAGACACCAGGACTGGATGGTGTCCACCCCAGGTGCTGAGGGAGATGGTGGAGGTGGGCATGAGCCACTGGTGGATCTCTACAGCACCTCACTGGAGTTGGGATGTGTGTTACTGGTCTGGAGGATGGCACATGTAGTACCATTACCCAAGAGTAGGCCATGGGATGAACTGGTAATTATCATCTGGGAAGTCTCACCTCCATAGTGTGCAAACTCATGGAAACTATACTAAAGGAAAGACTGGTGTTGTATCTGAGGACAATGGCCTCCAGGATGTGAGGCAGCATGGATTTGTTTCTAGGAAATCTTGCCAAACCAACCTCATACAATAATATGACAAGGTGACAGGTGAGCTGGATAAGGGTCCCATGGGGATGTTCTATACTTGGACTTCAGAAAAGCCTTTGATTCAGTGCTTTGGCTTGGGGAGAAGCTAACTGGTGTAGGAGTGGGGCAAAAATGATGAATTGGATTACAAGCTGTCTGAGTGGAAGGCTGCAATGGGTGGTGGTGGGAGAGGAGAGCTCAACCCAAGGCCGGGTGATGAGTGGGGTGCCACAGGGCTCTGTGTTGGGGCCAGTATAATTTGGGCTCTTCATATCAGTCATTGCACATGGGGTGGTGAGCAAGGTAAGTCTGTTCACTGACAACAGCAAAACTGGAGCAGTGGTGGATGGAGAGCAGGGATGGAAGCAGCTGCAGGGGACCTAAGCAAACTAGAGGAGTGGTCGAGAGGTGGAAGCTGGGGTTCACGCAAAGAAGTGCAATTATGCACTTTGAGTGAAGAACCCAAGGAGAGAATAACTGGGGTTAAGCTGGGATCACTGAGGAGGAAAAGAACCTAGGGTAATGATAACAGGGACCATGAACAACACTGCCCAGTGCATGAGAGCGGCTGCAAAACAAATAAAATGCTGGGTGCATAGCGAGGGTTTTCATCCAGGCAAAGAGAGGTGATCGTGCCCCTGTACAGGTCACTGGTAAGGCCTCACTTAGAGTACTGTGTGCAGTTTTGGAGGCCATACCTAAAGCGTGATATCAGGCAAATGGAGGGGGTGCAGAGGAGGGTAATAAAGATGATATGTGGAATGAAGGGATAGACTATGACAGCAGGCTGGGAGACCTGAATATGTACATCATGGAGGATAGAAGGGATGGGGGCATGACAGAGCCATTCAAGTATCTGAGGGAATCAATAAGGATGGGGCAGATGGAGTCTTTAGTTAAGGAGAGGGAGGGTCACCAGGGGCACAGGCTAAGAATAGAGAGAGGAAGATTTAAGAAGGAAATGAGGAGACCCTATTTCACAGAGACAGTGGCATCAAATGGAATGTGCTACCAGAATGGATGGTATCATGTAAATCTGTGAACAGCTTCAAAGGGCATGGGACAGGGAACAGTGGAAAGTGAGGGTGGGGAGGTGGGAGGATGGCAGTGGGATGGCAGGGGAGTGGGTGGGGCGGCTGGAGTTAGGGAGTGTTGGCTGCACACTCGGGCAGACTTAGATGAGACCGGTGGCCTGTTTCTGCTGGCAGCATTTCATATGTTCGCTTGTTCGTAATATATAGCAATCAGCAGGCATATTCTAGGAAACGATTGTAAAATGTGTAAAAGGAAGATCACATTGAAACTGCCTCTCAGCAGATCTTTATTGTGCAAATTCAATAGAAATGATGGGTAAAAATCATGACCACACTGTAAGTGATATTTTGAGGATATGCCAGTTGAGATTCAATATATCATATTTTGAATCTCAACTGGCATATCCTGTAAAAATGCAATATTTAAAATGGTTTAAATGCTTTACTGAAATGAAATAAATATATATATATATATATATATATATATATTTCCATATTCATTTTATCCTCTGTGGCAGACCACTGCTTTCATTGGCCAGCCTTTGCCAGACTCCGGGGTCATTCGAGATCTTATAGTGCTGTATGCATCCTGGCAGACCCCTCGAGTCAGCCAGGAGGCTTCATCCTGCCTCGCCCCCACTGCTTTCTGCTTTTTCACCACTCATTACTCAAGGCCTCAGATCAAGGTAATGCATGCATGTGGAGTTGTGCATGCATTCTGCAGCTCCAGTGATGGCCCCTCCTCCTCCCTCCCCTGGCCTAATGCCAGGGTTCCTCTTGTGTGGTGCTGCCACCCAACCTCCACCAGGAGGCAGCAAAGCATTGAGGAGGCCCTCCAAACCTCCCAAGGAGGAGAGCTACCAGCTGGCAGCTTGAACAGCTCCTTCCTCCCCAGCTGACCCTCGGTGCCCCAAGCTCGAGCCCAAACCCAGGTTGCCAGAGTGGTGCAAGGTGTGGTGTCCAGTGCCTCAACACTCAGTGCCACTGGGCCAGCTGAAATAAATATTTTAAATATTGACTCGCTAGTCTTTCCTCATAGATCTTATCCCATATGCCTTGAGCCATTGTAGTTGCCTTCCACTGCATTGCATCCACCTTGTCTATGTTTTTCTCAGATGCGGCCTCCAGAATTGGATGCAGTATTCCTGGTGAAATCTCATACATGTCTTATACAGGGGAAGATGACATTCCTCTTTATACTCAAGATACCCCTTCCTGTGTATCCAAGCATCTGGCTAGCCTTTTCAGCCACCTTATCACACTGCCTAGC
Organism: Neoceratodus forsteri; assembly: GCA_016271365.2. Classification (NCBI taxonomy): domain Eukaryota; kingdom Metazoa; phylum Chordata; order Ceratodontiformes; family Ceratodontidae; genus Neoceratodus; species Neoceratodus forsteri. The sequence goes on from CM057458.1 coordinate 739,758,279, forward strand.
TTTGTTGGTTCCTGCTAGATGATCACTCCCAAGTTCCTTTCCTGCTTTGTGGACTGTCAGTACCTTCCCATATAGTTTGTATTTTGCCCCTGGGTTCTTGTGCCTTATCTGCATGATCCTGCACTTCTCTGCATTGAGTCCCAGCTGCCATTCTTCAGACCATTTCTCCAGCTTTTTATTGTGTTTATGTCCTAATTATTTCCCCATTTTGTTCAGCTCCCTGTGTACAGCTGTATGTGTGCCTGTGGAGGCACATGCATGCTGTGGTTCTGCAGCACCCTCCCTCTGCTTGCCACCTGCCTGTCTGTGTCACCCTCAGCCTCCACCTGTGAGCAGCTGGACTGTGGGGGCAACAAGGTCCTTCCCAGGAGAGGAGAGCTGCCTTGTGGCTGTTCAATCTTGCCCCTCCCTCCCCTAGCTGGCCTTTACAACAACGCAGGCTCGCCTCCTGAACCCAGGTCACCAGCATAGCATGAAGTGTGGCATCCAGTGGCTCAAGCCTTAGCACCAACAGGCTGGATCTCCAGTTTTTTAAGGTCTTCCATCATTCTTTCAACACTTCTTGGCATGTCCACCCTATTGCATAGCTTTGTATTCTCTGCAAAGAGAAATGCCTCCCTTCAGGTCTCTCTGCAATGTTTCTAACAAAGACATTGAAGAGGACTGTCCCAAACACAACTCCTACAGAACCCTGCTTGTCACCTCTCCCTTTTCAGAGTATGTCCTGTTTACCACAACCTCTGACTCCTGCTATTCTGCCTTTTGTCTACCCACAGAACTATTTTATGATCCAACCCTAGGCTTGCAGTTTGTTAATTAGCTTTCTATGGGGACTGTGTCAAAGACCTTCTGAATTCCAGATAGGCCACATCCACCACACCTCCTTGAATTTACCTTAGTTACCCAGTCAAGCAGTAGATTAGTACAATGAGTTAGTGCAAAACACAGTAGTTGTCCAAAATATGGTAAACGTTAGAGATGTATAAGTAAAAAAGCTACATAATGGCTCCACCAAGCCACAGTGATGGAAATTTCACCACAATCCTTCACATCTACACAATCCTGCTGACATCACCAGTGCATCCCAACAACAATCAGCAACACATCAGCACAAAACCACCACACTTAACTGTATCAGTGCAGTGGGCTGAACCCCCCACCTCCCCATGTAGGGGGCTGTGCTCTGCATCTTCCTACTTTAAATATGTAACTCCATGTCACACAGACAGTGGAGTTAGGTGCTTACCCCATCAATGAGAAACCTCCCATTGATGCAAAGTCCATCGACGCCGGGGTTTCACTGTCAGGAGACAATGTCGAAACTTTGATGTTCGATCGGTGTACCCATATAAGCAGTGTGTGTGTTAGTGTGTGTGTGTGTTATATGTTTATACAGTACATGCATTTGTATTAGTAAAGCGTGTGTATCACAACGATTAGAATGTGCAGTTAGGTGACTCTTTGTTAGTGCAAAAATGCTAGTCTACATTTTCCCACTATCTAGATCAGTTTTAGCCTTCTGCATTTCATTGCTTGAGGTGTCTAGTGGCAACTTCCACCCTCTGATATCCTTCAGAGCCGAAAAGAAGAAAACAGTCCTTTGATGTCTTTTTTAACCTGAAAATATGTGTGTAGATGGTGCAATTGCTATGTTATACTCACAGGAATTCATAAGCACATATGTGTATATGTATTAGTCAGCATGTGTGTATCACAGCAATTAGAAAGTGAAGTTAGTGGCTCAGTGGTTAGCGGAAAATTGCTAGTCTACATTCCCCTGCTATCTTGATCAGTTTCAGGCTTATGCATGTAATTTCTGATTTACATGAGAGTCTGTTGCTGCTCCTCTATAACTGTCCCATCCCTATGCCCAGCCTATCCCAAACCCAGTCCATATTAGTCTTCTGGCACTGGGATCTGCTCTTAGACCTAGTACAACATCAGTACCAGTGGCGAACATCAGGAAATGACAAATGCTTGTTTTTCCTGTTCTTGTCTTCGTATTTTCTGCACAACAACACACAGCAGATGATAATATTTTAATGACAAAGCTGCTGCAGGATGCTATATGATAACTTAAAATAATCTTTGATGATTTTAAAATGCTCACTTGATCACACGATGTGCATATGCCATCACATGACTCATGACCCAAGAAGGAATCTAAGCAGATAAGCAAGAGTGACACCACCCAGCCACACCCTCACCCCACCCATCACACTGAAAGACACTGAAATAATATTTTCTGAACTATGCATCCATTTTACAAACAGTAAGTGCAGAATTTCCTTGAGAAGTTTGACCACAAAATGCTGGTTGAACTCCAGTATGAAATTCTGTAGTTGCATCCAAAAACAAACGCAAGCTTTGCAGTTGTGGCAAAAATTGTTGTAAACTGTAGGAACTGTTGCAAATGTATCCCAGTATATAAGTATACGGAGCAAGTATCCAGATACAGCTGCATGGATGCAGCATGCGCCCAAAATACAGACACAAATTCTGGATCCAAACATTTAAAATTCTGCCCTCAGTATCTCACACAGCAGCCTACTTTACTTTTACCTTCCTGTCTGGCAAGGTTATAGACACATATAGCAGTAAAAAATGGATTTCTATGCCCTATGCCAACAACAGTCAGTATAATAAAAGTTATTTTCCAACCTGAACCTCAAAAAATTTCCACTGCTCTTTTCTGCCTGCCAAAGTCATTGCCATGCTGCAGGTTTGCAACTGCAGCAGTGCATATACATTTTCCTCTCCTCTGCAGCAGCACATGTGCATTCTCTTCTCCTCTGCAGCAGATATTGCATTCTCCCTATCCTCTGCAGCAATGCATATTATGTTCTCCTCTCCTCCTCTCCTCTCCTCTCTTCTACAGCAGTGCATATTGCATTCTCCTCTCCTCTGCAGCAGTACATATTGCATTCTCTCTCCTCTGCAGCAATGCATATCGATTCTCTCTCATCTGCAGCAGTACATCTTGCATTCTCCTCTGCAGAAGCATAAATTGATTCTCCTCCCCTGCAGCAGCACATGATTTCACTGGCCTACCTGAAACTACAGTTAAGCAAACAATAATGCATGGCATGGCATATGTAGTGCTGAAATAACATCACACCTCAAACTCAGAATAGAAACAATTCTATTAGATCCCACTGAGACATGTAACTTCTTTAGGGAAAGACAAAGAACAACCATCAACCATGCAGTAAGTATGCATGGCTCAGGGACTGTGCCAGCAAAGGAAGAAGCACAGGAAAACATGCATGAGATAGAAAAGAAAATAGGACAGAAATGGAGCTGAGAAGCTTGAAAAGGAATGAGAAAATAGAACCAACATGTGGGTAATACAGTATTTCTAGCATGCCTTTAACAGGTTAGAATCCTATCGAAAGGGCTGTCTTTTGTGCCCTCTTTTAAATTTGATTTTTTCAATCTAGAAGTCAATCTGTTTAAATTATTAAGAAAAATCAACTTGAAAGTTCATGTTAGTAATTCAAAATATGAACTTTAAAGGAAACATTGAGTACATAGAGTTTGAAGAAACACCTGAACTGAGTTGAAATGAAAACCTGGACTTATTGTTTAAAATGTTAAAAGATGAATCAGAGTGTATGTCAGACTTTGGGTTGGGAGTGGGATCTTGATTTACTAATATTCAGAGAAAGCATTACTGATTCTTCACAACGCTCAGACAGTACTGTGAGAGCTAGTACTAGTTTAAAATGAAAGTAAATTTTGTGCCAATGGTCCAAGACATGCCACAGTAAAGGTTTTGGAAAATTTGGTCAGAGATGATTTGGAAAAAGTTATTTCTGTCCCCTGAGCCATACAGATTCCACAGTGTATCCACCAAATCATTAAAAGAATTGAAGGAAAATTCAAACATTGTTATCAAATAATGTTTCAAGGGATCATTCTGTGGTGGTTCAGGATGTTTATAAATATATGACTGAAATTCAAAGGCAACCGTCTGATCAAAATTGTTATAGATTGATTACCTTTAACCCCACTGCACCATTTAAAATATCCTTTATGACTTAAAAGATGAGGATTTTCTGCAGGATGGTGGATGAGGATGAAGTAATGTTTTTAAATAAATAACTTTCTCATCTACCTGACTCTATACACTTTACCTAAAATCCATAAAATGTCACAGACCCTTCTGAGATTCCCACTGTCTTGGGGATGGGTTCTCTCAGTGATGGTCCACCTCAATTAATTGATCACTTTTAAAAAATAAGTAGTAGTCAAAACACATCCATATATACATGACAGCATGGATTAACTGAGTAAAATAGATTACAAAGGTCAGAACAACATTGTTGGTTGGCAACTGATGTAGCCTTTCTGTATATTTGTATATGACTTGGGGCAGGAATGGAGGCAGGTAGGAAATTTTGTAGAATTATCTGGACGTAAGATAAGCACCAAAATAATTCATCATTGATTTACTAATGTTTTTACTGGAAAGTAATTTTTCACCTTTAATGACAGGTTTTATCATCAGATTCAGCATACAGCTCTGAGGGCAATGCTTGCTCCTTCATATGCCAACCTGTTTTTAGCATGATGGGAAAAGCATATCATCTTAAAATATGAACACCCACCTCAGACACATTCTTTCGTGGTATTTTCTATTGACAGTATCTGGGGTTGGGGTTCTGAAACTCTGAGTTTATTAACTGGATTAATGCTAATGAACTTAATCTGATGTGTACACATAAAGCATTGATTTCCTTGATGTAACATTAAAAGATAAGATGGACAGGTTATCTTGCTCTTCACTGGAAGTATACCCTTTGGACAGTTACTAAGATTAAAGAGAAATTGCACTGAGAAAAGTACATTTATTTTAGAAGCTGAAATATTGAGGCAGATTTAGGGAGCATGGACACAGTGCTGGAGTAGTCAGTAAGGCTTTTGAAAAATATTGTAATATTGATAGACCTTCCATTTTAATACCTAAACAAAAGGGACTGATGTAACTAACAAAACAAATGTTCCTGAAATAAACTATAGTGACGACATTCACTATCACTAATGAGGGAACTTTGTTTCATCATCTTCCTTTCTAAACAAATATTGAGATCATAAAGAACCCTACTACACTAATGTGTTAATTCTGGAAAATATGTGGGCAATAAAGGAGGCATTGACTAACTTGTGGGCTGATGCATTTTACAATCAAGCCTTACTGTTAAATTTAACAAAAAGAAGTTGGTTGCTGAATGCAACAGCTACCGAGAGCTTGAATTAACCAATAAAGCAATACAGGTTTCCTTACCACCACCTTTTAATAAGCAGTAAGGATGAGAAATATTGAAGCAAGAATATCCAAAGACAAAGCACAAAAGATATAAAGGAAAGAATATTTATTTATTTGTTTATTTATGTATTTATTTATTTATTGTCACATCAGAATTACAACCCTTTGAGTCAAGGACTCATTTCCAGTTGTTCCACGTCAGGTTACAGAGTAAGACAAGCTGATAAAGTTTATATACAAGATTTAGTAGCAGACAAAAACAGCATAATGAGCTAAGTATACTAAGACAGTAGGTAGCAAACAGATATTTTAGATAGAGCGATGGTATTATATACAAGTGAAGCAGTGTACCTATACAGTGAGGTAGCTAAAGCAAGTAATCACATTATACCAGATGAAGTGCAACTAAGACTAGACAAATGCAGTCAGATATGAGACTTTGTCACTGGAGAAGACCTAGCCAAATATGAAGGAAAGAAAGAAAGAAAGAAAGAAAGAAAGAAAGAAAGAAAGAAAGAAAGAAAGAAAGAAAGAAAGAAAGAAAGAAAGAAAGAAAGATATAGGGTTGTAATTTGAGTAAAAACTGGAAAGGAAAACAGGAAAAACAAATACAAATAGATCTCAGGTCAGAGATAGTAATAATAGAAAAACAAATAGAGTTGGCCCAAATTGTTGATTTGACTGAATCAAATAAAAATACACTCCAACTTCAAGGAAAAATAAATATGGGGAAAAACATATTTATAGATAGTGGGCCAGATATTCAGACTGTGCCAGGCACTGGCACAAGTGGAGAACAGCACAACTGAGTTGCACTGAGGCCATACAGGGGATTCAAAGGTGATGTACCATGGCCCATCACCTTTAAATATAGCACAGAATGTGCATGGCACATACACAATGTGCTGGCACATTCTCCAGACAGGTAGAACTGAATGAATGCTCCAGCAACTGTAGCTGTGCTGACGCATTTCCGAGATATTCAGACATGGACATGAAAATGGGCCATACTGTATGCAAGGCACAAATGGTCCATTTGCATGTCATTATGCCCCATTTGCATGAGTTGAGCAGGGCATCCGGTGAAATGAGCCTGGTGCTCTGCACAGCATGTGGTGTGGACAAAGGGAACCTGAGGCAGCCCCCGCCACAGAGCCACGATCATCACTGTGAATAATGATGGAACCCCCCATAGTCTAGTGGTACCCTCCCCACCCCATAACCACAATCGTGGTAGTAAAGCATAAGCGCTCCTGATGGTCTAGTGGTAACCCCTCCCTACTGTAGCGGTGATCATGGTAGAAATGAAATAAAAATCTCCTGGTGGTCTAGTGGTACCCACTCCCTCCCATAGCCATTATCACTGGTAAACTGAAAGAAATCCCATCCCTGATAGTCTAGTGGCACCCCTCCTCCCCATAGCCACGATAGCTGAAACCAACATATGCATTAGCCCTGGTGATCTAGTGGTACCCCCCCTCCTGATGAACCAGTGCTAGGTAATCCATATTGAAATATATCCCTGGTGGTCCAGTGGCACTCCCTTCTCTACATAGCCATGATCACTGGTAAATGACAGAAATCCATCCTTGGTGGTCTGGCGGTGCCCCCCACCCCCACCTACACAGAACCCTCTGCCCATCCAGCTTCCCTCCCATCATTGGAAGGCAGCTTCAACCCACCCGCATACTGCCAGGCCGCCTGCAGATGACAGCTTACAATATGTGCTGTAACACCATTGGTCCACAGCGCATACTGTACTAAACAGTCAAAAATATGGGAATGAAGTCATTCACATATTTATGACTATCTGGACGATTGAAGCTGCCCCGCCGACGATGGGGTGGAGCTGGCTGGGCAGGGGTCCTGTGTTGGTGGAGGGGTGCCACTAGACCACCAAGAATGGAATTTACGCTATTTTCTGGTGATCGTGGCTACGTGAGGGAGAGGAGTGCCACTGGACCGCCAGGGATATATTTCAATGTGGATTACCAGCGATCGGTTCATCGGGAGGTGGAGGGGTACCACTAGATTACCAGGGCTAGTGCATATGTCAGTTAAGGCAATCATGGCTATGGGAGGAAGGGTACCACTGAACCACCAGGGATATATTTCAATTTGGATTACCAGTGATTGGTTCATCAGGAGGGTGGGGGTCCACTAGATGACCAGGGCCAGTTCATATGTTGGTTTCAGTGATCATGGCTACGGGGAGGGAGGGTGCCACTGGACTACCAGGGATGGGATTTCTTTCAGTTTACCAGCAATCATAGCTATAGGAGGAAGGGTACCAGTAGACCATCAGGAGATTTTCATTTAGTTTCTACCACGATCATGGCTACAGGGCAGGTGGGGTACCACTAGACTACCAGGAACCATATGGGTGCTTGTGGACAGTGTTCTGTGTGTGCAGGTGACCTCCCACAGCTGGTGGTTGCTGTGTTGTGCCCTGCAATACAGCAGCCTGCCTGTGGGTGGCCAGCATTTGAGCCTGCTTTTCTGCCTCAACTTTGTGCCTTGGTATATGGTGCATCTATGGGTTGTGCCAGCAGATGCACCACACATATTCATGGGCACACCCCTACAGATGTGCTGCATACATTACCAGTGCACCCGGTGCATTGGGACTTTGCTGCGCCGTCCACTTTTTGAATATCACCTCAGGGCACATTTCTGAGTTGCGCCGCACAACTCGGGTTTTGCCAGGTGCAACCCTTTGAATATCTGGCCCATAGAGAATAAAGAAAGAGAGGAGAAAGGGAAGGAGGGAAAAGAGAATGACAATAAAATGAAAATTAAATCATTGTAGTGGAAGATTTTGATGCTAATGGGGGGTTAGGAACACCAGGACTCCACAAGTTGTCCCAGAGTCTAACAAGACTCAAGTGGAGCCAGGAGAAACTCCACACAATCTAGCAGAGAGAATATTTGATTGAAATATATGGAATAAGTTGCCTGGATAGGAATTAGGAATCTCCTGAAATTTAGTAAAGCTTATGCATTCACTATTTAATATTCCACAAAGATATACAGTTCATACATTAAGGCCACCAAATTTGATGTATGCAGACTGTGTTTACTCTATCTAAATGATAAGGAATTGGTCTGGACACATACCCATTTAATTTGCCTGAGTTCCCTCTTTCAAATAGTTCACTGAGTAAAATTAAATGATCAGTTATTGTCTTTCCTAGAATAGAACATGCTTGGGCCTGGAAGTTAACTTCCTGTGCTAAAGGCAGGAGTCTGGAGTTTAACATTTTGTAAGGAGTGTAAAGTCAGTATTTAGAAGGCTAATTGGTCTCAATTTTTGAGATCTTGCTTGTCACCCTTTTATGAAAATATATTAAAATACCCTCAGACATCTGTAGCGGCATGCTGTTAGTCGTTAAGATGTCAGTATAAACTGTACAAGTTCTGGTGCCAAGTCTGCCTAAAAGCTTAAAAAACTCTTCTGATAGTTCATCAATGCCTGGACCTTTATTAGTTTTTAGAGAGTTAATGCAATAGTTATCTCAGAAGCCTTATCAATCAATCACTCATTTAATCAATCATCTTTATTTTACCAGGTGAAACACCATTGAGACATGCTCATTTACAAGGTGGACCTGGGTAGATCATAACAGACTCACATATTAAAATTATAAAACAATAAGGCAACAATCAGGGTAGTGCAAAAAGAGTAATGCATGAATAACACAGCACGAAGGCACAGGACAAGACAGTAAAGTAAACCTCAGATTCTTATTGAAAGGAAGAAGCATAGAAAATAATTACAAAATAATGCATGTCAGAAAATACAATAGATACTGTATACAAACAAATGATTACAAAATATTACATATCAGTTAATACAGTGGATACTATGCATACACAGCATGGTTTATAGAGGTTAGGCAAAGTGAGGGTAGAGGTGAAAGTACTGTAGTAACAGGAAGTCATGGGGAGGTAAGGGAAGGAGGGTGACTAAGAAGGGGAGGGCACAAGGATGACTATAGACAACACGGGATAGAGAGGAAGGATTGGCAGGAGAAACATTAGAGTAACAACTATGAATTATTAGTAAATAGGGTTCATGATAAAAGGGCAGCTAAATAAAACACACAGAGAATTCACTGAACATTCGATGAAACAGTGCTTTAAAGATATCATGCTCACGGTGTTACAAGCTTAGAGTCTTTTGCTGTATGTCCATGATAAGTGAAGCCAGCAAATCTGGAGAGCATCGTGATAGTGGAAAACTCTGAAAAAGGAGGGCCATAGTGTTTCATCTACTGCATTTTCCCAAAACAGGTCTGTGGTATGTTGTGTAATTTGTTGCATAATGTACAGTGGTGTTGGTAGCATCCAATAAGCTATACATGGTTCTTTTTATTTATTTATTTAGCTTTTGTTTACGGGTAGTACACTAGACAAGTAGTATGCCTATTTTCAGGAACGACCAGGAGAGCACAAAACATACAGTATACATACATGGCAACATTGGAGAAACAGCATGATACAGTAAAAACAGCTATAACAATGCTTGTATAAGGGCAGAGATACTGCTACATAGTACAAATTGTTACAGGACATAGATAGACATTAGAATCACTGAATTCATATTTCATAGACCATCATGGACTCAGAGTGGACAATAGTGGACTGCAGAGTATTACATTACAGAGACTAGGAGCAGTCACATCTTGTCGTTTGTTTTAGGTGGGACCACAGGGAGGCGAAGGTCCCATGGGAAGGGCAGAGCGAACAGAGTCCGAATGGAGTTCCAGAGCCTAGGCACAAAGCGGCAAAGTCACAGTCCCCCATAAGGGTCTGAGTAGGGGAACTTTAAGTAACTCAGCAGTCTGTGACCTGAGCTGGTAGGGATTGTGTCCAGTTTTGGGAGGAGATCGCCAGTCCCGACGGTATGCCATTGCAGGCACTTTCCTTGTAGTTTCCTACACCAAGGATCAGGAATTCCACAGGGGAAGCCAGCTGAGTTTGTCATAGAGCTCACATCGGTGGGTGAGTTTGGAGCAGCAAGTGCAAACCGACAGATATCATTATATGCCGTGTTCCACCGATTAAGATGGATTTGACGTGACCTGGCAAATAGGTGGTATCCATAACTAAGGGAGGAGAAGCACTTTGCAAGTGCCAGCCTCGCCCCGGAGTCAGGTTGTATTTGGCCCTGTAGGCAAGGCAAGCTTACACCTGGTGGTTCTGCAGATGTTTTGGATATGGCTTCCCATGTCAAGTTGTGGTCGGGGTGACCCCAAGATATTTAATTGAGCTCTTGTTGGCAACAGGGGGCTTCCATCAAAGCTATTTTGAGCATAGCTGATGGGGCTTTTAACTTGGCTGTGGAACCAAAGAGCATGGCCTGAGTTTTGTTAGGATTCAGTACCAGTCTATGGTTTGGTAATCCAGGCCGAGACTCTGCTGAAGTCTTCAGATAGGCACTGGTTAAGGTCAGCAGCATTACGAGCATGGGCCACTAGCACAAGGTCATCTGCATAAAGCGTGACTTGGCAACGAGAGGTCACCTGTGGAGTTGATTAATAAAAAGTGAGAATAGGAGAGGTCCAAGTACCGATCCTGGGAACTCCCATGGTCACAGCCCTAGGCTCCAGAGGACCTTGTTAAAGCAGGTGCGCTGATTTCACCCATTAGGTAGCCCATCATCCAACTCATGGCATGCGGAGAGAACCCATGAGCCCTGAGCTGCTCCCCAGTAGGTCATGGTTGACAAGGTCAAAAGCTTTTGAAAAGTCAATAAATATAGCACCTGACAGTTTGCCCTGATCCATGGTGGATCTAATACTAGAGGTTACAGTAATCAGGGCAGTCGTGGTACTATGACCCTTCCGGAAACCATGTTGGGCCCCAGAAAGCAGCTCATGGGTATCCACGATCGAGAGTTGCTCTGCCACAACCTTTTCCAGAGTTTACCAAGGGATGGGAGAATAGTAATAGAGCGAAGTTATCAGGAGTTTGGGATTTTCCTGCTTCAAAACAGGGACTATCCTTGCCCCTTCCAGATGTCAGGGATTATCCCCAAGCTAAGGGATAGGTTAAAGATATGGGCAATCAGAGGCAATGTAAGCTGCTCCCAGCTTGAGAAGTCTGGGCTCAAGGTTGTCAGGCCCTGCACTGGAGTGCTGGGAGAGGCAGCCAGCGGTTCCGAACATCAAGGACAGACACGGCCTTAAGATTAAATACTCTCAAGGAGGATGTTCACTCTGCATCAGAGGATATTATGCGACCCCATCGGTCGTGAAATCCAGAGGTGAGGGTTTTAAAGGTTGGAGAAGTGGAGATGAGGTGGTTGGCTATAGTGTGGGATTATTGCACGTTTTCCACCCAGTCTTTGCAACGAGAATATGGCCACATGTAACCAGCTTTACCTTGGGTCCCAAACTGTTGCTGACATTAAAGATTATCTGCTTGTTTAGAGTGAAGGTTATCATTTTACTTTTAATCTGTCTGATTTAAGAAGAGTAAGAATGTCCTGTCTGATGTGTTATGGTATTAGTTTTGCAGCTGCCGCTTATATTGGAGATATTGGATGTATTCCAAGTTGCCATGAGTTCTAACTAGTGACTGCAATAGGTGAATTAATTCATATTTTGTGTCCATTCACCAAGTTATTCTGTCATCATACATAAGGAAGACATATTTCCAGGTTTTGAAAAAGGAATGAAGTGTCTTTGTATCATGCCATCAGTTAATTGGGAGGGAGGGAATCTCCAGTTACCTGGACCATGTATGATATCTGTTTTATGTCGGACTATTAGCGTCAATATTGTATAGTTGGAAAATTCTACTGGGATATTTGTAATGTTGTGTATTTGTAGTGTATTAATAATGAAAAGAAAATCAATCCTCATAGCCAGGAAGCTTTATAAAAGGTCGGAATAGGAGTTCCATGAAAGGAAATACAAACATCTACCAAAGTAGAGGAAAATAATCTGAGTTTGTGAGGAAATTAAATGGGAAGTCAGTATGTCATTTTCTGTCACTCTTAATAATATTTGTGTTAATAGTGCTGAGAGACAGGGAAAATGTCATGGGAGAAATTAGTAGATATTCTTAAGTGAGATCAAGTGAACTGCTTCTGTTGATGTTTTGTCAGATTTTTCTTCTTAGTCTGCTTTTCCTTTAGTCACATCAACTGGAGCATCAGGATGGGGTTTCAGGATCTGAGTGTAGGTCAGCTTGGGAAGAGCAAAGGGAAGAGGTGTCAGACTCATTCCCCAAAGTCCTGGCCATGTCTTGCAAGGTCAAAACTCATTTCTCTAAAAAGGTCTCCATGATTTTCATGACCTTGGATGGGGTGGTTACCTTCTGTAATTTCCTGGGGATTATCCACCATTTACCTGTGTCAGGTGGGGAGGCATATTTGGTGAGATTTCTGCCTGAACACCATGGTTGTCTGGGGGTCCACTAAGGAATCCTCTAAGTCTAGAGGAGTGAATAGGTCTGTAGCATCTCCTGCAATGGAAGGAGTAGGACAAGTGGCATCCGAGGACTGATTAGTAGTAACCTTGGGGTGGGGACCTGCTGTGTCCCTGAGGGAGGCATTCTAAGTACTGGAAGAGAGTGTCCCTGGGTTTGTGGAGTAATAAAGGGTTTGGCCATACGTTGAGCTAGAGCAATATTCAGGCGTTGTTCCTTGCCATCCATCTGCTGCTCTGGTTATAAGCTGCCCAAGGGCATTTGTTGTAAATATGTCCTTTTGTGTCACATAGATTACATAGGGGTTCCTCAACACAGTGTGCATTGGTATGTCCCAGTCCATTACAAAGGGACACCTTAATTTATCACAGAGACTACTTAAATGGGTGTGGAACCACACTGGTAGCAGGCCTTGGGTTGTCCAGCATAGAATAAAATATCTCTATCCCTACCCAGAAAGAAACAATTGGGGAGGTGTGATGACCCTGTTGCAATATAATGCAGCATCACCCATATGCACCAACACCCCAATCTATATGTGTCAGTGTCCAGGATTGCCTCTGGTGCCCCTAGGACAGTACAGAATTGTTTAAGCCAATAAACCAAGTCAGTAACACTGACACCTTGATTTCTGAAGAGGACCATTATGTTCAGAAGAGCTGGTTTTGTCACAGGAATAGTCTCAAAGGGGTCCAGAGAGGTGTAGTCTTCAGCATATAATAATGGGCCCAAATATCCAGTCCACTGGAGAGCTTGAAGCTCACATCAAAAGTCATCTCACCAGAGACATGTATGAGGCGATACCTCCATTGCATAAAACTCCATGGAATCCTTTAAGAGCATTCTTGCAAGAAATGTCCTGTCAGAAAATTGGTTCATGTCTCCTTTGTAGAGGAGACAAACTGCATTATGATGTTTGGCCAGGTACACAAGAGTGTTAAAGAAGGAGGCATATGACCTAGATGTGGAGCCCTGTGGGGTCTTCTGGGAGTATTTGTGCTAGGCATCTCCTGTCCGGAAGTGAAGAATGAGCCCAGGTGTAGAGGAGGATTCTCCAAGCAATGAGGGTCCAGCGTTCCAGACCTGGTAAAATAGTGTCATGTAGAGTCTCCTCAAGAGGAAAGTGACAGGAAGTTGCAATGCTGGGTTTTGTTAAGGGCCAACCCATCAGGAGCACCATAGGAAAGTGACAACCAAGGCTAATATCCTGCATGTCAGTGTCAGAAGGTGTTCCTCCATTCTGCAAATTCTCAGCAGGATTTACAGGCTGGTCATTAGAAACAGGCAGTTCCTGCCTTGTGGGTTCACTGTCCAAAATTTTAGGGATAGCAATTTGAAAAACCCAGATATCCATTTACCAGAATCTTTATATTGAGCCCACTCTGCCACCCCCGGGCTGCTTCCACTGATCAATCTGCAGCAGTAGAGGATGGCGGTTTTCTTAGGCTGGATACTTTCACTTCCATTTGTGCTATTCCCAACATAGAACCCCTCTGCTGCTATCCTGAAAAAACAAACAAATTGCCAGTCTTTTTTCCCAGTCCTGGGTTTAAATGAACATTTGTTTTGGCAATATACCTGGCAACTGAGTATGTGCAGAAAGTGGAGTCAGCATCTGTAGAGGCGTGGGCCATCACCATAGGTAGAGGCATTGTTGCTGCAGTGCTCGTAAGATGCATTGCTCAAGGCACCTGGTTCAGTTATCGGGCATATGGATGTTGATGGCGCTTGTTCCAGTGCTCCCATTTCAGCCTCCAAGTCTTGTTTCTGTTTCAGAAATAGTGCTTCTTCTGCTGTTAGTTTGTCCTGGATAAGTTGTTTTCATTCCAGTTCCAAGATACCACTGGTGCTAATAATGATTTGGTCTTCTGTTTCAGGTAAGGTATTCAGAGGGTCTGTTGCGGTCTGCATCGTTACATGGGTAATATCCATCACTTCGTAATTTCCATAGTGGCAAACTCCTCAGGTTGCCCGGTGCATCAAAGAACAGATCGATCTCTTGCAGAGCCGAGGCAGGGGAGGAGACCTGCTTCCCAGCCACCAGATCATCCACCTTCAGCAAAGGAGGAATGGTTGTGGCCATCCTAGCAACAAAGGTTCCCCTATAGGCAAGTAGGGAATTTTTATTAAATAGAAAAGTAATGTACAAACAAAACAATGCTTCATCACTCAAAACATAAAAATAAAGAAAATCAAATTTTCCCAGCATACAGAGTTATAACAAAACTGATTTCCTGCATATAATCATTTTACAGTGCATCATAGTAGAATAGTTGAAAAGAGCATAATGAAGTACATAAAGCTATAGTCTCAACACAAAAATGAAACTTATTAATCCTAAAATCTCTGAAAAAATGTTTACTAAGTCAGGATAGACCCATAATTCTTCCATTACCTTCTATGTACACTACCTAAGATTTTGGCCTCTTCACTATAATAAATGGCTTATAATTGTGATTGAATTTGAAACAAAACTTGTTCTGCAGTATAACATTTTGATGTAATAAGAATGCACAGTGTGCTTGCTATAAATAGAACCTACAAAAGGCAAATATAAATCTAAGGGTGCTTGGGTGATATAAGGATAAATTAGAATTGAAAACACCATAAACTAAGATTTCATAAGGTAGGGGATAAGATATTTTCCTTCCATTTATGCAATAGTAAAGCCCATAGGGACACACTGTAAGGACATTCTAAAAAAATGATATATTGTCTCAGGAACCCCAGAGCAAGTGCTTGGGACACATTCTGTCCTCTATAGATTTATGTTTGTGATTACCATGGACACCAAGGCTCCCATGGCACAATAACCAGATAACATCCCAGAGTCTCAAGGAATTCTATGGTCAGTAAGCTGCTAAAAACAAGTTGGAGTCTAAACTATTTCCTTTTAAATCCTGAATTAAAGGGTTTTCAGAATAATTATTGTCTAATACATACTTATACATTTGCTTTCTGGTTGATGTAAGTTGCTTGTTGGGAAATATGCCATTGCCGTAGTTTGAAAAATGCATGTATCAAATAAATTAAGGGAACAAATTTCCTAATATTTTGTGAAGTTCAAAGGGTGCTTGATTCCATACCAAATCAAAGGAGTGGTTGAATGCTTGGCTATAGAATACCAGAATGATGGAAAGGCATGTAAAATGTGCAATATGCCATGAGAAAAATAAAGTATGAAAAAACTATTGGATTTATCATCCACACTCCCCAAAACAGTAGTCTGGGTAGGTATACTGCCTTTTGACAGGATTTAACCTGCTGCCCCAGACTCCTTGGAAAACACTTTATAAACTTTAGCTTCTAGGGCCAAGGGCAGTGGGTAGATAGAGGCAACATATAAAAATTGAGGTAGGATAAGAGTTTTAGTAGGTATACTCTTTTCCTTTTGGAGATGGATTGGCCTCTCCAAGAAAATACTATTATGTTAGCTTTCTCAATAGTAAATGTCCAATTATGAGAGGAGTCATCATTACTACCTAAAAACCCTAATATTTTAGTAGGTCCAGTAGCCACAGGTATCCCAGCAAACAGACCAGATTGTACTGGTGCCATTTCTGGTGGTAAATATAGAACTGATCTTTTATTATAATTTAGTTTTGACCCAGACAGGTTTTCAAAATCAGTAATGATCGCTGTCAGGTCAGAGTCCCTGAGAGAAGGGGTGCAAACACATAAATCATCTGCATAAGCTGTAATAGCTGTAGGTAAAAGTATACGAGAAATTATGGGGTGTTGTAAGATTTTCCACAACAAAGGGTCTATTTGAAATGCATAAAGTATGGGATTTATGGGGCAGCCTTGGCATACCCTTCTTTGCCCTAAAAGGAGGCCCAGAGGAGCCATTTATATGATGGGTAATCCAGGTAGTACGGTATAACAGTTTAACCTAATGAATAAAAGTTTGTGGAATGTGGCAAAGTCTCAAGACCTGATATAAATAATTATGGTTGATCCAATCAAATGCTTTCCCTGATCTAAAGAAATTAGCATGGAAGGATTAACTGTTGAGGAAGAATATGCAATATCCCTTAATAAGGATAGGTTTTGTTTTATTGATCTAAGTGTAACAGCACATGTTTGTGACTCAGTGAGGAGAAGGGAGCCACTGAAAGTGGCCTACTCAATAAAATAGATGCCAAGATTTTATAATCAATATTGAGCAAGCTAAGTGGTCTCCCATTTTTTTATATCGCTCTATCTCCTTTTTAAATAATAAAATCATGATAGCATCAAAAAATGTTTTTGAGATGAATGTTAAAATAATAAATTATTAAATACTATTGTAAAAATAGGGAAAACATTTCAATATAGTGCTGGTAAAACTCAGTTGTGAGGCCATCCTGCCCTGGAGAAGTAAGTTTCTTTTGACGGGAAATAGCCTGTCTAGTTTCTGATACTGAGATTGCAGCAGTAAGAGAGACATTTGCTCCTGGGAGATATTTGGTATGATGATATCAGTAAGAAAATTAGAAGGCCCCTTAATGGGTGATGCTTCCCAAACATATGCTCTAAATATTCCTGAGCCACTTTTTATATGAGGTAATATAGTACAAAGAATATTTGTGTCTAGGTCCAATAAGCTTCCCATATGGGTGGCTGTTACTCTGAGCATCCCTTAAGTAAATCAAAAGAGGGTTTAGAGTTCTGAGTGCCACTATGTGCTTCCATTTTAAAGACATGGCCCTATTGTACTGATAGGATTCCATTTGACTTTTGACATTTTTAATGGCCTAAGCATTATTTACTTGATTTTCATATGAAGATAAGGTCTTGCAATTTTTGACTTAATTTGGAATATGTAAGGTATGCCGATAAAGTTTTAGACTTAGCCTTACTTTGAAAACATTTCTTTAGATTGAATTTTGTATCCTCCCACCAGCTTAAGGGAGAGGATAGGCATCAAGAACAGTGCACCGGGCCCTTAGGAGTTCTAGACATGCTGCAGCTATGGCAAAGTCAGTTAATAAAGTGTTATTTAATTTCCATCTGGTGGTGGGGTGTAAGGCAAAGGTTCCCCTGCATGAAAGCAAGTTAAGGAGACCGCCATATGATCCGAGGTCTCACAAGGGATAACTGTCCCACGAGACACAGTAACATTGTCAGATAGAAAAAGGAAATCAATTCTTGTGGCATGTGTGCCCCTATAATATTTATTTGTCCCTTTGGGTGTATTGCACAAAATCCATCCTTCATTTTAGCAGTAGCTAAAATTTATTGAGTGCAGCAGAGTCCCCAAACATTTTTTGTTGTACCCCTTTATCAGTCAGGAATAACCCACAGTTAAAGTCTCCTCCTAAAATCACCTGCCTGGAAGTATGTAAATACGGTTTAAGTAAATAAAAAGCTCTGATCTGGCAGCAATGCTTTGAGGGGCATACACATTAATAATTCTTAGTTTTAATTACCTGAAAAGACAGTCAAGTAACAAAGCTGCCAGGGAGAATGTCAAGGACTTTTGTTATGTGGAAATGATATCCAGAGAAAGAATGCCTAACCCATCACATAAGTCCTCACCATGAGCCCAGAATGAAGGGCCTTTTGACCATTTCAATTTTGCTTGATTGATTTCATGCCTTGCTTTCATTCTGGTTTCCTATAGTAAATAGATATCACGAGGCAGATCAGATAAAATTGTATAGTGTTAAGTTGTTTTAGAAAGGACTTCATACTGCATACATTTAAAGTGAGGCACCTTATTTTAGTAGCAGTATGCATAAGGGTTTAGGCAGAAAAGAGAGAAGAAATGAATCACCTTTTGGAGGAGAGTCTCTTCTCAGCATTGGGAGTTTTGCCCTGCTCTTCTAAGGGAACCTCCATTTTAGAACAAGATACCTGGAGGAATCAGAGTCCTCCTCTTCTTCTTCTTCTTCTTCAGTATCCCCCATTGTTTGTGGTTTTTGCTAAAGCCTGAAATATATTCCTGGTTAGGATTGTCTTTCTAGCAGTAGGAGCTTCAGACTTCCTCTTCCTTTCTCTCTTCTAGAGCTCTTCACAGGAGTAAATCCCTGAGCAGCTGTGGTGGAGGAAGGGTTGCATATGACCATGTTCTGAAGCTGTGCCTAAGAGATCTTCTGCTCTGGGGGTTACTTCATTACAAGCAAGGATGTTGTCCTGTTCTCTGTCTGTAGATGCTAAAGGAGAGGAAGGGAGGGGGTAGTACTGTAGGTTCAGATGCTGAGGTACCAGGTATCTCTGGTTCTCATGGGACTGAAAGGGTTACTGTTAGAGAGCTATCTCTCTTCCCTATGCTTAGGGCCTGTGACTGAGAGTCCGTGATAAGAGCAACCTGATCTTGTGGGGTTGATTTAATCTATTGTGGTCTTCCCTTGGGCATTGCTGATAAGTATGGCCCTGCTCATCACAAAGATTACAAAGTAGGGGGTTAGGGCAGCCAAGACTAACATGCCCATAAGCCAAACATAAAGTACAGTGAGGTTTATCACAAGAATAACTAAGGTGAGTCCTAGATCCACACTTATGGCAAGTTTGGGGCTGCTCTGGGTAGAAACAGATGCCTCATCCCCAGTATAAAAACTGCTAGGGAGATGTACAATGTCTTTTCATTCTGACACAGTTGGATTCTTAATTTTCCACCCTGCAGTCCATACAAAATCATCATCCAAAATTGGTCGGGGCTATCTAAAATATCACACCACTGACGTAACTAGTATTGTACATCAGCAATGCTGACCCCTTCACTTTTGAACAATAATGTAATAAATTTTACTGCAGGCTTAGTAGAGAGGAATAAGAAGAAAGGAGGCACACAAAGGAAAATTTTTCACTAGCTCGTACTTCTACCCAAATGCTCCAATGTTGTCACAGTTTTAAAACTAACATCATAAGTCAGTTCCCCATGAACATGAGTGAATGCAAAAAGCTCAGATGGACTAATGCCTAAAATATCTTTCAACATATTATGGAGAACTGTTTTCCTGGTTGGAGCAGTGGACACATCTTCTAAATATTTCAGTCTTACAGTGTTGCGTAACTGAGCAGGCTGCCCGCAGCTGTAAATAAGTCACTCAATTTGAAAGGCTTGTCCATGTTTCCCGTGATCTGTTTGAGGAAAGAGTCTCTCAGTGAAGTAGCAGGAGGTAATTCATCCTCAGATGAAGAAGAGTCAATTGTGCACTGTCGGAGCCCATAGAGAGAATCCTGTTATGGGTAAAAGGTGCCTTTGTTTGCTTTGTGCTAGTCAGAAACACTCTAGGAGCTGCAGAGGTTGCTGCAAGGAAACTGGCATCAGGTGAGGGATTTGCATAAATGTTTGTGCCACAGAGATTATCTTCCTGGTGCTGACAGGTCCCAGTGAAGACCAGGGATCTTCTCAGTTGGTCTCTGCCAGCCTGCTGCTGCAGGGGACCAAGTGGTGGAAAATCATGCTGGTCTCTGTTCATCTGCCTAGGTGCAATGAGACAGGTTGCTGAGAGCTCACAGAAGAAAAGCTTGCATTGATAATGTGAGGAGAGGTACAGCATCAGCAATGTGTTCTGCAGCAGCAGGATAGGTGACATCTGGTATATCAATATTTAAAGCATTATCCTCTTGCATCAATTGTTTCATAAAATCCTTGTGCATATTAAAGACTTGTCACAAACTCTCTTGTGATAGTTCAGGTGAAGATACAGGTGTAGGATTAAATACAGTACCTTGTAAATCTCTTCTATCCTGAGTAAAAGAAGCCATAGGAAGGCTAGAGTTGTCTTCTTCAACAAAGTAGTATTTCCAACTTTAGAGTCCTTTCCATCAGGTCCTACTGAGATCGGTTGGCTAGTATCAGCCATGCTGGATCTTTCATCCACCTCCACATCAGCACTTCCTCCTTCTCCTGTGTCCGGCTCCAAAATGGGTCCCTCCATCCTGACCACAGGAAGTGCAACACCCTGTAGGCAGAGTAGGGGAATTTTTGAGGGAAAAGATAATAATCCATAATCAGTTTTATACTTACATACACATCCATCCTCATGTCCCTGATATGTACCCATGAGTTTACTTAAAATTCTAACACATCTATCATGCCTCACCTTCACCTTCTGCCTAAAATTTACCATATATTATTAATATTGCTCTACTATCTCTATTTCTTTATTCCTGTGCTGTTCTAATTTTTTTTTACAATATTTTGTCACAAGCCCTCCAAATCTGATTAATCTGCTTTCCTGAATACCTTCTCAAATCATTCTCATATGCTTGTGTAACCGCTTCTGTCACTAGCTTCAGTAATGTTTCATGCGGTACATATTGTTGCTGCAGAAGCCATTTACACCTGGCCTGCCATAAGTAATATTTCAGTATTGCAAATAAGCCCTGTAAATTGTCCCTGGAAAACATTTGCCAAACTGAAGACCAATTGACATATATCAACTCCTTATAGGCAATATTTCTAAATTGCTGTATCCCCAATGGTCTGCAAGTAAACTCCAAAACTGTCGTATGTAAACACATTTCAGAAACAGATGTTCTTGAGTTTCCAAAATCTGAAAGCAACTTTGTCGTAATAATACCTCTCTTGCAAAATTTTATGCTTATTGTTGTTTTTACATTTAACTTCCCATGTAATGTCAACTATATCATGTCCCATACAAACACTGGCATCCTTTTATTTAATAATTGTTGAAACATCTCCTGACTGTTCTGCTCACTACAGTATGGTAATACTATTCTCTCTGAACATTGAGCTTTTACCAATGCATCATAAATATCTACCCTTTTAGCACTGTCTCCGTGTTATAATCCACTTTCAAAATATCACCTGTTGAAACAAATCCTTTACCTCTTTTGAACTACCTCAATCTTAGTTAACATTCTACTTTTCTCTGTTCCCAAGCTCGTATACTAGGCCCAATCCATTCATCCAGCAAGCTGTACCAGTCCTTATTCTGTTTCTCTCACTTCCATCACATTCTAATAAGAAAAATACTGAAATAAAATGCTATTGGGTGAATCATACCTATACCACCATCTTTTATTCCTCTGTATGTTACATTCCCTTAACTGGGTTCAACCTACTTCCCCACAAAGCCTTAAAAAAGATTATATAATCTAGTGTATAATGTCCTTGGTGGAGGGTAGATATAACTGACATACAAGAAAATTGGCACAATCATACTCTTTATCAACATAATTCTTTTTTCTTGTAAAGTGAACCATGTAGCCATCTCGCCAATATCACTTCTGTTGTTTTCAATTTTTCTTCCCAATTTAGCCCTGCTGAGTTTCCATTCCCAAACTGAATCCCTATTATTTTAATTGGGTCAGTAATTAATTATATTCCTGCATACTGTTCCATTCTTTGATTACTTCCACTAGCTGGTATCCTAAACTCTTCTGTTTAGTAATACTGGATCCTGAGGCCTAAGCAAAGTCTTTAAGCTGCTTCACTATTGTACTTTCCTCTGTAGATTCTTGTACAATAATGACCACATTGTCAGCATAGCTAATACTTTCAATGGTGGGAGAGATTCAACAAGACATACCCCTTTATCTCAGAATCATTACAAATCCTCTGTAATAAAGGATCAACAGCAAAGCCATACAACAAGGGGCTCATAGGGCACTCCTGTTTCACTCCTAGCTTTAATGTTATTGTATCTCCTTTCCATCCATTCACCCTTGGCACCACCGAGGCTGCTCTGTATAATTTCTTAATTTATTTATTTATTTGATATATCAGTTTACAACCTTTGAGCCAGAGGCTCATTTCCAAAGTACCTCATCACATGT
Source organism: Neoceratodus forsteri (assembly GCA_016271365.2). NCBI lineage: Eukaryota > Metazoa > Chordata > Ceratodontiformes > Ceratodontidae > Neoceratodus > Neoceratodus forsteri. The sequence goes on from CM057458.1 coordinate 739,780,717, forward strand.
AAGACAGAAGCTAATACAGACAGGGTATAACAACAGTTACATTAAGCATGTGTTACAGACATTTGTCACTGACTTTATTTACAGCATTTACAGTAAGTACAGGATGTAGATATTTACAGACACTATTTACGCTATTTGGATGATGATATTTACATCATCACAGCAGAGAGACATTATTAGCTTGAGAAAGCAACTAAACAGAGTAGTCAGCCCTATTCATGGTTTGGTATTATTGATGGAGATTGCAATCCATAATGGACTTTGTCAGAAATTTGGATCAGAGAGGGTGAGAGGTGAAATGTTAGTTGCAGTTACAGGAGCGGATATTGAAGAGGTGGTTGCGAGAGTGGTTTTGAAGTGGGTGATCTTGGGTACACTAGTGATGGTGTTTGGGAGTGCATTAAACCATGTGGGGGCCCTGCAGTGGAAAGATCGCTGGGCAAGGGGTTTTTACCCTGGGCACAACCAGTGATGCTTCTCTGCATTGTGGGTGGAGATAGTGGGAGTGGCAGGCTGAAGAGGCGGTGACCCCAGGGAGGAGAGTCCAAGCAGTATTTTCCTGGACAGTATGTAGGTCTGGTAGCAGAGCCTTTCACTGATGTTGAGAAGATTGGCAGAGGTACAGAGGGAGCAGGTGTGAGTGAGCCTAGGTGCTGCTTAGGAGCCTGCAGGCCTTGTTTAGGGAGACCTGGATTTTATGAAGTGTGGAGTTATCTGCTGCCCCATATACAGGGAGTCCATAGTCCACTAGGGACAGTATTGATGGCAAGCCTAAGGGGCGTGGGGAGGCAGTCCCTGTGTCGGTAAAGAGTCCAATCCGGGTGTTTATTCTGGCAGCAAGGGTGTTTATGTGGTCATGGAAGGTAAGGGCTGAGTCAAGAGTAAGTCCAAGATATTTTAGTTGGATACCTGTTCAAGGGGTGCTGGGGAGGATGCGGAAGGTGAACTTTTGCTTTGTTTTGGTGGTGAGAGTGATCATTGATTTAGTCTTTTTAAGTTTATGACCAGTCTACAGTCCTTAAACCATGTTTCAGCCTGGGAGAAGGCATGTTGGAGGAAGCCCTGAAGAGGCGTGGGTTTATGATGTGAAGCAAAGAGCACTGCATCATCTGCATATAGTAAGACTTTTGTGGAGCAGACCTTTGGTAAGGAGTTTAGGTAGAGGAGAAAGAGTGACTCCAAGATAGGGCCCTGGGGCACCCTGGAGCAGACAGGTAGTGTGTTGGATAGTGTTCCATTAATTTTGATGCATTGGGACCGGGCAGAAGGTAACTGGAGCACCAGGCTAGGGGGCCTGTGGAGAAACCAAGTTGGTGGAGAGAGTCGAGAAGGAGGGTGGCAGACCATGTCGAAGGCCTTGGATAGGTCTATGAACACAGCTCCTGCAATGTTACGGTGTCTAGGGAGGAGTGCAGGAGTTGGTGAGTCTAGGGGGCTGTAGTGGTGCTATGGGCCAAGCAGAAGCCATGCTGCTCTGGGCATAGAATGTCATACTTGGCTAGGTATTCAGTAAGTTGGGTGGCAACCACTTTTCTAACACTTTAGAGAGGAGGGAAGAATGGAGATGGGTTGATAGTTATTTGGGGAGGCTTTGTCACCACTTTTATGGGATGAGGTAATGACAGCTGTTTTCCAGGCACTAGGGAATTGCCTAGGCATAGGGATTTGTTGAGCAAGTCTGTTAGGGGGACTAGGACCTCATCAGGACTAATCAAAGGAGCCTGGCATCTAGGAGGTCATTTATAGCATTATTGCTGTTTAGCCTTCTTGTAGGTAAGGATGAGCTTCATGGGTGAATATTTTGCAAAGGAGGAAACAAGGATGCTGCAGGGTTGGGGGTTGGGATTGGGGCACAGGGTCAAAGAAACAACTAGGAGAACACTGCTGAGATCCGAGAAGGTGGTGTTTAGACAGTTTGCTATGGTGAGTGTGTCTGTGGAGGTAGTGCCATTTATGGTGAGCTGGGAGGAAGGTGGGGAGTGTGACTTCCCATTGAGTTCTTGATATTACTCCAGAAGGTTTTCGCAGATCCCCACGTGGTTGTGAGAGTGGAGTAATAGTGGTATGCTTTGGCCTTATGGATGGCTTGAGTGCATCTACTGTGGCGTGCATTATAGGATTGTCTGTCTGCCATCCTGCCAGATTATGTGGCTTTTTGCCAGAGATTATTCCTGTCTCTCAACATTTGGAGTAGGGAATGGGTTATCCAAGGAGCATGTTGCCTTTTGGTGTGGAGTTTGGTGAGTGGAGCATAGAGGTCACAGGCCTTGGTGAAGGCCTGTGTAAACAGGTTGAGTGCAATGTCGATGTTGGGGCTATATTAATGGAGGACCAATTTATTTGGGTGAGCAGCTATTAAGTTTTATTAACCCTCCTGGGTGGAGACACCTTCAGAAGGTTGTTTGGGTTATGGGTTTGGGTGTGGAAGAGGTCCATTGGAATAGGATGGGCAAGTGGTCACTTAAGGAGTCAGGAGTAATTTTATATCCTGGATTTTGTTAGGCGTGTTAGAGATAATGATATCCAGGAGGTGTGGTACCAGTAGATGGGTGAAGTCTAGTGGGTTGGGTAACTAATTGGACCATGTCAAGGGCTGAGAATGAGTCCTTTATTGGTGCAGCCGATGGGCCAAGCCAGTTGATATTGAGGTCCTACAGTGTCTGCTCTGCATTGTGAGGCAGGGTAGAGAGGTATTCAGTGAGAGAGTGACGTAGCCTTTGGTTCTTAGGGGATATGTAGGTGACTCTAGAGGTATACTGAGCCCTGGAGGGTCAGAGGTGATTTTTAGGGTGAGGGCTATGCTCCATTTGTGAGTTTGGGGTGGGAGCATATGACCAATAATGTTATTATTGATGTAGAATGCACAGCCATCCCCACAATTTCCTATCCTGTCTTCCCGATATAGGGTATATCCGGGGAATGAGACAAAGGCATTAGGAGTAGATTTGGAAAGCCAGGTCTCCACTAGGGCAATGATGTCTGGTTGGTGAAGGGTGGCCCAACATTGAAGTGCTGCAGATTTCTTTGGCAGGCTATGTAGATTCAGAGAGGCAATTCGAGTCCAGAGGGTCTGGTAGGTGAAGTGGTGGGGCAGGGCCTGGATTAGAGTGGATATTACCAGAAAGTAGTAGTAGGATGACTAAGGCTCTAACCATAGGGTGGCAGGTTGTTATATTTTTGGAATATGTTTAGAGGGGGATGTAGTGGAGCAGGGGATGGGGAGGGTTTGGAGGAGATGCCGGATGCAGAAGGGTGGGCAGGGGGCCAAGGTGGGTGCTGGGGTTGGGGCTGCGGTGGGAGGTGGTTGCAGGGATCCAGTGTGTGATGACAAGGTAGGGGATGGCCAATTCTGGAGAGATGCAATGGTGCAGTCCACAAAGGGCATAGGGTGAGGTCTGGCGGTGGGAAGTGAACCCCAGGGTGGTTATGGAGGATGAGGCACATAAGGTGGAAGTGAACAGACATGGTGCCTAGATAGCTTTGGGGCAGAACAAAGAGGTTGTGGGGAGCCAGAAAAGCTGTCAGAGCTTTGAGATATGCCACAATACAGTAGCTTGACTTGTAGGCTCAGTGGCAGAGCTGCCGACTATGGTGGCAAAAGCACAGTTTTTGAGACCTGCAGGTGTGACAGAGGAGAGATTTATTTTAGGCAGACAATAATGATAGAGGCTTTGAGAGCTTTAGAAACTAAGCATGAGTTAGCCTGCTTTTAGTTGTCTCAGCCGGTGAGACTAAGGATACTGGTGGGAGGGGTACAGGGTTCGTAACCTGCAGTGAATACCAAAAATGTTTTTAGCGGACTGTGGGGGCAGAGGCTTTGAGAGCCTTGAAAGGGGGTAAAAATAGCCAGATATGATGGCTGCGTGGTACAGCTTCTGATACTGGTAGCAAGGTGCAGGGTTTGAAGCCTGCAGTGGTATCAAGAATATTATTTTAGCAGACTATGGGGTTAGAAGCTTTGAGAGCCTTAACAACTATAGCTAACAATAGTCTGATATGATGGCTGAGTGGTAGAGCCACTGACTCTGGTAGCAAGGGCGTAGGGTTTGAAGCCTGCAGTGGTACCAAGAATATTATTTTAGCAGATTATGGGGTCAGAAACTATGTGAGCCTTGAAAGTAAGGCTTAGATAGCCAGATATGATGGTTAAGTGGTAGAGCTGCTGACTCTGACAGCAAGAGTACAGGGTTTGAGATCTGCAGTGGGACAGGGGATAAGTAGAGAGAAAGGAAGGATTAAACGCTTTGAAATAGAGGCAAATATTGGCCTGGTTCTTTGGCTTAGTGGATGGGCTACAGACTTTGGAGTCGGGGTACAGAGTTTGAGGCTTGCAAGGGCCTATGGTGGGACAATGGGCAGAGAGATGGAAAGAAGGAGTAGAGATGAGAGAAGAAGAGAAGGCAGCAAAAGGATTAGGAGAGAACTCTAGTGACTTCTAGTAGACAGGGTTGAATTAGTTGTTAAGGGGAGTGGTTGGAGTGGTGCCAGTGATAATAGTGCAGTAACCCCAAGTGGTTGGGGTGTATAAGTTGCAAATGGGAAAGTGGGCACTTGTAAAATGGGATAGGTCATGTGATATGTCATGTGACCTGTAAGCAGCAAAAATGGAGTGCTGGTCCTGGTGGACAGGGAAGTCCATGCGGACTGGGTATGACCTCTCCACAAGCAGGCTGGAAGGAGGCTTTACTCTTACGGCTCTCTGCAGTCCCGTTACAAGCTCCTCAGTGGGGCAGTGTTATGAGTAAGTAAGATATACTGGTGGCACCCATATTGCTCTAGAACCAAAAATAAATACTCCTGAGAAAGAGAATTAAATGCTTTACTCAGATCTAGGCTTATAACCAAACCATCGGTGCCTCTCTTATAACCTCTATAAATCAATTCCTCAATTGTATTAGGTTGTCCTGTATGCCTTTCTGGGGTATAGCACACCCTTGTGCTTCACTAATCAAGGTTTTGCACTCCTAGCCTATCTATTCAACAAAATCTTACTCAAAATGTTAATGTCTGCATTTAACAAACAAATGGGTCTCCAATTTTGCAACTGTACCCTATCTCCTTTTTAAACAAAATATTAGATCAGCTTCCATTAACCAACCTGGAATGTTCGGTGATTGTAACGATTCATTAAACAAATCTTTCAATACAGGAGCCAAAATGTCACAAAAAACTTAGGCAGGAATTCCATCTGGTCCAGGTACAATTATTCCTAGCCGATTTTATTACAACTTTCACTTCTTCCTCTGTTAAGGCCACCATTTGCAATTCCTGTTCCTTTGAAAACTTTTCTTCATAAGCCTCCTATATAATCTTCTTTATTACATGTCTGAGGCTCTTTACCAAAATTATCCTTTACATAGTCATTTACAAATCTTAATATGGAAATTTTATCTGTATGCAATGTCCCTTCTCCATCCTGTAATTCCTCCATTCTTTTCTTCTTACAAATAGCTTGATCATCTTTAAATGGGTTAAATGTTTGCTTCTTACTAACAGTGCCAAACCTTAATTCCTGCTGTAAGGTTTAGCTCTGTCATACTGAAATTTATGCATCTCATTTTAACCATCTGTATCTGTAAACTAAAATCATGTCCTGTTGTGTCAGTTAATGAGATTAATCTATGCAACTGCTTTCTACACTGTAAGTATCTAAAACAGTTATCTCTGCTCCTTCTCCTGCTAACTTTTGAAAAATGTTTCATTTCTTTTTGAGTCCCTCCACCAATCCGTCAAAGAATCATACATACACTGTACAGAATTTCTGCTTCCAATTGCTTCTTACATTCTGTAACCACTTCCTCTTGCTCTAATAATGATACATCTAATTTACATAGAGATTTCTCAGGAATATGTCCTCATCTCAGTGGCAATCAATATATACAGCAGAGTGGTCTGAAAAGGCCAGATTCATAATCCCTGACCTTTTGACCTTCATTAAAGTCGAAACCCAAATGTAATCAATCCTTGTTTTTGAATCCTCTTCTAAAAGTAAATCCTCCGTATCATGAAAATTCTATATGTATCCTTGAGATGTGCAGTTGTCACAATATTAAAGTATTGGAATCACAAAACATTTTGTTTGTCTAAACCCCTATCCTCCCTTTGTATACTACAATTAAAATCCCTCCCCATATTATCATTCGTGCTGTACATAAGAAGGGCTACATTTTTAAACAATTCCACCGTCAATGCCTTTCCCTGTGGAGCATAGATATTAATCAATCATAACCTCTGAGTTTGATAGGAAACATCAAAACCAAAACTCTACTCGGTTCCAAGTCTACCAATTTAGAGACTTTTAAATCTGGATTCGAGAACAAAATGCCTAAACCATCACATCTATCCTGACCTTGGGACCAGAATGTAACTCCCTGTCCCCATTTTGCATTGCATTGTGCTATGTCTTGAAAGGACTTGATTCTAATATTTTGCAAAAATAATATCTGACTGTAGCAGCTTTAAGTCATGCATAACCAAGTCTCTCCATATCCCATTCTTGATGCTATTCACATTTAAAGTTAAGATAATGAAGTCACCCATAAGATATGAAAAAGAAAGAATCCACATTTCTTTAACATTTTGTTCTGGTAGCCCATTTCCTTCTCCCAGTGCCACCTTCCACTATCTCTGAAGATGTTCCTTTGAAGGAGGCAACTGAGGAAGAATCTGACCCTGAATCCTCATCTTCTTCTGCTGTACTCCTAGTCTTTTATCCAGATGTAATAAATCATATTTATTCGATGGTAACACTTTCTTTCTTGTCACTATCTTCCTTTCTTTCCCTTAGGGCATGGAATCCCATTCTTCTCCCTCAATCTCTTTTGTATGACACTGTCTGGAAAGGTTTATCCAACTCAGAAATGGGAGGGGTGGGGCATAGCCGAATGTCCTAGAACAATGTCTCCTCCACTTGTCCCTCGAAACACATCCACCACCTCAGCCTCTACGTCCATATCCAATGTCTGCATACCCTCTTCCTGAACCTCTTCCCTTGTGTGTTCCTTCTGTACCCCTTCTGTAGGTAGCTCCACAACTGTCAGTTTGTCTCCATCCTTTTCCCTTCATTCCCTCTACAACCTGAGGCCTACCTTCCATTTCCTGTCCTGCTTTCTGCAATTCCACTCCTGCTTGCAAGTCTATTTCTTTCATAAGATTCCGCTTTGCACAAAAATGTCCTGCATCCTTTTTCAGAGGCTTGAACACATTCTACTTTCTGGGCCTGTGTTATCAAAGGTTCATGCAAATGACCGTCAGCTGAATTATGAAAAGCCCATGGACATTTAATGTATGAATGACCTCTTTCTTCATGGAGATTACACCTGAACAAATTTTTACAGTTAGCTGCAAGGTGATCAGTCTCCAAACAATGGGTGCATTTAGGTGTGTCACAAGCATTGCTAAGATGCAATCTAGAGCCACACTAATGGCAGGATCTGGGCTGACCCAGGTAGAAAAATGAACCTCTGTCTCTCCCAAGTAGAAACAGCCTGGCAAATGAGCAATCCCACTGTTGGTCATAAACAACTTACATTGATTTTCGAGCCCCCAGTCCAAAATTGTTCAGAATCTATCACTGGTACTGGATGCTCTAACACTTCACATCTTTTTCAGTCAGAATAAAATGTCTGCCAGTTCAACCCTAATTTTTAAACATCACTGTAATCACTCTCACTGTGGGTTTGGTAATCGGGATTGCAAGAAATGGGGTCCATAATGGGAGTCCTTAATAGCATTATATTTAACCCAAAATCTGTCCAATGCCTCTACAGTTTTGAAACTGATATCATAATTGTAGTCATCTGTGTGAATTAACACAAACACTTCAGGCATAAAATTTCAATGAATCTTTTAGCAATCATCTCCCAACATATACTCTGTCTGGTGGGTCCTGTAACCCTTTATAAATCAGCCTAACTGCATTTTGTCTTGGTGCAGGCTCTCTGGTAGCAGATTTAAACAGATCAGCCACTCTCAACACCAGTTTAAATTTTTTTCTTAGTAGGATCCTGTAGTTGCCAAGTCCAAGACCAACTGCAAGCATTTCTCCATCCTTCTGTAATACAGGCTGTCCTTGTCCCCTTCCACCCTACTGTCATTTGCATTACCAATTCCCTGTTTAGGTTCAAATCCTGTTGTATTCTTCTCTTCTCTTCTCCTATAGCATCCACTTCAGTCCCATTGCCAGCATTCTCATTAAGCGCCTCAGAGTTCACCACTGCAATTCCCTGTACCTGTCCCATGTCCTTTGCAGGCTCTCTTTGTACTATTCTCCCAGTCTCAGTAACCACCATGTCATTATACTAATGTGCTGCCTCATCAGACAAGTCTGGAGACCATCCGTTTTCTCTGTGTATCCAGCCAGGCTTGCAACATGTCCTCGGTGTTCGGCCTTGCTCTTCCAGTCCCTCCTTTCTCTGAATTTTTACTTAGTTGGTGCACCATCCCCAACGATTTACCAAGACTCCCCTCAGTGGATTCAACAAGTGCAGTTTGTCTCCAGTCCGGTTTCTCTCCCATGGTCTCAGCATAGTCAGCTCGTCAGCATTCTCCATATTACATCCGGGTGGTTGGACCACCTAGAACACTCAATACTGTCACTGAATTCTTCACTTTCTAAAACAGATCCCACAGCTGTGTATGTGCACCATCTTTTTCTCCCAATTCTGGATCAGAATTCACAGCCCGTTCACTTCCCTGTTCAACGTAAACCTCCAGTCAAGTCAGTTCCATGCATTGTACAGGATGAGCCCTCAATTCGGACATCATTGGCAAGTAATTTACTTCTTCTTCATGTTATGTCTCTAGTATTCTTGAGGCTGGGAGGAGACCTTTCCCTACCTCCCTCATGTCCTCCTCCTTCGACATCTAGGGCTTAGTGGGCATCCATCCACAGACAGCAACTCCCTTCCTGTGAGTAGGGAAATTTTATTAGAGACCAAAACAGAATACAGGAAAAAGACATAAAACATTCAGTGTACACCTTAAATCCAACTTTGTGCAGTACATATTGTGAAAAGAAGGAAAAACAAAACATACTATCCCACCCATCCAATACCATGTCATAAAGAAGTACCTACATCAGATCACAGAGTTCAAAGTTCATATTCATAGATTTTATCCAATTCATTTTGGATCTGAAAAAAATCTTGACTTTGTATCACTTTATTTTGAAGAACTCTCAAACACCTGGCTTGCCAGATGTGCCATTTAATACATGCCAAAATCACAAAACTGTACTTCTGTGCCATTTATTCCATATTATCGGGATCTGGCCTAAAACTAAAATATCGTAAGACATTTGACAAAAAGAGTTCTCCTACTAGGGTGCCAATGCATGCCAAAATTCGTGTATGTATACATTCAAAAATAAATGTTGTGTGGTTTCAAATTGTCCCTGGAGGTCTGCTCTTGACATAGTCTTTCAACCAACTGTTTATGTTTATGATTGTCTTTTACATTAAGTTTTGGTGTGCACAGACTAAATCATATCCCGTATTTTATTAGGGACTTTAGGTTCTATTATGCTTGCCAATAATAAATCAGTGTTGATAGCCTCAGAAACCTGAAATAAAGGTTCTTCAGAATAACAGGAAGTCACAATAGAAGTGTAAAAGTTTTCTTCTCATGGAAGTAGAACCAACTACGTTCAACTTTCCACATTCTAATGTATTTTAAAGTATATCTCACATAAATAGGAAGTTGCTTTTCTGAAGAGTGCCACTTACCCTTCCCCAAGCAGTTAAGAAGGGCTGACCCCACAATGTCATTCACAAATGATCCATTTCATCAGCATCTAATAACATAGGCCTAATAGAACTATAAAAGGAAATACCAAAGAAGTAAACAAGAGGTTGAATCATACCAAGTCCACCAGACTTCCAAGGTCTATAAGTATGTGCTTCTCTTCACAGGGTTCAGTTAACTGCCCCAAAGTAACTGAAAGAAAAGACTCATGATTTTCGTGGCGAAAGAAAAGACTCATGATTTTCGCATGCATACTATGGTAAGGGAAAAATGCGCGAGATGTACAGAAATATCGGTGCTATATATGATATAAGAAGAAATACCCATTTCTTCCTTGTCATCTTCAAGACTGCCATTTCATCACTTTTGTTGAGCTACATCATAAACCATATCACAATTTAATTGTTTTATTTATTTATTTTTTTTTTGTTGACCGGGTAAGTGCACTAAACAAATCCTTCCTATTTTCAGGCATGGCTGGGGAAGGGATACAGATGAATGCCAACTGACCTTGAACCAGATGAAACTGTTAGTGGTATTTTTAGTGAATGAGGAAATTTGGCCAGGACACCTGGGAAATTCCCCTACTCTTTCGATAAGTGCCATGGGATCTTTAACACCCACCTGAACTATCACCAATCCAGGCAGATGGGACCTCAGTTTAACGTCTCATCTGAAAGATGGCACCTCAGAAGTGCAGCTCCCTCTTATGCTGCACTACAGTGTCAGTACTGGGATATTAACCCAAGTGTCAGATGTGGGAACTGACCTCCCAGCCCTCTGATCTCCCAGCCTCAGGCAGTGTGCTACCTACTGAGCCACTGACAATGGCGACACCCGACATTGTAAGGCCTCTTGAGAACCATAATAAATACCAAGCAATTTCAGATTACCAGTAACTACGGGGATAATAAAAGAGTCTATCTGTGAAGCCGTACCAAACACCAATAAGCTACTTTCATTATAATTAATCCTGATGTCTGTACTATTCTGTAAATTCTGCAGAATCATAAGGATTCTCCTACCAGAGCCTAAATCTGCTACAGAAAACACACAGTCATCTGCATATGCTAAGACTTTCTGAAAAGTAAATCCTTCTAATGTTACAATAGCCAAGATGCTAACATCAGTTTCAACCAGGTGTAACAAGGGATCCAAACCAAACACAAATAGTAAAGGACTCTAAGGACACCCCTGTTGAACTCCAACCTGGAGTGGAACAGGAAAGCCCAAGTGACCATTAATAAGAGGGGTAACCTGTGCCACTGCATATAATGTTTCAGTAACTCAAGGAACAAATCTGGAATGCCATAATGATGTAATACTGCCCAGATGTGTTCATAACGTATTGCATCAAATGCTATCTCCTGATCTAACGATAAAGATAACCAGACAATTTACGCCGTAATCCTTGGTCTATAAGTTCTCTAAGGTAAATAAGATTATGATTAATATTTCTACCAGGGATGGCACAAGTTTGTGGAAATTAATAATTTATTAGCAACTTTGGAAAGTCATTGTGATAAAATATTAGTCAAAATCTTGTAATCAGAAGTTAGCGGACTCAATGGCCTCCAGTTTTGTAAATTTTAGGATCTCCGTTTTATACAAAAATCGTAATTCCATTGTACATATTAGGTGCCAGCCTATTTTCTAGCCAAATAGCTGCATACACAGAATGCAACCATGGAAGTAATACATCTGTGTAGGATTTATAAAATTCATTAGGGATGCCATCAATATCTGGTGATGTACAGACTGATAATTTACTAATAGCTAGCTTAATTTCCTCAGTAGTAAAAGGGCCATCAAACCTCATTTTCTGAAGACAACAAGAAAAGAATAGCCATTTGTTTTAAAAACAAAGGAGAAAACTCAGAGGAAAGTTTATGAAACATATCCTTTACATAATTCTGTACAACATGACATAAACTTCTAACATCTTGCACAAGCATCCCATCCGAATCAATAATACAGTTATACCAAACCTATGAGGTTCTTGTGTAGAAAGGTCATATGGATTGACTTGCTTCTGTGTGCCAGTAACCAAATATTTCTGTTGATACATATATCTCTTCTCCCTTTCCTTAAGGAAGTCAATCATTTTTTCTATACCTGAAATTGTTGGCATGCTGCACCTGATGAGGAGGTTACCTGAGCCAGTAGTTTTAAATATTGGGTCCTGTATCCTAAATATGTTAGATAAGCATTCCTGGACTTAGTCTTAGAGAGCTGTATAAGTAAAATTTCAAATCACATTTAGTGTCTTCCCACCAGTCTATAGGACTGTCATATAAAAACAAAGAGCAGAACGTGCCAAAAAAAGGAGGATTTGAGAATGAGTGATGCTATCTTGCAACAAGGTCACATTCAACTTCCAGTAGGCACATCTCATCTGGAGCCTTTGATAGGGGCCAATCAGTATCTTAACTACCGCATGGTCAGTAGTCTCTAATGGCTACACCATAACCCTCGAACAAGTGACCCTTTCAGATAAAAACCAAAAATCTATATGAGATGATAAAGATCCATTAAAAAAGTATGTGCTGGGGTTAAACCTAGCATACACATCAATCAAATGATTATTTTTTAATATGTTCAATAGGGAATTAGTATCACAGTATATAGTCTGTGATTTCCTTCCCCAGTCTCTGAGGCAAAACCACAATTAAAGTCACCTCCCACAATACAAATTTTGATGTGTGCAAATAAAGGGCAATGCATTGAAAAAGCACCGACCTGTCTGCTTTCAACTGTGGAGCGTAGATATTAATAAGATGGTATACACAATGAGAAATTACCACATCCGCTAACATGGCTCGGCAAGGAAAGATATCTAAGACCTGTAAGACTCGAGCAGTAATATTATAAAACAAGATACCAAGACCATACAAACATCTTTGCCCAATGACCAAAAGGAAGCACCCCACCTCTAGTCCTTTTCTGCTTCCCTTAAATCCCATAATGAATGTATTCTAGTATCTTGTAAAAGATGACATTACCATTATTTTCTCTCAATCTGGCAAAAGTAACTTGTCTCTTTCCTTTACATTTAATACCGTTAACATTAACAAGAGAGAGGAGATATCTTCTGCCATAAAGAAAAATGCAGAAAAAAAGTAATCAACTATTTAACACTGTAATCACCTTTACTTTCTTTTTCTGCTTTTTGGTTTAAGCTTATCCCTGTTCCCACATCAGGAGTAGATTCGTGTGTGAGGAAGTAACCGAGAAATATCGGAATCCATACCATCCTCATCACCGTCTTGGTCTAATAAAGGGACAAACAATTCTGGACAGGGACTAAATCAGGTTCATTAGGCAGATGTACTCCATCTGAACCAGATTGATTAGCTTTTGATAGAGTCACCCTTTGAAAAGGAACATCCTTCTGCACTCCCAGGGGACATGCAAGTGACCCATACCCTCCTCAATTGTGCAGGTCTGGTGTATAGTCATATCACTGGGATTGTTATTCTCAGAAGGTGATACAACCGAACAGAGGATTCAAGAGTTTCTGGGAGGCAGGAATATGTTCAGTATCCACCCTGCAGTAGTAGGTTTGTTGGGACCAGTTGGGAAGTTTCCATCACAGCCTGGACCTCCTCCCTTCCTTCTACAGGTGTAGCTGAAGAAGTGTTATGCTGTGGCTGAGTCTAGGTTAGAAGTATTAGATTGTAGGAGCAAGTCCTGCATTTTTGTTTTTCTTTCTGGGCATTAGCCACATATACATCTTGCTCTGCATGGTGAGATCAGTTTGATTATGTGAGGCCCAGGAACATGACTGAAATGTATGCCCTTGCTCATCGGAGAGTTACATTTTATAGGTCTTCTACAATGAGCTCCAACATGACCCAAATCCCACAAAGACCACATTTTGTTGCTCACACATTACTTAAATGACCTAATGCTCCACATTTGTAACAAGCTCTTGGCTGACCTGGGTAAAACAACATTCTCCTATCACGTCCCAAAAAACAGTTAGGTAAATGTTTAGTAAGGCCATTTTCAAGATGTAAATCTATCAAATAATGCCAACCCCTGTCCAGAGGTGCTCATCGTCAAGTATAGGTTCAGGTTGTCCTTTTACAGTCGATGTTGTTGCAACCAGTAGTTAGCAATGATTAACTCCCTCATTATGGAACAAAGCAGTAATTTTCTTTGAAACAGGTTTCGTCAGGGAATAACCAGAAATGGTTTCCATAAAGGAGTGTTTTAAGTGCCTGAAATTGCTTCCAAAACCTTTTTAGTCCAGCAGGGTGCTTAAAGCTTACTCAAAAATAGGAGTCCCCAGGCATATGTATTAAAGCATATATTTCATATGTAAAAACCTCATGCTACCCTTAAAAGTTCACGTCCCACAAAATGTCTGTTAGAATGTCCTCCATAGACCCCTAAATTTTAATCAGGCAGCATTTCTTCTTGCAGCAGGTTTGGATAATAATCCAAAAGTAGCAGGAAACAATTATTCATTCATTCTGACCCAGCTCATTTGTTGCAGTGCCAGAATTTGCCTGCTTTTACCCAGTTGTATAAAGCCTTAGCTAATCCTGATGAAACTGTCCTTGGTAAGCTGTCATTCATATTGTAGGGGTGCTACTACAGGGCGAGTGCATTGCCCCCTTCTATCTAGTAGATCCTTGGCTGGGTGTCCAGCGCGATCCCACACGCTGGTCCTTTCTTGCCTCCAGCCATGAAGAAGGTGTGGTTCTCCTGTCCCTACCTAGGGAAGGTAGGAAGCTCTTATAGCTGTGGTTAAGGGTGGGTTTACTATCACCCCCAGGGCCCTTGTTCTTGTAGGCCTGGTGCTGGGGCTAACCCTCCTTCAAAGTGTCACCTCACCCCATTATCCTTGGGAGACAACTGAAGTGGTTCACCTCTCATGAGGATACTGACTACTCCTTCTCTAATACGCCTTTGACCAACAGGGCTCACCATTGTATTACTTGCTGCCTAGACATTCGGTGCCTCATGCACTCAGCCAGGTCAAGAAAATCCGAGCTAAAAATGCCCTGATGGCCGACCACACTATAGGTGGTGGTATCTCCCTGGCTCCTCCTCCTCCTTGCATTACTTATGGCGGTGATATCGAATCCAACCCTGGACCCTTAAACCTGTCCACCAATATCCCTACTGCATGGAGCATGGGTAGGGGCTAAGAATAGCTCATCTAAATATCAGGAGCTTGCTACCTAATCGAGATGAGCTATTAGCTGGTGGCACTATATAAACCTGACATCCTGGAGTGACTGAGACCTGGCTTAAACCCTCCATTCCCAACTCAGCCTGTGCACTCACTGGATATGAGTTCACCCACCTGGATAGAGCTGGGGTAAGGGGGGTGGCATCCTAATCTACTACAAAAGCCACCTAAAATCTCCCTAGTATCTCACCTGCAACCAGAAAAGTCCCCTGTGAGCTACTACATGTGCTTCTGCTACTTGGGGATACAAAGAAACTGCACCTAGTGTGTTCCTACAACCCTCCTAGGGAGGTCTACCAGGACTTACCCACCTTTTGGACTCAGTTGGTCCCTGTGTTAGGAAATGAACTAATTACCATGGTGATGTCAATCTAAACTGGGAGACTGGCAATATTCTAAGAATTTGAGCCCCCAACTTGCCAACCTTGCCTAATGCAACTAATTCAGGACTCGACCAGACGGACGACAAATGGTTCCTCCAGCACCCTGTTGGATTGGATCATGTCTAACCGTCCGATAGGATCGCATCAGCAGGAACGTTATCCATTCCATCTCAGACCACTCTCTGGTGTTCTGTGTCTGGAAAATTCCCTCCCTCAAAATACCCCACAAAATCATACAAGTCAGAAACTACTCCAGGTTTGACCTGGGGGTTCCTGGAGGACTTAAGACTTGGTGACTGGTCTAGGGTGCTTGGAGCTCAGACCCCTCAGTGGCAACCTCTTGCTCTTGCCACCTTTGGGGCCTTGCAAGACAAGCATGCTCCCAAGGTCACTGTAGAGGGTGAGGGGAACTGCTACCCTCTGGCTAAATGGTAATCTCCTGCCCAGATGCGGAGAGAGACAAATGCTGGCCCATATCAAAGGATCCAATGACCCTTCTAATTTTCAAAGATACAGGCACCTCAGGAATCAGTGCAAAAAGGTTATCAGGGCAGCGAAGAGTGACTTCAGTAAGTCAGCCCTACTTAGCTCTGCCAGAGACCCCAGGAGGTTTTGGAGGAATATCAAATCTCTTGTCAGTGGGTCCTCCCATCCGGGGGTCACGGACATGGTTATAAATGGAGTCTCATGTAATAACCCTCATACCATAGCCAACTCTCTAAATACTCACTTCACTGACCTCTCGGCCTCACTTCTCTTTTCCCGGCTGGTGAGAGCTCGTTTCTCACCCCTCCCTCCACGTGGCAGGATGGTCATCCCCTCGGTGTATGTTTTATCTCAGGGCTGCATCAGTCCAGGACATTCAGAGATGCCTAGCCACTCTCTCCCAGCACTCTAGCCCAGGCCTTGACAACCTGGAACCTAAGCTTCTAAAGCTTGGCACTGATTACATTGCCTCTCCAGTAGCCCACATCTTTACTCTATCCCTTAGTTCGGGATAATCCCTGATATCTGGAAGGAGGCGAGGATAGTCCCCATTCTGAAGCAGGGCAATCCTAAACTACCAGACAATTATCGCCCATTGCTATCCTCCCATCCCTTGTAAACTCCTAGAAAGGTAGTGGCCGAGCAACCTCGGAGTTCATCCACACCCATGAGCTGTTGTCCCGGCCCAGCATGGCTTTCAAAAGGGACATAGCACCACAACCGCCTTGATTTCAGTTACATCAAGCATCAGGTCAGCCATGGACCAGGGCAAACTCTCTGGAGCCATATTTATTGACCTGCCAAAAGTCTTTGACCTTGTTGACCACGAACTACTTGGAGCACAGCTATGGTCACTTGGACTCTCTCCCATGCCATGAAATGGCTAATGGGCTACCTGAATGGTAGAAAGCAGCATACCTGCTTCAACAAGGTCCTCTCAGAGTCCTGGCCAGTGACCTCTGGAGTCCCCAGGGCTCGGGTACTGGGTCCCTCCTTTTCTCCTCTTTATTAACCAACTACCTATGGTGACCTCCAACTGCCGAGTCACCATGTATCGGATGACCTGGTGATAGTGGCTCATTCTCAAAATGCCATCACCCTAAACCAGTGCTTGTCTGATGATTTCAACAAAGTCTTGTCCTGGGTTACTAACCACAAACTGGTGCTGAACCTGAAATAAAAATAGGCTATGCTCTTTGGTTCCAAGGCCAAAATCAAAGCCTCATTGGCCTTGCTCAACATCACTAGTGCGGATGGCCCCTCGCTGCCTACAGTGAACTCAATCAAATATCTTGGGGTTACTTTGACCCCAACTTGACATGGGGAGTCATATCTTAAACATCTGTAGGGCAACGAACAGCAAGCTTGGCCTGGCCTATAGGACCAAGTACAACCTAACTCCCGAGCTAGACTCCTCACAGAGGTGTGCTTCTTCCTCCCTCAGCTATGGACTTCACCCTATTTGCTCGGTCCCCAAACTTATCTCACTCAGTGGAACATGGCATATAATAACATCTGTCATTTCACTCTAGCTGCCCCGACTCACCCACCGTTGTGAGCTATACGACAAACTCTGCTGGCTCCCCAGCCAAATACCTGGAATTCAGGGTTGGAAGCTTCTCAGGAAAGTGGTTAAAACTGGCATCCCTCAGGGACTGGCTCTCTTCTTCAAAAATGGACTCTACTCCTACCACCTTAGGTCCCTGACTGCAGGGATGCTTAAGAGTCCCCCACCCGTTGCCCTTAAGGGGGATCGTGACTTTGCTGCATATGTGCCCAGACTCTGGAACTCACTCCCCGATCATGTCCATTGCCCCCTCTCATCAGAGTTTTGCACTTCCCTGTGGACTTTTCTGAAGCTAACATCAGTGTGCGTCTGTCCCAAGACCCCTAGAGTAATGTGTCATTCTGATGGAAACCATCCAAGTTATCGCTGCTACAGCTGTTGATACTGTCCGTAGCTTAAACTGATTAATATCTACTCTATTCTTAACTACTAATTTTCCCAATTTGTGGGCATCTTCTGTGTCCACAGCACTGCTCTATGGACATGGGTTGCTCTGCCTACTCCAAATTGTATTGGTGGTACAGTCTACTCCCCAGTATTCTGGTACTGCCAACTCGTATGTCTTAGTATACTGTTGACCTATATATAATTTGCCACTTGAGCCTACTTGTTCCCAGGTTTTGCCTTCTAAAAACTTAAGTTATATATTTACTAAGCTGCACTGTGGATCATACTGCACTCCTATATAGATCCTCCTATTGTCAATGATGTATTTCTTCTATCGCTGTACTATTGTTGATTGGTATTTTCTTTTTCTCACATGTTTTCTTATTTAATGTAATATGCTATCCATCCTTGTTTTACCTTATCTGTATTCCCCATGTTGTACTCTCCCAGGTCGTTCCTGAAAATAGGCATAATACTTGTCTAGTGTACTTACCCGTGGCAAGCTAAATAAATAAAATAAATCATGCCATATTGAGGAAGAAGTCTGTTGAGCAGAAGCTGTGGAGGAGAAACCTATACCAGTAGGTAATTGCTGCTCAACTCGGACCTGCTGACCAACAACCAGCAGGGGGATACCTCATTATGCTGTGTATCCTCACCCTAACCTTCTAATATCTTGTAACAGTAACGTTGGGTCGGAATTAGGAGATATCTGAACCTCCCTATTGGGGAACTCTATTCTGGCATTATAAGGGACTCTGTAACATTATCAGGGAAAGTTAAGGAGGGCTGTACTTGTTCCCACGCACCAGACAGAGTAGTGACACTTGCATCCCAGTACTTACCATCCAAAGACTTAATCCACCTGCTACTTCTAACACCAATGCAACCCATGGTAGGGGCCCTCAGCCTCCCTAGTCAGAATGTCCAGCACTGGTGAGGAAAGAGCAGAAGGGAGTAGCTGAAATAGTTGTCAGGGATTTCTGACCTTTATTGTCATGGCCTGGGCCCATAGAACCCCCAGTGCTACCCCTCTTTCTTTTGGTGACAGTCCGATGGTAAAGAGCCACATTTGAACCCTTAAACAAATCTTTAGAGCTATGCAAGTCCAATTCAGGTGAAATAGTCACAGCCAACTCTGTAGAAGGTATTGAGGGCTGTACCATGCTATCGGTTGACAAGGAAGACTCCACCAGAATCTATCCTACTTTCAGCACTCAAAGGAGACACATAAGCAACGATTCAGAGGAATCCATGGGTGTAGGATCTTGCCAGATGGTGTCTTTTCGGCAGAGTCCTCCGTAGCAGTGGGCCATACTACTTCTGTTCCTGTGCACAAGGAAAATCGTCCTGTTGCTGTCCCAGCTCCTGCAGCAGATGGTTCCTTGCAACCAGGAACTGCTGTTCCATATCAGCAAGCTGCAGTTGGATTGCTGCAGCATTGCGAACAGGACATCCTTCAGTTGCCACGAGGAGACGGCGGAGAGCAGTAACATCTGTAGGTACAATTCCATCTCACAAATACTCAAGTTGTTTTTTCTCCAACACCATAATGATCACACCATCAGATGGAAGCTGAGGAGGTAATCAGCACTCTGCCTCCTCACATGTCCTCTCTCTCAGATGTCCACCAGCATACTACCAACTCTCAACGAAAGTGCAGTGCCCTCTAACGAAAAGAGTAGGGGAGTTTCCCGGTGTCTTGGGCCAAATTCCCCAATTCACTAAAAATATCATCACAGTTTAATCTGGTTCTGTAGGTCAGTTTACATCTGTACAAATAGTCCCTTTCCCTTTCCTGGGGTGCACCTGCAAATGAGCCTTGGCTCAGTGTGCTTCTCCAGTCAAAAACTTTCAAATTTTGACCACAGATTTTTAACACAACCATATTTTCACACAACCTTATGAATGTGACAGCTGTCATTTTCAAATTCTGCCATCTGCACCTGTTCACACATGAGGTGCTGAATGATGTTTCAGTGACAAGGAATCACATTTTGGTGGGTTTTGAAAACTTCACCTGTGGGTTTCAAGGAGAAGAAGAAGAAGAAGAAGAAGAAGAAGAAGAAGAAGAAGAAGAAGAAGAAGAATCAGTATTTATATAGGCTTTTCATGCACAGTATACCAAAGCGCTTTTACAAGCAATGCTAGACTGGTAGTGAAGTGACTGAGGAGGGGTAATAAGAAGGCTATGCTGAAAATATGCTGCACAAATATGGTACAATATCAAGGTTATGACTAAACATTCCAGTATTTCAATGTTCATCTAAGTTTGCTCATTTTCAGTATTTTGATTCTAAACTTTCAACATAGCTATTTTCCATACCACCTGATAAATGTGATAGGCATCATTTTTTAAATCCTAGATGAGATATCTTGTCACACTTGTGGTGTGAAATGACATTTTGGTCAATATACTATAAATGCTACATATCATGTTTATAAGGGCAGTCATAAAATGGCTATCTTGAAAATGTGGGGTCAACAAAAAAAAGAGTGAATGCATCAAGAGTGAATGTGAATGTGAAGAGTGCATGTGTAAAGAGTGAGGGCAATTTGTGCCAATTTCTGCCAGTCTGCAGTGCAGAAAACTCCAGGTGCATCAGGGACCCTGTGCCCTATTCTATAAAGTAGATGTCTCTGCACCTAAGTGCCAAGGTTTCTGCCACTGCAGGGTTGTGCCAAATATTTGGTGCACCTGCGAGGTTTGATGAAGAGTCCTGTAGGCCCTTGATATGGCAAGCACAAGCTGAGCCACAAGGTGGGGTGAGGATGCCTGCAAGGAGGGACTGGGGGGAGGAGCAATGGGAGTTCTATAGGGGCAACGGGAGCATGTCAGCAGTGTGAGGGTATTGAGGTGGCACCTGGTGGAGGTGCCATGCACTGTCAGATAGAGTGGACTGGCCCAGGTGGGGGTGGGCAGAGATAGACCATGATCCGGACCTCAAGTGGATACAGCCCTGGCTGTCTGCCCCAGAGGGTGAGGATCTGTGAGTCCTTTGAGGCAGGAGCCAGGGTTGTGTTCACCTGGGGTCCAGATCATGGCCTCGTCCCTGCCTACCGTCCTCTACCTGGGCCAATTGGCTCTGTCTCATGGGCAGAGCACTCACTGGGTGCCTCCTCACACCTCACAGTTTTTCTGTGCCCCATTGCCTCCTATGGCACCCCACTGGTCCCCACCTTCCTGTTGGATGCCCCCAGTTGCCTCCTGTAGGGCCCTTAGACCAACTCCTGGCTGGTCTAAATTCAGCCCCTTTGTGACCATGGTGGGCTCAAAATTCCAAAAGGAGATAGGGCAGCCCCGCCATGGTGCAAGCCCCTTGTGAGCTGCTGCAAGGACACTTCTGCCACAAGGTTGGTGCAGGTGGTTTTGGTGCAAGGCATCCCTATTTTGACAGAGCCTGCATTTGAAAATCAGGATGGTTATACATTGATGCAGGTGACACTTGCATCAAAGCCATTTGGCACAGTCACCTTATGCCAATGTTTGACTTTTGAAAATTGAGCCCTGAAGTGTAAAGAGTGAATGTGTACTGAATGTCTAAAGAATGAATGTGTAAAGACTGACTGTGTCAGGCTCTGCACTTTCTAGATGGACAGAGTCTCCCCTAGCACAAGACCCACATGGCCCGTGCAGATGTTCACCCATTTATCACATCTTCAGCTTTCTAGGTCTGAAGCAGCCTCTCACTTTTATGGCTGCATCAATACCATCAATTTGCAGATCTATGGACTCTGACCATAGTATTTTGCTGTTGTTGCCACTATTATACTCATTGAAAACATAGGACACAACCATTGAACAAAAATATCAAATCTATCACTTTTCACACACAGTTCCTGAGTAGCTACTGTTTACTATAGTCCAGTAAGAATTGTTACAACAAATAGAACACATTGCAGTACATATCAAGACCTCATTCCATTACTGAATGTAGGTCTCTACTCAAAATGCCAAATAACATTTATATATCAATATTTACAACTTTGCAAGCTTTGGTCCTTCCAACCATCCCTGGGCAATGAATTAAGATTTTTAAACCAAGTTGATATATCATGAAATGAATGTATGATACTTTCTGCAGGGTGCCTATTAACTGGGATTGAATTCTGGATCTGAGGCCACACTGAGGGGAAAAAGAAAAAATACAGGCAAGAACCAGGAGATGGCTGCAGTGCTAAAACCATGAGGCTAATATCATCCAAAGTAGTAGCACCCACAGAAGAAAGAAGCACTCAGACACGATAATAAAAGGAGTTTCTTATGATTTTTATTTCAAAAGTGCAGACAAAATATCCAGAATTGTATCCAGCTACAGACGGACTTCACTCTTGAATGTGGCTGAGTGATGTCACAGCAGCTCCAAAAATGTCACTCAGTCACTTTTGGCGAGAGAGTTTGTCTGTAGTTAGGTACCATTCAGAGGATTTTTGCCTGCACTTTTGAAACAAAATGTAAGAACCTGTTTTTATTACCATGTCTGAGTGCTTGTTTTCGTGCAGTGGTGCTTACTATTTTCATGCAGGTATAGCTCTGAGGACCAAGATAAAAGTACCTGGCCACCATAGGAGCTGACTGCATCTGATAAGACTGAAATGATCCCACAGTTGAGCATAGGCCAGCCATACTCTTTGGTTATGAAAATAGATTGAAGATAAAGTACAGCTCCATTTGTGCATTTATAGATCAGTGTTCATGCAAGTAACTGTCTTTCATTACACAAGGACGACTGTACAAGTTGGCAATACAAATTAAAATCATGAGTGTCCCTTGATACTGACATTATAAAATGGGTGAGCTTATTGTAAAGAACATCAGGTGGCCTAGCAGAGATTTGGATGCCTCTCCTTAAAGGATTGTCTTGTAATCAAACAATGTTTAAATCATTGTATTTATGATGTTTAACCTGGTCTCCATAGCCATACAGTTTCTATTTTTGAATAAAAAAATGAGAGGTTACATTTTCTGGCTAAACTATTTATATGGTTCTCCCATTTTAAACTTTAGTCCACACATGTTCCTATCTATTTATAGTGTGAAACTACCTCCAGCATAACATTACCTAAGGTAACCAATTAGAGTGATTCAAAGATTTTGATTAAAACAAAACAGGATCCAAAAATCGTAACATGTATTTTTATCATGTTTAATACTAAGTGGTTGTTCAGCAGCTTGTCATGCACTCTGGTAATTTTCTTTACAAACATACCTGGAGCTTGTCAGGGTTCCATGTCACCTTAGCGATGGAACTATGGTGACGCACTAGTATGGGGACGGACACTTTGGTGACAGTACTGTTTCACGAAGAATCCAACAACCCCCAGCTAGTGCCAGACTCAGCTTATGCAGCCCAGAAATAATGGTGAATTAGTAGTAAAAAAGCAACCAAAAAGCAAGCTACTGTATCAGGGTCATTGCATCTCGATTAAACTACTAGCTATTCACCCATGTTCTGCATAGATAACATAACCTACTGAGAAATGATGATCCTTGATTCTCAGACAATCTCCATGGTGAGAGGCAATGTCTTTCAAAGACTTGCAGAAAGTAAAGCCCAAATTCAAATAAAATAAAATGAAAAGGAAGAAATAAACAGAAGTTGACTGGTTCCTTGTTCCATGTCCATGAGAAGTTGCCTTCCTAGATCCTCATTTGCAACTGGTGAAGACATTATCCTTGGCAGTCAAAAAGCACACTGGTTTCTATTGCTTCTTCAAGTGCTGCCACTTTCTGAGACATTTGTCTAATGTATGGCTTCTGAAAATAATATAGTACATCCACTTCCATATCATTCTTCCTCCATCATAAATCATGTTTTCCTGTCATATGAATACATAAAATGATAATAATTATGAGTAATATTAATAATTGCATTTACATAAAAATGTAGATGTCAGCTTGTTCTGAGATCAATACATTCACTTCCACATAATTCTTCATCCTTCACAAATCATGAATCACATTTTTTAGCTTAGAAAACACAAATAATAATTAGTAATCAAAATAAGAATGATATAAAAATAAAAATAAAACATTAGGTCTCTATTAGTTTTAGGGATCTCCTCAGGGCTTTGTCTTGGGCCTCACACTTTTTACCCATCATATTAATGCTTTGGTTAAAGCACTAGGTTCTTCATATTATCAATTGTTTGCTGACTACACAGTGCTTTCTGTTTAGATTTTAGCAACTCTGAAATTCAAGAATGATTGCAAACTAGGATTTTAAAAGTTTAAGCATTTTCTGACTCCTATAAACCTAGACTGACATCAACTTGTTCTGACAACAACACATCCATCATCAGCCTCCATCATGAATCACATTGTGTTTTCTCAGCATATAAAAAAGGTAAAATATAATAAATAAATGTAATGAAATATATAAGATTGTTATAGTACTGTTTACTGTCACATCATGGTCACATAACTCATTATGTGATAAATCATGCTTGTTAAATATAAAGTCAAAGCAAGAATGTGCATGTTCAACTTTTGGATTATAATGCTCCTCTACTTCTAACCATCCTCTTGTGGTGCCAGTTCTAAGCATGAATATGGCACTGACACCATTAAAAGATAGTGCCAGGTTTGAGCATGATGACACTGAAGTCTTAGATAGTGAGAATTCTGGGAAATGAAGGACATTTGGGAGCCTTTGGCTATTGAATGCTTGTGCAGTTCAGACCTTTTTCAAAAAGACTTGTGTGTCTTACCACGGTACAGAATGAAGGCTTATCTAGCAGAGCCACTGTCTGGCATAAATAGTGATCCAATCAAATTCTAGCAATAGAGGAGCATCATTTAACAATCACTGGCTAAAGCAGACTAGTTTTTTCTCAGATGCTTTCCAATATCAGTTGCTTCTAAATTATATTTTAGTACAACAATAGGCTGATACATCTATTGAATGTTATTTTACAATTAATGGAAAGTTTGATATCCAATCAGTTGGTAAACTATTTGATAAGAAACTATATTCTTAGCTCTAATCAGTCAGGATTTCATCCAGAACATGGCACATCACCTACACATCTGTGTTATCAATGATTTGTTAGCAAGTCTGGACAGAAGTTTACACACAGGGCTGGTTTTCTGGACTTATGAAAGGTCATTGATATAGTCAGTCATGATGATCCTTTGGTGAACAAGTTATAAAACATAAAGTCACATCTTTTTGTCTACCTGGTTTTAAAGTTATTTAGAAGACTGGTATCAATCTGTAAAAGCAAAGAATCAAGATCCAGTGTTTCTGCAGAGAATAGTGGTGCCCTAAGTGTTGGTGTTATGACCACTGCTATTTCCAGTACATATCAGGAAAGAGACCTGGGGTAATCATATCAGATGAACTAATGGTAGCCTGACAGTGTAACATGGCAGTAGGAAGGGCTAGTGGGATGCTGTAATACATAGGAGGGGTATCACCAACAGAATGAGAGAGAAGTGTTACTTCTGTAGTGATCACTCTTAAGATCCCACCTGAGTACTGTATCTAGTTCTAGAGATCACATCACCAGAAAGGCATAGACAGAATGGAGGCAATCCAGAAGTGGGCAACTAAAATGGTGCAGGGTCTGCATCAAAAGCCCTATGAAGGAGAGTAAAGGATCTAAATATGTACACCCTGGAGCAGAAGAGAGAGGAGAAAAATGTATGATGGAGACCTTTAAATACCTCACAGAGGTAAATAAGGTACAGGAGTGAAGTATTTCTTCAGAAGAAAAGGTGCTTAAGAACAAGGGTCATGCTATGAAGCTGAGGGGACAGATTTGGAACAGATGTGAGAAAGTACATCTTTACAGTAAGAGTGGTGGATTCCTGAACTGCCTACCAGCAGAGCTAGTGAAGCAAAACAGTGGTGGTGTTCAAGAATGCATGGGATAAGCATAAGGGGATCATAGTGGAATGGAAGGGAGGGAGAAAAGCTCTAGATCAGGTACAGTCTGTGGTAATGATGTAAGTAGGGAGGAATGGGCAGACTGCAATGGCTAACACTCCTTATCTTCTGTCAAATTCTATGTTTCTATGTTTTTATCAATAACCTGGATAAAGGTTTACACTATATGAAAGTACACATGCTGCTGAAATCATTGTTTACTATAGTGCAAAAACACGGTATCACATCACTTCAGCAAAGGAATAACGATGATGACAATTTAAGCAATGTCTACTGGGCGAAGCAATTACAGCGCACTATGGAAGTATGGCAATGGTAAAACAGTGATATTGATCCTCTCTCCCACCCAAGGTGTTATGACCTCGGAGTAGGTTACACTTTAGTAAGTGGGGTGGGGCAAAGCCTTTGCAGAAAAGAAATAGTCGCCATTATTGCATTCACTGCACGTACCATCATTGTTCTAGCTATTGTCAAGTATTCGTCACCATAATCATCATCACCATCGCTCCATTGCTAAAGTGACATGGAATCCACTGGAACCTGGGATGCATCAATTGGCTCAGGTAAGAACCACAGAGGCTGGATTACATGAATGAATTGTCTTAAACTACTTCTTCACATTCTTGACCAAAATGTCTGCTGCTCTTGACCCTAGGTGACTTCAGTATTGATTGTGATTGGATGTGGCTGTTAGGAGTATGCTATGTTCATATTTTAGATGATCAGCCAGAACACTGGTTCCCAACAACTGAGAAGATTTCCCTAACCCTGACTGATAATTCTACCTCATTGATTGCAAAGTACTTTCAGTGGATTTTATGTAAAAATACTGTCACACTGCAGAAGATCTCATTATTTTTTAGGTATAGTGAACTGCTGAGATTGGGGTGAACTTTGGGATTAATTGGGTGGAGATTGCAAGGTGAATTCATGTGGAATGATGTGGCAGGGGATGAGAAAGGAGGGCAGCAGCAGGTAAAAGTACTTGGGATGATCATGTTGTGGGAACAGGGAGCAGGGCTGAGTTTAAGTTTCTTTTACTTCATCAGTCTCATGCTCCTGATCTGACAGATCCACTTCCAAATCATCTGACACTCTCTATTATAACCCACTGTATGTTAAGCAGCTGCTACTCACTTAATTTTGTAGAACTGTGGTTTCAGTATACCTCACCATGCCCCATTTTTCATGACATTGTACTTCATCTTCTACTGACAAGATTGCAGTAGTACCCATGCCAAACTCAGACTCAGTGTCATTCTTTATCACATGATGACTGAGCAGCAGCACTGGGCTGTGTGCTGCTGTAGTCGATGCACAATTTGGAGGTCAGGTAGACATCATATACTGGTTCAAGGTGAACTTGTAATTGCTCATGACAACAAACAGTTGCTGTGGTAGCTGTTGCTGTGTTGCTCATATGAGATGGTCAGGGAAGGCTTGTGTTTACATTTGTTGAGGGTTCACTTCCTTCCTGGGTAAGGGAACTGGAACTGAAAACACTTAAATGAGAAAAAGGGACAACTGGTGTGCCTCAGGATTTCTCAGGGTGGTTTCATCACCACATCTTAGAGACGACCAGCTGAAAGACCTTAATGGAGAAGTGCAACCGTGGACTTCTGGGCACTAATGAACCATGGTTTATTTGGCCATACTGTCACTCACTCTGCCATAGTCCTCACAAGCTCACATCTAAAACTCCCAGCCCCTGTCCCACCATTTCCAGCTTTTTTACCAGCACTACTAACTTGTACTCAGTGGTACTGGCATTGTGAAACCTTTATTTGTTCTTTTCTTTTCGCTTCTTTCTTTCCTCCTCCTCTTTTCTTCATATTTTCAGCACATGTTGGAAATATATGCATGACAGATAATAACATGATACAGTTGCTGCCATATGCTAACTATGAGGACTCACAGTAGTTGTTGATGATTTTTAGATGTCCTTGTGATGTGTATGGTGCACACATACATTACAGTTCTGCATGCCTCATGAGGAATGAGCAAGAATGACACCACTAAGCCACATACCTACACTCCACTGACACATGCTCATCCCCCCCACTGAGAAACATTGAGAGCCTTGGGCTAGATTTTTCCTTTTTTATCACAACTGTATTTGTGCGGCTCTGCAGTGCCACTGGCAGGCATCCAGCTGCTGGCCCCCACCGACCCGGAGAGCAGCAGGCTCAGTCACATGATGGCGGTCTGGCACAGCTGCCACAACCCATCATAGATCCTCCTTACCTCTCAAGCTTGGCTGGACCAGACCTCCCAGCACGATTCCATGATAGTCCTCCAGGTCGTAGGAGCATGGCCATCAAGCTGCCTCAGTAGCGCCCAACCTTTTCCTCCACATTTTCCCCTGGAGCTGGCAGTGCAATGACATTCTACACATGAGTGGACATCTTGCTGTGCTCCACCCTTCCTTGCACTGCACTCTGCGCTGTCCCGGTTATCACCAGGGGCTGCTCCAGCATGATGTGTTTCTCCTAACCCACCCCAGAAGGAGGAGAGCAGTTGTGGAATGCTCAATCCACCCTCTCCCTGCCAACCACCGGTGGCCCAAGTCCATTCCCAAACCTGGGTCGCTGGTGGTGCGAGGTGTGGCATTCAGTGCCTCAACCTCAGTGTACTGGGCGGCCCTTGGGCCAGATTTCAAAAGGTCTTTAGACCAACACAGGATGCATCAAACAACCACCTTGCATCACATCCAGGTGTGCCAAATATTTTGTAAGAAAAGTGTTCTTTGGCAAAGTCCCCAAAATGATGCATGAGGACTACTATGTCAAAATATGATGTATGGGATGAAAATGAAGCAAGGTGAGAATGATGCATGTTGAATCTAAAATATGATGCATAAGTGAGATGGAGCACAAATGAGGCAAGTTGAGATGATATGATACATGTCTGAGACAGAGCAGAAATGGCACAAGCTGAGTTAATAATATGATGCAGATGGAGCAAAATGATACAAGCTGAGGGTCGAGGCTCATGTGTGACTAAGATGGCAGCTTAACTCCTCACTCCATCTTATACCTGGTGTTTTCCATGAGCATTCAATGGGATCGGTGGTCTGACCTTAGCCCGAGGATGGGGCTTTAGTTCCTTTTCCTCCTGGCTACTGATGTAATCCTTTTAGAGCATCGGCAATTACAGCCACCAGGCTGGGGAGCATACTCGTGGCTCACATCTGTACAGCAGGCTGCTTGAATCAGCAGTCTGATTAGTCAGGAGCACTTTATGAGAGGCATAGGGACTGGCCAGAAACAAATAGCGGACTTTTCCACAACCTGCAACCTGCAAGTTTTTGTTTATATTGGGGACTTGATTGTAAACCAGAAGTCTCCTAAAATGGCCAATCCTCTACCTCCACAGACTACTCCACCTCTGGCCCCACACAGATAACCTCCAGCAGCAACTGCAAGTCACAGACTCCTTAACTCAAATCACCAAAATGTTGGAGGTCCTGTTGAGTCAGGTGGACAGGATCAGCGAGGCCCTCAGTGGCAATGTAACAGCAATGCAGGACCTGGGGATTGACTTAATGTGGTGAAGCAGCATGTGGAGGACATTGTAAGTAGCCACAATCATCTCTGGAAGTGCCTGGAGGCCCACAAGCAAAGGCTGGCTAGACTGTGGGAGAGGGCAGAGGATCAGGAGAACCGAGGACACTGGAATAACATCTGGACCCTCGGTGTCCCTGAGGGTGCGGAGTGCTCCTATATGGAAAGATACCTGAATGACATGATACCCAAGTGGTTGGGTGAGTGCTGGAGAGGGCCCATTGAGGTAGAGGGCCCACAGGCTCTTCTCCAGGTTGTCTCACCACTCCTCCCTCAGCCCATTATAGCATGCTGCCTACAATACTCCACCAAAGAGGAAATTCTGAAAGTGGCGTAGAGACCTGGGCAACATATGCTGGAAGGGATCTAGACTCTCTTTGTTTGGGACTATTCACAGGAGGTGGCCATGAAATGAAAAGCCTTCCTGCTAATCAAAAGTTTGCTTCAACAACATGGTTTTCAGCATAATTTCAAATGGCTCACCTCATTATACGTGGCCAGAAACGGCAGGAGATCCTCACACAGAACACTTCCAAAGTAGAGGCCTGCCTGATTAAATTCTGGCCTAAAGTGGCCATTAGGACTACCTCTCCCAGAAGGCTGTGGGCTCCAGCAGGGTACTCTTCAGAGAGGTGGAACTGAAATTCAGGGAAACCTGTTCCAGGCGACTCTCTCCTTGGTAGAACAGTGCAGCAGGGAATGCTCCTCCCAGTTCAGGCCTGGGCAGCCAAAGCCACAGCCCTGAATCCACTCCTTTATAGTCTCAGCATGCTAAATCCAGCACTGCAGTTATTTCAGCACCTTCAATGCCTCTCAAACCTCACAGTGGCTGAGAGGATAAAGCAGCAAGATGAGCACCACACCATGACTTCACCACCAGCCAAGCTTCCTAAAGGAGACCGATCCTAGATGAAGAGGAGCAACCTGCAAAGTCCACTCCATAGAGGACATGGACACGGCAGTTCAAATTGACTGGGCAGAGAGGCTGACTCGAGCACGGGAACAGCCAGATCTGTCTCCTATGGTCAAACCAGGACTTATTTCATTCACAGATGCAGTAGCAAAAGGTCTTCCACCTGTTCTTAGCAAACCCCACTGGAACTAGCCACTACTGGGATTAATGGGATGATCCAAGCTGGACTGTCTCAGGATTCGTATGCTTATTTTTTATTGTATCAACTGCTATTTAGATGCTCAAGGGTCTCCCTTCTAGGGTACCACTACTTGATTAATGGTGTCTGAAGTTGGGGCACAACTCAGGCTTCGGGTAAGCCCATATCCTTCGAGTGCCGCATCCACAGCTGCAGAATTAGGCGCAGGTGCTGGGGTAGTTCTGAGTGTGAAACCCTGAACTGGCATTCCTCGCCGCACTATCTCTGGCCTCCTGCTGCTGTTCCTTC
Organism: Neoceratodus forsteri; assembly: GCA_016271365.2. NCBI lineage: Eukaryota > Metazoa > Chordata > Ceratodontiformes > Ceratodontidae > Neoceratodus > Neoceratodus forsteri. The sequence goes on from CM057458.1 coordinate 739,811,342, forward strand.
AGATGTTATCCTGTCTAAGCATGACAGGAGATTCTAATGCATCTGTCTAAAACTAAGAGACATGGGCTAGCTCTGGTCCTGCAGGGCGAGCCTAGCTATGCTTCCTCCAACTGTTATTACTTACCTCGCCTGCTCCCTCATTAGTTTGATGGGGCTGACTAGATGGGTGTCGGTGATACCAGGACACCTAGATTGGAAATTATATTCCTGGCCTCCTTCCGCACTTATGTACTACTTGGTCCAACGCTCTTTACACTGTCTCTCCTGGAGGTCTACGCTACCAACTAGGCTAGTGCTGGACCCTCTCACCTGTTTTTCCCAGTTTGTTATCCCATTCACCTCTCCTCCCTTCCCTTTAGCTGTAGTAGCCGGGTCCCCCTTCCCGATATAAGTTATTCCTGCCAGTCTCCCCTTACCATCGGTTGGGGAGTCTGCTCCTGATCCCCTTTGAGGTGTCTGTTTCTTGGTAGAGATGGGTCAATAATGTTGTTAGTTGACCTACCCACCACCCAACATACAGTTTATTCTATTTCCAGACGCTCACTGATTTAACGATTCGCTGAAGATTGCTGCAGACCTCCAGCAGCTGTTCACCTGAGAGATTCTTGTTAGTACCCAGTAGCCATCTGTCCGATTGCTGGGATTTCTCCCTACTTTTTAGAAACCAAGCTGGTCAGGTAGGTGCACTTTTTAGCCTTATACCCCTATCAATTTGGTTATGGACTCCACATGGCTAGGTGCTGTGAGGTGTGTCTCATGGAATGTCAAGGTTGAACCACCTGGTGAAATGAACAAAAGTATTGCAGCATCTGCACTCTAAAGGCTGATGTTGCCATGCTGCAGGAGACTCACCTCACAGAAAGACAGTGGGATGGCTTAAAAAGGTGGGTGGGTCAGGTCATGGCCAGTGCAGCTGCTACCAAATTTAAAGGAGGGTTATATGATCCATAAGTAGATGCGCCTGGGTGGTGGATGAGAAAAAAGCTGACATGCAGGGCAGGTGGGTGGTGTTGGCTCTCATACCAGTAGAGTATAGTTCTAGCCACCGCCTATGGTCCTAACACAGACTTGGTGGAGGCAATAACTGGGGTGGGTCAGCTATTACCTCACTTACCAAAGACATGCCCAATGTACCCATTATTTTGGGTGGAGATTTCAATTTAGTTCTAGATGTGTTTCTTGATTAATCCAAACCAACCCCACAAGCCCACCCCTAAGGCCAGGGTGGCTCTACAGGTGTTACTAGAGGTGGGGCCTTATTGACCCCTGGTAGAGAGATCACCCAGATGGCAGGGATTTCACATACTTTTCTCCGTACATGCCTCATATTGCCTAATTGACTCCTGGCTATGTAACAGCATGGTCGCATGTGGGGTTAGTGACCCCAAGATAGGGAATCTGATTATCTCAGACCATGCCCCATTTTGTTGAACTATCAGCCCACGGGTCAGAGTCCCGAGAGTACCAGGTGGTAGTGCAACCCTGTCCTAATGCAGGATGAACACTTCCAAAGCATATAATAAGGAAGGGGCCATGGCATATTTTGCTACCAATATTACTGAGGAAGTGGATCCAGCAAGATTTGGGAAGCCTTTAAGGCAGAATTATAGCCTTTTCCATGACTAAGAATAAAGCCCAGAAGGCTGAGCTGGAAAAATTACAGGCCAAACTCACAACTATGGAGAGTAGATTTAAGTCCTCACCCAAGGCCTGTCAGGATATTTCCCTTATGGCAGCCATTACTGAGCTTAAATACCGCATCAACTATTTACTTCAAAGGAAGGCCAAATGGCAACTTCTCAGGATGAAACATAAATATTGGGAATGGGGGAGGGCAAACCTTTAGTTTACTAACTTCGAAACAGCAAGCAGCTTCCAGAATTATGATTTTGAGAGATGCCAATGGGAGGATGGTTTCCAGTCATCAAGCCATCAATGAGGTCATGAGTAGTTTTATGACCCCTGTATCAATCCCAGGCTGCTATAGACCCCTCTATTCTCTTGACAGCTCTGTGGGATTTTTATGAGGTAGCAAGATCTCCTCAGATCTCTTCTGAAGCCAGGGAGCAGCTTGACAAGCCCTTTACCACTGAGGAATTGCGTAACAGCTATTCTTCAGATGGTGAAAGGCAAGCACCTGGCCCAGATGGCCTGACTACAGAATTATACCAGATTTTGATTGATGAGAACTTTGTCCCTTTGCTGCGAGCCTTACAAGAGGCCCACCTTAATAACTCCCTTCCCCACCATGAGGGAAGCACTAGTTCATTTACTGCCAAAAGTCTCATGATTCCCTGGATTGTGCAAATTTCACCCTATATCCTTGATGTCTGTTGACCCCAAGGTTGCTGCAAAGATCCTGCCAACTGTTTACTCTCAGTCCTCCCCTCGACAGTACACCACTCACAAATGGGTTTTCTAAGGAAATCTAGGGCACAATCTTAGGCAAGTCCTCAACCTCAAATGGCTGGTGTTTCAGTAACATCAACCCATGGCGGCCCTCACAATTGATTTTTCAAAGCTTTCAACTCTATCGAATGAAGTTACCTTCACAATCTGCTATGGGTGTATGGCTTTGGACCATATTTCCGTGGTTGAGTGTCCACATTTTACAACACCCTATGACCCGCACTGTCACCAATAAGAACATATCCTCCCTTTCAGTTACTCATGGGTACCCTGCAATGCTGCCCACTCTCTCCCTACTTTTCCCAATTATGCTAGACCCATTAGTCAGGAACCTCATACAGGTGAAAGAATTATCTGGGGTTGTAGCAATTAGCAATCCTTCCTAATAAGTGCTTATGCAGACAACCTTTACTTACGCCACCCACCCCAAATTATCCATTCCCAAGGCCCTATCCTTGTTGCAACCTTGCTGATCTGTTTGGCCTCCGGTCAATCAGAAGAAAACTATACTGCCCCCTTAAACAAATTCTATTCCATAGATTGCCTCAATGGCACAGAAATTTCTAGGCGCGGAGAGATTTACCTATCTGGGGATAATTATACCGCCAAATGGCACTACTTGAAACTGTTAACTTCTCCCCATTACTTACCACGCCACCACAGAGGTCAACAGATGGTGTAAACTAACCTCCTTGCAGTAAAGTGGAGGCTATCTGGATGTTCACCTCCCTAGGTTACTATATCTATTTAATAACCTACTGATTCGGCTCTCAACATGACTTTTCAAACTCTCGATAAGATTATCTCCTCCTTTCTCTGGGAGGTAAGACACCCAGATGGGTTGAACAAAACTAAGGGCCCACTGGTCTTGGGGATGTTTGGGTCTTCCTTGCTTTCAGAGTTATCAGATTACCTACCTCTCTGCACAGGCCTCAAAATGGTTTGTGCCATCTTCAACACCACCGGTTCGGTTAAACTAGAGCAATCCTTATCTGGGTTGGTACCACTTGGGAACCTTCTCACCCCTTCCAGCCGGCCACCTAGGAATTTGTCCCTGATAATAGCTGAAATGAGGAGAGTCTGGCTGAGGTGTATGGCACGATCACTTATGCTGCCAAAGGAGATGCTCCCCGCCATTATATGTCCCCCTTGGCACAATCCTCTTACTCATTGATAAGAAACTGATTTGCTGGTCTGACTGGTATGGGGAAGGGGTTAACACACATTCAAGACCTGCTCATGCCTGACTCCACATCCTGATGTCCTTTAAACAACTTAAGGCACAATACCATCTGCCTAACAAGGACTTCTGGAAATATTTGTAATCCGCAGTGCATTCAAGTCTTTCCAGTCTCGGTTTTCCTGCAACCAAAAATGGTTATGGCTCTACTCCCTGCATAAGGCTTCCTCCCAGCAAGGTCTGGCATTTTTTTTATAAAGCCATGAGGGAGGCACAGCCAAATCCTACTGAATCCTGCAGCGTTAAGTGGGAGGATACAGGACTAGACATAAACCCAGAAGCCTGGAACAGGTGCCTAAGGCTGGCTCATGTGACTTACCGAGATGTCAAAAGTCAGAGTATTCAACTGAGGATATTGCTTAGCTGGTATAAACCACTAAAGTGTTATTCTCCATGGACCATATCCACAAGCACCTTGTTGGAAGTGCGCACATGGCCTCGCTAACCTGTTGCATATCCTGTGGACTTGTCCCACCTTAGCTCTCTGGAGGTCCGTATTTGCTGACTGTTCCAAGGTAGCTAACATAGATATTGGGAACCACATTGTAATGTTGCTACTGGGTGACCAGAATCCCTACACGCACTGCCTTCTCCTCTGCAGAGGTGTACTCTGGTAGTGCTGCTCAAGCAAAAAGACTAATTCTGACAAACTGGAGGAAACCTCTCCTCCTTCCTGCATTCTTGGAGATCGGCACTAGCACAGGCCGCTGCCTGTACTTGAAAGACTTTCCTACTGCAACTGGGACAAATGGACTACTACTACAAAAAATAGGGTGCATATTTGAGTTCACAGCTATGCCTAATACCTCCCTCGCCGCCTGCCAACCCCGGGCTAAAATTTGCCCTACTCCAGGCCTACTCTCCTTGGCCTCTCCAACAATCTTTACTATATGGCCCGCTGGAGGTTCTTGTAGCAATCTTCCAGAAGGTTTAATATGATGGGTAGCATATGGCTCCCTTTGTTACCAAGTTATTACACTGTATTTTGCCTCCTTTGTTTTTCCTGGAATTATTCATCCATCTTTTGTCTGTATAATTGTCTGTTCTTATTGTTTCGGCATCGGACTGTGTTCTTCACCTTAGAAGATGCTGATTAGAGATATTTTCTGTTCTCTGAATGGTGTAACCAATTATGGTCCCTTTGCTGCAGACTTGTACATGACTGTCTTAATTCTAAGATGTTGTGCTCGATTGCTGCAAAGCAATGTATGCACTCTGGAAAAACAATAAAATTTGATATGTTTAAAAAAAATGATGCAAGTTGAGTCAAAGATTATACCAGCTGAAATGACCTCTGAAGCAGTATTTTACATACTACAAACAACATTATGATGTATACTATGCAGGACTGCTGCAGCAGAATGCCATAAATCGTACCATAGTCAGGTCTGCCCACCTGCTGGTGGCCTCAGTACACGCTCTATTGTCAGACCAGTTCCGGCTTGTCAAACAGTGGCATACATCTCTCACACAGTCTTGACAGCTTCCACCTTAAAAAATAAAAAGCAGGGATGGTGCATCATTTTTCTTTTATGCAAGCCCCACTGCAACATTGAGCACCCATTTTATTTTGACACAAGCCTGGTGCAAGCCACTTTAGCACTGTCAGTTCTGCTTTTGAAACAAGAAGCATTAGAAAATCAGAATTGATGCAAGTTTTGATTCAGCTAGCTCCTTTGTGGCATTCTTTTCTGATGCAAGCACCTGCAATATTCTCAGTCATCTGAAAATCCAGACCGTACTGTGTCACACAGTAGCCTAGTTCATTTTTCCATTGACTCGATTTGCAGGCTGGCACACAGGCAAAATAAAATTATGTATTTTTGCTCCTTGCACCACCGGTACCAGTAAAATAAAAGTTTTTTTTTTTTTTAATAAATTGTACAAAATTAATGTTGCACCTTCTCAGTCTGCTAAGTTCAATCATGTCTTTACTGCAGGGATGCAGCTGCAGGCTCAAAGAAATGGACTGCACTCTCCTCTCCATTGCAGCAGCACATGACTTTACTGGCCTGCCAGCTTTCTTGACTGAAACCACAGTGCAGTTAAACATTGTGCACTAGCAAATTAAAATGACAGTGCAAAATTCTCTGACAGCTTGTAACATTTTGTGATCACAAACTACTCTATTTGCAAACAAATTAAGAGTTCCCAGGAGTCAGATCCTTCTCTTATGAAAGAGAGCTGAAAATGCCCCTGAGACATGTGCAGCACTAGGAATTCTCAGTCTTCATTTTTGCTGATTGGCTGTGGCAGGTCATGTGGCTTGTCAACAACCTGCATATGTTCAGCTTGTGCTCCCCTTAAAATGTCATGACAGGAAATGGCAAAATGCTGTTGTGAGGCTGAGTCTCTTCAGATCCGCTTCATTTGTGCCACAGTAATGGATATTGGCACATTCACCAAACTCCATTTGGCATTAGCTCACCCTTAATTCACATGATGAATTACTTTTCCAAATGCCTCAGCACAGATGATATCTCCATGCCATTCCTCTATGTTCCACTACTTAATTTTTCTATGCACAGGGTGTTGCATTTGTAGTTGTGATTCTCTGGGTAAATAAAACAGCAGTCCTATGTTACAGATTAGGCAAGTCTTGTCTAGTTCTGCTGTCTATTACCACAGACATCTCATTTTTCTTTCTCCTGCTCATGTTGTAAGAGATTATTCAACTATAAATCCTGACCTTAGGTCTTTATTTGTTCCTTTCCTTTAGTCTGAGTGAACTCCTTTCTCCTGTCCTGTTTTTTTGGGATCTCTATCTCTCTTTTGATCCCTGTACCTGTCTATCATCCTTTTCAGCAACATATTTAGAAGCACTGTGTTCAAAATTTCAATAGTGACATCAGGGATCATCTTATTTTTCTTATTCTTTGTGTCTCCTCCTCTCTGCCACTGCCAGACTCATACAGTCTTCTTCAGTAACATTATGGGCCAGATTTTCAAAGAGACCCTATACTGCTGCAGATTTGTGGCAATCTAGGGATGTGTCATACCCTGGCTGTGTCAGAAATCCTGTGCCTGATTCAAGAAGAACAGGGTCCCTGCACTACAAAACTGGGAGTCACTGCACCCACAGGTGTACACCAAAGCAGTCATGTGCACCGAGGGAAATGCACTGCGATCTAGCTAACCCCTCCACCTGGTGCAACAGTGGAGGTGCCGGGATGGTTGGGGTGGGTGGCACACACTTTGCTGGCATGTGGGTTATGGAAGTATGGGCACAGGGTGCCCTAGTGGCGGTTCGGGAGGGGCTTGGCAAACATATTAGTGAGGGCGCACCTGGCAGGGGTGCCCTTTATTGAGCATTAGTGTCACATATAAGGAACGGCAAGGGGGTACGGAGACACATAGTGCCATGAACCCACTTGTACACAAGGGGTAGTGGAGAAAGGAGTGGAATTGTTTAACCAGGAAAGGCACACTAGCAGAATCTTGTTTCCAGGTGCGACCTGGGAGCACAAGGAAGTTAAGTGACTTACTCAGGGTCACACAGTATGCAAGTGGGGCTGTGGGATTCAAACCCAAGTCTCCAGGTTTGCAACTCAGAGCCTTAAACCACTACGCTATACTGCCTATGCTATACTGCACAGCTCTGGCAGCTTCCCACAGTGCCATGCCCATGTGGGCCATGGCACTGTAGTCCGAGTCCCCATTTGCTGTTCCTGTGACACTCGTGTTAACTAAACAGCACCACTGAGAGCAACCTCACTAATATGTTTGCCAATCCCTCCCCAACCACTACTAGGGCACCCCTGCCCTTGCTACCCCATACAAACCTGTCAGGGCCCGTGACAAAGTGGCAATATTATCGACACTGGTGCAGGGCTCAAACCACACATTCATGACCTATCTCAAACCCCTTGCTGCACCATGGCAGGGCTTCCTGAATCCTAGAAAGAGGCTGTTGTAGCCCGCTGTTGGGAACCCTCATTTATGTTGCAAGGGGTGATGTGCCAGGTTGCACAGCTGGTCCTGATTCAGGCACAAACCGCATTTCTGAATTGAGTCTACTGCATTATTTGCTTCAAGGTGCAAGTTGCATCAGAACCCTTTTCCTAAGCACCTTGCGGCATTCATAGGGCTTTGAAAATCCAGACCTATTTATTTATTTATTTAGGTTTTGTTGACCAGTTAGGTACACTAGACAAGTTACATGCCTACTTTCAGGAACGATCCGGAAAGTACAACGAAGATACAGGTACAAGCAGAGAACAGGACAATGAGTAGTGCTAAGTACATTGAATTGAGAGAACAGGCTAACATAGATAGTCTACTGTAAGCAGTAATAAATAATATACATACATACAAAAATAAATAGTCTAGGTCATTCAATGGCAGGAACAGTAATCACTGTGTACGTGAGACCATTAGCAGATCCACAGAAACTGTTAGTTCCTGAGTATGTTAATTAAGCAAATCACATGTAACTAAATGTGAGTCCAATGCAGAGACCATAAATTAAGGAGGCTTGGGACAGTCACACGCAGAGGTCAGCTTCAGATGTTCCCACAGGAATTCCAGAGGCACTAGTGGGAGGGGAGGGGAGGAGCGAATGGGCAGGAAGGGTGTTCCAAAGCCTAGAGCACTTATAGAGAAGTCCCTGTCCCCCATAAGGGTACGGATGAAGGGACTTTGAGCACCCCAAGACCCTGAGACCTGAGGGAGTAGGAGGAGGGGTCAGCAGGCTTGAGAAGCTGTGCCAGACCAGGAGGGTGCTAGTTCTGATCACTTTACCCATGAAGCAGCCCAGCCCAAAGTTCACGTGATTTGCTGGGGAAAGCCAGCCAAGTTTATCGTATAACTCACAGTGATGGGTAAGGTGAGGGGCAGCCAGGGCAAAGCGACAGATATTATTGTAGGTAATGTGCCACTGAGTAAGGAGAACCTTGGAGGTGCGGGAAAATTGGAGAAGGCCATACCTGAGCAAAGGCAGCAGCACACCCCTGGCAAGAGCCAGACAAGCAGCAGACGTCAGATTTTTTTTTGCCTTGTAAGCAAGACCCAGTTCGCAGTTTATGATACTGAAGACATTTAGAATGTGACTCCCTAGGTTCAGTTGGGGGTCAAGTGTCACCCCAAGGTATTTGACGGAAGATGTGGTTAGGAGGAGAGCACCATCAGCAACACTGACACACAGGGGCTGGGGAGGCCTTGATTTTGGCTGATGACCCGAACAGCATGGTCAGAGTATTTTTCATGTTGAGGACCAACTTGTGTGATGATACCCAGGACTGAATATTCTTAAAGTCCTCAGTCAGCTGAAGGTTGACTGCCCCAATGTCCCGGGACTGCACAAGCACTATACTAACCCTTTTTATATTTTGGCAAGTAGTCTGATATTCCTGGTTTAATGTAATTAGTGATTGCCATGTGTGGCTCACTTTTCATGGCAGTTTTAACCACTGCCACCCTGGGAGACTGACTGCTGCTATGTGTTTTGAGGGCCTTGAAGTGTGCTGCTTGGCAACATGCTGACTAAGATATCACACTGTTTTAACACACTTTACAACTCTTCATTTGATAAGGTGACCAAGAAACGATCTTTTCTTTGCCTAGCACCTTAAATCTGTGTGTCCAATAATTCTCATTCTTTTTGTTTTATTTTATTGTTTGTTTTGAAATAGATGTGTGAGGATCCCCACAACCAAAACAGTGCAGGGAAGAAACAGCATAGCAGAACAGCACTACTGGCACACACCTAAAAGTTTTATTAGCTGTAGGTGAGAGTCATACCTATAGATATTTTTTTTTTATTTTAGTTGCTTAGGCATTCTTAATAAAGATCAATTATTTTGCAGTGTATTCCTAATAATACCATGCACATGAGAATCAAACCTTTCAGATAAATGATTTATGTTAGCCAATGAAGATTCTAAATGAAGATAAATCATTAATCTACAATGTAGGGGAGAATCAAACCTCACAGATAAATGATTTATTGTAGCCACTGAAACATTCCATATGAAGATACATAATTTATCATCACTGTAACCACTTAGCTCTATTTTAGGCAGGTCACAAAGGAACTCTTCACCAGTGGAGAGCAACATGAACAATGTCTGGTGACATCGCATTGGCCTCAGCTACACTAGAAACAGAGCAGTGAAATCAAACCAACTCAGTTAAATCTTCATAATGCAACTTATTTAGAAGGTGTACATTAAACTACATTGTATTAATTGGTCTGGCACAGAATATGCCACTGGAATGGAAGTGGAGCTGTCAGATCAGGGACATGAGACAACAGATCACTTATCATCATTGTGAGGGGCATGACTTTCATAAATTACTTGTGGCTCTGCCACTTGTGAGTTATTGTCCTGCTCCCCCATTCATGAAGATGAATGTCATATTCTGATACATGCCATTGTTTATCTCCTATTTCTTACTTTTAGCCATTTCTCTTCACTTTGAACAGGTCACAAGGAAACTTTAAGCAATAGTAGAGTTGCTTGAGCAGTGTTTGATGACATGACCAATGCCGTTAGTGCTCTAAAAAAGAAGCGAAATCAAATAGAAATAGTTAAACTTTATAAAAGAACTATTTTAAAAGCATTGGCATTTAAAATGTATTGTATAAATTGGATACACAATGGCCTGGCTCAGAATATGCTACTTATCACTTGTTAGGAGGTAGCAGGAGTCTCTGTCACTTGTGAGTTGCTGTCTTTCTCCTTATTTATGAAGATAGCATATTCCAATTCAGGTTATTGCCTATGCCCTATTTGTCTGAATCTGGAAATACCTTCAGCATTTATTTCCACTTAGAATGATAACAAAGGAACTCTAACCAGTGAGAGTACAGTTAGGACATTGCCTGATGACATCAAAATGACCTGCTATACTCAAAATCTAGCAGTGGAATCAAATAGACACATAGGGATACACAATGGCCTGACTAATACAATGCATTTCATCTTCATGAGTCAAGGTCAGGACAATAACTCCAGTGGAAGAGTCATGAGTGAGTTATGTAAGTCTTGTTCCCTCACAAACAATGATACAGTACATGGCATATTCTGAGTCAGACTATTGTGTATCATGTTTATACAATGTAGTTAAAACTGTAACATTTTAAAGTGGGTCTTTTGTGAAGCTTTAGCTGTTTCTGTTTGATTTCTCTGCTCTGCTTTGACAGCAACAGATGCCACAGTGATGTCAGCAGGCATTGTTTTAAGCTACTCGCATTGATCTAGAGTTCCTTTGAAACCTGTCTGAAGTGGAAATAAATGCTCCAGATGAAGTAAGTGATCTTTCTTTATTTAAAATACTTCAGTGTCTAAAATAAATCATTCTTTTATGAGGTGGAACTCTTATCTACTTTGTATAAATTTAAGACATTATAGAAATAAATAATTTAAAAGCTGTAGCAATTTAAAGTAAAACAAGAACACTGCAACATTCTCAGTTCATATTTGCTTACCCAGTACTCTTTTGTACATAACTCAGTATTTTCTTTCTTTATTGTCTCCCTTGTTTGGTGAGCAATACAACACAACAAGGCATTGGTTGTCATAGTTTACTGTATGCCCAGCTGCACAGTGAGACATGATGCACTTGCCCCAAATGCCTTAAACATCTGGAAGTGCACTAACCCCAACCAACCAACAACCTGGATTGTCCTACTGGGCTTAAAATGGTCAAACTGAGAAACAATGTAAGTAACAGAAAAAGTAATCTTTGAATTAAAACTGTTTTGTTTTGTTAAAAGTTACTAGTAAAAATAATCTCTTGTAAATCATCAATCTTCCCACATATTCAATAGATAGAATGTTTCTTTATCATGGATAGAGATGTGCAAAGTCTGCAAAATTTGCTCTGTGATGTAATTAGTGGATGTCGAGCAATTTCATGAAATTTGTACGTAAATTTTACAAATTCGCCACAAAATGTGAAATTTCACTGCAAAATTCACACTTCACCCTCAAATTCCGAGCTTCATGGTAAAAACTGTGAATTTTGCCAAATATTTCGTGCAAATCACATGAATCAAAGTTTGACCAGCAGGCCAGAAGTCAGCAAATTCCATAAGCACAAATTTTCTGCGCTTCACGTAAAATTGCAGGTAGAGCTTAACTCGCCACATCTCCAATCATGGAATACAGGAATTCAAACTTCTACAGAATTTCTTAGGCAGACTATGCAACCTCACACACAACAAAATGCTTATTTGCAGCCAAGGTCATAATTACATATGTGGTATGACAAGCAGCAAAGACTGAAATGGCAAGCTGGTAAGGATAGGAAGAGGATTTGTCGTGGTCTTCAAAAACACTGGGGGTAGATATTCAAATGTTTATATAGAGCCCAATGCAATTAAAAGCTGTAAACATGATTGCTACCATTTTGCAGTTCATGCCCCAGACTGGATTTGTAGTAACAGCAATTGCACATTTGCCAGTTGTCACTAAAATTACTGCATGCAGTGAACATGCACATGAGAACCCTGCCTATGCATATCAGTACCATCACATATTTAAAGCATTTTGTCCCTACAAAGGGCATGTGATCACAAACTGAACACTCAGAAAAGTAAGCGGTAACAAGTGGCAAACTAACACAGTGATGCAGAACATCTGTGCAGGGAACTACAAATGGCAGGTAGGCTTGTGTGTGACATAGTTTAAAACAAGCAGCCTGTGAGTAATAACAGGAAAACTTTTATGTCAAATTATGGAGCCAGCCTTGGTGAAGACTTTCACTGCAACATCAGAGGGAGGGGCGCCAGCCCAATACTGCCAAAACACAGTTCTGGTGTAATACATATATTCATTGCAAAACAACTTTGTTAATGCACTAGCTAGGATTAAGTGACAAAAGTAGAAATATGGCATTAAGTTTTCTAACCTAACAACCCACCCTCACCTGCTGGCAGCAGGCATGGGGTGTCTGGGGTTGTCAGACCTAATGCTCACCCCATTCCATGTGTAAGTAAGCTGAGATGGGTACAGTGTATGAGAATGGGGTGACCTTTAGGTTGACAACCTAAGGCAAGCCCCAACCTGTTGCTGCCTGCAGGGTGGGATGGGGTGTTAGGTTTGAAAACCCTAATGTCACATTTCCTACTTTTGTTGCTTTAATCCTAACTAGTGCATTAAGAACATTTTTGCAATGAATTTCTTACTTTTTAAGACAGTATATAGTGGCCTTATTTTCCTGTGGAAGCGTAGGGCCCTTTGAGCTCTGCACTCCAATCCATCAATAATTGTATCCTTATTTGTATGGGAGTGCAGGGCCCAGAGGGAACTGGGCTCCCATCCCTCCATAGATGACACATGTTGCATAACTTTGACATTTTTATATATTTTGACCCCAGATTTTCAGCATACTCTTCTTATGTCCCCACCTCATGAACAAGGGTAGTGAAAATGTTAATATCCTAATCGAAAAGAGATCTTGGCAATCAACTTGAAATCACTTTCTGGGTTGGATTTGTATCATTCCACTGACATTGTTCATGAGGTGTGGTCTCAACAAGGACATGTTGAAAATGTGGTATAAAAATATGCAAAATGGCAAAGTTATGCATCAAAGTTGAAAATCCCATTGAAATACGCTACTGTGAAACCTTATTTCACGACAATGGATTCTTTTAGGAGAATGAAAAAGCTCACAAAAAGGATCCCTTCACAATAAAAGAAATCAGAAAACACTAAGTTCAAAATGCTTTTTATGAGTAGGATCCTTTTCATGAGAACAAAAAAGCTCATGAAACACGATCCCTTGTCACCAAAAAGAATTGGGGAAAAAGTAAGTCCGAAATCCTTTTTGTGAGTAGGGTCACTTTTGTGAAAATAAAAAGCTCATGAAAAGGATCCCATCTCATGAAGAAGAATAGGAAAAACTATGTCCAAAATCTTTTTCGTAAGAAGGATCCTTTTGTGAGAATGAAAAAGTTCATAAAAAAAAAAATCTTTTCTTATGAAAAAGAACTGGAAAAAAATAAGTCATAAATCCTTTTTGGTGAGAAGGATTCCTTTTCTTGAGAATGAAAAAGCCTACAGAAAATAATTTCTTCTCATGAAAAAATAATCGGAGAAAACTAAGTCAGATATTATCCTTTTCATTCTTATGAAAAGTACTCACAAAAAGCCAGATAAAACTAAGTCTGAAATCCTTTTCATGACACATGATTCTTTTCATGAGAACAAAATGACTCTTGAAAAAGCATTAGTGAGTTGCAAAAAGGGTTTTAAATGTTATAAAACACATTCAAATGTCATTTTTTCCACCAAGAATCCAAGAATCCATCTAATGGAGTCCTGATGAGCAAAATACATGTATTGATGTGTGGGCAGAATATCATGTTTGCAGCTTTTCATTTTTAAGGAAAACAAGATCGCTACTCATGAAAAATGAATTTTCCTCACAAAAAGGATTGGCCCTCACAAAAATAATCTTTTTGTTTAACCAAATTCTTCTTCATTCGAGAATCCATCCCAATGAGTGAAATTCCATTGAAAATAATGCTCACATACCTCAGCAATCAGTGCCTGAAGTTCCTGTGCCACAGACTCATGGGCTGCAATAGCACCGCTCTACATATCCTTGTATGTTGTTTCAATATGGAGGGACCCAGATGGTTGAAGTGAGGGAAATTGTCATGATGCTCATTGGTGGCTTTGTGGAGGCAACTGTGTGTCATGCCTGGGCTGTATGTTCCCCTCCCTACTGCATTGTTGACCTGGACAGGTGACTCACGCTGAGTGAATTCCTCCTTCTCCCTCCATCCCCTCCTTCTTGAGTAACTATAGAGAGCTCCACTTCTACCATCTCTGTGCCTGAGAAGAGGAGCATTGTATGCTCCTCCTATTGTTCCCCTCCCACTCCACCATTTTGGTTCACCCCAGATATTTTCTTCTTCCCAGACTGTCTGCTCTTCCCATCTTAGGAGTCACATCGTTGCTGTTATTCCCATTGTGTGCAGCAGGAGGATCTGGAAGGATGGGAACACAGGGCCATCTGCCACAAATAGGCCAACAGCACAGCTGTGTTACACACTGCCACCCAGTCTGATCAATGCTACAGGCACAAATCAAACTGCAGGCACTTGTGCCATGCAGAAACCCATGCACACCTCGAACAGCATGCATACCCTGACAGGTGGTGAATAAACAACACTTGCACCACCATGTGCATTGAGAATGCCCATACCACTTAAGTGCAGCCTTGACCCCTGCCACATGGTGGTATTAGAGTTAGGTAAATGTATACTGTGTCATATCCCTGTGGCTCACAACACTTCTCTTAATAATATAAACTATAATGATAAACACAACAACTACATAGCTATTAAACAGTCACATGCATGTACTCACCCTAGCAGTAGCTTATGGAAATAAATTCTAAATTCTTCCACCTGATGGCCTTTGAGTGTGATAGCTATGAGCTCCTTCTGAAGTGTAAGGGTGCTTTACATTGATGGGCCACTGCTAGTGGCCTGTAGGTCCTGTCTTGCCCCAAACAGCTTCTGCTTGGTTTGCCTCCTCATGTCGTAGTAATGCTTTTTACATCCTCAAACGTGTATACCCACCAGACTCAGCATTAATTGCCTCTATCACCTCCTTCCATACTGCCATCCTGCATCATGAGGGGCACCCATGTGGAACTAGTCCTTCCTGAAAATGTATTCCTGAGCCCGAATCTATGTAGAAAAGACAGTTCTGAGTACATCGTGACACCAAGAAGGACCTCATCACAAACAGCAGAGCATGAAGTCCCCACCTGCATGAGTGCCAGACTGCTGGTAGCTGTGGGTTCTGTAGGCATACACCCTCCCTGCACTGCCAAAGCACCCTGGCTTGGTGGCAATAGGCCTCCCCACATGCACCCCAGCTTTGAACCACATTCAATATGCAGTCGGTCAGACAGGCAGTACTGGCGGATAGCTCTGCATGTGCTTGTGATGAATGTGTGTTCCACATACCAATAGGCTGTATAATTTGGGAAGGCAGTATTGACAAAGGTATTGATTGCAGCACTGTGTATTCAGATCATATTACATCATGATATCTGGGGTGGTTTGTCACAATATTAACTTGAATATTGTGTCACCCTGATCAGCATATGCAACCTACTCAGTGACCCTATGTTTCCACTGACTGCAAATTGCCTAGTGTGCTTACCAGTAACACAGACAGTGACATATGTCAGGAGAAACAGATGCTGTCCATACAATGCACTGTCAGGTAACACAGGACTCCCTTGTAAATAAGCTTCATGCAAACATGCACCTTACAGATTAAACAAGGTAGTGTAGCTACAGCTAGATGAATAGTGCTGCACATTACTGTATTAGTTGCAGTCACAGTCTACCTGTAGTTCCCATAGACTAAATATCTGTCTGCATAGCCTGTCACCATTCTTAGGGTTTTGTGCCATTCTGCAACATGTAAGTATACAACAGGATAGTAACAGAAATGTTCACAGTGCCTGTGGAAGAAGATTATAAATGTTAATTGTTTTGTTGCAACTTACCTTTTCAAATGGATATTTTCCTCTCACGGTTCTATAACTGTTGCTGCTCCAGACTATTATGTTAATAGTCTGATTTTGACTCTTGGGGAGGTCCATTTTTATAATGAGCCAGTAATGAGCACATAATGACTGAAAACTATGTTTTGTACCTTGAATGTTAGAGTAGTCCATTTGCATATTGCTTTCCAATATATGGATGTTTGCACCTGTCATTACTGTATTAACGATTGTAAATTATGTTTGCAACAAATTATCCACAATCAGATGCCTTTGGCAGCCACACTTTAATGGTATCAGAGCCATTGCTGATGATGGTATACGGCAGTTGCTTGCATTACTACAATTATATGCAACCACTATCAATCACAAAAGACACAAAGGTTTCTGTCCCTACAGTGTTTGCAGACTGGCATGCACATGGTGGTGGCATCCGATGATGTTTTGTGAATGCTATGCTGGTTCTGAATATCGCTTGCAAAACTATGATCACAAACAACATACAGTCCAGAACATTGATGTTGAGCAGGACAGAAACAATTACATCAAGATGCAGGAGCGTGTCTGAGGAGGAACAGCTGACAGACAGGCACTTCACCCATTTGAAGGGGTAGTCTTTTGAGGAAGGTACTCATCAAAGAAACTTCTCCCTTTGGGAAACAGTCAGGGATGTTCACAGGGCTGAGAAGACCCATAATTAGGAGACTGTGGCCAGTAGGATCTCCCTGGTGCAGGGCCAAGATCAAACACCAGACCAGTGCTGGCACCACTGGGATGACATGACATGGTGTGAGGAGAAGTGCCTGCAACAGCTGTGGGCACAGCATGCTGCTGGAGGAATGGGGACAGGTAAGGGACCAATGTCATCTGTTACATTGTCTATAGGCCATATGTGCAACTATTTGGGAGTGTGCACAAAAGTTATGGGCTTTAACTGATAGAAGCTGAAGGAAGCAATACTGTGTTGATACTCGCACCACATGTAATTTTTATAATAATCTCCGAGTCAGAGCTGATTTGGGAGGAGTGCAAGACTGGGAGAGAGCAGTGCCAGTGTCCCAAGCAGACTTTACAACCATCTGTCAATCTGTCAATATGAAGAGATTGCTGTAAAGTTGTTGCTGCAGTGATGGCATACCCCATAGTTCTGTACATGCATGTTAGTGGACAGTACTATTGCTGGTCTACAAATGGACATCTCCAGCCCTTTGTGTGCCCTCCATTAGGCATACTTATTCAGACTGCTGGACCTGTGCTCAAGGGAAGCTGCACATCCCTCCCACTTGATGGGTTATATGTGATAAGTAGGATATTTGCACAGATTCTTGATTTCAATCAAAATTAACATTCTAAGTGTCCCAGGCACTCCATATGGCCATGATAAACCCTGTCAATGGATTATACCATCAATCAGTAGTGGACAGGTGTATTGGATCCTGTTGGCTGTGGTATGCTATCAGCTCTGCCTTGCAGAACAACATATCAGGATTTGTTGAGGTGGCATATGTTGTATACACAGTGATGTTCTGCATATTATGGTACAGTGCTGTACAGTGTCCCTCCATGAACAGATGTCAGGTACCATCATACAGACCCCTGGAAACAGTGAGGTGTCCTTACACCTGCATCCATGAGCAACTACAGTATGCATCAACAGCTATGATTTTATATAAGTCACCCATGGGAATGTGTGTACCTAGATATACTGCAGTATGTAGGCCATGGGTAGTATGATGTGGAGCACTGTGCCTGGTGTCCATCTGTGGGGCCTCCAGGTGAGGAGATGCAATGTGGGTCACTGGGCATAATGCACACAACATACTCATATCCACACCATGGTATGTACACTATTGCCAGTGTTTTCAAATCACATATTGGTCATGGCCCTGTACCTGTGCGTGGCTTTGCAGTGCTGTGTGTCACATGCCATCTGAGCAACATGTGTGTGCATGGCATATACCTGTTGTGCCCCTCAGTGCCCTGTCATTCACTTACAGACCGATTTCTGTTTTCCATGTCTCCACAGTTCCAACAATGGAGGTGCAATGTCCCAGAGGCTGGAATGAGAAGGAAGAGGGATGGGTAAACCCATATCCAAGGTACCCACTGCTAGACTCACCCAAGGGGAAGGTAGCCAACAGGCAATGCATAGCACCATGGGCCATAGGAGAAGCACCATAGCCATTAGTGTGGAGGAGGATCTGGGACATCCAAGAACTGATCTCAGGAAGTGATCCACCAGCACAGCCATGTAGTGTTACCTGTTCAGTTATGGCTCCACTTGTCTGCAGATTTTACAACCCATCCATGAGTGCACCATAGAAGTACTGGTCTATGCATGTATACCGCCCTTATATAGCATTGTGCAGGGTCTAAACATGGGCCCTGCTGGGTCATCTTGTTTGACAGAGTGTGCCATGCCTACATGCTGGTGGACTGTACTGTGAATTCAACTCAGCCCTGTGTATGTCATTGCACATACACTGCACCTTCTGCACTGTGTCCTCTGTGGGGGCACTTTTATAATAACATTGGGTTGTGGCCATTGGCTATGTACTTCTGGTGCACATATCTCTGGTATGTCTGACAGCCATCATTGTTGAGTCTGGGCAGCAGTGTTGCCACTGGTGTTGGCACAACCTGCTACTGAATGTTCCATGATGGAGTCAGTAAATATCACAGTAGACAGTGTAGTACTTGTGCAGTCACCACTGCACCTTTTATTATGATGCCACATGTTGGATGCATACATCAAAGTCTTTAGTCAAAGTCTTTATTTATTTAACCAGGCGATCACCATTGAGCAAGTTCATTTTCGAGGTGGACCTGGGTTTGTTAACAAGGAACAAGGGACAATATACATGGGATGCAACACACAAGAAAATAGTAGTAATACAAATAAAGTGAGATACAATAATACAGTATATACAAAAGTATCAGCAGGTAGCATTGATAGTAGTTTATGTTTGGAACAGAAGATACAGCTAGTTTTGGGTAGGACAAAATTTTTCATAAAAGTAAAGAAATATACCTATCAGGTGCACTGAGCACAAATAAAACCTAATATAAAAAGATATAGTGATACGGTATGGAGAATTTAGAGCTGGAACCAGGGTCAAAGGAATATGGAAGGGACAGATATGAGGGTAGAAAAAGGGAGAGGGAAGAGTCAGTTATAGATGTGATCAGTCTTTAACAGTAGTAATTAGAGTGTGCTTGGACTTATAGGAGTCACTATTTAGGGTAGACAGGCACAGGACTCCTTATTATGATGTAGACATAGAGATTTAAAAGCTGCTAGGCTGATGGGGTGAGTTAATTTCAAAGTTTTTGCAGCTTGTTCCACAGTTGAGGGAGCACAAAGCTGATGGCTGCTCGCCAATGAGAGATTTGCTTTATAAACATAAAGGTAGATATATGAGGTGCTTCCAGAGCATACTTCCACAGAGTGCGTGCACAAAGGTAAACAGACAGAGAACTACTGGGGCAGTTTATTGAGATAGCTTTGTGTCCAAACCGCAGCATTTTTTGCTGTCTGTAAGCAAGGATGACCATCCCACTGCCGTGTACATGCACAGTGGTGGGCTGAATATGGAAGATCCGTGATAAATCTTATGGCTCTGTGATAAAGCGTATCGAGTTTGGCTAGGGTAACTGCTGGTCTCTAACTATATAGAAAGTCTGCAATCCAATAGGGAAAGAAAGGTAGTTTGAACCAGTTTCAGTTTAGCATCTCTTGTGAGGAGATTATTAATCCTAAAGAATAGACCAAGTCTTTGTCTAAGTTTATTTGCCAGTTCTTCTAAGTGATCTGTGAAAGTAAGTCTATGGTCTAACCAGACCCCAGGTACTTGAACTTTGGTACGTAGTCCAACTGCTCACCTAGAATGGTAGTGATCTGCAGGAGTGTCCCAGCAATTGCAGGATTTATTGCATTTTGAAGGGCTAGAGGAACATTGCTTTGTTTTGTTTTTGCATCTAAGAGCAATTTCTGGTTTATAAGCTGATGTTGCAGCAGATTAAATTAATTTTGAAGGGCTTTACAGGCTGCTTCAGGTGTGGGAGCTACTAGCATAAGTACCGTATCATCCATGAATAGGTGTATTTGTGCTTCTTTGATGGGGGCATCTCGTTGTTAATATAAATGGAGAAGAGCAAAGGACCAAGAATGGAACCTTGCAGTACACCCTCAATAGGAGTTTTGGTGGAGAAACTTCCCTTCTGCCTTTACTTGTTGAAGTCATCCTGAGAGGTAGTTGGAGAACCATTTCACAGGTAGGGAATCCAAACCAATGTTTCAAAGGGACGACAGAAGCAGTCTGTGATCAATGGTATCGAATGCCCTGCTTAGGTCCAAGAAAACTGCGCAGACAAAGTTTTTTGTCTAATTCAAGCTGCCAGTCGTTTGTCACTTTGGCTAGAGCAGAGATTATACTGTGCTGTGCTCTAATACCGGATTGTAATGGGTTGAGCAATTTTTCTGATTCCAGGTACTTCTGAAGCTGGGAGTTCACTATTTTCTCCAGCATCTTTGACAGGATTGGAAGTAGGGAGATTGGCCTGTAGTTATTGAAGTCACTAGGATCTCTAACTTAAATAAAGGACCACAAGTGCATTTTCAAAATGGGCCGTAGATCACCCTGGGACAAGGATAAGTTGAAGAGATGAGTAATTGGGACTCATGAGGACACAGTAGCCGACTTTAAGAAGTACGGATCAATGAGGTCAGCCCAAGCTCTTTTCCTAGTGTCCAGCTGAAGGAGAAGATCTTTGACTTCTTTCAGGGAGGTAGACTGCAGAGATAAGGATGGACTGGGGATGGGTTTATCTTGCGTATCCAATCTAAGTTTT
Organism: Neoceratodus forsteri; assembly: GCA_016271365.2. Taxonomy (NCBI): domain Eukaryota; kingdom Metazoa; phylum Chordata; order Ceratodontiformes; family Ceratodontidae; genus Neoceratodus; species Neoceratodus forsteri. The sequence goes on from CM057458.1 coordinate 739,832,322, forward strand.
TCGGAGGATATTCACGGAAGAGAGTCAAGGCTAGTCCTGCAGTGGCAAAATGATTATTGAGAGCATCGAGGATAGACGGTCTGTCGAAGATGACAGTATTGTCAATCAATAATTTAGTAGGTAGGAATTTACAGTGGTGCGACCTTCAAAGTCTTTGATAGTCTTCCAGAATTTGAGGCATTTCTTGAGGAGCTCTCCAGCTGAGAGCGGTAGAAATTAGCTTTGGCTTCTCTGACCACTTTGGTGCAGAGGTTCCTCGCCCTCCAGAAAGAATTCTAGTCATTTATTAAATTAGTTTTCCTAGCAGTTCTCCAGAGTACATCCCTACTCCACAAAGCATCTTTCCGGTCTTCTGTAAACCACCAACAGGATTTGTTTCTGGCACAAACTTTTACTATGGAAGCATACTTGTTGAGAGCCCCTAGCACAATTTCTGAGAAAATATCAGAAGCTGTAGTCAGGACTTGGCTAGATAGAAGTCCTGCCATCGTATGGAGTCTCTTAGGTCTGATATTTACCCATGGAGATCAAAGTTGTGTATGCACCTTTTAAAGGAGAATTTTGGAACAGTTGTGGATTTAAGAGCGGATCTTACACACGCGCTGAAGCAATGGTCGCTAATATCAGAGAAAAGACACCAGCATGGGAGAATAAATGGTGTTTGTTAACTAAAATGATATCCAAGAGAGTAGTTATTAGGGTTGAGCTTGTTAGGACGAGTAGATTTGTTTATTAGCTGTGACAACCCAAGGGAATCACAGAGCATTTTAAGTGGGTTGGATGCACTGGAGAGCCAGTCTAAGTTGAAGTCCCCTAGTATGATACACTCTGAAGATGCCAGACCCAGGACATTTTCAAGATGTTTTAACAACTTTGATCCAGCTGATGGGGTCTGTAGCATCCTATTATACATAATGAGACACCAGTGGCAATCTTAATCTTTAATGACAAGCTTTCAATTCTTTTGGGACAGAGGTTGAGTCAATTATAGAGGCAGGAATTTATCCTTGATGTAAATAGCTACCCCACCACCTCTGGTTTGCCTGTTGGCTCTAAACAAGAGTAGGAGGGATGTTAACTTCATTGTTACTGGTCTCCGGCTGGAGCCAGGACTCTGTAATCACCAGAACATCTGGAGCAGTATGACATTCCTATGGTATAGTCTGCCGTACAACACTACAGCACAGTTGCATGTCCAGGACACATGTGACAACTATGACAACTGGCCCCTGTTCTGCCAACAGGCAATGCAAAACAACATCTCTGGTAATATACTGTCCCACACACATATAACCCATATGTTGTGAGGTGCAACATGCCACCACCATTGTCCACCTCCCACACTGTGGGTACACCTTGCTTGGGTCTATGAGTACTACAGGTCGGGCGGGCTGCATGTTGGCCCTGGTGTGGTGCTGTCTACTTTGACCTATGTCCAGCATTAAGCATCACTGTTTCCTTATACATGTTATGCCTACTGTGTTCTATCCAATATCCACTGCTAATGCATACGTCCCATGCTCTGTCCAGCTCATCATGTGTGATGTACTACACAACATATTGGTGTCTGCATGATTGTCTGTGCTGCTCAGTTGGTCATGTCCATGGGGAAAGGGGGTAGCTCACAGGGTTCTGCACGTCTGCTAGATCTTCCTAACTACACCACCATGTGGGTGTACATTAAGATGCTGTCCTTACCATGGTTCCCCTGCTGCACTTCTTCCATCTGTGCAGTGGTGCCCTGTGCTTCTGCACACATTACACAGAGCCATATGCATTCTGATCATTGGGTCACAGTTCTCTGTATGTTCCATGGCCATGATCTTGATGTCCCTGTGTGTCCTGCATGTTTATGATATGTACCACCTGATGCTGTAGTTGTGTCTGGTGTTCTCCTAGTTGTATGTATGCCCATGTGATAGTCTAACACCTCTTGATTGATACTGTGGTGTGTTGAGCAGGATCACATTAAGGGCATGGCACAGTGTATATCAGGTGAAGCAACATACCATGGAATTACATTGTTAGGTTGAGATTTAGTGACTATCACTGTGCATTCTGCACTGGCTGTGTGCCCTAACCACATCTAGTGGTGTTTTTCCAGTATGTAATGTGTTCCCTGTGTATGTTGCTGCACACTCGGCATTCTAGTGTGGCAAAACTCTGCTGTACACTCTTGCTGTTGCCTCAGTACATGTACACCAACCTGCATCATGGTTCACTGTAGACTACAGGTAACACGCTATGGCCCCTATGCACGTAGGGATGGAGTGATTACGTGCCATGCATCTTGGGTGCATAGCCACCCACACACATTGGGCCCCTGCACGGTATCCACAATGGGGGCATGCAGACAGTATGTGCCAGAGCCTCCAGGGCCATGGACCACACTGCACGGGGGCATGCCAGCACTATGTGCCATGCACAAAGGTGTGTAGTGCTGGCTGTAGGGGTGCATACAGGGATGCAGGGCATCCATGAGGACCCTGCCATAAAACCCCAATGTGCCCCATGCACACCTGGAAACCTGCCCAGCATCAGAGCGATGTGCCCACCCACCCTCCGGGCCACCCCATAGAGGGGCTGCTGACTCCCTCCAACTCCAGCACACAGATTGATACAGCCACATGCTGTGATCATGCCCTCCGACACACACACACACACACATATTACCTCACGGGGCACCAGCCCTAGGGTGCTGCCATGGCACTGCCCCACCCACACCACCAGCCCATACTGCTAATGGCTGGTTATGGTACGTGCCCCCACCACCACCAGCAGACAGACCACCAGCCCCAAGCCTGCCCTGTTCAGCATTCTGGTGCCATGGGAGGGGCAATGGCATTTCCCTCCTCATACATGCCATAGCCACTGGCCCTTGGACATATATGGGGTGTGCAGTCAATGTGCCCAGCCGTGGAAGAGATTCACTGAGCCACCCAGTCCAGGCATCCAATTGGATGCCCAGCCAGACCATGACCCCACCCCTGGCCACACTGCAGAGTCCTGTGTGCCAAGGAGAGGGTCACAGACAGTTGTTTGGCATTCAAGAATGCCACTGGTGTGCCCTCTGCAGGTGTGGAGCTCTGTGGGCAGGCAATGCACCTCCAGCGTATATTACCGCCCTTGGTGCATAGCAGCCATTGGCAGGTGAGTTGCACAGTACATAAGAAAATAATCCAGTACTCCAGAAGCCAGTAAAATTCAGTGAGAGTGTTTTGTATTGCAAAAGTACAATACTTACTAATGTAAGAATCAATCTACACACATAAATAGAATTCTAGCTTCACATCCTCTAAACCAGCCACAGTGCTTGAGTTATGCCACCACTTCATCAGGAAGCGTGACCAATCTCTACATGATTGGATTTAAATACTTTTATAGTGCAGGTGCAACAATTTAATTAAATCATTATTGAATGGTAAATTAATCTCCTTCCCCTCACTTTTATTGAATGAATGAGTGCACCACAGCCCAGCTCTCCTTAGGGAGATGTTGGACCCTTAGTAGCTTTTAAAAAGGTAAGAGTCTTCGTGACTTACTGGTTGAATGAATAAAAATCAAGCAATGACTAAAACATGGTTGGGGATAAGCCAGTGGGCCTTTTTCCATGCAAATGCTGCAAAACCTGTAAATCAGCAGTCCAGGAAAGTGTGTTCAAAATCCCTAGTAATTTTGGAGAAAGGGAAGTTAAAATACATGATTATAGTGTACGATGGAATGCTGTTATTGTTAAAATCCATCACTTACATCATTGCATGTCATGCTGCACTAGCTACATAGCTACTACAGCATAACAACATCGAACGCGCTAGTGCATGCATGTTATATGACCAGGAAGCAACAGTGGTGGTGAAAACAGTGAAGCGAGCAGCAAAGCGGAGAAATAAAAACAAAGTAAGTAGAGCTTCATAGCAGTTGGCATCCTACACTATAAGAAACAATGTATACCCAGCTATCAGTAACAAGCTGGGTTCGTTTCATCTCAAAGTCACCAGTGGCGACTGAAACATTCAGTTCACGCCTCGAGGTTCAAATGGTTGCCATGACAACCTCTTGATGACCTAACCAGGTTGTTACCGATAGCTGGGTATACATTATTCTCTATTTATTACATGTTCAACTAGGTTTGTGGTCTATGCCTTGCAATGCTTCTGTGAGAGGGTGTACATGGGACAGACCATGTGCATTCTAAGGAAAGAATACAGGATTACCCCAGGGATATTCAAAACAGGATCAGACACATCCAGTTGATAAACCTATGTCAAACATATTGGACATTTCAACCCAACAGGTTTCCTTTATGTTGGTAATAATATATCTCAGCTGCAAAACATTTATAAACTATGGTGCCATAGTAGTGTTTAGAGTTCTGAAAAGTAAAAGTTATTTCATTTTCCACCAACTTATTGAACTGACTGCAGCATACCTCAGCAGTGCTGTGTGTGCATATTATTAGGAACTTTCCTTTAAATGTGTACAAGTGCACCAGCACTAAGGAGAGCTGGGCTGTGCTGCACTCATTCATTCAATAAAAGTGAGGGATGGAGATTGATTTACTGTTCACTAATGAGTTAAATTAAATTATTGCACCTGTACTTTAGGGTATTTAAATCCATTCATGTAAAGCTTTGTCATGCCTCTTGACAAAAGGGTGGCATAGCCAGAAACACTGAGGTTGGATTAGTGGGATAGAGGGATGTGATGCTAGAATTCCTATTTATGTGTATAGATTGATTCTTACATTAGTAAGTATTGCACTTTTGCAATAAAAATACTCTCACTGAATTGTACTGGCTTTGGAGTGCTGGATTATTTCCTTATGGCTTTTACCTTATATTTTCTAGCACCCACTGGCTTACTGGAACACAGCCTTCTTTATACATGTTTCATATGAGTTGCACAGTACCACTGGCCAAGTGCCTTCTCCAGTGATGTCAACAATGTCACCCATGTCACACAGCATACTACTGGCACATACACTCCTGACACATGTCATGTGACCTCTGGACATGTGTGTCACCCTTGAAAACCCTACATGGGGTGGATGCCCATGGTGTTACACACAGTACTGCCCACAGTACCATAGATATACTACTGTACCGATCTTATGGGTGGCCATGTCTTTAGTCTACACACAGTCATTATCAAGACCTATGATGTGCATTTCTTGCACTGACAACATTCATATGCCCTACTCTGCCCAGCACAAGTGGGTGTTCAAGTATGTGTGTGTGTGTTGCACTACAGAGTGCCATGTCCACTGTATACATACTTGGTGTATTGATCAGCTGCAACAGGTCTGGCCTGTGTCATGTGTGGCACACATGTTGAGTTTGTTCCTTTGTTGTTCAGGGTGTTCATTCACAATAAGCCAGAGGGACAGATGAGAAAGTCACGTGAGCCCAAGTTAAGAAGGCACAGGGTTATTCCTCTGCACATCAAAACAGCATGGCTTAGAATGCCACAGTGAAACAGCACCGGACAAAAACAGAGATGGGCAAAACACCTACCTGTTCCATGCACCGCACCTATTGAAAACAATGGGTCTTCAGTTTTATTGTGGGGGCTTTGCCTCCTGCACCCACACGTGGAGGGCTTTGCCATGTCCATGAAATGCATGCCCTGCTGGGGAGGCACAGAACCTCTTACATGACCTGGTAAGCATGCAGCAGGTGCAGACTGGACCACATGGACAGTAGCAGCAGCATCAACAGCTGCATGGTCCAGTTGTGGGACAATACTATGATGTTGGACTGACAGTGCCCCAGACCTTAATTTATTTCTTTTGACCAATTGCCATGCTTTTAGTTAGAGTTCCTTGCCACCATTTTTCTACAGCACATTGCCTTTTTGTTGATATATGGTATAGCCTATATTTTATTTAGGATGGTTTGTCATGTTTTTATTTTGGGCTCCATGCCACCGTTGTTTCTGTGGCACTTTGCCTTTTTATGATGTATAGTGGTTGGCCTATGATTGTTTTTTTTAGGATCGTTTGCCACGTTTTTCTGTTAATTTTATTTCAGTTTGAAATAGGCTATTTATTTACTGGCTGTGTGCCACTTATGTTTTGTTTTGACAGTGTGCCCTATTACTTTTGTTTATGATCACTTGCTGGCTTATGTTCAATTTCTGTTTAAAAATAAAGATTTTATTGTTTCTACATATGTGTCTTACGTGTTTCATGGTTCTGTGTGTACATTTCTGTGCTGGAGATGCCCATGGTATGCCAAAGGTCCAAAAGATAGCACACTCAAGCAATCGGCTTAGAACTACACACTTGAGGGCAAGACAGGTATTTTACTCACTGAATCTTTCGGGTGCTTATATCCAAATATCAACACACATCACTGTACTAAAATATAAAGAGAACACATCAGCACGCCATCTTGCATAATCAATACCCAATATACACTGTATACATTTATCTATCTAGTACTGGTTATGCAGGATGAGCGGATTTGCCCTTGTTCTCTTTTTATTTTGTATTTTTGCAGAGTGATGTAAATGTTGATATTTGGATGTGAGACCTAAAAGCACTGAGTGAATAAAATACCTCTCTTGCTCAAAGTGTGCAGTCCAGTAGTTTGTGCTTGAGGCACCATCTCTTGGACCTGGTTTGAGTGTGGCCAGCCACCGGCAGCAGCACCCACCCCACACTGGCATTTTCAGCACCTGCTTGGAGATGACTGTGGTATGCCAACCATGTTGTCACTTGGCTATGTGACCTCCCTTAGTGATTGCAAATGTGTTGTTTTCAGTTTGCCTTGTGGCCGACTTTGTGGTGCCATTTTCCAGAGTCACTATTACCTGCTATATTGGTATGCATTTTGTTAACACTGTGTCAGTTTGCAATTGTTCCAATAAGCCATTGTTTAGTGACTGGAGAAGATTAGTGTTCACATTGGTTGATCTGGGCCACAATTAGCAACACTTTTGAATATCCTCTGCATAGGAATCAAAATATCAAACCATGGCAACATGTTTCACGTTTTGATTTCTAGTGTTCTTTGGCAACCATGAAAAATCCCCTGCATGTCCTTACCAGCTTGACATTCCAATCTCTGCTGCTTGCCGTTCCACAGATACGATGGAGACCTCAGCTGGACATAAACCTTCTGTTGTGTGTGAGGTTACACAATCTACCAATTTTACATTTAGTCATGTATAAGAGAAGATCATAGAGAAACAATGTTTAAATACTTAGTTCTGTTTTAAATTTAATAAAAATGTAGCAGGTCCCAAAGATACTCAGCTTGCAGCAAAGTAGTAGCTCTAGCAAGTGACTAAATTAGTATAAACAACTGAGTGATTGTAACCAGTAATGGGCCCTATATTCAAGCGTTGGGTGATGACTGATGAGTGAATACTAATGGCATTAGTGCTGCCTGTTTTTGTGTATGTTTGCCATATTCAGCCAGTAGCACTGTGCCTGGAATTAACACTAGCACCTGACTGAAAATATATATTTTTAGTGCCCGAAAAGGAGAGGTGATGTGAACATTTGGCACAGTGTTAAAGTCAAAGGTTTAGCACTGCACTAGTGGCATTTAGTGTGGAACAGTGCAAAATAAAGACTATAAAAAGCTGGAATAGTGCAAAGCAAAATAAGGACTATACAAGGCAGGTCTTAACCCAGGAGCATACCCAAGAGGCATCAGAGAGGACGAGGCGAGCACGCACACACACACACACACACACACACACACATATGCACACACATATGCACACTTCCCAACCAGAAAACAAAGTGGCATGCATCATGTACCTGATGCTGGCAGTCATACAGAGTGAGAAGCCAGCCAATGCCCACCTCCCTCCAGGCCCCAGCACAGGACCTGGAGATGCTGTGTTGCAAAAGACAGTACTGTCCACAAGTCACATTCTAAGTCTTCAGTGATTAACAAATAATGGGAAGGTACCCAATCAACAGACCCATGCTCATACAGCTGTGTGAGCTGCTGTATGACCAGCTCCAGGCAGATACCCACCACAGCCATGCAATGTCCATACAGCTCAAAGTGACAGCAGCACTAACCACTGGAATGTTCTAGATACAGGTGGGGACACCACCAGTATCACATATTCTGTACCTCATGCCAATTGGGACAGTTCCTAGATGCCCGCTGGTCATGCTAGGGAGTTCATTGTATTCCTTACCATACCAGGTGAGTGAATAGCAACCATGCAGCAGTTCTATTGAGTTGTGCAACTACTGGCCATACTGGGTACCATAGGCTGCACCCATGTTGCCATCCAGTCACCCACAGGCAATGGGGTGGAGGCCTATGTGAACAGAAAAGATTCACTCCATCAACTGCCAGGTGGTGTGCAGTGCAACAAGGCACATCATCAGTCTTGAGCATGGTGCCCCACAGTGCCCACAATGCCTTCATATGGCACAGATCCATCTTGTGCCAGAGTTTTGAAGGCTGGAATATACTTAATAGGTACCTTGTTGATGAGTATATGCCCAAGGGGTCTCTCCTAAGCTGCCAATGATGTCACTACCCATTGCCCTTTGCCCTCACAAGGGACAGTGCATGTCTCCTGCATCCATGGCTCTAACACATCTCCTTCATCCTGCATCCATTACAGAGGATGGGTACAGTGCCACAGACAACTCTACATGCAGTATCATCAAGTGGGTCATTGGCATGCTCAAGATGTGGTTCAGGTATCCTGACCATTCTGGTGGTGCCATACAATTCGCCCCTCAGAAGGCCTGTACTATACATTATACATCCCCTGAAGCCACTCATTGCAGGATAAAAGTGGTTTCACTGGCATTCTGCTTGAGAGAGAACAGCAAAGTGAAGCTGTGCTGTTCTGACTCGAGCAGAAGGTAAGTGAAACCACTTTACCTGCAAAGGGTGTGATGGGGATGTAATAAAATATTATAGATCAATGAGCACTCAATTCCATTTAAAAGAAAAAAACTGTCATGGCATGTGCCCATTTTCAGGGCATCTGCACATGACATACTCTTCACAGAATAAGAGTGTCTCATGCACAGGAGAAAGGAGCACTCTGATTGGTTGGGAGAGCTCCGTTGATCTATAATATATTCCTTGCCTGTTGCATACTACACAACATGGCATTCAACCATGGAATATGCTTGCTGGCCCCAGAGAGAAACACTGCAGCAGATGCAAAGTCACTGGACCAAGGGATGCAGAAGCAGCTTGACAGGTGTGATGCCAGGATGGCAGGAGTTCATGTGAGCAAACAGAACATCACACCACAGATCTCTTTGGACCCAGATGGTGTGTACAGACCAAACAGGAGGCTGTAATATTTTCTTTTTTTGGTCATTTTCTACCTTGGCCCCCAGTCTGCCATCCATGTCCAGGCATCCTGATTCCTCTGGCCACCATCCAGAGCATCCCGGCTCCTATTCGGGCCACCACTGCTCACCCTGTGGCTTGCCCCACGGTGTGGTGGTGGAGAGCCCCTTTGCTCTCCTACCAGGACAGGATCCAGTATTCAGCAGCAATGCCCTCAGAACCAGGCATCCCACCGAACAGCCATCAAGCTGCTGTGACCTGTCTCCGTTTTCCTGTTCGACTCCCTTGTGAGTGAGGTGTGCAATGACACCAAGGGAAGAAGTGTGTATGCTTCTGCACACATGCTCTCCTGGCACCGTGTCTTAACTTACCCTTATGTTGCCTATGCCACTGTCACCCCCGCCTCATGCGACACCAGCCTACTGACACCTACAAGCCCCCCACCCAAGAGGGAGAGCAGTTCATTGGACGACAGTCCCTCTCCTCCACTGCCAACTCCTGGCAACCCGGCTTGTTCCAGAACCCAGGTCACTGGCGTGGCGCAAGTGTGGCATCCTTTGTCTCAAACCTCAGTGCCATGGGCAGCCAAAGGCTGTAATGTTTCAAAATATGTATTAAGGAAATAATAATGTGCAGTAAATAACTGGGATAAACACAAATAACAGTCCTTCTGCTGGGGAATGGGTTAAAAATAAAATAAGATGCCATCCAAGCAGGGAGGGGTTCAAAGGGGAACAAAGTAAAGACAGTGCCATCCAGGAAGTTGGGTTCAAAGGGGAAAACACAGTGCCATTCAGGCAGAAGGGTTCAAAGGGGAGAAAAGTAAATAGAATTCCATCCAGGTGGGGAGGAGTCAAAATGAGGACCAAAGCCAATACAATGCCATCCACGTGGAGAGGTTTCAAAGAGGAAAGGAACAACATAGAAGGCCATCCAGGCTGGTGAGACAACATGGTTAATGTAAGAAGGCATGAGGTGGCACTTGTGGGAGAGGGCTGGGAGAAATAGGCACCCTAGGTGCATCCCATACTACCACTGTGGACACAGTGCTGTATCCTGGAGGGTAGTGGGGCCTTTGCCATCCACTCAGTTGGGGAGCAGGTGTGGGATGGTGTCAGCCACATATGGCCATGGCCTCACAGGTACTGAACCCACCGAGGGCAGGCCAGGGCCAGGGGTGTGCACTGTCCTTGGTGCTCTGGGGTGCTGGGCATCCAGCTGCCTGCACAGCAAGGGTGGCATGATGATAAGGATCTACCACGGGGTGATACTCTCCTTACTTGAATGGTCAGTTGTTTGGCTGGCCCCAAGGTGCCAGAGACAAAGCTGGAGCCTCCAGCATGGTGGCAATCAGTCTGTCAAAGCCAGCTTCCAAGCACAGCTGCAATCCACCAAAGGTTGCCATCTGCTCTTCATGGCAAGCCAATGCACACATCTTTTGTCCTGCATCAAGTGATGTGTCACGGCCCACTTTGGTCTGCACACCCTTCTGTGACCCCAACATCAGACTGCTACAGCTGTAGGTTAGCCACCTCTTGCTGTCTATGTGGACTGTCTCTAGGGAAAGGTTAGTCTGCTCTCTGGGCCATTGGTGGCCTGGGTTTGTACAGTTGTTGGTGCTGCATACTATTTTGTTGTAACAGTGGCACAGTGGAAACTGAGCCAATGGGATTGCCTTGGGGCAGGATGGGGGTCATGCCAGTAGCAGGCTCCTGATGTGGCAGGGCAGTGGCTATGCTGGGGTGGCATGGCCCCATTAGAAGCAGGGCCAGTAGGGACAGGCAATGCCTCCCAGTCTGAGCTGGACCCCTCTCCTCTACTCCTCCACATAGGTCTCATCCATGTCCACATCCACATCCACTACCTCATCCTCATCCTCCTCACTGCTGGAGCCTGACACTGACCCAGCATGGATGGACCTCATGGGCAGCTGCCCTTATGATGGGTCCAAGCCTTCTTCCAGGGTGGCATACTATATCATGTTGAAAGAAGAGAAGAGATATGGCAGTATGGCACTTAGGCAGTATAGCACAATGGTTTAAGGCTCTGAGCTGCAAATCTGGTGACATCCAGCAGACCAGACCTGGGTTTGAACTCACAGATTCCACTTGCATACTGTGTGACCCTGAGCAAGTCACTTAACCTTCCTGTGCTCCCAGGTCACTCCTGTAAAAAGCTTTCAGCTTAGTGTGCTACTCCTGGTTAAACAATAAAAATAAATAAAAAATAAAAAGATATTGCAGAGTAATGTATTTACCTGTGTGCTGCCCATGACAGCATGGAGGCTCAGTGTTATGTGTATTGCCACTGATGCCATCCTTGTAGTGTAGAGTCCACACACTAGTGCTGTACATACTATGCACTCCATTATCTGTGATCACACAGGAGATGACACATGTGGCACAGTAGATGAATACTCCAGAGATGGTCACCCCACCAGAATAGAAGAATACCACCATGAGACACATTCAGCAGTCTGGATCTCTGGAGTATTGAGGGCCTAATTGCAAAGTTAATACAGTGCCAACCCAAGAAATCAATAGGAGAGTGACCAGGGTGATAAATGCATGTGAATATTCTATGTAAATGTCTACACTACTGTAGCGCTTGTGTGTTTCCCCAATATAGCTACAGTGCCTCCAATACTGTATCTGAATACATGATAAATGTAAGGAGCTCTAGAAGATAGAAGGTGATGTGAAACCTAGCGGGGGAACACATGGAATTATCAAGGCAACCTGGTGGGCCTGTCAACTCTGCAGACAAGTACACTGATATTGACAGGGCATGCAGCAGTGATGTCCAACATGTGTGGTTTCCTATGGACCATGCATGGTGCACACAATGCCTGTGGTATGAGCGTCTATACATACCACTGATCTTTGCAGTACATCCTGTAGCTGCATATTTTGCTTATCCAACCGGGACTACCAGTGCTTCCATCCCCCAGTATGCACACCTCAACACCACTGGTGTATGTACACACACAAACCCAATGTGAAGGGGCTAACATGGTCACTCATTGTCTGTGCTGGTTTAACCTGGCTCTCGTTCCCACCTCCCAGGATGCACGTTACCTCCACTGGACTCAGGGAGGAGGCTATCACCTCCTCTGTGGGGGCTTGGTGGACAGCTGTAGTGGGGCCACCATCAGTGGCATGGAGGTCTCAACAGGCCTTCACCAACACCTCTTTTGTCCACCTCTTTAGGTCTGTCACTTGTTTTTTTTGTTTTGTTGCCTCCTTAATGGAGCAGCCTTTCCCCTGACAACATTGACAGCCTTTGTAATTTCAGTCCAGGCTGTCCTTATTTCAGCCATGTGCCCTCCTCTTGCTGATGAGCCTCCCATGCCACCTAGGCTTAGGCCAGGGCTAGTACCACCTTCTCCCTGAAAACTTGTGTTTACATTTTTGCTCCACATCATCCATGGTCCCTGTTGGAAATGGGAAGGACAAACAGCATTGAGCATTGCATACACACAGCAGAGAACAGAGCAAATGTATAGTAGTGTGCAGGATGCAGTTCCACTGGCCAAGACATGTCCATGTTCCTGCATTACTGAGCCCAAATCACAGCTAGCTGCCTGCCTAATACAGATCTTGGCCATGTTCAGATACACAAAAAATAAAAGGTCTTCTGATCAGTGCACCAACCCGTTACCGAATAAATAGATAAATAAATAAATAAATAAATGTCCCTATTGTAGGCCATTTCACAATACACTTACCTTTAGCAACCTGCAGTTCCTCTGTGGAATCTGTGTGGCTTGTTTGCTCCTTCTATATGTGACAGCTGCAATTAGTCATGCAAATGAATGAATACCTTCCAGTAATGACATGCAAATGTGGAATTTGGCATCTAACTATGAGATTACTGTATCTCATCTGCATACAATGTTTGAATATTGCAGGTTTGAACAAAGCACTATCGTACAGCCTAACACTCGCACTAAGTGGTTCATCATTAGTTAGGTCTCAACAAAGCCACAAACACCTGCACAAAGACCCAGAGTAAAAGGTCCAGAACCAAGAAACCAAGCTGATTCAACAAGGAAGTGGCAGCAAAGGTGAAGGAGAAGAGGGCAGCCTATCAGAGGTACATGCATACGAATGGAGGAGGACAGGGAAATTTATGCAGGAAAATTCAGGGAGGCAGGAAGTAGTCAGGGCAGCTAAAGCTGCAAAGGAACTAAGATTAGCACAGGGATCAGAGAAGGTGTAAAGGACTTCTTTAGAAATATAAAGGAGAGAAGATGCAGTAAGGAGAGAATTGTTAGGATTAAAAGGAGGGGGGATGGGCAGAAAACAGTGACGAGCAGGCAGAGGCACTGAATGAGTTCTTTAGCTCTGTCTTCACTAGGGAAAATGAAGGAACAATGCCACAGAGGAAGATTGGGGTAAACATAGGAGAGATAGAGAGATAAGACAATCAATGAGGACAGGGTCTTACAAGGTCTCAAGACCCTTAGAGTGGACAAGGCACCTAGCCCAGATGGTGTACACCGAGGGTCCTAAGAGAACTGGAGGAGGTACTGGCAGCCCACCTAGAGAGCCTGTTTATCATCTCACTGGAGACAGGGTGCATGCCTCAGGACTGGAGAACAGTATATGTGGTGCCATTCCACAAGAGTGGGCCCAGAGATGAACCTGGGAACTACAGGTCAGTTAGCCTAACCTCCATTGTAGGCAAGTTAATGGAGACCATTCAAAAGAAAGGCAGGTGATCTTTCTGGAGGTTAGAGGTCTGCAAGACACTAAGCAGCATGGGTTTGTCTCAGGGAGATCCTTTCAGATGAACATGATAGACTTGTTTGACTGGGTCAATAGGTCAGTGGACTAAGGTCAGGTGGTGTATGTCCTATACCTGGACTTCAGTAAAGCCTTCAACTCTGAGCATGGAAGGCTGCTCAGCAAGCTGGGTAACCTGGGAGTAGGGAACACGCTGCAGGGGTGGGGAGAAGCTGTTTTCATGACAGAAACCAAATGGTGATGGTAAGGGAGAATTATCCAGGCCTAGGCCTGTGACCAGTGGGTCCCACAGGGCTCAGAATTTGGACCAGTGCTGTTCAACAACTTTATTGGGGAAATAGCAAAGGGATCAGTAGCAAAATCTGCCTGTTTGCAGATGATACAAAGCACTGTGGGAGGGTGGACATGGAGGAGGGTGACAGGAGCTCAGGGAGGACCAGGCCAGGCTAGAGAGATGGTCTGCCATCTGACAATTGGGGTTTAATGCCAAGAAATGCAAGGTCATGCACCTGGGGCCAGGAACCCAAGGGCCAGCTACTGTGTGAAGAGAGCAGTGTCCAGCACAGAGGAGGAAAATGATATACGGGTGATAGTCAGGGGTGACATGAAACACTCTGCATTGTGCTGGAATGCAGTATTGAAAGCAAATAAAATTATGGGATGCATCACCAGAGGAATCACCTCCAGAAAAGAAGAAGTCATTCTGCCCTTGTACAAGTCATTGGTGAGTTGCACCTGGAATACTGTGTGCAGTACTGGCACCCTTATGTTGAAGGACATTCAACTGCTGGAGGGTCCAGCAGAGGGGCAACCAAAATGATCCAGGGCATGGGGAACAAACCATATGAAGAGAGGTTGAGGGAGCTCAATATGTACTCCATAGAGGACAGAAGGGAGCTAGGGATATGATCGAAACCTTCAAGTACCTTAAAGGTATAAACAGGGTTGGAGTGGAGGGCATTTTAATTTAAAAAGAGAGGGTAACACATGGAACGCAGCCTGAAACTTGTCAGGAGTAGATTTTAAAGGAAAATGAGGAGGCACTTTTTCAGAGAGGGTGGTGTCAAAATAGAATGATCTACCAGAGGAGGTGATATCCTTGAATGCAGTGGGACGTTTAAAAGGTGTGGGACCAGGTAAAAAATGGTTGCAATAGAAATGAGGATGGGTAGGGAAAGTGAAGAAGGGGAGGATAAAGAGGGGGAGCCAGGAGGGTGGGCAGCTCCAGTAATATAGATTGTCTGCACTGAACAGGCTAGATAGTCCATTGTGGTCTGCTTCGTTGGCAAATTTTTAAAGTTCAGAATTATTGCGCTAGAGCTATGTCCCCATGCAGCACAGACTTGACCGCAAATGTTGGGAGTGACATCATGCATCAGCATGCATGCTATGGTGTTGTATTATGGTGCTTCACATGTGCAGTGCTGTCCAACTTATGCACACCTTTGCACATGCAACTCTGTTCCTGTTGCATGCAGTTGCCTCCCACCAGAGACACACAGAGCATTGTGCTAATCAATGTTATTGCTGTGCCTAATGCCAAAACATGGTATGCAAATGGTAGGATGCACCATACAGCCAGAGAAATCTCATTAGCTTGGTGTGAGGACTGATAAGACATATCAGGCAGGACACCATGGCAGATGGGAAGAGGAGAGCAGTGTGCCAGTGAGATACCCGGTGGTCGGTCAAAGAGCTATCCAACCTGATTGACCTGGGAGTGGCCAGTGAGGACCAGCTGTTGGGTGAGGGGCTGAGGTTGTAGACAGGCCCAGCTGTGAGAGCTGGGCTTCTGCAAGGATGTGCCTGGTATGGCGACTGGGGTCATGAGGATGGTGGACTAGTGCAGCCACAGGTTTAATGGCACATCCTAAAGGGAACTAATTGCTTGCAGCAGCTCCAAGCGATGGAGAGTAGCACTGTGCCATGGCCAGGTGAGTACAGATGATTGTATGGTTGCTATTGTTGTCTTATGTGTGACTATTTCCATGCTAATATACTTCTGGGTTACTGTTCCTGAGGAATGTGTACTGTAACTGTGTCCTTGTTGTGTCCCTTCTGTCCAATGGGACCTGCTCCACTGTATAGCCAGATCTTACTAAAGCAGATATATAGGACTACTGTCCCAATAAATGTTTTCTGTGCCATGCACAATATAGAACCCACTGTGGATCTCTGAGTCATGCACCTGCCATGGCACTAAGGGTGTGTTCTAACACAGTGACATGGGTGCAGTGTCAGAGTGGACAACTATCTCAGGCGACTTGTGGTCTACATGTAGATGTGGTGGCAGGTGTGCTGGATGGCGCTTGGAGAGGTTACCATCTGTTCCGTGTACACTGTCCATGTTATGTATCATGGGTGCTGGTATGCATATGCCACATAATAAATAGCATACCATTATACTGGGCTGAATGTGACACTCTTGGTCCTGTCATTTTGTTGTGCTACACCTACAATATAATGTCCTCTTGTACTGTTGCACTTGTGTCCCTATTGTATGCAGCCTGGGGCTACATGAATCCTACTATGTACTGAGAGGTGTACATGGCCTGTAGCTGACGGTATGGGTATGTTGGACAGGAATGGTGAGGACAGCTGGATAGGGCACTACACATGCCTTGCCTACACACTGGTAGGCCATAACTACAACAGTGCTATGAAGCAATCCAGCTTCACCTGGGCCATGGAATAACTGTCTATGTGGACTGCTATGGCTGTGCACAGTGGTAAGCGTGGCCTTCCATGGTCCTGACTATCCTCACCATACACAAGTGGCTACTGGTGCACAGTACCAGTATGGTATATAATGTAAGTATAAGTACTGTTTAGGGTTTAGAGTACTGTGTCATGTATTTCACTGGTTGCTATTGCTCACGTTTCCTTTATCCTCGTCCACAGACACCAGGGAACAGCGGGGCCAAGCCAGGGCCAGGGAGCAGGAGCAGGGCTGTTAGGACCAGTGGCAGTGGGAGGAGATCCTCGGGCGGGCTCAGCATAACCAGCCTGCAGAAGGATGGTCTGTGGACATGTGTCCATGTAAGTATCTGTAGTGTATGTTTTGCCATCTAGGTTTGATATCTACACTATGGTGCATGCTTATGTTATTGGAGGGGATGTCCATGTGTCTTTGCAGGCTGCATGCATGCCTGTGGGAGCAGCACCTATGCAGTTGTGTTTGGGGACACTCACCTGGCTCTTGATGCATTGTCTCACCCCTGACACTGTGGTGTGACAGGGTATGTGCAGTCTGCTTTATGCTCATCATTGCAACAGGCATGCTGCTCTGTGTGTGCATATACTGTGCCTTGCTATACATTACACCATGTGTTGGCATGTTCCTGTGCCACAGACCTGGTACACCAAGGCATTGGCAGTAATTTCCACAGTTCTGGTGGTACATCTGTCATTGTCAGTCAAGTTTGTTGTGCTACATGGTGAGTAGTAAGTATCGTATCTGTCTGGCAGAGGTACAAATGGGACACTGTTGTACCTATACACTCCTGTGACAGGATGTGTGCATCATACAGTGCCGGTGGTGGTCTTCCCACATAGTGTTATCTCCAGTGCCATATGCCCTGGGTGTCATACATTGCACCTCAATAGAGCCAGCCTTATGTGGCAGGGGTCAGTGGCAGGGGAGACATTGATGGCCATTGAATGTACCTTGCCATATTTGATTGACTTTGTGATGCATAGTCGGCAGTGTCTACTCAACATAGTGGTGTCCAGATCTTGATTATTCAATGGTACACAGCAATGCAATGCATACATTACGCAACAAGTGGGTGTTCACAGGGCTAATGTCCTGCACTGCGTCTGTATGAGTGGAAACCATCTACCTATTGAGGGACCAGTGTCTACTGGGGTTGGGGGTGCCTCCAGGTGGCACTGCTATCTCACACCAAGAGTTGTGCTGATGTGGTACACTGTGTCAGGTGTTCACACATGTACAACACTACTAAATGCGCATGTTCCCTGCCTGCTGCACACAGTGCTGAATGAGCGCCATGCATATAAAGCTGTGCTGTATGTGTACATGTGGGTGTATTTCAGCCTGCCCCTGCTGCCAACCATGGTTGCTCATGGATGTTTGTTGTCCTTCTCACCTATGTTGACCCGTGTGTTGGATGCCTCATCTGCAGGTTACTTGGTATGCAGGTGTGACTTCTAGCAACTTGGGCCATTAAACTGCCTATCGTGCTCTGGCTTGGTGCTGCTGTTGCATGTGCTGTCTCCACATCTGGCAAGCCTGCTTGTGTTGTACATCCCTTGCAAAGCTCAATCTTGCTCTGTTGCAGCACTGCCCACCATAGTATATGCAGTCCTCTACTGCTTGAGTCCACAATGCTGTCTCTGGTATGCCACGCACATTCCATTTTGGATGTTGTACTCCTCCACCTATGAGTGGCATGGTGGTCCACATGTTGGCTGGTTGCATTTCTGTTAGGCATGTTTTGTCACTCTTTGTCCCTCATCCTGTGTGCATAGCTGGCTGGTGCCTGAGTGCAGCAGGAAGGTGGCAGGATGTAATCAAGCATGAGGGCAGGAACAAACTTTTACATTGACAGGTCTGGCTGCTCTAATTGTTGTTGAGGTGGGTGGGGAGTGTACCACAGCCATAGGAGGCCTGCCAGCTTTAATCCATCACCAGCTCCTGTAGCCCCCACAACCACTAGCACTGCCTGTGGCCCCTATATAGAGCATGGGACTATGAACTTTGTATGGCACACAGGTGGGTGTCCTTTGATTTGCTTTGCTTTTTCAGGATGGGTGCCCTTTTTTTCCATACAATGGGAGGGTGCTCCTTTCATTTTTATATTTCCCAGGTGGGTGCTTATTTTCTTTTTTATTTTTATACCAGATGGGTGCCCTTTTCTGTTTTTGTGTTATATTACCATTCTTGATGCCCTACAGGGGCATGCCTCAGACAGCTAGTGTTGGAACACACTCAGGAGGGTGCAGTCTTTGACTTGGTACTCCAAATGGGGACGGAGAGTGGCTCTCAGATTTAGAAGTGGGTAGCCATCTGGGAACATGTGATCACCAAACAGTGTAGTTCACGATAAACACAGCCATTTAAATGTGAGGGCACTGTACTTTAGGATGTCTGACTTTGGCAAAATGAGAGAGTGCCTCACAAAAGCACTAGCAAATGTGAAAGAAGGAGGGTGGAGGAACAATGGGGAAACATGAAAACTGCCATCACAGAGGAACAAGCCTTTGTGTGAAGCAAATAAACAAATCAAAATGAAAGAAAAACTACTATGGTTCTCAAAAGAGTTAGTGAAGGTTAGGAAGAATAGGATAGCATTCAGAAAGAATAAGGAAACACAGAAGGAGCAGAACAAAGAATTGTACCAGTTAAAGCAGGAGGAAGCAGGAAGGCAGTCAGATTAGCAAAGGCCCAAACCGAGGAAAAGATAGCTAGCTCAGTTAAGAAGGGAATAAAACCTTTATAGGTACATTAGGGAGCAAAGAAAGACCAAGGGAGGAATAGTGAGGCTTAATAAAGGGAGGATGGGTGGGCAGAGGCGACAGGGAAAAGAAGATATACTGAACAAATACTTCTGCTCAATATTCACAGAAGAAGAGGGGAGAGGTACCTAATCCAATCAATAGAAGCATTCTGGGTAGGAGGGGTTGATACCAGTCTATTCACAAAAAAGGGTTCTGAAAGAACTCCTAAAGCTGACGGTGGACAAAGCAATGGGACCTGATGGGATTCAACCCAGAATTCTAAAAGAACTAAGGGGAGAACTAGTGACACCACTGACTACCCTTTTAACAAGTCATGGAGGATGGTGGTACCTGAGGACTGGAGGAAGGTAGATGTGATTCCCTTCACAAAAGTGGGAGCGAAGCAGAGGCAGAAAACTACAGACCTCTTAGCTTGACCTCAGTGGTGGGGAAATGATGAAATCACTTCTGAAAGAATTGTTGATTACCTAGAGGCCAGTGGGGCACAGGACCCAATGCAGCATGGATTCACAGTGGGAAGGTCATGTCAGATGAATCTAACAGATTTATTTCACTGGGTGACTAAAGTAGTAGACTAGGGAGGGCTGTGGACATGGCCTACCTAGTCTTTAGCGAGGCATCTGGCACAGTCCCACACAAAGATTAATAAACAAGTTAGCCAGCCTGGGAGTGGGTCCTAGGGTAGTAGCCTGGGTAAAAATTGGCTAGACAACAGGACACAGAGGGTAATAGTAAACGGAGTCCACTCTGAAGAAAGAGGGTTACTAGTAGGATACCGGAGGGTTCAGTACTGGGACCGTCCTTTTAATATCTTTAGAAGTGACATTGCAGAGGGACTGGAAGGAAAAGTATGCCTCTTTGCAGACAACACCAAGATCTGCAACAGGGTTGATACACAAGGGGTAGAAAGGATGAGAAGGGACTTGGCAATGTTTTAGGAATGGTCAAATGTATGGCAGCTTAGATTCAATGAAAAGAAGCACAGTAATACACCTGAAAACAAAACCCAGGGAAGAGTACACAATGGGCGGGGGTACTAACATCATCAAAAGTGGAAAGGGACCTGTGGGTAGTCAAATCAGATGACCTAAAGGTAAGCAAGAAAAGTGAGAAGGCAGTAAGAAGGGCTGGGGATACTGGGATGTAGGAGAGTCATCACAAGTAGAAAACAGGAAGTTGTTATCCCTCTGTACAGACAGTTGGTAAGACCCCATCTGGAGTACTGCGTGCAGTTCTGGAGACCCTTCTCTGCAAGGACATAGACTGGATGGAGGCAGTCCAGAGGATGGCAACTAAAATGGTACAGGGTCTGCACCAGAAACCATATGAAGAGAGTATAAAGGAGCTTAAGATGTATAGCCTTGAGGAAAGGAGGAGAGGGAGGAAGTGATAGAAACTGTCAAGTACCTCAAGGGAATCAGCAAAGTCTAAGAGGGTTGCATCTTTCAGAAAAGAGAGGTGCAAGAACAAGGGGCACAATTTGAAGATAGAGGAAGATGACTCAGAGGCAAAGTGAGGAAGCATTTCTTCACAAAGAGAGTGGTGGATGCATGGAACAGCCTTCCTGGGGAGCTCATGGGGTCAAAACAGTGGTAGAATTCAAGAATTCATGGTACTGACATAAGGCAATTCTGGTGGGGGAAGAAGAAGTAGGCTGTTGGTTAACTAGAATCTGCAGCTTATCCAATAGGTAGGGAACTGGCTGACTGGGTAGGCCAAGCATCCTTATCTGCAGTCAAGGCCAACGTCTATACCCCTATAGTTAGGTTGTACCAGCACATCTATGTTAAATTCAACATTTTTACCTTAATAACTTTGGCATTTTTGATGAAATAGCCGAACTTGTCATGGGCAGTCATTCTGCCAGAGTCTCAGTATGTGGAAAATTTGGTATCTTGTATGGTTTTGAGATATGGAGGTGAAAAACAGAAAAACTGTTTTCCCATTGGTTAACATGGGATATTTTGACCTCATCTACAGCCCATAAGGAATTATTTTTTTTTCTTTAAATTTTCATGGATGATGTGGTCTGTGTGGAGGGTGTGCCTTTGGATAGTGTGGTAGAAGATATCGCACCACTTTTTAATTATAACGATTTTTGTGATAACTGCTAGACAGGCAGGTAAATGAAAATGGTTCTGTTAATTGTTAAGGATTTACTGTTCCTGCTCAGAGAAATACTGTTTGTGCTGTCCGCCATCTTTTTTTCTGTTTTTAAAACTGATTTCTAAAGAAATGTTACTTGATAAGGAATGACCAATGTCAGTCACATGCTTAGTACCATTATTGTATTATTACTTAAACATTTTGAGGACAAATATGTCTTTTGGGGTGAGAATCATATTGTCCGTCATTCGCTTAGCCAATGGTCAATTGATCAGGAATAACCATCCACAGTTCTTTACAGTTCGAACTTTACTTTTCAAACTGAAAAGACTGTGAACAGTAAAGGTGCATGACAGTTTGAACTGCCATAGCTACCTGATGTCTAGTGGCACCCCTACCTGCTGATTTCCATCCCCTAAAGATAAAATAATGTATCTTGGGTAGTCTAGTTGTCGCTCCCCCATTCTCCGATTGCCATCCCCATAGAACAGTATTGGCCGTGAAATCTGAGCACTGTACGAATGACACCTTCTTATTGTTGGCCGTCTTGTGAGAGCAGCTGCTAAGCACTAGGGGCCACACTGACATTTTTTCTCTTTCACTCACTTGCCCACTTGCACATATCAATACTGGTCACATGTGCAACTATTCAGTAGTTGTAAATATACCATTATCGCTCATGGCCAGTCTGGGAGGGAAAACAATGCCACCAGCCACACCCCCAAAACCGATGCCAACACTGTCTGGTGGGGACCCGGAATTGAGCTTTTACATCGGGCCCCTGGGGGCAATCATCGCCATTGAAAGCAGTACTCATCCACATACAGAGGAACTGATTTATGGGCAGGCATTGAGCATAATTCATAGTGCAAATCAGTTTTGCACACCTCAATCACATATCTATCTGCCCTCTCTCTCTCTCTCTCTGTCTATTGCTCAGTCAATCTATACTATCTATCTGTCTGTCTGTCTGTCCACCTACCTATCTATCTATCTATCTATCTATCTATCTATCTATCTATCTATCTATCTATCTATCTATCTATCTATCTATCAGTCTATCATTTTCAACATAAACAATCTTTTTTGTCACTTGTCTGCTTATTCTTTGCTTATGTGCTTTTTGAGAAAGCAGAACAGTTTGTGAAGGAACTGTTTGGGACACCTATACTTTCTAACTGTCCACTGAATGGATTTGGAGATTTCAGCACAGGAAGTGAGTTCTTCGTGTCTACTTTAACCATGCAGCAGCAGTGATGGAGCGATGACAAAGCCACTTTAAAGGTCCTGCCACACCTAAAAAAAACATGCAGGAGTGTGGCTGTTGATGCAAATTTACAACTGCGATGAAACTCTGGATTCACAGTGTAGGTAATCATAAACATTATGTTTTATACTTCCAGTGCTTGTTGTACTAAATTACACCAGCACTAATTTACTTATGGAGATGATTATACAAAAAATAGTGTTAGGACATCGAGAGAGGTGGGGTCAGGGCAGAAGATGTGAGATCACAATCTGAGTGGGTTAGTGGCCCTGCAGAGGAACAAATGTTGGTGCTAGCTGGAGATACAGCATTTACATCACCAGTATCAACAAAACACAGCTTAGAAGTCTGAATTTTGACAGCATTTCTGTTCCCATACCACAAAATTTGTGAACTGTTTATTGTGTAATGTAACTGTCATATCTCCAAATTAACAGTTGTTAACACTTCCTCCTCTGCATGCCCACCAGCTGCATGGTCGGTGATAATTGTTTTAATGAGAAATATAAATGAACTGAGTTTTAATCATGTCTGGACTGTGTTCTGTTTATTATTTTATTATGAGGAGGACAATCGGGGGTGGTGTGCCACTAGACACCACAGGGAGCTATTATAGTTCAATCTGCTATTGACCTTTACTGTTTGCAGTTTTTCCTTCATTTACCTGCCTGTCTAATGGCCATCACCAAAATAATTATAATTCAAAATGGGGTTCCTAAGATCCCCTCCAACAGCTCAGGGGACCCAACCCCTACTGCAACCCTGCCGGATGCCCTCCTGCCCTGGTGCTTTCCCTATCTTTCACCTAGATGTTCTTAGGTTACTACAGTCCATTCCTGCTCACAACAGTGCTGGGCAGACAGTGTTGAACCTCGAATCTTAGACTTGGTGCCCCGCTCCTAGCTACCCCATTACTCGGCTTTTCAATTTGTCCATCAGCACCTCCACATTGCAATTGGCCTGGAAATCTGCCAGAATTATATCGGTCTCAAGAAAGAAGACCCTAAAATTTGTCCGCCATCATCCCATTGTGTTACTGCCTACTTAGCATGACTTTGAAAATTGATACACCACCAGATCTCGCCCACTTGCAAAATTTTGATCTTCAGTCCCTGGTTCGACATGGCTTCCGGTGGGTCACAGCACCACTACAGCTCTCACCCTATTAACCAGTGAGATTAAATCCAACATAGATAAAGGCCTACTTACTGGTGGTGTGTTCATTGACCTCAACAAAGCTTTCTGACCTGGTTAGTCACCCTCTGATCCTGCACAAACTGTATTCTCTCTGTGCTTCTGGTTCCACCATATCCTGGATCAGCAACTATGTAACTAACCAATCTCAATTTGTCTCCTTCAATAAGGTCCTCTGATCTTTGGCTCCTATCACCTGTGGTGTCCCGCAAGGGTCCATATTGGGACTCTTGCTTTTCCATTTTTTCAATGATAGTCCCACTTCCTTTAACCACTGTCGCCTCCATCATGTATGCTGATGACCTGTTACTATATGCAGCCTTTCACTCTGTCACTGACCTTAATGCTCACCTGTCATCAGCGCTCCAACTGATTCAAACCTGGCTCTCATCAAACTCCCTAATCCTCAGTCTTGCTAAGACTCAGGCCATGCTCTTTGGTTCTGTGAAAAGTCCATGCCGAGACCCCTAAGCTTCATGTGCTTTGTCATGACAGGTCTGCAGTCATGTTCACTGACTCCTTCAAATACCTTGGAGTGACATTGATCCTGCACTTGACTTCTCTTTCCACATTAATGAGGTATGCAGATCCATCAACTGTAAGATTGGTGCCACCTACTGTGTGCATCACTCCCTCACCCCTACTGCCAGGATCTCCATGGCTAGAGGTGTCTTGCTCCCTAAGCTACAGTATGTCCTCCCAATCCTTTCCCATGCCAGTGCTTATATTCTCCATAAATGGGACACTACTAACAACAACATCTGCAGATTCATCCTATCTGCCCTCGCCTTACTCACCACTGCCTCTTGTACTCCTCCCTACACTGGCTGTCCCCAAAACTCTGCATGCCTACTCTCTGGGCTGCTTCATCAACTCCATGACTAGAAATCCATGCCCTGACAGTCTTGGAGCTATGTTCACACCTGTGCCTCACTTCCGCCCACTGAGGTCCTCTATCTCCTTGCTGCTCTCCATCCCACACTGTTCAACAAGAATGGGTGAGCAAGCTTTCTCATTTTGCCCAATTCTGGAACTCTCTGCCTCCCCATTTTAAGCGCTCCTTATCTCACTCCTCCTTCAAGACTGCACTTTTCTCCTACCTTTATACACTTGATTCCTGTGACTGTATCTAATCTCCTGGCCTGCTGTTCCACCTCTTTATGCCTAGTACTACTTGTTTTCTGAAATATGAGTGTATTGCCTGGTTCATCAACTGTCCCGCCATCCTTTCTGAGGATGGATACCACATGTATGTTTAATCCATTACTATCCCTGCATGGATATCTGTTGTATGCACTCTGAAACTGTTTGTCTTCACTCGTCCCTTCCATCCTTTGAGGATGGTTACAATATGTATGTTAAAATTCCTCACTACCCCCAGTAGGGTATCAGTGTTAATCATTTAATATCTGTTTGTATTCTTCTGCTGTTTTACTATTAGACTGTATTTTGTACCTTCCCGGTCTGCTTGACAGTAGGCAGGTTATTACCTAATGTACCTACCCGATCAACAAAAGCTAATGAATAAATAAATAAACAGTAAAGTTCAAACTGTGAAAATGTGCGAATGTTTATTTACCATACAAACTATCCTTACATTAGTGAGTGATGGGTGAAATGATTCTCACCATAGAAACACACATTTGCCCTGTAAATTTTTAAATTCAAGCCAAAAATCAATCAAAGTATGTGAGAGAGACCTAAATACAGGTCTTGTTCATTCGTTAACAAGCATTACTTTAGAAAACATTTTAAAATGGGGAAAACAAGATGGTTGACATCACAAACAGTATTTCTGTGAGCACAAACAATAAATCATTAACTATTAACAGTTCAAATGGTATTCATTTACCTGCCTGTCTAGCTGCTATCACCAAAATTATTATCATTCAAAATGGGGTGATATTTTTCACCGGACCATCCAAAGGCTCACACTGGGCACAGACCCATAATCCCTGGAAATTTCAGGAAAATTTAATTCCACCTGGACTGTAGATGAGTGCAAAATCCCATGTGAAGTATAGAAAAAATAGTTTTTCTCAGTCTTTATCACTCCACGCCTCAAAAAACATACAAAGTTTCATCACAAAACTTTTCATATTTTGAGACACTGGCAGAATGACCACACATGCCTAAAGTTGGGCTATTTCATAAAGAATGCCAAAGTTATTAAGGTGCAAAATTTTGGGTTTAGCATAGTACATACAGAGCTGGTGCATTTTTTTTTGGGGGGTGGTTATACTAAGTGAGTGCACTTTTCTTTTCCTTTTGTTGTTTCTTTTCTTTTGTCATTTTCTACAGGCCATTGCCCTTGACTTGTTTCATTAATAAACTTTTTGATTGCTTTGCTGATGTGTTGTATGTTTTCATTTGTGCCTCCTTTCACATCCACAGTCTTCCCAGTGCTGCCCATGTGTACAGCAGTATATTCAGTGCTTGTTACTTATGCCTGCACTGTGCTCAGTATGCTGCACTAGTGCAATGCATTTGGGCAGTGCAGGTACACTGCACTGAATCACATTGTACAAAGGTGCTAGTGTTGGGACAATTTGTCTGAATATCCTGGTGGCAATCTTCTGTCTCTAGTGCAGCATGAGCACAGTTGCTGTTGGCTGAATATGTGGCTCAGTGTCATGCAGTGGCATATTTATAATGGTGCAATAGGGAGTTTATATGTAAGGAATAAGACACGATGGGGTATGCATTAAACAGTTCTAATGCACAGCCAGAGGCATAGTAAGGCACAAGGACACAGATAAGTGCCTTCAGCCCCAGGCTGTGTATAAACATTTTCTAATCCACACACACTGGAGTGTCTTCTTGCACTTATATAATGGGAATTTGCATTTTATCTATATTAAAAATTTAAATTATTAGGTACAAATGATAAGAAAGATACATCTTTGACTAAATTTTACATAAAGTAGCCTCTCCACCTGCGTGAGATTGATTTAATGTGTGTGTGTGTGTGTGTGTGTTTTGTGTTTGTTTAAGACTTTTGCCCTACTATGGCCTCAATAGTTGTAGTTTTCCAAGACTCAAATACAGTGGTTCTACAAGTGCACACCTTCCCCACACAATATGGAGACATACACTTATTTCTTTTCTTTACATCAAGGTTTTAATCCACAGGTGCATCACAGCTGGTTTTCTCCACCCCATTCCTGCCCCCTCACCTGCTAACTTGCCTCCCAGATCCACCAAGCCCCATATCCCACATGGATTGCCCCCATTGTGTGGCTAGGAAGGGAGGGCTGTCCTCCTCCACCCTGAAACCCAGTGTCCAGATTTGTGGATCAGCAAACTGGTGGCAGCATGAAGTGAGGTTGGCAGGCAGGGCTTCATGGAGCCTGTGACTGCCATTTTCCCTTTTCTTCCTTTACATCCTGGGGCCACAGTGATACAGACATGCATGGGCGGAGGTGCACATGCGCTCAGAAATGGAAACCCCATCCACCCACCTGGCCAAGTGCCAGGCCCCTGCCCCATTTGCCTGATGTAAACAATGAGCCTCCACTCAGTGGCAGTCAAGAGCCAGGAAGGGCATACCTCCCAATCCAAGAGAGGAAACCTGCCAATCAGCCACCAGTCTCTCAGCACTCCCCCATCCAACCCCTGTGGCCCAAGCTCATTCCCAAACCTGGGTCACTGATGTGAGAGGAAAGGCACTTGAAACACTCTTGGCCTCTACACCACAGGGTCAGCCTTTTCATTTTCTTTTCATTTGAGTTTTTGTGGGAGATAGTAAGGTAATGGACTCAGATTGTAAAAGAAGGCTAACTGAGTTCTAGGAGTGCTCTACAGTGTAACTAGTGTCACACAGGAAATGGGAGTGCCAGCAAGAAGAACAATACAGTTTTGCTAAAGGTTCTCTTTTTTTTGTTTTTAAATCAGGTTACAAAGGATTGCAACTGAGGAGCGAGGAGTGCAGGAGCTGAGAGAACCTGTTCTTACAGAAATATAGGTGTGCTGTGTACACAGAATGCATGCCACATGCTTCATTGTGCAATGTCTGCATGCAGTTTGCATACACAAAGTGAATCTAAGTGAACCAGGTATAAAAAGCAAATCAGGTTCTCATGCCGCAACCTTGACATGTGTGCAGCAGGTAAGCTGGTGTGAACATCTTCTAAAAATCACATCAGGTTCACGTGTTGCATGCTTGACATGAATGCAGCAATTTAGCTGGTGTAAATCTCATCTAAAAACACATCAATTTCTATTTCTCATACTACTGCTAGCAGTTAGAGCCATTCAAATACATTTTCACTGATTTCATATAAAATTTGGTAAACTCATTAATTCATATCCTTTTGCAAGTTGTTTAATGACTTTTGATTTTGATATTAAATTGCCTTTAATTTGTAAAGTATTGTTTGCTTACCATATTAAATGACTAGGATATAGTCAGCCAACATCTCCCTTTCAAGATGTGTGAAGAGGGGCCTCTGTGTTGTGAAGCCTGACCTTTTAGTTTTGGACCATATGCATATTTTGTGCTAAAATGTGTTTCTTCATGACTGTTTTGGCTCACTTACTTTTGCTTTGACATTCTGTATGGAGCATATACACTATGGCCATGCTCAGCACTCTTTATACTGAGTAGGGTCTTGGAAGCATGCACCATACCTCCCATTTTGTCACTGAAATGAGGAACAGGGCACTCAAATGAGGGACAGTGAGGGACATTAACCCTCACAATGATCAAGACACATCCTGAAACATAGAGATACAGTACCTCAGAACACAGTGGAAACCATTGTATTTACTTGTACCAATATTAGCACTTGAAATGAATTTCTACCATAAAACAGGGTGCCATTTAGATAGGGCAGAGGGGCAGTGCCCCTAGCCCACATTTGTGCCTAGGTTGTTCTTATGGTGTGGCAACAATAGCATTAAATTTAGATTTAATCTTTTGCACAATAAGTGCCCCCTGGCCTGTGTGAGCTCATGCTGAAGGTGCACTCCTGTCTATGCTGTATCTGTATTGTGTTGCCCACTCGCTGCACCTATTAGTGGTGCAGCATCACGATGATGTAGAGGAGCTCCAGTCAAGCAAGAGCACATAAGTCATGCCAGTGTGGCACTGTTTTTCCCACCACAGAGTAGATAGGCTGCACACTAAATCCTGGAGGAGTTGATGAGCACAGATATCTCAATAGCAGTGTTGTGCAGCATATTTTTCTTTTTAATTCTATTTATTGCACCTACAGCCCGGGTACTCACTCAGCTTGACCTCTACTCCCTTCCTGAACCCTATCACCAGCCTCCCCCTGCACACCCAGGTCAGTCCTGCCCCTGGATCACCCTCCAGGCAAGGGCCTGCCTCCCATGGTGGCCTGTCTGAGATTAGAGGGACCTACCTGGGCATCTGGTTGGCCATGGAGTCATCTGGTGCAGCAGGCTGGTGGTAGGATGGGGCCTGCCCTGGAGCCCCTTCATCTCTGCTGCACTACAGAAGGGGTTTTCCTTGTGTTCCTCCTGCAGAATATCGATATGCAATGGCATCCATAGTGCAATTGCACTGATGCCTGCCAATGCTCCATCCCCAGCATTCATGTACACTACCTGTTCCATTGATCCCCCATGCCACCTCCAGGAACTGTGCTGGAGCAGCACAACCCCATGTCCCTCCCAGGAAAGGAGAGCTGTCCTCTGGATGCTCAATCCTTCTCCCTGTTGATCCCCAGTGACCCGAGTCTGTTCCTGAGCCCGGTCACTAGCATGGTGTGAGGTGTGGCATCCAGCACCTTAACCCTCAGAACCACTGGGCCAGCTTATGGCAGTATATTTTAGTTGGTCTACTCTTAGTGAGTCTTTGTCTCCCTTCATGGCTGAAGGGGCAGAGAGTGAACTAGAAGCTAACTCAACACTAGGCTACCTACTTACTCTACTAGACTCACCTCACCAAAAACAGCACAGGCCCCACCGTGGCAGCAAGCTAGACTAGCAGTAGCAGTGACAGTGGTGGGGCCTTCATAGGCCTTGATCAGTGCTATGTGGCAGCAGGCACAGCAGCAGCAAGCAAAAAAGCAAGCAACACAGGTTGGGTGGGTTTGATTGGTGAGGTGACTTGGATGCAGACCGCACTGGGGACCTCAGTGGTCAGTTCTATCATCCAGCTTCTGCAGAAGGATAGAACAGGAGTCAACTAAAAACTGGGCTGGTGGCACATTGGGCCAGGCTGCAGGTTCTGACAAGATGGACAGATAAGATAAAAGTAAATATTTTGTTTTACCAGGGATTGGGAAAGAACTGAAATATTGATGTGTTTATGTTTCTACACCTTTGGGCAGCTTCACTACCCATATGGGATGGGTATTGAATGGAATGGAGTCAGGGAGAAATTGGGACACCATTTTTTTGGGGTGGTCAGAACTAGAAATGCAGTAAATTTAAATTTTGCTGGTGAAGTGCCTGTGAAGTGAGCACTTCGTGTTGTCACTCCACTATGCAAAGTGGCCAATGCAAAGGCTCACTTCACCTTTGTAATTATTACTTTGTGTTGTCATTCTGCCTTAACGCAAGTAAGGTGAAGTGACAACAATATTGGCAACCCTTCACACACAGTCACCAGAATTAATGTCATCCCAAAATGCTCATGTCTTGTGTCCAGAAAACTACCTAGTGCTGATGAAGGAAATAAGAGCACAGAAATGTGAAGTCTCCCAGAATTAATGGCGACTCAGATGTCAAGCATGCAGTAGTCACACACAGTCACCAGAATTAATGTGCATCCCCAAATGCTACTGTCTTGTGTCCAGAAAATTCCCAGTGCTGATAAAGTGAAATGAGTGTGTAACAAGAAATGCAAAGTCTCTCAGAATTAATGGCACACTCAGTCATCTGTGTAGTGGTCACACACAGTTACCAGAATTAATTTGCGTCCCCAAAATGCTACAGTCTTGTGTCCAGAAAATTCCTGTGCTGACAAAGTGAAATGAGAGGATAACAAAAAATGCAAAGTCTCCTAGAATTAATGGTACACTCAGTCATGCGCACAGTGGCCACACAGTCACCAAAATTAATGTGCATCCCCAAAATGCTACTGTCTCTGTCCAGAAAATTCCACAGTGCTGATGAAGTGAAATGAGAGCGTAATAAGAAATGCAAAGTCTCCTAGAATTAATGGTGTACTTCAGACACACAAACAGATTAAGATTGCACTAAGCACTCAAGAGATGCAGATGCAAAGTTACAAAAATTGGAGTGGGGAGGTAAAGAGCCCTTAGACGCTTCACAGAGTCCACATAAACAGTGATAGTCTTCAGTATTCTTTTATTTTCCCTATGTTCGCTCTGTTCATAGAGCTTGTTCATGGGGTTTCATGTCTTTGTAAGCCAATTGAAAATCTACAAAGTATATATAAAAATTAATTAGAAATGCGCACTAAGTGATTTTTGTATACGCCATATCCACATATAACCAATATTTGTTCACTCAAACAGTATAAAACAGCCTACCTATGGTAATTGATGTTTTTCAATGGAATTTTCTTTTAGATGGTACAATATTCATGTGGTTCCTAAAATAACAAAACATAATTTTAAAAGCAGCCCACCCACAACATGTGCTTGAATTTCAAAGTCCCACTAAACGGGTAACACTCCTTTATAACTACAGCTACAGCACCATACCTGTAACCAGGATTTACTAAAGTTTTTTGAAAGAAAGTCCATAGCTTCAAAACATCCCTAAATATACAAAACACAACAAAATTCACCATTTGCCTTACTTGTACTTCATTTCCATAAACTAAAGTGCTCATATCTGTTGTAAATGAATTATTTACCTTCAAAACTGAAGCTTCTATTTATACGCCATGCATACCGAGTCAGCGGCCGCCATGGTGGTGAGAGGAGGGCTGAGCAGGTCGCCGCGCGAGTACAGAGTCTATCTACGGAGGATGGGCGGTGCACTTGGGGTGCCCACTAGACTACCAGGTTTTGCTCTCATTTGGGGCTACCGGAGTCATGGATCATGCTTGTGGGGTAGGGGGACCACTAGAACACCAGAGAAATTTTGATAGTAGCATGGCTACGGGGTCGGGGATCATGCCTGGGGGACCACTAGAGCACCAGAGAAACTATGAAAACAACATGGCTACAGGGCTGGGATCGTGCTTGGGGGTGGAGGGACCACTAGAACACCAAGGAACCGAGACAGACAGAGTAGTATGGTAAATGAGAGACGCTAGTGAGGAGTTGAATTGGAAAGAAGCAGCTGAGACACCAAATCGAAAGAATGCAATGATTTCTGAGCACTGAATCCCACAGGGCTGGGTACATTAAGAGCACCCATATTCATATTTTCATATTAGTAACAAAAAAAAGTTAAGTATTGCACATGTGACTATCAATCTTTTGATGCAGAACTAATAAAGTCAACAATGATCATCAATAATCATTACTTGATCATCCACAGATCATCAAAAACATCATGCTGATTTAAACTTACAAAAATAATCATCTTCACTTGGTGATTTGAAATTTGCATATTGGATGATTAAATCATAGGGCTCAATTTTCAGAATGCCCATAGATTTTGCAATTTGTGGTGATCTACAGTTGCAGCAAACTCTGGGTGGAGCAAGACCTTGTGCCCTATTTTTATAAAACAGATGTCCCTGCACCAAACATCTGGGAGTTGCTGCAGCTAGCAAGGTTGCTACAAATTGAGAAGACATGCAGGGTTTGACAGAGGAAACTGTCCCCCCAACCTGGTGCAACCCTAGATGACCTACAAAGGTTGGGGGTAGCAATGCCTGGAAGATGGGGAAGAGGGCCAATGTATTCCTGGTGGTGCCATGGGGGCGAGGGGCACAGTGGCACTGAAAGAGATGTGTGGAGGCACCCAGTGAAGGTGCATTGTGAGTTGGTCACAAGCCAAATGGGCCATGTGGGGAGGGGCAAGGCCAAACGAGTATGCCCCAGCCCCAGTGGACAGCAGCCTTGGCACCTGCCCAACGAGATCCACAGTTCAGAGCATTGTAGTTGGGCATCCACCAGCCCACAAGGGGGCTCTGTACTTGTGGAATGTTATGTTGACAAGGCGTGTCCCTGACCACCAAATACACCCAACAACCTGCACCCACTGCCACCCACCATCTCTATGGGACTATGGGTCCTGTGGGCAGGTGCCAGGGGTGCTGTCAAGGGGTCCAGGTCATGCTGGTCCCACCATTCCTCCCAGTCTGACCAGTTTGGCTATGTGCAGACTCACAGGGCACTGCCACCGGATGACACCACATGTTCCACCTCACTACCACAGTGTCCCCTCACCCCATGGTACCACCCACAGCTCAACTGGCCCAGGTCTTCACCTTCCAGGTCATTCCACAATTGCAGCCCTACCAGACACTGGGTGTAGGGTCCTTGACCACCTCCTGGCTGGTTTACAATGACACGTGTGTCCATGGTGGGGCTTCTGGGATGTGAATAAGGAGATGGTGCAGTCCTGTTATGAGCAAGCCCCTTGTGTCTAGTCACAAGGAGCTTATGCTGTGAGGGTGGTGCAGGGCAGTTTTAGTGCACGGCATCCCGATTTTGACAGAGCCTGCTTTTAAAATTGGGATTGACACAAACTATGATACAAAGTGCCACTTGCATCACAACCATTTGGTGCAGGTACATTACATCATAGATTTCATTTTGAAAATCAAGCTCATAATCTATATAATTATCTTTAATCACCTCCCTTGATGACCATATGGTAATATTTGATGATTAAAAATGATCAGACATTGCTAATCTTATAAAAAACATGATTGATGATTTACCAGTTCACCATTTGACTGTCTTAATCAGGACTTCTTGTAAATGAGCATCACTCAATGAAATCTCTTCCTGCTAAAACAAATAAATGCAAATATAAAATTGGTAACATAGGAAGCAGAATCATCACCCAGTGGTGGGATGTGGTTGTGCAATCTTTATACATAGTCAAGTGCCTCACTTAGAAGAAATGCACTGGCCTTCCCCTACCCTGCTCAGCATGCACTATGCGCAAAATGCTGTAGTCTTAACAGACAGAAAATTCCACATTTTATTAGTACAACACTATAAAAGAGCATAAGAAAGACTTACAGTTCCTCAGCATGGTTAAAACAAACAAGCTGTAGCCAGAGCTGACAGGGCTGTGAAGAGCTACCAAATGACTGAAGTTATTTTCTTGTTGGTGCCATGTAGTGCTCTTTAGTCACAGTCATCAAAACTGGAGTGCTGCTAATTCAGTCCTCTTGAATTTATTTAATCAGAGTACATGCTGCTGTGTGTGTGTGTGTGTGTGTGTGTGTGTGTGTGCGCCGCCCATAGAATGAGATAGCTAACACAGGCTGCAAACCGCACTGTCTGTAATCTGACACTGAAGACTGATTTTCAGAGGTTTGGTAAATTCCAGACAACATATAATGAGTTAACCCCTAGATTGCTGAAAGAAACAGAATAAAGCTATTAGGCTGAGCTGGACAGACGATAGAAACAGCAGTTTAAAAGTTTTTTGTTACTATCCTGAGAAGTTCTGAGGTACAAGACAGTAGCATCCCTCCCTTCAGATGCCTTTAACATAGAGCAGCAAATAACACAAATCAGAGGGGAGTGCACTATTTTGCAGCTGTGGAGGAATACTTCCAAATGTCCAAAAGAGAGTTCCATGATCAGCCATTTTAGAGCTACAGTCTGATCCCAATAGTGCTATAGGCTCCACCCACAGCCCTAAAATGTATAAACACACAGACCTAGTGGCCAGAGCATGCCACCAGATGTACTGGAAGGAAAATACTCACAAAATACTCACCATACTGTAGTAGTGTTGTGTTTTCCACAGGTATTCCTCGCTATGTTTAACAAGTGCAATCATTCCCTTGAATGAGAAGCCCTACTGCTTTTAGAATTTCATATAAATTATGGAATTTAGAATGAAGTTCAAATTTGCTCTGTGGTTATGGTCACCAATGTATTGTAACATCAGATTTATTTCTAAAGCTAGGATAGCTGTGACCACTAAAACTAGCTAAATTGCTTCCAAAATGCATACATTTTTATTAAAAATATTTGTAAAATTTGTTGAAACAAGGCAAAACAAATTAATTTGTTATGAAAAATAAAGTCATTCCAATGCAATAATTGTAAAGGCAATTGTAACAAGTATTGTTCAAGCATGTTGAAAAGAAACTGATTCTTGTCTGAACCTTTTCCTGGTTCTGGAAGGGAGGCAGGGATTAGGATTGTTAAGCATAGTAAGGGATCCAGTTGGAAGAAATATTACTACGGTGAACATTTTTTTCCTTCAAACACCAGGAATCCTTCACTTAAGTTTAACAAGTAGAGACCCCATAGCAGTACCCTTGGGAGGCTAGATACAGAACCTGTTATGAAAAGTTTCTGCAAGACAGCAGTCCAAAACTGGCATCACTTCTAGACTGTATATCCAGACAGTAGTGTCCTATAAAAGTGTGCACTGTTTTCCAGGTAACTGCTTTATGGATTTCTTGCAAGGCATACCCTTGATGCTGCCACATAAGCAGAGGTAGCTCTTATAGAGTGAGCCCTGAGCCCTTTGGTTGGGAGTTTATCAGCTTTGTCATAACAGAACTGTATTCAGGAGACCATCCAGTGGTAAATGGTTCTTTGGATGCTGGCTTGTTTTTCTAGCTTCCCATAGGTAACAAACCGCTGAATGCTAGTGGACCTTACATTATTTGTGGGGTCCGAATGTTAACTCAGTCTCATTTCACATCCAGACTATGGAGCTTTTGCTCACCTGTGCTGTATTTTTCTGTGAAGAAAACTGGAAGGGCAATTGACAGATTCAGATGGAATTCAGGCACCAATTTTAGGAGGAATTTTCTGTTTATCCTTAGGACTACCTAGTACCTATGGAAAAATGATGTCGTTTGTATCTGTGCAGTGGGTTTGTAGCTCACTCAACCTTCTTTCAGATGTCACTGCAACCAGGAAAACTGTTTTCCAGGTGACATACTTCAGTGCAGCAGTGGTCATGAGCTTGAAATTGTCCTCCATCAGCTGGGCAATGCACACACTCAAATCCCAAAGAGGGACATGATGCCTCACTTGAGGGTGCAGGTGATTAAGGCCCTTGAAAACTTTTGAACATGAGTTTTGAGGCCACTGACCTGTCCTTGCCAGCTCCCTGTAACACTCCTCTATGTATCATGTAGTTATAATTACTTATACCTATATGTATCTGTTTATCCCTTTTCAGTCCAATCTACTTTTATTCTGCCTTCAGCCCCTCATATACATTTCACCATAGCTGGCTTACGTTTTAAACTTTAATGTGACTGCTAGCTGCTAGACAAGTTAGCAATCATGCAGACAGATTTTAAGCAGAGGAATCTATATTATTTAATGTCTGAGCCTCTTCAACCACTTTAGCTATTTTATCAGTGGACAAATCTGATGATATGTCTTCTGGAACTTTATCTTCCTTAGCTGCTAATCCCAAAGAAGAAAATAAAGCTATAGATGAGCTTGAAGATAATTCATATGTTACATAGGTTACATAGGTTTCATCAGAGCTGATATAGACTTTAGTCAATAATGCTCGCATAATCTAATAGTGAAGCCCTTTTGCCTTATGATGGCTGTCCAGTTTCAACTTAAAGTCATCCATTGTTGAACTTCAGCTACCTCTAAAGGTAGAGCATTTCGAACTGGTACCACTCTCTGGCTATACCACTTCTGTCTTCTTACCAAGTTACGTTTCTCCACTTAGTTGTAGGGGTGTGCTTATGTAATATAAATTTGGTCACTAAATTCCAGTCCCAAGCTTTCCCATAACTCATTGCCTGTTTGTGCTTTGCATAATAGACACATTTCCCCGAAACCTTCTATATTCCAAGGAGTACAGATTTAACTCCTTAGCCTAGACTCATAATCTTTTCCTCTTAGATCTCGAACAGTTCTTGTGGCTATTCTCCGGGCTTTCTCAATCACATCAATTTCTATTTTCTTATACGGTGTCTAAACTTGGGCACAATACTCAGCTTCATTCTCACAAAGAACCTATATAGTGGCATAACTAACTACCTTACTTTCCTACTTGAAATTTGCCTAATTATGCAGTTCAACACTCTGTTTGCTTTATGGACTATGTTCTTACAGTACATTTTCAACTGGAGATCATTAGTTATGGCTATGCCCAGATCCTTTCTTCCATTACACTCTTAAGGGTAGTACTGTTTTAGAGTAGGTTAAATTTGGATTTTATTGCCCATGTGCATAACTGTTTAATTTCCAGATTTAAATATAATTTGTGTTTAGTGGATCAATCTTATATATAGTTTAATGCCTCCTGAAGTATTTTAGCATCCTCTGGAGTATTTATTTCAGCTCCCAGTCTGCAGTCATCATCAAATTTGGTCAGCCATATATTTCCATGGTTGTATTGTATAAATGTGGCATATATATTAAATAGACACGGTCCTAAAACTGACCCTTGGGGAACCCTGCTCGTCACCTCAACCAGTCTGAGTACACACCTTATGCTTACTCTCTGCTTTATATCAGTTAACCAAGAGTAAACTCATTCAACGATGTTCTCATGTATACCCATATCTGTGAGAACTTCAAGTTCAACATACTTTTTAAAGTATTCTTTGAAGCTGCTGCTCACCCTGCTCCTCCGGAGCTCACTGCACAGCCTCCTTCCAACAAGTTGTGGTAGTAGCAAGGAGCAGGGTCAAGAGAGGACTTATGAAGTACCTGCCCTCCACCCAAATGTCACTGCTCACCTGCCTCTCCCAGAGCTCACTGCAGAGCCTCCCTCCAGCAAATTGTGGCAGTAGCAAGGAGTAGGGTTGAGGGGCACTTAGGAAGGATCTGCCCCCTCACCCGAACACCACTACTCACCCCACCTCCACCAGAGCTCACTGCAGAGCCTCCTCCAGCAAACTATTGCAGTAGCAAGGAGTAGAGTCAAGAGGGCACTTGGGAAGGACCTGCCCGCACCCAAACACTGCTGCTTACTCTGCCTCTTCCAGGGCTTATTGCAGAGCCTCCCTCCAGAAAATTGTGGCAGTAGCAAGGAGTAGGGTTGAGAGGGCAGTTAGCAAGGACCTGTCCCTCCGCCAGAATGCCACTGATCACCCCTCCTCATGAAGCTCACTGCAGAGCCTCCTCCAGCAAATTGCAACTGTAGCAAGGGAGATTGAGAGGGCAGTTAGGAAGAACCTGCCCCCCACTCAATGCCGCTACTCACCCCATCTCCACTAGACCTGACTGAAGAGCCCTCCAGCAAACTGTCACAGTAGCAAGGAGCAGGGTTGAGAGGGCACTTACGAAGGACCTTCCCTCCACCCAAATGCAGCTGCTCACCCTGCCTCTCCCAGAGCACACTGCAAGTAGAGAAATTCCACTTATTGTTCCCTCAGCACTCTGGCTAGCTGCCACGTGGTGTCTCTCAAAATGGTGGCCATATGTGGTCACAAGCTCTGAATTCATTACAACTGGAGTTGGTGGAGCCAGCACATTTACTATCTTTGTGCTGCATGCTAGCCCAGTAGGGGAATTTAGTTGACCTTTGTATGCCTTGTTTGTAGAAGTTTTTCTAATTCAATGTTAATAAGTATTCTGAATAAGTATTACAGTATTAGCTGGTATAGTTCTGCCTAGACTAACTAAAGTGCGTGAGTGACTACAAAGTCATCCTGAAGTCTGTAAACAGGAATAATTGTTCAAATGCTTGGTAACCGCGAGACTGTAATGTTAACCAAAACGCCTGGAAAGCTGCATGTAGTTCTGATGCTAATGCGATTTAAATGTGTAGCTGAGTTGATAACATATGAAAAATGTGTACCCCTATTAGAAATGTTTAAATGTGTAGCCAAATGTAACCTGATTGGAAAAGGTAGCAGCACCTGTTAGATGTAGTAGGTCAGTAAGTTTGCAAGGCGACAACTGTAACTCAGGCAGAACACTACTCTACTGATGAACCACAATTGCCTCAGTGCTTAGACTTGTTTGCCTTGACTCAGTGCAGAAAAGGTGATTTTAGTCCAGATCAGTAGTAGATGCTGCTGTGCAGATTAATACTGTGTAGACACTGCTGTCCACTTTCTTCAGTCCACAACCAATCATCCTGCCAGTCTAACTGGGTGTCTGTTTACACAGGGATAGGCTCCTGAGGGAAAATCACTGAAGAGCACTTCTCTCTCTCTCTCTCTCTCTCTCTCTCTCTCTCTCCCTTTATTTTAGAGCTTCCCTCCAACAAACTGCAGTAGTAGCAAGGAGTAGAGTCGAGAGGGCACTTAGTAAGGACATGCCTCCCCCACCCAAATGCCACTGCTCACCCTGACTCTCCCAGGACTCACTGCAGGTAGAGAAATTCCACTGATTGTTCACGCAGTATCTGGGCACAGCACCACGCACTTCCCACTCCACCACCCACCCATCCGGAGGTGTCCATTTATACCCCTTCCCAGTCACCTTTCCATTACTCTCAAAGAGCTTCACCTGACTTGGCTAATTAGTGCCAGTTAGTTACAGAGTGACTTTGTTCAGCAGCAGTAGTCATACAATGATAAATCCAGCCCCTCCAGTTGAGTTTTGACTACCATTACTTCATTGATCTGCTTAACCCATTCCACTTTACCCTGACCAGAATTTTCGATCAAGTCTCTCTCTCTCCTATTACGCTGATATGATTGATTTTGCTACCTTTGCAACAGCATCTTTACACCTCTTTCAGTCACCTGATAACTAATGGTTTATATAACACGAACCACCTATGGCTTCCTAAGCCATTGTATTACTCCCTACCCTTGTGCAGTCTCTCGCTCACTTTGTCAGGACAATGCCTTCTGCATTGTCTGATTACACTAATAAGCAGACCTCTCCCTAGATTTTGACAGTCCTCTCCCTGCCACTGGTCTTTTTCTTCCTCCAGGATTCTCCCCTTCACCTCTTTCACCATGCTAAGCCACCCTTTCTCACTATTCATCTCCTTCCTTTTACTTGTCTAACAACATCCTGCCTATTCTTCCAAAGCTCCCTCCTCACCACTCCCTCCCAACAGTCCTCCCTTCCATCACTCCTCCTACCCCTTTCCATGCTGACCATCTCCCTTTCAATCTCTCCCATGATTCACCCTCATCTACCCATTGGCCACCCCCTTCCCTCCAGGCACACCTCAATCTCCTCAGCTTCCTGCCCCAATTACTCCCCTCATCCACCAGAATTGCCCTCTCCCCAGTTAAATCTCAAATTTCTGCATTGCTGCACCAAACCCTCCATACCTCCTTCCTCACACTACCCAGAAGGCAAAAGTACCCTCCTCACTTTTCCCTATTTCTACTCCTCTTGCTTCTCTCTGGAGATGTTCAACCCGACCCAGGCCCTTCCTCAACCCAAATACCCTCAGCCTAGACCAACCAAACACCGCCATGATCACTTCATCTTCATCCCTGCCCAAGGGCCTTCATATTTTACCTAAATGCCAGAAGTCTCCTTCCAAAATTGATATCCTTAAAGTATGGATAACCCTGCACCCCAGACATCCTCTGCATTACTGAAACTTGGCACCTGCCAGAATTCCAGACTCTTCTTTCTCTCTCTCTATCCCTGACTTCAACCTTTTCCAACAGGATCATGCAAATGTGGTGGAGGTGGAGCCTTGTACACCAGAGAGTCTCTCTCATGCACAATTTCCTTTAAAGAATCCTGCTCCTCTTCCCATGATCTCATTGTTGCCCTCATTTCCCTCCCTTCATCCATTCCTCTTTATGTTGGCACACTCTCACGCCTCACCCAAAACTTTTCCAGACTCTTTAGTTTCCCCATCTCCTCTATCACTTCACACACAGTTAATGGAGAACTCCTGCTCCTAGGTGATGTCAACCGGACTGGCTCTCCCCTTCTCAAAGCCCTGTCTCCTTAGGATCAACTCCTTAATCTTATCCAGCTGTTCCATGAACCCACTTGAATAAACGCCGCTCCCAAAATTACTCCCTGCTTGATTGGGTGTCTCCTCTCACCCACACTGCATCGTAACAGTGGGGTCCTCCTGACATTCTAGCGATCACTGTATCAATTATTAGGTTAAAAATCAACTTCCCCATGCTGCCCCTTAATACATTTGGAATCAACCACTCCACTCCCTGGATATAGCATCCCTCCTCCAGGATCTCACCCAGGCTGATTGGCTGCCTGTATTCTCACCCCAGAATGTTAGGTCTGTCCCTCGTCTGCAGCACACTTACCCACAACTGGAACTCCCATGCCCCTTAAAGAAAACCAGAGTCAAATGATACCACCACCATGGATAACAGCTGACTTTCTGGCTAAATACAGATCTAGAGACAAAGCCTGGTTGAAACACAAAGCATCTGTATCTCAAACTGATCTACAAGCCTATAAATCACTTAGAAATAACTGCACCAAAGCCATCTACCTCTCAAGGCTAACTACTTCAAATCCCATCTACAATCTGTTCATAACACACCAGCTTCTTTCTGGAAAGTTGTATGCTTGCTTCTAGATCATGCAGCTCAACAGGCCTCAATGTCCTTAAAATCGATGGTTCTTCTGTCACTGACCCCTCAGCAGTGGCTGAGATTTTCAACAAACTTTTGCCATGTGCGCTCCTGACCATCCCTCCTCTACTCCTCCTAACTCTATCTCATCCTCTGCCACTTTCTTCTTCCTACAGTCTCCCCACAGGAAGTCTACACCACACTCTGCTCCTAATCCTGCCAAACCATCTCCAATGGGCATCATTCAAGAATTCTAATTATCTCCACCCTGCTATAGCCTCCCTCTTGCCCACATCCTAAACCTCTGTCTCTCTCTCTCTCTCTCTCTCTCTCTCTCTCTGTCTCTCTCAGCCTTCACTGTCCCCAAAGCTTGCAAATTCACTAAGTGCCACCTCTTCACAGGCAGGGTGACCCTTCCAGCCCCAGTAATTACCAGCTCGTATCACTCCTCCATCCCTTGTTAAACTTATGAAGTTTCATCTACTCTAGGCTTTCAGGACATCTATCCACTATTAACACTCTCTCACCTGTACAGTTTGGGTTTGAAAACAGCACTTAACCATTGATTCCCTAATGTGGGTCACAGACTCCATATTCACTGCTATGGATCAAAGTCATATTACTGCTGCTGTCTTCATAGACCTGGCTAAGGCTTTGGCTCTGTCTCCCACCCCTACTGCTACACAAACTAAAATCTGCTGATCTTGTAACTCCTACTGTCAACTGGTTTAGCTCCTGTCTATATGATAGGCAGCAAATCTGTCCAATTAGGTGACATACTTTCCTCCTCTCTTCCAGTCCTCACTGGAGGCCCCCAATGCTCTATTTTAGGCCCTATCCCATTCTCCCTCTTTATATACAATCTCCCTCTGTTTATAAATCCTCCCACATGCAAGTTTATGCTGATGATACTGTCATCTTCACCTCTGGCCCCTCTTCCATCAGTGTGCAATCCCTCTTCAACAAGACTTTCACAGAGTGCAGGCATGGTTTCAGTCAAACCAACTAAAACTAAACACAAAAACTGTTACCATGACTTTTGCACCAGACAGAAATTGGCTACCCTCAGTCTACCCCTGTTTTCTACTTTGAATGGTTCCCTAGCAAATGTCCCCGCTTTTAAATATCTATGGATACAGCTAGAAACTCACTTAGATTTCTCCACCCATATAGATGCCATCTGTTCCAAACTCCATCCAAAGCTTGTAGTTCTTTACTGACACAAAGACAGACTCCCTCTTCCCACCCGACAGGAGCTTGTAACAAAATGATTCTACCTGTCATTGACTATGCTGGCGTGGTCCTGGCACTGCCCCTGCCATGTCACTCTCTAGACTGGATATTCTTCTAAATTCCTTCTGTCACTTTGCCACCTCTGCACCTCCCTTATTTACCACTGTCTTCTGTATTCTGATCTCTCCCTATCACCACTATCCCACAGGTGCATGGTTCATTTGCCTCCCTTGTTGCAAGTTCTGTCTTGGGACTTTTCCCTATCCTCTCCTCCTCTCTCACAAACTAACCCCTCAGCATACCTCCTTCAACTCTGGGACCCACATACCTTTCTCTCCTCATCCCCATTCGCTGCAGGCCAATCCACTTTCTCCCTACTCTGGAACAAACTCCCTTCTGATCTTCACCTATCCCCCTCTGTCTCCTCTTTCAAAGACTCCTCAGATCTCTCCCTCCCACAGTGTTCACACTCCTTCTACTCTCTACAGACAACTTAAGCCCATCCACCAAGCTGTCACTGTAGCCACCACCCAATGTTTCTCCTGGCTTACTCCAGTTGTGCTGCTGACTTTTCCAAGTGATACAGTGGGTTTGCGAACACTGCTCCTGGTATATTAATATGTTCTTAATTATTTTTTATATTTATTGTTCCTGTCCTAATCTGCTGCCATGACATTTGCATTTTTCTGTGTATCTTACAGGTTTTGTACACTGTGTATTTTTCTATTGATTGTATAACTGTACTTCCATGATTCCCTATCCCGGTTATACCTGGAAACAAGCTCCAGCTCACTGTGCCTTTACCGTTACCAAATTTTAGATAAGAAAATAAATTCTTTATCTCTTCTTTCTTCAGAAAAATAAGATCTTATAGCTCTTTCAGCATCCACTGGTGAGAGAAAGACCTGTACCCTGTCTTGAAAAATTAATGTCCTGACGGGGTAGAGTATTAAAATGTATCCCTTTTTCAAGTAAGAGGCTGTTAACCTTAAAAAGTCATTTGAGCTTGAGATAACCTCTGGAAGCAGATCAGGATAAACATGTATTGCACAATTTTTTATACGTAAACTGTTCTCCAAATGAGCTTTCATTAACATCTCTTCCCATTTCTGATAATGCATTAGC
Organism: Neoceratodus forsteri; assembly: GCA_016271365.2. NCBI lineage: Eukaryota > Metazoa > Chordata > Ceratodontiformes > Ceratodontidae > Neoceratodus > Neoceratodus forsteri. The sequence continues at coordinate 739,876,260 of CM057458.1, forward strand.
TTAATATATGCAAACTATGGAATTTATCACGATAATTAGAATTATATGCTATTCTTTGAGCATGGTGCAACCAATTTTATTATCATGAAAGCACCCGCCTGTAGCTTCAGTGACCAGTCTTTCAAAGAACTTGCAGAGGGTATGCCCTCAACTCCCTCTGGTATTCCACTATGCTTCACATAGCTCCAACTAGACCACATTTCAAGGCCTTGGACCTTTTAAACCAATACTTGTAGTTCCATAGTCTGTGAACTGACTGTAATTGTTAGAAGGTTTAACTTATCTTCAGTGTTGTTCACTCTATTTTGCAACTGTGCTATGTGAGAGAGAATGCATCCATTTTGCCTGCTAGGCTTGTGATTTTATCCTTTAAGGAGGTAATAGAGGTCTTGATTTGTAAAAACTCTAAAATTTATATAAACTCACCTTGGTTGGTCAAGGAAGTGGCCCTCAGGGCTAAATGAGATTTTTTTAACTTGTCCTTGTCTTTCTCCTTATCCATTTCTCTGTTTTATCAGTTTTGTCTGTCTTAGTTACAGTACCTTTGATTTGGCTCCTGTCATATTAATAGGTAGACCAGGAATTGACCTAGAGTAGGAAACTGTCTCTACACTTCACTGGTATTGACGCCTGAGCTATATACAGTCCAGTCCTTCTCTTTGACTCCACTTTTAAGCAGAGAAACACTTAAATTGTTATCAACACTCTCAGTATTATCTGCCGATCTTCCAGGTATAGTCACATTTGCATAACTAATAGGGCTCGCTAACATGCCTTCTAAATAGATTGAGATTTAAAACCTTGCCAAACTCCTGCTCAGATTGAAATAGGAACTTTCCTGCAATACTAAACTTAAACTTAGGGTCTAACTACCCTGATTTCTTACCTGACTGCAGTGATTTTTGATGTAGCGTTTTTTTTCCTTTCCATTAAAAGCAAAGAAATCTCTTTTACAGCTCTAAATTTGTTGATATTCGCCAGAGCCACAAATGCAATATAAACCTCAAGTTTAGTTATGATCAAATATCAAACCAGAAAACTAATCTAGCAGGCAACTTATAGGATAAGCCATATGAATATTATACATATGAACCATATGCAAATTATGCTTAGCAGAGTCAGGAATTAATTGGTGGAAAAAACATAGCACTTCCACAACTGATCACTTTAAAAAAGCAGAGATAAGCAGAGACAAACCAAGAATATCTTATCCCAATTGCATAAGTTTTCCCTTTCTTTCTCCTCTCCTTTTTCTTAACCCAGAACAGAATATTCAGACAGCTAGAGGTTTCAGTAAAAAATTCCTCCAGCAGCATTTCCATGAAAGTCAGACTTTTGCTTCCATGAAAGTTTGAAAATTTACCAGCACTCTACCATTAATAGTTCCCTGTTATCTAGTGCCCTCCCCAGTGTTCAGTGCCCCTTGGCTTGAAGCCCTGCCTGAAATAGCAGTGAAATTCCTTGGTAGCTAGTAGTCCTCCCCCCACCTGATTACTCACCCCATAAAAGACCTTCCTGGTGGCTAGTGATTCCTCCCCCACAAATCATCCACCAGTATGTTCAGTGTAAGCCCAACATCCTGATCCCCCATATAGTAATTATATAAACATTTTTCTCTAGTGGTCCAAGTCAACCTCCCTATCCTGATCCCAGTATGTGAAGCTATTCCACAGGTGGTCTAGAGACCCTCTCTGGCAGTAGTATTCCACCACCCCATTTGCCCTAATCCCAAACCCAAGCCAGCAATTGGCACAGCCCTCCTCTCACACACCTTGGCCAGTAGCCGACTGAACTGTCACTGAGTGTGTACTGTATACAGTATGTGCTTACTGACTGACAACTCATTCTGAGCTGAGCTGTCAATCAATGAACATGTATTCTATACAGTACACACTCAGTGACAGCTCAGTCAGCGGCCAGCCTTAGTGGTGAGAGGAGGGCTGTGACACTCACTTGCTTGGGTTTGGGATAGGGAAGCAGGTGGTGGGATGCTACCTGCTGGGGGTCCTCTAGACCACCAGGAAATAATTTCACATAATGAGGATTGGGGATAGGGAGGGTTGACTAGACCACCAGGAAAAAAATGTTTATATAATTATTATACTGGGGATCAGGATGGAGGGTTACACCAGAAGTGTCTGGAGGATAACGAGGTGGGGAAGGCCCACTAGCCATCAGGGATGTATTTTTTATTGGGTGAGTCATTGGGTGGAAGGAGAGACCCACTGGCCATCAGGGAAGTATTTTTTATGGGATGAGTGATTGAGTGGGGAGGGAACTACTAGCCACCAGGGCACAGAGGGAAGCAGTGGCAGAGCTAGAGGGGGTTGGGTGGCAGTCGCCCACCCAGCTGCCCCAGTGTGAGTAGTTGTGCTCCTCTACCATCTTTATTCACTGTTTAGAGCCCATTGTGGAAACTTTCAAGAAAATTGTGAATTTTCATGGAAGTTTTGCAAAAGCAAATGTTATAATTTTCACCCATCTCTTCAGCCAGCCTTCGTAACAGAATATTGTAAATCTACATTTTGCTACTTAGCTGTGTATTTGGAGAGCAGCTGCTTCATTTTCCTGAATGCCAAATCTCTGCAGCAGCTCAGTTCCATTCATTCAGGTCACTGACTTCTTGAAATGTTACATCTTCTTCTAAAGACGGTACCTCTCGATACATCTAAAATGTGGAGTCTTGCTGCAATTTTTAAAAGGGAATCTTGACGTTAAGAAAGCATTATGGAAAAAAGAATGGTCCTTACATTACAGGGAAAAATTAAGACTTAGGGAGAAGCAAGGAGCATGCACAGAGCTCACTTAGCATCTTCAGCCATCTTGGATCGTCATGCTTGGCTCAAGCTCTCTACTAATCCTTGTGAACTCCTCTGTCCTTCCCAGCTGATGAGTAAACTGATACTGCTTCCAAATAGACATTCAGGGCTGAAGATCTTAGGCCCAAGGACTAGAGGTGGACTAGGTAGTTTAGGATTGTAGATATGCCTGCATGGAGGAGATTGATTTGTCTAGCAAAACACTAGAAGAGAATCTTTTCCACTTTGAAGCATAAGTTCTCCTTGTTGCTGGTTTCCTAGAAACCTTCAGCACTTCTATTACTTTTTCATGATGTTTTTCCCAAAGAACTCTTGCTCTTCAAAACTGTGCTCTGAGGAGCAGAGTTCTCAGATCTGGGAATGTTATCCTGCCCCATGACAGTGTCAACAGATTATATCTCAGGGGCAGGTTGATTAGAGGTCTGTTGGAGAGGGACAGGAGCAGAGAATATCATATCTACTTGGTCCAGTCTGGAGCTATGAAAATCACTGTTGCTAACTTCCTTCTCAGCTTTATCAGACATCTCAATAAAAGTGGGAATGGATGGAAGACACAGAGAACATTGCTGCCCAGCTGAGAACTACAGCACCTTCTGTGACTGAATCCACAGCTTGGGGTCTGAAACAAAAACGTGGGAGTTGGTTGTTCTCCCTGGAGGCAAACAGGGCTATTTCTGGTGTATCCCACCATCTGAGCACTGATGCCAGCACCTGCTGATTTAGTGTCCATTCATGACTGCCCTGGCTGATCCTGCTCAAGAAGTCTGCCTCATATTGTCTTTCTCTGTGCAAAGCTGAACTTTCAGGAAGTAGGCCAGATTCCAGACCATCATGGCTTCTGTGCACAGTTTTGAAGCTCTTGTTCCTTCCTGTTTATGTAATACATTGATGTGGCATCGTCTGTTCTGATTTGAACAGACTGACCCTGAATATGGCAGGAGAAAGTCTGTATAGCCATGTGAACTGCCATGAGTTCCAGGAGATTTATCTGCTCTGAAGTCTCCCTCCTGCTCCAGATGCTACTCACAGTAAGGTCTTCTAGGTTTCTGCTCATCCTAGGAGGGAGGCATCTGTTGGGAGTATGGCTATAAGAAATTGCTGGAGAAAAGGAATCTGAAGTTGTTTTCTCTGTCTTCAACCATTCCAGTGCCCTTAACAAAGTTTTGTAACAGGCACCAGCTTAGTCAGAGTCCCACCTCTGGGACTAATGGGCCCTAGGTGATACTGAATGGCCCTCATTTGGAACCTGGCTTCTGGCACCACTTCAGTGGCAGAGGCCATGTGACCCAGTAAATTTAGAAAATCCCTTACAGGTCTTGGCTGACCTGTATTGAAGGATTTTGCAGTTGAAACTAGATTTGCTACACTTGCTTGAGGGTGGAATGCCTTCCCTTGCACAGTATCTAGCTCTGTACCAATAAAGTCCCAGAACTGGTTCTGTTTGTGACTTTGAATGTTTATGAGGAAGCTTAGCTCCCCAAAGTGTCCTGTGTCAGCAGTATGGAGGACTTTGCTTCCTACTGCTTTTTCCTCAGATCAATCAGTCTTCCAGGTAGGGAAATACCACCACCCCTTTACTTCTCAAATGTGCTGCCACCACAACTAGGCACTTTGTGAAAACTCTTGAAGCCAAGGTGAGGCCGAAGGGAAGGGCTGTGAACTGGTAATGCAATTCCCCAACATGAATCTAAGGTATTTTCTGTGACTTCACCGACTGATATGTGAAAGCATTCTGTAATCCCAGTCTGTCACCCATTTGCAGTGATGGAATTTCTGAGCCCAGTGTTGCCATCTTGAACTTTTCTTTCTTTAAATGTTTGTTCATACAGTATATCATAGGTCTAAAATAGGTCATCACCCTCATTTTTTTCTTGTGGGTTAGGAAGTATCTGAATAAAGTGCCTTGCCCCATTGTGAGGCAGACACTTTTTTCATTTGCATTTGCTGTAACATAGAGGATTGTGGGAGACATCATACAACAAGGTTATTTTCTCATTGAGTGGTTTTAATGGTGACAAGAGACCTCGAGAGCACAGCTTGAGAGCTCTCATTACCACGGAAACCACAAGATTGAAAATAACCTTGTTTGTGTATGAGTTGCTCATGCACAATCTTTACAGAGTATGGACACTCATTCCTGGCACACAATGTCCCCAAATCATTTTTAATTCCTTACTGTTGAGTGTTACTCTGGTGCCAGTAACTTCTGTGTGGTCTCTCACCGCCGTGGCCTCTTTATCGTGCATGCATGACTATGTTTGATGTTATTATGCTGCACTGGTGACGTACTCAGTGCTGCATAATAACATTGTGATGTAGTCAAGACAATACAACAATGCTGTTCTGAGCATGGATTTCCATGCTCAGCAGCATTCCACCACACAATATATAAGGGATATACAATGGTGAGCTGTCAGATAAATGATTTATCTACACGAGTGTTATTTGTTTAACTCGGTAACCTCATGAGTGGTGTAAGCCACGAGTGAGATGTCTGAGGTCAAATGGCATGAGTGTAGATAAATCGCTTATCTGACAGCTCCATTGTATATTTCATTTATGCAATAGGGATGCTTTTTTTTTTTTGACTATTTTTTCCACTCCTTGACTACCTGAGCTACTTCCTGATTGGGAGATCCGTTGCTGACCACCTCTACTGTGGACACCCAGACTCCTACAGCTTGCCCCCATAGTGGGGCCACGTGGAGCCCCAACTTCCATGGAGCACGGATCCAGGCGGGTGCCATGGCAAAACTGTGAGACGGCCATCAAGCCACTCACTTCAGGCACCATTTTATTTCCTGGCTTTTCTGTCCCCTTTGTGCATGCTCAAACAGTGCCTCCAGTCTCCACTGGAGGAAGCTGCTGAGCGACGCATTCCCGATCCCACCCCGAGAGCAGAGCAGTCCTCTGGATGCTCAATCCTCTGCCCTGCTGACACCCGTGCCCGAGTCCATTCCCAAACCCAGGTCGCCAGCTTTGGTTGAGGTAAGGTGCCAGTGCCTCAACTCTCTACACCACAGGGCAAGCTCAATTTGCTTTTGATTGTTTATCTTTTTTCATACGTTGGTCAAAAGTGAACAAAAATTGTATTTTCTGCTCTTTTTGTTAATTATAAAACATGTATAAGGTATCTATGAATGAGATACCACTCATTTTGTTGATAATTTTGTGCTGCACAACTTTCATGCTCACAGCTCTATGCTATTGTTTTCATTTTAAAGTTATTTGCATTTGAATATAGTTAGTACTGGTACTGAGGCTGAACATTCTAAATGAGTTCTGGAGTGATTGTGACATTGCTACTATGTATATAAATCTGTGATGATGCATCTACTATAAGTATAAATGTAAAATTTTGAATTTATCTCATAGTAGTTCAGATTTATCACATAGGATTTATGTCCACACCTATTGCATAACATTTCTTAACCTCCATCTTCAACAGAATTTTTCTGCTGCTGTGTGAGGCTGGGAATTGTCTGAAATATTGGGACAAACCCTGGCTTACTAATTCCAGGACCCACTTGTTTATGGGTACTTTTGTCCATTCCTGGAAGTAGTAAGCTAGTCTTGCCCACTGACAGTGATTTCGCAACCTGGCAGACTTGTCAGGGGTTTCACTTTGTCTGAGGTTTGGTATTGGTGTTGCAGCTGCACACATAGTGCCCCTTCTACACCTGCTCCATAGTAACCTCATTGTGGAGGGTATGCATAGGAAACATAAGCACAAGGGTACTAGCTCCTACCCCTACCTACCTTCCATAAGGCCTTTGGTAAGTAGAGGCCTTTTCTTTCTCAGTATTGCTCTTGTAGGTGGCTTTGTACTCATCCACCTTTTCATGTAAGTCTCTGTCTTGTCACCAAACAAAGAATTTCCCTCACATGGGATATCAATTGCTTTTGTTTAAGTGTCCTGGGATAGGTTAGTTGTTCAATGCCAGTCAAATCTTCTTAAAGATACTGAATGGCTATGGCCCTAAATGCAGTGTCATTTGTGTCCACTGCCATATGGAACTGATATTTTGTGGCATCTATGGCAGATCTTGCTATGTCAACTATATTCTGTGTCAATATTCTGTGTAACCTTTTCCATCTGGCTTTCTGATACTGGTCTCCATAAGCTAAGTAAGCTGCCTGTCTTAGTAGCAGGGAAGCTGATGCATAGACTTTTCACTCATACTATCTAATTTCCTTGAATTTTCTCAGGATACTGGGAGGAAATTGGCACTTTGTCCTTGTCACACATGGCAGTCTGGACTACTGCCTCAGGATCAGGTTGGGAGTACAGGTACTCAGTGTTCTGCTTATCCACCTGATGTTTGTCCTCAATTTTCTTGTATATGCCAGCAGCTGAGGTAGGTGCTAACATAATCTTGCATGTGGTTTCCTGAGAAATTTGCAGATGGGCAGCACTGACCTCCATGTGTGAGCCAAGCCCGTCATATCCATGAATTCTACCTCATCGTCATCTTCCTCAGTCCCGTGGGAGGAGGTTATGAAGGAATCTACCATATGCCTTACAAAGGAATAATAGGAAGTGTAGTCTTCTGAAGGTCTAGGAGAAGAGCCAAAATCTTGCACAGGAGAACCATCTGGTTATATGGGTCCTCCTTCCTCCTTATCTTCAAAGTAAACTTCAGCATCCTCCTCTACAGGCACTAGGAATTGAACCAGAGCTGGGGGAGGGTTGTAGCAGGCACATAATTATGAAATTTTCCATTTCTTATAGCTTTAGAATGCCTGGAGGAACTGTCATGTCTGTCATGTCCTCTACTGAGGGTATTTTATTTGTGCCCACTGGCAGCTACTTTCCATCTTCAGAAGGAGGGACAGCAACTTGTATTTATTTATTTATTTATTTATTTTATTATCAATCAGTCCGTGTCTGCTCAGAGACTCTTTTAGTGTTATTGAATTCAAGGTTCTCCATTTCAGGAACCCTGAGTTCTGAACCATCTTTAGCACCTTGACCTGTCTTTTCTGTCCCATTTGACAGGGACTGCTGCTTATGTTGAAGAACCACTGCACTCTAATTGCAAAGAAGTTGAGGCAAAGTCCAAATGGTAGTCCAACATATTTTTTGGTACAATTTCCAACAACAGGTTCACCTCATAGCATGGAGTTTGCAGCTCCTATCAGACTATCATCAGTGCTTTGACCAGGGTGTGATCTTCCTCAAGTGGAGGGTCTGCTTAGGGTATTCTCCCTTAAGTAGTCAGTTTTACTAATGGATCTCCCTACAGTTGTTTTTCAATATGGCACTTTTGCCTTCAAGTGGCTGTGGGAGGACAAGAACCCTGACCTGGTAAATTCAAAAGTAAAACAAAATACAAAAATGTGCCATGGCTGATTTAAAACAAGCAAATTCAAGATTATTCCTTGATGAATCGGGGTACATAGGTATTATTAAAGGCTTTCCATGGATTTACATAATATTTTTACAGTCTAATGCATGTGTTTTAAACATTTTCAAAAGTATGTTATTAAACATTTCTTTTATCAGTTCATGTATATCCTTCATTCAAAAGATCCAGACACTAAATTAGTTAATGGCTTATGGCTCACTAAGACACCATCTTGTGGCCTGGAGTCTTTTACGAGATGTGCAGAGTGGGAGAAAGCAGCAGCACTCTACTCAAAAACATTCATTGAATTAATTAATGCTGAAGATGGTGAAAAATATGAGAAGATCAGAGAAGAAATAGCCAGAACTCATCAGGAATGGAGTAATGGAAAAGAATGGAAGCAGAAATGGAGAGAGGAGGTCTTCCTGGGGAGGTTCGGCAGACTGAATGGGCCATGTGGTCGCTTTCTGCTGACATATTTCTATGATTCTAGGAATTAAATAAACATAAAGAACACTCTGAATTTCAAAACTTACAAGAATGCTGGAAGGCTAAACTGGATAAATATGAAAATATTTAATCAAGAGAAAGCAAGAGAAACATGAGCGAGATGACAACGACTACAAGGCTGGCAATATTCATTCATGGCTGAGACAAGCAAGATCACTCAGTATGGGCCATTCATGTTCTAAGAAGAAAGTGAACATTCAAACAGAATAAGCATCAGGAATAAGCCCCACACCAGGAATCAGCTGGGATCCTTTTTTAGAAAGGGAGGAACTACAGCAGAAGCAAAAAGGAAAAATGGAACCAAAATAAAAACAGAAAACCTGGAGGGGGCAAAAGGAGGCTGAAACCAGAACTTTGGAACAGCTCTATGAAAAAGCAATTATGCTTTTGTTGAAAAGATCCAGTTAAGTAAACTTCCTTCGCTCCACTTTTAGCACGTGCTGAGGTTTTGCATCTTGATTTTCATTATACAGTCAGTACAAATCTACAGAAAAAGAAACAGCATTGTTTAGATGTTTGTTCATATATGAGTAATTTTCTATACATTTCTGTATATATTATAATTTATATACACTGGTATATTTGCATATGCATTTTATATTATGATCCATAGTCGACACATTTCTCAAAGAATAGGATATTACAATGTCAACAAATCCTGGTGGACTTCAAATCTTTTGCATTATGTTATTTGTTAAATGAACTTAAACCAGCCTACCACCTGTATCTGTATTAATTAAATGGCAAGGTAAAAAGCTAACCCCTTTACAGGAAGGATGTTTTTGTCAATCATTCCTTATGGTTTGATTTGGCTTTCCCAGTGCTGTTTAGTTCATACAATCCTTTTACTATCATTCATGTAGTTAAAAAAAAATCTCAGAAAATGAACGAGTTTGAATGAATCCTTCAGGACTGGTTGGCAATGAACCCATGTTTCCAGGATCCACATGGTCTACTTCTGATAGATTGGTCTGTTTAATCCCTCCCGACCTGTTTTAACCTCTTCCATGCCGAAGAAGCTCATTCTGTGTTGCTCTTTAATTTTGTTTTTACGTGTCTACCACTAGCATATTCACAATTCTCTGTTTCCCATGCCCTAATAAGTATGTTTACTGATCCACACTTTGAAATCATGTGTTGTATGGTCTATGAAGAGTCCCCACACTTACACTTCTATAGGCACAGTACAACTTCATGGGATGAAAGTCTCTGCACTTGATGGTACAGTATCTCCCCTTGGTTGCTCTATATTATCCTATTTCATCACATACTGGCAAAAGCTATATCTTCCACACCTCTTTTCCCTTTAGTCAAATACAAAAATTGTACTGCCAATGGCCTGAACCAGAATATGCAATTTATCATTACTTGTGACTGGCAGGACTTACATAATTCAATAGTGCCTCCAACACTAGTGAGTTATAATCTCTTCCTCCTTACTCATCAAGATAAATTGCAGATTCAGAGTCAGGCCATTGTGTATCCCAGATACAGATGGAGAAAGGGAAGGCATACAAAACCAAGCCCAAGTAGCTTCTGTATTACTGACTAAGAGCATGGGTTGACTGCACATAAATGAAGCTGTTTTCCAGGATGGATACAGATTTTACTGTGCAAAGGCTGGCATAGCACATACTGCACAGTGATAAAATGTCAGAATCTCAGTATTCTGCACACTCACCTTGGAACCAGAAGGTCAGAAGGTCATGGATTCAAGTAACATTCCATTAATTTGAGCAAATGCCCAGTACTGACATGGTAGCACATTACTGGGAGGAGGGTGCTACACTAGAACCATGCTTTGGATAAAATGTTAAACTGGGGTTCCTTCTGCCCATATCTGGAGGCAGTTCAGATGAAAGTTAAAGATCCCATGACACTTATTTTTTTATATTTATCTTACTTTTTGCCCCATCCTCTGCCATCCATCACATCTCCGCCCTGGTCACAGTGCCCCAAGACTCCACTGCCTTATGAGCCCCTCACTCCCCAGGCACTCCTGGCTTACCCCTGGGAGGCGGGTCATGGCAAGCCAAGGGCACCAGTGCCATGGTTCCATATCTGGTTGGGGAGCTCTCAGTCAGACAGCTGATTGAGTCCAGGGGTGGGGCATCATAGAGACATTCTGCAGAGAAAGATTTTTATCCCTATAGGCTGGGCAGAGATGTGCAATGATGCCAGCATCTGTCCCACCCATTACCCCTTGACAGTGCATCATTGCATCGGGCAATGTACCCAGCTGCCACTAGGTACCACTCTTGCACCAATTGCAAGAACCCCCACCCCTGGAGAACGAGAGCAGTCCTGAGGATGCTCAATCCTTCTCCTCCTGGCTGGCCCTCCAAAGACCCAGGCTCATTCCTGAACCTGGTTTGTCGGCATTGCAAGTGGAAATCCAACCACTGAGCCGGTGGGCTGGCCATGGCACTCATTTTAAGAGTATGGGGATTTCTTTATTTGAAAAATAAACATACAAAATATACAAGTAACACAATTATGACAAAAATATGACTTCTATAGCAGACAGAATACATATATAAATCTGTTTTACAATACACATAATAAATGTTCAACAAAGAATCCAAAAAGAAGCACATAACAAACTAATTGTAGACTCCCCATATCTGGATACTATACATAATATAAATTACAGTATATATACAATGGCATCCCCCAGGATGAAACACAATTCTGCAGCATTTTGCACTACTCTGCAGAATACTGAAGAAAACCTACTGAATAAAGCAATGCAATCTCAATGATAATTAGTCCCTTTGTCATTCAGGAAAATGTGACACTGTCAGAATGAAGTGAATGCCACAGTTTTCCTGCATGACAAAGGGACTAATGCCATTGAAATTACATTACTTTATTCAGTAGGTCTGCTGCAGGATTCTGCAGAGTGCATTAAAGTGTGCTTCATCCTGGGGACATCACTGTATATTAAGGTGAAAGGCAACATTTGTGTTAAACCCAAATTTGTGAACCTTAATAACTTTGAAACCATTCTATGGATTTTCATGAATTGTGGCATGCATAATCTCTAGGGGTACATCTCTTGACTTGTTAAATTGTGTGTGAATCCAATTTGTGGCTTCTGAGATACAGAGTGTTAAACAAAACAGAAATGTCAGTGTGTTAAATATATTTTTATAAATATATAAAGCCAAATTTATGAACCTTAAAACTTGTGAACTGTTAAATAGATTTGCACCAAGCATGGCATGCATAGTTTCTAGGGTAGGTCTCTTGATGTGCCAATTTGCATGTGAATCTGTTGTGTGGTTGTTGAGATACAGAGAGTTCAAAAGCAGAAGAATCTGTGTTTTTCACCATTTATTTGTCCACCTGGATTTCAGAAATGGCTTTAGGTTGTGGTCTGAAATTTTAGGATAGAAAGACCTTTCCCTACAGATGTGCCTTTAAAGGTCTGGTGAAAATATGAATCCATTCAAAGTTATTAAATTTTAAATTTCCATTATTTCCTATGGGAAAAGTTATATGTCAGGCATGGAAGTAATTTTGTGTTTGCACTAATGAGTATTTGCACAAATACAAGCCTGTATTTGCACAAATAAAATATGTTTGTGATTGCAGGAACTGTCAGTCGACTGACAGATTTGATAAGTGCAGGAAATGCAAACCTGATATGTTTTTCTGTGGTACAGAGGATAAGGCACAAGAACATGAATGTTCATGGTTTGAATCCAGTCCTTGTAAATTTTCTTTCACCTACAATGCAGGGGTAAAAATTTAGACAGCCTGAGATCTGAACACAAGGCCATGGCATACTCTATTCTTGTGCTTAGTCCTCCACATCAAAGGACAAGCACAAGCACAAATGTGCTTTTGTATATTTCTCAATGTTGTCAATTATATACATGTTTGGCTGCAAGTGGAAGCTTGTTGTTTGAAAATGTGGTATGTCACGAAAATAGACTATGCTATTTTTTGCACATACCATCCTTTGAACATTAAGCATCTACTGTGTGCAAACATGGATACTGACAGCCACAAGTCCCCCTCCCCAGTAGCCTGGAGCACTGGAGAGCCCATTCCAGTGTCCCATAAGCCCCCACTCAACAGTGTGGGACACTGGAAGTCCACTCCAGTGTTCCAAAATGTGTTTACCTGCTCACATGAGGCAAAGAAAATGGTCCCCCAATGCCTTTTTAATTTTTTAGACCTGGAAAAGAAAACGGTTACTTGTCATCTCCGCGTTCCCTCCCCTGCCCCGACCCTCCAACTGAGGACCCACCACCCCTCACCCCTCCTTACCCTATACTTGCCTCTAGAGGGCTTTTGCTGTCATGTTCTGTGGACAGGGACATGTCTACACTATTCAAAGATGAACAGCAAACTTAGGAATTAAGGTTAAGTTCAGTATAATATATTTCAATGGCATTTGAGCGTAAGTTCATAGTTTTGCCATTTTTGCATTTTGCACCTTATTTTCAACATTGGCTTTTTGGGACCCCACTTCATGAACACTGACTGTTGTTTCATTAATCAGGACTGGAAGGCAATTTTGAGGTCGCTACATGAAATCATGTTTTGGAACTGATTAACGAAATGGCAGTGCCAGTGTTCATGAGGTGGCATCCCAAAAGCCCATATTGAAAATTTGGTGAAAAATTCCTAAAATGGCTGAGTTAAAAGCGGTCATTGAAATTGTTCTATGCACAAGTGTAAATTTGGTAATTTTTAGTATTTTGACTCCAAATTTTCAGCATAGCAATTTTTACACCACCTGATGAACAGTACAGCTTTCATTTTCACATTCTGCCCAAAATGTGTTTTCACACCTGTGTCATGGAGTGGTGTTTTGGCATGGAATTTAACATTTTTCACCTATGGTGTTTGTGAGGTATGGTTATAAGAAGACTAGGTTGAAAGTTTGGGGTGAAAATATGAAACAATACCAAAGTTTTTGAACGTTCATTGATATTTCAGTATGCCTAATCGTAACTTTGGAAATTTTGAATATTTTGACCCCAACATAGCCTTCTTATTATTCCACATCATGTATGTCACAGCTGTCATTTTTCAAATCGTGTCCAAAATGTGTTTTCACACATGTAGCAAAGAATGGCACTGTAGCTGTGCAGAATTATGTTTTGGTGGGATTTTAAAATTATCTGTATTGGGTACATGTGCCTGAACAATCAGAAAACTAAGCTGATAATCTGGTTATGCAATTACAGAGGGATGGTACGTAGGTCCAAAGGACCCTCAACTCCAACAGTAAAATAAGTAAAATCATGGAGCATGGGAGTGCAGGGCCAAAGAGCAGTGTGCTCCCAATGTGACATAAGGACCATTGAGGACCACAGACAAGTAATGACACAAGTAAACTATCTGAAAGTAATGAAATTCATTGCAAAAATGTTGTTAATGTACCATTTGGGTGAAGCATCCAAAACAGGAAATGTGACCTTGTGATTCCAAGTCTAAGACCCCACCCTCACTGTGCATGCAGGAACAGGCATGAGGGGTGTGTTTTGGGGTTGTGAACCCTAATGCTTACCTAAGTCTCCATTGCTGTACCCATCTTGCCTTTCTTACTCATGGAATGTGGTGAGCATTAGAGTTCACAACCCCATAACACACCCTCATGCCTGTTCCTGCATGCACAGTGGGGTGAGGTCTTAGGCTTGGGATCCCAAAGGTCACATTTCCCTACTTTTTGATGCTTCACCCTAATGGTGCATTAACAAAGTTTTTGCAATGACTATATCTATATTAGAGGCAAAAATTCCATTTAATGAATCAGTTAGGGTTGTTCCACAGTGAAAAAAAGCTATGAAATTCAGGGGTTAGGGTTGAAAGCCCCCTTGGACCCCAGCCCACCCCCAACCAACATTGGGGTGCACCATGGGGTCATTGATCCTAACTCTCAACCAATTCTCCTATACCTCAGCTTCTTTACACATGTGATGGGGTGAGAGTTAGGTCATGACCCCATCGTGCACCCGATGCCAGTTGTGGGGTGAGCTGGGGGTCCAAGGGGCTTTCAACCCTAACCCTAAATTTCCTAGCTTTTTTTCACTGTGAACAAACCATAACTGATGCATTAAATGGAGTTTTTGCCTCTAATTTCCCTTTTGTTTTGAGAATGAGGATGCTAAATAATGAAAGGAATGCAGTGGCACCAGCAGGGCCCTTTGGTACCACAATTGTAAATGCAAATGGTAACAGTAACACCAACAATAACAATAAAGTAAACAGAAATGCAATCACGAGTGAAAACGTAAACCATAATGCACACTCATGGAACCACAATTGTAAATGCAAATGGTTATGGTAACAGCAACAATAAAGCCAATAAAACAGAAACGCAAGCACATACGAAAACACAAACTGTTACACATAAGGTCATGATACAGCAAAAGTAAACGTAAATGGTAACAGCAACAGTAAAGCCAACAGAAAAGAAATGCAAGTGCATATGAAAATGCAAACCGTTACACATGGTGGCATAGACAGGAACGGTAATTTGAATGGTAACAGAAGCACAACTGGAAACGCTTAACTGTCACAGTAACAAAAGGGTGCACCCTTCTTTTCCCAAAACTGCATTGAAAAAAAATTGAAAACAAAGAATGTATGCATTATAATTGACTTCAGAGCAGAAAAGTACGACTTGGAATACTAAATTGCTTATATCTCAGGAACCGTATGACGTGGGAAAAAATTAAAATGTTGTATGAATTATTACTTTCCTGGTTGTTTAATGCTTAGCCCCCATTTTGGGGCTAAGCATTTTTTTGGATAAAAAGTCTGTATCTCGCAATGTTTCTGAGATACGGGCCCTGAAAGACGCGACATACGCCATAATGTTATCCTATGGGAAAACCATCAACTTTGGAGTGCTGTCACTTTGCCACCCTGTAATATTTTTCTCCAAACCACCATAAAGCACATTTGTAGGATGTTGGCTTTCTTCACTCCAAATTTCAACCAAAAGACCAAACCGTTATTTTCCAGCAGAGTGGCAAAAATTCCTGTAATATGGTAGACACCGTAATGTTATCCTATGGGAAAAAGCATCAACTTCATAGTGCTGTAACTTGCCACCCTGTAATGTTTTTGACATATCCACTAAAAGGCACATCTGTGGATGTTGCCTTTCTTCCTCCAAATTTCAAGTAAAAAGACCAAGCCATTTCCGAGATATTCAATGTCAAAGATTGGCAAAATGTCCCTATCTATTTCATTATAAAAATCTGGCCATCTTGTCCCTATTTTGTGATCAAAGATCACAATCAAAGAATTTCATGATCAAAGAATTTGCAGCCTCATGATCAAAGAATTTGCAGGCTCACGAACAAAGAATAAAAATGTATTAAATCAAAAATTGAAGGAATTAGTGTAAACCACTACCATATTTCAACAGAACAAAGCCCCTGAGTAAAACCCACCCTCATTTGACTTCCTAGGGCACCCATGGGCTGAGAAAATGATTTTAAAATTCGCCATCTCATCCCTCACTCCCGATGCAAGATTGCGATCAAAGAATCTCACGATCAAAGAATTTGCAGCCTCACGATCAAAGAGTTTGCAGGCTCATGATCAAAGAATAAAAATGGTGAAACGCGATTTATTCACTGATTTGAACCAATGGCATGGTTCGACTGAACGGACCCTCCTGAGCAAAACAAGCCCTCATTTGTGTCCTTAGCCCACCCCTGAGCCACGATATTAGTATTTGATTACGATCAAAGAATCTCTCGATCAAAGAATTTACAGGCTCACTATCAAAAATCGTTAGAGAGCTGCAATTAAGAATTTAAAAGCTTATAACTCTATTTTTTGACCAATTTGGATAGAACCAAAGCCATGGCTCGATAGATCAGGATCCCCTGAGTAAAACCCATCAAAGGTTTTCCAGAAGTGACCCCTGAGCTGAGATATTTGTGTTTGTGTGATTGGAAAACTGAAAACAAGATGGTGGACCTCGCGGTCAAAGAATTTTGAAAATTCCTCGAACAAAGATTCTTGAACTGTGAGGCTGCAAATTCTTTGATCACAAGGTGAGACCAGATGGCCAGAACCCCATTCTTTGATCTCAAGGCATACATATACATTTTCCCATTGACTTATAATGGGAACTTAAAAGAGACATAACTTTTGAATGCCCTAATATGTTTTCACCAAACAAAGAGCAGCATGTTTGGCCACCAAAGCTCTTTCAAACAAGCAGTCTTGCAGAGTGGCACACCACACAACAGCCGTGCAGGACCACATTAAGAATGCCAAACGGTGCTTCTAGAAATGGATAATTTTGCATTTTTCAGCTTTAGATACATGAAGACCAGCACTCTGACACAAATGCAATTTGGCAAATCAAGAGATCTAGTGCGCCCAACGCATGTACCGAACTTCAGGCAAATCCATTGAACTGGTCCAAAGTTATTAACGTCCATACTTTTGACTTTAGTATGTAACTGGCCACTCAACTCTAACTCAGAGTGGCACGCACCGTACAATTATGAAATAAATAAATAAATAAATAAATATATATATATATATCTATCTATATATATATATATATAGATATATATATATATAGAAATAGATATATATATATATATATATATGTATATAATTTTTATCTCTATTAGTTATTTTTGTGTTGTTTTCTAAATAGTTTTCTATACAAATTAGTGCACTGAATTAAACAAAGTATTGCATATTTCACCATCAAGCTGTTAATTATGTACTACCATACCTCCTCTGATCTTGATCATATATGGAATGCATCACAGACTTTATTAAAATTAAAATTGTACCATAAGGAAATATTTTGTTTTCTAAATTGAACTGACATCTCACCTGCCAGAAATAGTATTCTGCAGAGATAATATTTTGCACAAAATAAAATATTACTGCAGTTTTCACATTAAACATTTTCATCCTGATCTATAATACCCCAAATCAACATCTCATAATCCAGAATAAATAAAACTCTCCTCTGTGGCATCAATGGCATAGGTCCAAACATTTTGGCAAATGGACATTTAAGGTATACATGAGACATACTTTCTTTTCCTCTTCACACTGAAGTCAAGGACAACATATTTCTATGACACATATACGTCTTGTATTATCCATTATGCTCAGTCTATCATGAGGACATAACCAAGCTGTATCCCACATCTGAATTGAGATCTGGTGAAAATAGAATACTAGAAACGTAGAAAGTGATGGCAGAATGGGACCTCAAGGTCCATCTAGTCTGTCCATGGTGTTTACTTACTTACTACCCCTCCCTGCTATCCCTCATTTGTATTATAGATTTCTGCTTATCCCATGCATTCTTGAACCCTACCACTGCTTTGGCCACTATGACCTCTGCTGGTAGGCTGTTTCAGGCATCCACCATCCTCTCTGTGAAGAAGAAGAATTTTCTAATGTTGGTCCTGAATTTGCCCCATTTTTGTTTAAGATTGTGACCCCATATTCTGCCTCCCTCATTGGCCTTGAAATGTTCCTGAACCTGGACCTTGTTTGTTCCCTTAATGTACTTGAAGGTCTAGATCATGTCCCCTTTGTTCCAGAGAGTACATGTTTAATGCCTTCAACCTGTCCTCATAAGAATTGTGTGCATTCTATGTATCATTTTGTTGCCCTCCTTTGTACCGTCTCTAATCTATCAATGTCCCTTTTATGATGTGGTCTCAAGAACTGAACACAGTAGTCCAGGTGGGGGTGAACTTGTGCCCTGTACAGTGACAATACGACCTCCCTTTTCTGGCTAGTGAGTCCTTCCCAATGCATCCCAGCATGCCACTGGCCTTGGGTGCTGCCTTTTTGCATTCTTTACTCACTTGTAAGTCATCCGATATAATGACCTCTAGGTTATACTTTTGCCTGGTTGTTGCTAGCTTTTCTCCCCAAAGAAGTACTCTTTATTTGGATTTCCTCCTCTATGTGCATGGCTTTGCACTTTTGGTGTTAAAGTTCAGTTGTCATACTGCATACCACTCCTCCAGCTTCTTAAGGTCTGCCTCCATGTTCATTTGCCCTACCGAGTCTGCCTGATTGCTTATCTTGGTGTCATCCACTAATAGACACACCTTGCCCTTGAGCTCCCCTGCTATGTCTGCTATGAATCTATTGAAAAGCAGAGGCCCTGGAAACAGAGAGCTTGGCAACTCTGCTGGTTACCTCTGTTCCTCTGACAAGTGTGCCATTTACCTGCACCTCTGTGTTCTACCTTGCAGCAAATTTTTTCACCCATGCCACCACTTTCGGTCCCACCCCTATGTTGTCTAACTTTTATCAACCTTCTGAGTGGGACAGAGTCAAAGGTTTTGTTAAAGTCCAGGTAGACTACATCCACTGTCCCCATTATCTGCTGTCTTTGTAACCCAGTCACAGAATTCAATTAGGCTTGGTTGGCAGGACCTCCCTGTCGTGAACCTATGCTGTTTGATTCCTGTTGTTCACTGGCTACAAGGAATGCTAAGATCCTCTGTTTGAGTAATCATTCAATTAATTTTTCCATCACAGAAGTGAAGCTCACTGGGCGGTAATTTCCTGCCTCCTCCTGCTACCAGATTTATGGACTGGGACCACTGTTGCCCTCCCTCCAATCTATTGGTACCTCCCATGTCTCTAGTGAATTGGCAAAGAGATTTGCCAGTGGCGCTGCTAGTTCTTTCCCTAGTTCTTTTAGGATTCTGAGGTGCATGTAGGGTTACCACCTGTCCTGATTTTCACAGGACAGTCCTGATTTAGGCAGCTGTGTCCTGCAGAAAAACATGAGAAATACTAAATGTCCTGATTTTACAGTAGGAAAATATTTTCTAACTTTCCACTTTTATTTTCTTGAAAACTGCAATAGCTTAACTAAAATACCTTAAATGATAAGAAATGATAGAAGCAACTAAGAAAGTACAATACTTAGCCTTAATTCTGATTATATAGAGAAAAAGTCTGTTGCATCGGTCAAGGTTAGGTACTGTCCTGAGAAAAATCATGTTTCAGTAAGAAATGTCCCACTTTGGGCTTCTTAAAAGTGGTAACCCTAGGTGCATGTCATCTGGTCCCATGGCCTTATCTACTTTTAGGCTATTTAGCACCTTCAGGAATTGGTCTGCTGTGAAGACATTTGCATTGACCCTAGTCATGGGGTGCTGATCCTTTTAGGGCTGACATTTCTTCCTTCTCCTCTGTAAATACAGAGCAGACGCATTTATTTAGGATTTTAGCTTTTCCCTTATCCCCTGTTCTAGGTTCCCTTCTGCTTTCAACCTTACTAGTCCCCCTTTGTCTTCCTTTTTTCCCCTTATGTACCTAAAGAATGTCTTTTCTCCTTTTTAACACCTTCCTTTCTTCATCTCAGTTTGTGCTTTTGCCATCCTTATTACTTTGCCCGCCTCCTTTAGTTTCTCCCTGTATGATTCTGAGTTGTTGCCACCTCCTTAGACTACCATAGTGGATTTCTTTTCCTTTAGCTTTACTTATTTTCCTGGTGTCACTTCCCTAATAGCACTCTTTATGTTTTCCCAATTTTCTTCAACACCCTCCCCTGTTCTTCCTTTGAGATTTCAGCTATGGTATGTCTCATTTTGTGACAATCAGCCCTTCTAAAATCTAGGACCCTTATGCTGGAGTGACTAGTGTACTTTGTGGTGAGGATATTGAATCTGATCATACGATGGTCACTATTCCCTAGGTGGTACCCTACTTCTGTCTCTGTTACTCTGTCCCTATTTGTTAGGACCAGGTCTAGTATGGCTTCACTTCTTGTTGGAGAGTCCATCAGCTGTCTCAGACCTGCACCCTGCAAGGCAGTCAAAGGTCCCTACTCTTTATTGATGCTGCCAATGATGTTTTCCACTATATATCAGGTAGGTTTAGATCTCATGCCAGTACCGCCTCACCTGTGCCTGTCATTTGGTGTATTGTTTTGAGTAGGTCCTTGTCTGCAGTTTCCCTTGTGATGGGGACCTATAAACTGCACCTATTCTGATGGTTGCCCCATTACCAGTGTTGTCTGCCAGCCACAGTGATTCAGCTTCACTGGGAGGCCCTGTATCTCTGTGATGTTTATATTTTCTCGAACATGTGTTGCCACCCTCGTCTCTTTTTTCCTTTTCTATCCTTTCTGTACAAAATGTACCCTGGGATCACTGTGTTGCAGGTGTGGTTTTCTGTACACCAGGTTTCAGTCACAGCCACCCATTCCAGGTCCTCCAGTGCTTAGTTGCCATGAGTTCTGGAAGTTTGTTCATCAGACTCCTATCATTTGTAAGCATTGCTCTCCATATTCATTCACCCCCTCTTGGTGTGACTTTGTTTCCGGTTGTTTTTGTTGTGGTTTAGTGTTGTAATTTGGTGCTGATTTTATGCTAGTTTTGGTTTTGGATTTTGGTGGTGGAGTTCTGTGCATTTGTCACCATGGCATGTGCAGTCTCTGTCCCCAGATTAGGTGCTGATTTTATGCTTGTTTTGGTTTTATGGGAGAGGAGTTCTGTGCACAGGTTGCCATGGATTGTGCAGTCCCCATCTCCCATTTTTAGTTTAAATGATGAGCATAGATGTTGAATTTCTGTCCAAGTGCCCTGACCCTTCTTCATTGAGGTGTAGACCATCGTACCTGAAAAAATGTCTTCCCAAAAGCTTTGCCAGTTCCCTGTAAAGTTGTACTCTTTTCTGGCATAGGTCATGTAACCAGGTGTTGAGGTCCTGTATTTCTTCTGTCCTGACATGCTTTTTGGTACTGCCTTTTTCCCAGATTGGTAGGACTTCTGAGAAGGTGAGGGTGAACACCTTGTTTGCTAACTCCATTAGGAGCTTTTTGTCTCATCCAGTGTTTGACTTGCCAAGTCATTTGTTCCAAGGTGGATTACTACATGTTTGTTTTCTCCTTTTGCACAAGCTTTTGTATGTGGTCAGTGTCCCTTTTGTGGATGCTCCTGGGAGATACTTAACCAGAGTCTCCACTTTGTTGTTGGAATTTAGTAGGGTTCCACACTCATATCATGGAATCCCCATTATGAGTAGTTTCTGCATTGTGGGTGTAGTCCTTTGTTTGCCGTTAAGCGTTTGCTGCAGTGTGATGTTTTTGTGAGGTATTGATGAGTTTTGACTGAGGTACTGCTTCCAGCAGTGAGTAACTGTTTTGTATGGGGATGATAGCTCCACCTTGTAGGTTTAGCTCATTTACATTACCCGGTTTCCTCCTCCTGACCACTTGCTAACCTACTGACCCTGACAGCTTTTTGAGGTAGCAGTTGGCGCTTTGGTTCTGGTGGCCAGGAAGTCAAGGTTGTGATCGACTTTATGTCTTGTATCTCACCCTGCATTTTGTTATTTGGTTCCAGAATCCTCAAAGCTGGGACCTAGGTTTGGATATGGTCCAGCATGTGGGACAGTGAGCAAGATGCCTTGTATGAGACTTGCTGAAGAGAGCCCCACAATGTTCACAACTTACGATGTCCATTATGCTCATATCAGGTGCCTCCCACTAGTTTATTGCTTGAGTGTGAGGAGGTATATTGTACTACAGCTGGATGAAATATAAGATGAGTATTTCTTGCCTGGAGAGTTGGCAGACTTCCTCTGTTGGATGGAAAGTAATTGAATATACTCTTCTAAGGTTTTTATGTTATATCTTTCAGTTTCTCACTCCTTTAAGAAACTCATTTCTCCCCAAACCTATCTTCTGGAAAAAATGTAATGTTAAACCACATAACACAAATTCACTGAAATATTTCTAAGGCGTGAGGGTAAACAGAAACAAGTATGCTATAAAAATGTTAGGAGATTACCATCCACAAATCACCCTGCTTCTTTGATATATATGTACATAATACTTATTCATACAGTATTCAGTCAGCTTCCCCATAGCAATTTGGAAAAAACACTAAATAACCATATTATAGGTGCCTTCTGTGAGGGAAATATATAACATTTATATTGGAAGACCAGACCCAAATTCTATTTATTTACTTATTTATTGAGTGATTTGAAAAGACCTTTGAGCACAAGCTCTTTTACAAAGGTTCCACGTCATAGATTGCAAAACAAAGTACAATAGGGGAAAGCAAAGGTACATCACAATGAACGACACAGCTTGGATTCAGAACTTACAGAATAACTCAAAACATAATAAACAAATAAGTTGTAATACCTGAATATGTTTAAACGTAGACAGTTGCCATGACTTCCTAACACAACCTTCTGAATGATGATTTTCAACTTATCTTCTCTAGTTAATGCCACTATTTCCAGGTCTATAAGAGATACAGTTTCACTGGACCTCAGGATAATTGTACTCAATGCAGAGATGCATCAAGGTCTCCCTAGTTATTTCCCAGCTTCAGTCCAATACATTTCCAATAATTTGTCTTTGACCTAAAGGCTTCTGTGTATGCTTTAAAATTTTCACAGCAGCTGTCACAGATGGCTTATCCTGCAAAACAAGCAGCCGCTTTATTTCATTTTTTAGGGAAATACTAGTTGAGCAAACTCATCTGTAATGGTGAAGCATTTTTTTATAAAATTATTTACATGTAATTAACAATTAACAATAATCTAAGGACAAATTACAATAAACCACACATTCAAAATAAAACATAGGTTCCTGTGGACATAAAACATAATTATTAAATATATATATATATATACACATATATATATATATATATATATATATATATATATATATACACAGACACACACACAGATATATATATATATATACACACACACATAATTAATAAAGGTGTAATCAGGTTATCCCATTTGTGAGAGATTCACAAATTAAACAACTTAACATGGAGTTGAACTACTAGTTTTTAAAGTGTTAACTGAAACCAATTGTGCATTGACTGGCTGTAAACTTTATTTTATTTTATTTCAAAGGTGATAACTGGGAAAACACCATGAACAGAAGCTTGTTTCTAGATGCCACCTGGGGAGATGGGGTACAGGAGAAGGCAAATAAACAAAATTACAGTTTGTATTTACAATAGGAGTCAAATAAATACAAACAATATTTACATTGGTATGTACAGTGAGTCTCAGCAAAAGAAATGGAGAATAGTCATAATGAGGTAAGTAAGGCTAAGGAGTGCAGATGCAGGTAGTGTTAGGGGTTGGTCTGAGTAAGCACTTAAGAGTGGGGAAGGAAGGAGAGAGGTGGATTTTGGAGGAAGGCTGTTCTAGAAGGAAGGATCTCTATAGGACAACGATAGGTGCAGACACGGGTGCAGACACGGGGAAGGTACGGCACAGTTTGACCGTGAGTTGTTGGGTGAGGAATTAGAAGCAGTAAGGAGAGAGGCAAGGTAGGATGGAAGAAACCCAAACCAGAATTTATTGATAAAGGTGGAGCAGTGAGAGGAATGTCTCTGAGCAAGTGACTGGAGGGAAAGGGAAGAGAAGAGGTCACAGTGGTGGGTTAAGTGGGGAAGTCTGAAGTGAACCTAAAAGACATGAAACATCAAGACATCAAGTTTGGTGAGGAAGGTGGCTGAGATAGCACTGTAAACTATGTCTGCATAATATGAGGCAGGGAGGATCCATTTAACTAAGAGACCATGTCCTACAGGGAGGGAGAAACTGGCCTTATGACAGTAGAGTAACCCAAGTTTAGGGTGCACTGAAATGGGAGGAGAAATCAAGGAAGGATCAGCCAGACACCAAGGTACTTGTATATAGGGACATTGTCTAGCGGAGTGTTAGTTGCAGAGGAGAAGATTAGTAGGGTGAGAAGTCTGGCAAATTTTTGTTTAGAACCAAAAGTCATGGTAACAGTTTTTAGTGTTCAATTTTAGGCAGTTGGCATCAAACCAAGCTGTAACCACAGTGAGATCATGTTGAATGGGGTTTGGATGGATTGGGTGGACGGGTCAGACAGGAAAAGGATAGTGTTGTCCACATACATGTAAGTATTGGCATAGGCAACACTGAGGGGAGATCATTAATAAAGAGGGAAAGAAAGAGGTCTGAGGATAGATTCCTGGGGCACACCAGAGAAGATGGGAAGTGAGGAGGATAGGATGCTGTTAATTGAAACTGATTGCAAATGGCCAGTTAGATATGAATTGAATCAGGACACTGAAGAAGGAAATAAACCAATGGAGCTTAATTTATAAAATAGGAGAGGTGTGAAACAGAGCTGAGGCCTTTGCCAGATTGATGAAGATAGCTGAGGTGATCTAGCCAAGATCTATAGCAGAGTGAATGGCATTAGTAAAGCAAAGGAAGGAGGAGGAGGTGGTTGAATGGGATTTTTGAACCCTGGCTGGAATGGGGAGAGAGTGTTAGAAGTAAGTAGGAAATTGTTGAGCCTAGAGAGGATTAGGGATTCTTGGACTATGGCAAGGGCAGGAGAAGGGAGATGGGGCAGTATTTACCAGGGATAGTAGGATTGCCACCTTTGATGTGGGAGAGGACCGTGGCAGACTTTCAGGTTTTGGGGAACAGTGGCCGAGGAGAGGATAGTTTTAGGATGAAGGTTAAAGGGGTAACAATTGCATGGGCTGAGATTTTGAGGAGCCTGGGGTGCAACTATCAGGGCTTGACTTGGCACGGTTAAGAGATGAGAGCTCTCAGAACTTCAGATGGTAAAACAGGAGGTAGTAGAAAGCTTAAGGACTGTGAGGGAGATTGGGAGGAACAGGTGGAGAGGTGGAGGTTTACAGGATAAAATGGCTTTTGTACCTAAATCATTGTTTGTCTTGACTGTTGTGAAAAGCCTAGTTCATTTCTTTGTTTTGTCTCAGATGCCTGTAATTGTGTTTCCTGCCACTTCCTGTTAATCTTGATCAATATGTCCCTACCTGTGTTTAATTCAGTTTGCACTAATGTCTCTACATTGTACCTACCAGACGGTTACAGATCTGCACTTTCTCCTACTCTTTAATCACTGTATTTTGATCATTGTACCATTGTTGTTACCTCTAATGTACTCTCCCAGACTGAAAATAGGCAGGTTTTTGTCTAGTGCACTTACCAGGTAAACAAAAGCTAAATAAATAAATGAAAGACTAGCCAGTCCTCTTCTTTTTACAAAATAGCTACCAAAATTGACCTGCAACAGTAGGGCAGAGGCCCGTGCACAAGCTGAACCTGCTAGATCCCACTGCCTACACAACCAATCAAAAGAATATGCACTTGATACCAGGCAAAGTAAGTTAAATTAACACACTGAAAAAGCCACTTCATGCAAAAGTGCTGATTTATAACAGAATTCAATGTGCAAAGTAGTAACAGTCTTGCTATCCACAAGACACCTTGCCCTAGTGATTTAACTAATAAGTCTTCATCAAGGGATCTTAATGCACTACTGAAATATATTTATAAATGTGGCATAATCATTACAGACAGGAAGTATGCTTTCTAAGCCACAATTACCATACATATAAAGCATGGTGCACAGGATTAAGTGAGCTAACGTGCCAAACAAATGCAATTAAATACAAATATGTATCAATATTATGAATAGAAATGGCATTCAAATGTTTTAAATAGGATATTTACAAGACAATTGGCACTAGTGCTTAATCTTGTGCACCTGGAGGAGCTCAAGCCAGTAATATTTCTTATGATAACAAAATACAGAATCTGTGTTACCTAATGTTCTAGCCACCCTCATGATTCAAATATCAGTGCCCTCTCTTGTGGTTCTAATGAGGCTCAAGCTTATTGAATACAGAACTATTATTTTACTTTTTATATACCTTACTTTACTTAAAGTACCAGCTACCCTCAAAGCCCTATAGTTACATTTAAACAAATATCAATGGAGCTACATATGTTCTGTGTTTATGTATAAGTAAAACCTGTGTAAGAAACCGAGTAGACTTTTAGGAGGGTTTGATGGACTGTCCAAGGTAATCAGCTGCGACCATGATCTCCCATTGTCATTATGATCCAATAGCACTGTTGGGGATCTGAATGGTCACCAAAGCCAGAAGCCCTCATTTTAGTACCCTAAAGAAAAAGAGAAGAAAGAGAGAAAAGAAGATAGTGAGTACCAGTGCTGTTTTACAACAGTAGTTCTGTATATATATATAACATCTGTATCCTATGTTATATGCTCAAAATGTAAAGGGCTGAAATAATATCAAAGCTTATTATGACACCTAATAATTTAATGTTTTAGTGCAACAAGAAACTGTTGGTGGCTTTTAAAAAAGTTTTGAGATCCCATTTCTATGAATGCCTTTGGGTTTAGGCTTCCTAGTAAAAAATCCTCCTACTTTCCTTTTGTAACAGTTTTTAGTCAATTCCACCCCTTCTCATGGGTCTAATTCATTCTAGACTCATACATTTTAAGTGGCTGGGATTTGCATCATCACACATTTTGAAGTGTTCCTCAAACAGAGTCCCCTTATTTCCTGTCATTATGCTCCAATCATGTTCCTTTATTTGTTATTCTAATGGTTGAATTGTCTTGCCTACATACATTTTATTGTATGAATTCTGGAGGGACAGACCACAAAAAAGGTGGAACCATTTATTCATTCCCTCAGTTTACCCTTTTGCCATCCATTGAGACATATTTATTGCTCTGTTGGCAATACTGACATGTTTCAGTGGCCATATCTGAGCATTCTGTAAGGTTGTTTAGGTAGCCAGTTTTGATCATGCTTTGCTTTTCTTCTCAACCTTATAGTCATTATGGACTAATTTGTCTCTTAGGTTCTTATCTCTACTGACGGTTACCCTAGGAACAGTACCCAGCACCTCCTGCAATTCTTTTTTCTTCATGCAGAATGGGCCAGTTTTTGTTTTCCTTGAAAGACTGCTCCAGTCAGTCTTGCTAGTATGCTAAAGTCAGTAACAATGGTCACTTGTGGCACTTCCTCCTTTTTCCTAATCTTTGGTTCAAAAGAGTAACCCTGTTTGTTTTGTGGCTCTGTCCTGCGCTTCATTCAGTAGTTTACAGCTGCAACCTCTTTGTACTATTCTCTCAGTTAACTCTTTGGCTTGCTTCTCAAAATCATCCTCCTAGAGGAGTTTCTTCTTAGTCTAAGAAAACTGTTCATACAGGATGGAAGAAACTAATGAATTTGGATGGGTACTCCATTCCCTGAGAATGATATTTCTAGCTGTTGGTTTTCTGTAGTACTTGTTTGCCTACTTTGCTTCCCCTTTGCTTCAAGTCACAGACATCAAGTTTCACCTTGTTCACTGTGCATGTGAGCTGGAGTTTAAATCAGATGATATTTAACCAAGCCGCAAAATGTTGCGCTTTTATGGCACTTCCTTTCCATACACACACACATCATCCAAAAGTGATAACACTTGACAATGTGTGTGTCTAGTTCCCAAAACCCAAAATAAATTAATAAATGATGGTGCCATTGATTCCCCACCACTATCCCAGTGATCTGTAAATAAAATGTCATTAAACTAAAAATAGCTGTGCTGCTAAACAAAATATAATGCTTCCATCAGAAATGTCACTGTTGCATGATTACAAATACAGATTTACAAGAATGAAGTCACATAGTTTTACCCCATCCAAGTGCTTTATAGATGTGTAGATTGATTTCTTATATATTCCCAACCATAACTAGCACTCCTGCCATTTGGAATTTTTAAATTAATTCAGGGTGTCCATAGTGTCACAAATGTAGGCCTCAAGCCCAAATTCACATTCCTTTAGGAGAGAAAACACAACACAGTTTGAAAGATGATTGGTCAGAGAGCCCACCTTTGACATTGTGGTGCACCAGGAGGTCAGGTTAAATTTCTGTGATTTTTAGACAGGGCACTGAACATGATTGTTATTTTACTTCAATATAAAATCATTGTCTATTATGACATCAAAGTCATTTCTCTGTTGTAGGAGGAATAGACTTTGCTTTAAAGATGTTAATAGGGTTACTCCTAAAATTTTTATAGTTAGCATCATTATTAAGAACAGTAGTCCACATTCTTTAAATTAACAACTATCTATAGTCTTTATGTTTCCTCTTATCCACAGGTCTGTCTACCAGTTTAGCTATGTTTAAAAGTTTCTGTAATGCTTGCTCCTCTGGTGTTTTGACTCTTTCTTCTTGTAGATTTTCACATATATATTGAACAGGGCGTCGACCATCTGAAGTACTACTTCTTTGGGAGCCCATCAGATCTGGAAGGCCACAGTTACATTCAATTCACATACCCCATAAAATACCTCCATCTCTAATATGTGCTATGTTATCTCCTCAAAACCAAGGGAGAGTGATTAGAAATTCTGAAGCTGCGCTAAATAATTCTCCACACCAGATAAATCTATCATCTCTGCACCATAGACTTGTGGACATATGGACATGTAAGATGGAAGATACAGTATCCCATGTCTTAAAACCTCAGCAGGTCAAAGATCTTTTGCTTATGTTGCTGCAAAGAACTGGAATTCATTACATATGGAAATCTGAATGTAAATAGTTGTTATTGTTTTAAAACTTTGTATAAAGCACATTTAATTCTGATTTGTGTTGTAAATGTTATCAATAATTGTTATATATTGTATTGTATGTTTTTATATAGTGATCTTGTTTTATGGTTGGGCTGTAAAAGGGCCATGTGTCCAGTGTCTTACCCAGTTAACAAAATTAAATAAATAATGCTTTTAATTGGTATGCAGGGCTCCAACCTCATCTTTCAATGGTCTTGTCACTTTATGTCACATTTTCTTTTACAACATACAGCTTTTTTTTGTGTGTGTGTTTTTTTTTGGTCAGGATCCATGAGACAACCAAAGAACTCCCTCTGTCATGCATCACTTTTTACATTTCTAGTTCCAGTTTTGTGATTTATACCAGTATTTCAATGCCCATCTTGTAACTGAGATCTCTGGTGATACAATAATCCTCATATCTTTACCTCAGTTAAACAATGTGTCTTTGCTTGCAATCCCTTTGGTGTCAACCCACTACACTATTATGACACTGTATAGAATTTTACAGGTTTTTTAGTTTTGAAATTCTGCTAATTCTAAAACAATTCATCATTTTGTAGAAACTATTATTTGAATGCTAGTATCCACCATCCTCACATGCATCATCTTGGTCAACAAAGGTACCCCAACAAATGGTAGTCAGAAAACTGTACTGGTTGTAAAATACAGCTATGCAACAGGGTGTTTTGGGAAGTGAATAATCAATTTTGTTTATAAGGTGCCTCTGAGGTAAGTGACCCACTCCCATTGAAGCAAATGATATGCATTACTGAACCCTGTTATATTGCACTTGTTATGTAGGAAACTGGAATCACAAAACAGCTTTGTTGCAGATCCCCTTTATCTTTACATGTGAAGTGGCAACTATAGTAAAATCACTATTCAGAATTAACTTTGTGGAAGTATATAAAATAGTCTAATTAGTTTAAACAAATATATTCTTATCCTGTCATCTGTATACAATATATATAATAATAAAGTTATCCCAGGCAATATATGCAACAGCTGTATAATATCTATACTTACAGTTTCACACAAAATTGCAATTTTGTTAAGTATGCTATATCCAGATGATAAAGAGGAGGCCCACTTCTCATCCACTCCTCTGGGCCTATGAAATCTTTCCATTCTTTATCTGTTTAGTACCCTCCAAGAGAAAGAAGTTATATTGCAAATGTTTTAAACATGCATAGTTTATCAAAATTTTTGTTATCAAATTATTAAAGTTAATAGTAATCGAATGGGCTCCATCATATGGATGCTGGTCAATCCTGCATAAAATGAAAGGGGAAAAAGATGGAGATATAAGAGAAAACTAGGCACATCATCAGTTACTTGCCTTCTTTGTCACTATGTCCCTGCTTCTATGTCATCTCAAGGAGACCCTTTTGATATCTTCCATGTCATCCTCAGTTTCTAAAGAGAATACAGCTTGTGAATCTGATACAGTGGGGGCATCTGAATCTCCTTAGCTATAAGACTCCCCAGTTCTTTTAGGACCACTACAGGTGCAAACTGATTCTGTAATGAAATACTAAATCAAGATACTTTTCCTCATAGCTTACCCCTTTGGGTTTTGCTTACTACTAACCACCAGGTCAGTAGTTAGAGGAGGCATGTAAACATTTACCAAAGGAAGAGCAGAGGTGTCCATGTTTGTTACAGCTATTAACATATTTTCTGGGATGCAGGATGGATCACTATTTCTGCATTCCACATAAGTGCTTTCTATGTTCTGTGAGACATTTGTTCTCATTGCTTATGAGTCAGTACCATCATTTGGTCATGCAAGTGCATCACCATCCTCGTGGGTGTGAGTGGGGGTGGGGGAGCACGTCCAGTGAATGTACACTAGTATCTGGCAGTTGCAAATGGGTTAGCACACAGTGTTTCCAGTAAATGTATTAAAAGGCTGTCTTGTGGAAAGTGCATCATTTTAAAAGTTAATTATCATATTTAAAAGGCATACCACCACCAGATTGTATTGTACAATGTAGTCTCAAGCTTCATTGCACAACAGCTTAGCAGGCAGGATACAAAGCAGTCTCCTTTTTGTATACAGATTTGTATGCAAGCTGTCAGTTCCATTAACAATTTTAACCAAACTTGCTCTACAGCCAGCACTGCTAAACTCATAGCTTGCATGGCTTGCAAAACAGACTACAGCTGAAACAGATCTGCTGTGACCATGCCCTAATAATTCAGCATTTTGATGTATTCCTTAGATTGGCATGCTGACAGACACACAGACATCAAATAATGAGACATTTAAAGGAAAAGTAGCATGAGAAGGAAGACATTTTTAAAAAGGAGCAGAAGAAAGAATGCAATTAAAGAAATGGCTTTCTGAAATTCAGAATATTGTTACATGCCCAGCAAACAAGGGAGGGATAGTGGTTATCTGGGGATGTACTGAATACATTACTGAAGCCAGAAGACAGCTAAGTAGCCATACATTCTATAGAAGGCATACTAAGGATCCAAGTAATGAAATATTAGTTAAAAGCAAAATGTACTGTATAGTAAGCTCTGCCTTAATGAATAGGTGGATTACAGAAAAAGAAACAGACTATCTTATGGTAAATACTCCAAAAATACAGCACTATATCTGACTTCCTAGACAAGCAGAATGATTTAACATGCAGACTATCTGTAGTCACAAGTGACACTGTCTGCATGTACCTCATCTTCTGCTGCAAGTCCAGTTTGGTTGTCATGTAACCCAATCACCTTCATCACATATCAAGTAGGGATGGGTGATCCGTTCGTTCAAAATAAGAACTGAGCCAAACATGCCGATGTGCTTGTAATGAATGGGTTCTGAACACTTTTGACTGTTCAGATCAGATTGGACAGCCATTGGATAATGGGGAATGCAGTGCAAGAAGTACCAGAGCAGGAGAAACCCACAGGATGGACCAGAGACAAGATTCTGGTTCATCATTGGTTGGCTAAGCTGTCCATCTATCTAAGGTGGGACCTGACTGGGTTGTTGCTCTAACAACTCACGTGGTCCACCTTAGAGCAACACAGAGGAATTGTGACAGAGAAGGAGCAGCAGCTTCTGTAGGCTGCTCCATGCTGCATCAGAGTCTGTGTGCTTGACTTATGCTGCTTGCTTTTTTTTTTGCCCTTGGAGTGTGGAGTACGGGACTGGGAGTCGGGGACTGGAGGGATTGAGCTGAGGATAGGGTGGGAGCTGAGGATAGGAGTGGGAGGGAGTAGTTATTTTTGGAAGAGGAGACTTGGAAGGGAAGAGGAACCTGAGGAGAGTGGGGGCAACTTGTTGTGAGAAACAACTTGAAGACAGGGTGCTATAGACAAGAAGAAGAACTAGAGATTGAAGAGGGACTTCACTATTAAGTGCCAGAGCCAGACTGTCTGTTTTTTTGGGGGTGGTAGCAGTCTAGTAGAGGGGTTAAGTCTGTGGAACTGTGCCAGTGTGCTACCCAAAACCACACCACTCCCAGTTAGCCTTCTTGCTGTTTGCCCAATTGCCACCAACAACAACAAGTAAGCTTCTCAGTTCTCTTGCTTGTGCTCAGTAACTTCAGTTGGGATTTTTATTTTTTTGTAGTATACAGTGTGCGTGTATGTGTGTGTGTGTGTGTGTGTGTGTGTGTGTGTGTGTGTGTGTGTGTAATAAAAATCTGCCAGGTCAGCCAGTCATCACCGTCACTGCACCAGTGCCATTCTTACTTACTGTGTGACACCCTCCCAAGAAGTCAGTCATCTGTCATCTTCCTCCTGTGCTCACTTAGTGGGGTATAATCTTTGGCTCAGTGTGCAGGACATTGTGTCACATCACATGGAATAAATTTAAAAATCCTTGAAGGAAAAAGTACTGTGTCAGAGAAGGTTAGGCCAGGCAGGGTCCCTGAATCTGTGTGGGTAGCAGCAGTGCCTGCAGCATTGCCCTAGCATAGGTGTGTGAAATAAATCTGTGCATGTATGTTTGAGAAATGAAATCTGCCAGCCAGTCATCAGTGCACCAGTGCACCAGTGCCACTTCTTGTTTACTGTCTGCCTCCCAAAGGAGTTAGCCATCTTTCATCTTCTTCCCTGTGCTAGCTCAGTGGGATATAAGCTTTGGCTCAGTGAGCAGGGCATTCTGTCACATCACATAGAATAAACAGAAAAATAAAATAAAATCCTTGAAGGAAAGTACTGTGTCAGAAAGGGTTAGGCCAGGCAGGGTCCCTGATTCTCTGTTGGCAGCAGCAGTACCTGCAGCATCAGCCTGTAGCCTAGGTGGTGTGTGAAATAAATTCTGCATGTGTGAAAAAATCTGCCAGCCAGTCACCAGTGCTACTTTTTGCATACTGTCTGTGTGACACCCCCAAGAAGCCAGTGATCTGTCATCTTCTGCCTGTGCTCACTCAGTGGGGTAAAATCTTTGGCTCAGTGGGCAGGGCATTCCATTCCATCAGGTGGAATAAATAAAAATCCTTGAAGTAAAAAAGTACTGTGTCAGAGAGGTTAGGCTCCAGCAGGGTCCCTGAATCTGTGTAGGTAGCAGCAGTGCCTGCAGCATCTCCCTTACCATAGGTGGTGTGTGAAATAACTGTGTGTGTGTGTGTGATATGTGAAATAGAATCTGCTAGATAGTCATCCATGCACCAGTGCCACTTCTTGCATACTGTCTGAGTGATCTCCCCAAGAAGTCAGTCATCTGTAATTTTCCTCCCTGTGCTCACTCAGTGGGTTATAGGCTTTAGCTCAGTTGTCAGGGATTCCATCACATCACAAGAACAAGGTGGCACAATTTGAAGATAGAGGGGGACAGCTCAGGAGCAATGTGAGGAAGTATATTTTCATGGAGAGGGTAGTGATTCATGGAACAGCCTTCCTGAAGAGGTCATGGGTCAAAACAGTGGGGGAATTCAAGAATGGATGGGACAGACATAAGGCAGTTCTGTAGGGATAGTGAGAAGTAGGCTGTTGGTTAACTAGGATCTGTAGTTTGTCCACTAGGTAGGGAAATGGGCAGACTAGATGGACCAAGCAGTCCTTATCTGTCATCAAAGTCTATGTTCTATGTTTCTGTTTCTATCACATAGAATAATAAATTAAAAAAATCCTTGAAGAGAAAAAGTACTCTGTCATAAAGGTTTAGGCCAGGCAGGGTCCCCCAGAATCTCTGTGGGTATACTTAGCAACAGTGCCTGCAGCATCACTCTTAGTGTATGTGGTGTGTGAAATAAATTCTGTCTGGGTGAAAAAATCTGCCAGTCAGTTGTCAGTGCACCAGTCTTGCATACTGTCTGTGTGACCTCCCCCAAAAGTTAGTCATCTGTCATCTTCCTCCCTGTGCTCACTCAGTGGGGTATAAGCTTTGTCTCAGTGGGCTGGGCATGCCATCACATCACGTGAAATAAAAATAAAATAAAATCACATTCCACGGTCATCACGGTCACAGATTTCACATTTGACAACTATTTCTGGGAGCTCAGTTAGATCCAGTATCTGATGCTTTGGTAAGTGCTGCCACTGTTACATGATTCCTCATCCTCATGATGAACAACATTCATGTTCATGGTCATCACAGTCATGAAGAAGTTCAGTTCCATCCAGTGTTTTAAGCTCTGGGAAGCGCTCTCACTGTTACACAGTCATGAAGAAGCTCAGTTCCATCTAGTATGTGAAGCTCAGGGAAGTGCTGCCACTGTTACACAATTCTGCATCCTCATGAGTCACAATAAAATCACATTCACATTCACGGTCATCACAGTCACGAAGAAGCTCAGTTCCATCCAGTATCTGAAGCTCCTTGAAGCGCTGCCACTGTTATAAACCCTCATCCTAATGATGAATCATGTTCATGGTCATCACGGTCATGATCACGTCTCACATTCACGGTCATCACAGTCACAATTTTCACATTTGCTAACTATTTCTGGGAGCTTGTTTTAGTACAATACCACAGCAGTAGCAAACCCTTCCAGTAGGGACAGTATCCTCAGCTCTGAGAAACAAAACACTTACATTTTGTCTTCTTCAGAAAGAGAAAACATGCATCATTTCAACTCTTTAGTTTTTGTTGTCCCACTTGGGACAGTGCAAAGAAACTATCCATTCTTTAAACACATACTGGGTGGGATATTCAAAGGGTTGCACACTTGGCAACAGTGTTGTGCCATGCACAACCCACTGATGCACCCTGGCACGATATTCAAAAGGGATGTTGCGCTGCACAATTCCAGATGCACCGGGTGCACCAGTAATGTATGTGGCGCAAGTGTGGGGGCATGCCCATGCATATGTGGCACATCCTGATATTCAGCCCGGGATGTGCGCACATATGCAGGCACAAACCCACCTTACGCCACACAGGGGGTGCAAAGATCTGCCCCGAAGAGCAGGAGAAGTCCTGGCTACCCACAGGTGAGCTGCCATATTGCAAGCCGCAACACGGCAGCCACCAGCTGTGGGTGGCCACCTGACCATCCCAGACACAGGCCAGGCATTATGCCCCCACCTGAATGTGGGCATAATGAATCCAAATCCCTAGTGGTCCAGTGGACCTGACTCCCTTGCCTGATCACAGACATGAGTGGATGTTAAAGCCCTGGTGGTCAGTGGACCCAATCCCGAACCCTGATTGCAGGCAAATGAATAATTTAATTTCCCTGGTGGTCCAGTGGACCCGATCCCAGCCAGATCGCAGCTTCAGTTGTAAATAATGCCCAGGTGAACCATCGGTACCTCCTCCCACCTGCCCTCAGGCCCATCACCCCACTCTGCCCCAGTCAGCAGCGGGCAGTGGCTCCTCCTGCAAGCCGCCCGGCCGCCGTGACTGACAGCATACAGTGCGGCTTTATGTCCATTGGTCCACTGTGTGGGTCAATGGGTATGCAGAACATACTGTACTACACGGTCCTGAAATGTGAATGGCTCATTCACATTTAGGGACTGTGTATAGCATAGTTGATGCCCATTGGCCCACGCAGTGACCAATGGGCCTACAGCCGTACTGTACGCTGTCAGTTGGTGGGCAGCTGGGTGGCTTGCAGGGGAGCTGCCACCGCCGCTGACTGGGGAGGAGTGGGGTGATGGGCCTGAGTGGACAGGTGGGGAGGGGTACTGATGGCCCACATGGGCATTTATTTACAACTGAAGATTGTGATCTGGCTAGGATCAGGTCCACTGACCATCAGGGAAATTAGATTATTCATTTGCCCAATGATCAGGCTCAGGATCAGTCCACTGGACCACCAGAGATTACATTTCTTTATTTGCCCATGATCAGGCAGGGGAGCAGGTCCACTGGACCACCAGGGACTTTTAGTTTAACCACTGCCCGCAATCGAGAAGGCTAGTTCGCCGAGGGGCAGGAGGCGCCAGTCCCTGATGGCTGCAGCCTGGTAGGGTGCCAGGCACAAGTCACCTGAGATCGCACACCTGCATGAAATGAAGATAATGACATGCAATGGACCCATTTGGCGCCTTTCATGCACAGTCCTCATTTGCATGCCCAGCATTGAATATCACAGTTGCTGCACTCTAGCGCACCGCACTTGTGTTGAACATCCCCTGCTCCTCACTTGCTACTCAAGCTGGTGCAGTGCAGGTGGCTCCCAGTGCCATATTCAACAGTGCTGAGTCATGGTGCAACACCGCTGAATATCGGCTTCGAGCCATGCCCTGGCATATCCCAGTTGCGCTATGCCAAGGCATGTGTCCATGCCTGCATTTCTGAATATCCCACCTGCCATATGTTTTGCTCTGTTCCTGCTAAAAGGACATTACTAAGAAAGTGTCTAAAGGTTGCATAACAAAGTTTACCTCTGATTTTACTGACTTAGAAATCCTACAAAATACACCTACAGTACCTGTTCCACACTTCATGATTATAGAAGAAACAACTTTATTGGTGAAACCCTGTTTTTAATCTTCAATTTCATCTCGAATCAGGACACCCAGTTATCATGTCATGTCACTCACGAGCCTTGGTCTAGTATGATGCTTCTGTTAGTGTTCTCGCTCTGCATGATGCCCTACTAGCAGATGGACTCGAATCTTTGTCCTCACAAGCTGGCTGTATTTATTCCAGTAGCTATAATCATGGAGCAAACATTGTTTATAGCATTTGTGTTTCTCAGTCAGACAGTGCAGGGAAGTACAACAGTAGGTATTTCACATTTTTTCAATGTCAACTATTTGTGGAAGCTCAGTTCTATCCAGTTTCTGGTGCTCTGAGAAGCACTTCCAGTGCTAACACGACTCTACATCATGTCATGATGAATCACGCTCACATGAATCACACCACTTTAACTTTTTGGTGCAGCCCTATTTGTTTTCTTTTTTATCTTCTGTTTCATCATGAATCAGGACATGGTTATCATGTCATGTCACCACGGCCTTGGTCCAGCACAATGCTTCTGTTAGTGTTCACGCTCTGCAGGATGCCCTACCTGTTGTGTTCCATACCGAGAGCTGTTGCTGAACATAATTAGTGACATACATTACAAACACATTGCCCTTTCTACAAAATGTCAGGCCCAGGAGACTGGTTTTAAAAAACATCTGGGACTTGCCTGTCTTTGGACCATATCATCGTCATCCTCCAGTAGGCATATCCACAGTTACATCATTCACTTCTCATCTCATTTCACTACTCATGCATTTTAGTACTACTGAACAGTGGTTTAATTATTTTTTCTATAGATATGTTGATTAAAAGTTGTTTGAAATTATTTGTTCATATACAGTCACCATAAAACAATAAAGTTTATAAAGGTTCAAAAGGTTCCGATAAGCATCAACACCTTTTCTTGCTTATCAGAACCTTTTAGAACCTCAGAACCTTGAGGTTCTCCTATCCCTACTATCAAGCAACTCTGACTTTCAGACATACCACCATGCTAACTAGAGATATTACAGAGCACGCTGATACATCTAACATACCCTTCCTCTCAACAGTAGATGAGCAAGCTTTGCTTGCACCAGGCTTAGTGATAATTCCAGGTAGCAAAATACTACT
This sequence comes from Neoceratodus forsteri, assembly GCA_016271365.2. Taxonomy (NCBI): domain Eukaryota; kingdom Metazoa; phylum Chordata; order Ceratodontiformes; family Ceratodontidae; genus Neoceratodus; species Neoceratodus forsteri. The sequence goes on from CM057458.1 coordinate 739,914,333, forward strand.
GGTTTACCAAGAATGTTCAGTTGTGGTAATGCATCTGGGCTAGCAAAAGATGGCAACTTGATTCCTAAGCCCCTACACTCTTCCTTAACATCCATATGCATCTACTTTTAACTGTTAATAAACTGTTCGTTTCTAGGCATACCTGTATCTATAGATCCCTGCAGCTATCTGTGCCATTTCAATAAGTTTGGTGATCCGATCTGGTCTTTGCTTAGCTTTGCTGTTTTCCCATTGACTGACCTGTGTGGCCTTCCAATCCTCTCAGACCATGGCTACCTGCAGTAAAGCAGCCCCTCAAGCTGATAGAGGACCTAGTAAAAATTAGATATATTTTCTTCCAGCTACTACTTGAGATTGTCGATCTCAGGATTCGAATCTTAAATCAGGAAATTATTTATTTATCACAATGACTATTGCATACTGAACAACAGCTCTCCTCACAAGAGGCTGTCTCAGATCATCTTACCACTCACCTCTATGAGCAGAATAGAACCATCAGGCAGCTGTAGTAATGGATTGAAGACCCCAAAGAATCCTTTGCTGTACAAACAATTTTTGCTTTTAGATTTCCTGAATGGGTGGAAGGATGGAACATGACTACCTTTTGCAACAGACCCTTCCACCCTTCCTCAAGCACCAGTGGTTAGCCCCAATTGAGACTGAGCAGGCACACCATTCCTTGGCCCCTCCCGCACTCCAAACAAGGACAGCGTGCCTGATCCATCCTGGCAAAGTTCTTGTGTCCAGTTAAGGAAACGCATCATGCAGCTTGCATGAGAAAGCGGGTCTCTTAGCTGGAATGGCCACCAAATTCAAATCTTCCCTGACTTTTCAGCTGCTCTGCATTAATGCAACTGCAGGTACCATAAAGCCACAGGTACCCTGCCACTCTGAGGATTATAAGAAATGGAGTCCCTCACACCTGATGACTCCAGAAGCTGCCAAGGAATTCATTTGTTACCATGGTCAAATGCTCTGGTAGGGCCAAGAAGGCCTATCTATGGAGGCCATACCTGACCCCAGTCTACTGAAACAAGGGAGCCACCCACCAGCCCTATTACCTGCTGACCCAACTGAAGACCCTGGATACTGACTTTTGCAAAAAAACAAACAGGGGTCAGCTGCCAAAAGGAATGGCAAACACAGTTTCAGGGTGCTTCTCTGCATAGCCTCAGCCACAACAGAGAAAATGAAGGTTCAAGCAGGCCCACAAAACATTTTTGTGGATTCAGGTGTATTCTGAGTGACTACATTTTGTTTTTACCAGCATTTTATCATATTTATAATGTAATGATTACTGTATGGGTGTTTATCCAATTGTTTTGTAAGGCATCTTGGTATCTTGAAAGGCACATTATAAATGAAGAATTATTATTATTATTATTACTATTATCTGAGAGCTCCACTGCCTGCTCCTCTGCAAAAGCTGTCTAACTCCAGCAGGCCTGATCATAAGCTCCAGTGGAAAGAAGTCATGTTGTCCATACCGCCTCCTTCTGCTCAGCCTCCACCTCACAACAACCAGCACAAGGACCAGAACTTGCCCCACTGCCACTGAGCACACCTTAAGCTCCAGTAGAATCATCTCCAATCATATGCAGCGCAGCTGCCTTGGTGAGTTGTGAAGTGCTGTCTAACTTCAAATGTTTGTTTGCATCACTACTGTGACCTTTGAATTGTTGGGACAAGGCTGGACAGTAAGTCCAGGGTGGTAATAATATTTCAAGTCTAAAGAACGTCAAAATAGGCTGCCAAAATTTTAGCTTTATTGTTACCCCCAAGGCCTATGATTGGAATGATGGCTGCTCTGCTCCTGAATTTCCACCTATGCAGCTGTAATTCAGATTTAGGCAAGAATACTCAGAAACAGTCAATAGACCCTGCTTCTCAGTTACAGTGATCTATTGGGCCTGCCTTGTGCATGCCCACATTGCAGTGCCTCTTCTGCCTGCTGAACTCCTTCGGACTGTCGCACTCAGTGTTTGCCAATGATGTTTCACATGGGATGGCAATCAAAAATACGATAGCCAGCTCCATTTACCATTATCAAGTTTAAAAGACTCCTGCCCCACCGCTCTCTGCATGACCTACAGATATAGATTGTGATCTATTCTCCAGCCACTTGGGAACATAGTCACAAGGAGGAAGTCAATACAGAGAACTACTGTTGTACCTACTTGCAGAACTCTTGTTGGCAGAGTCAGCCTCTATGCATTGTGTCTGATATCCTGGCTACTTGATATCTAAACTAAATAGGATTAAAATGGATCCTGAGAAGTGACAAGGTTTTTGCCACCCAGTTGCTTCCCTTGACTACTTAGAGGTAGCCATTATTTTGGGTTGTCATCTCTTTGGGAATCCTTGAATAAGTTATTCAATTTACTTGTTTCACTCTCTTTGGAGATTGATTAATGGTTTAATTGCTGGGTCCTTATTTCTGGCCCTATGTTTCTTCTTACAGTTCTGCAGTTACAGTTTTAAAATGTACCTGCAATGGAGGGAGCTTACATTCTAGACATATACCTTGGCTTGGTGCCCCATGGGGTCATCAATGTATTTGGTACCAGGTCTCAAACTGGGTTGTTTCAAATTTGATCAATACATAACTGTTACTCTTGATGTTATACTGTTTTTTGACTGTTGGTCCCTGTTGGGCCATTTGGGATGCTTTAGGTATGATGCACTGTATTCATGTATTACACTGTGTTATTGTGTCCAAGTTAATGTTTTACTCAGGTTCCTTGAAGGGTAGACAACAACTGATTGGATTTCAGGATATAATATTTTGGCTATGAGGGTGACTTTTCAACTGCACCATTCTCTTCAATTCCTGTTACCCCTGTAGCAGTAATAACTCACATACTAGCAATGTCTTGGAAAGTTAGAGGTTAGTTAAATCACCAAAAGAAACTCCATACTAAGGTGGCCTTTCTTCAAGAAACTAAGTTATCTATGCAGGAACCACTAAAGCTGAGGTGTGAAAGGGTGGGATTAGAAACACAGTACTTTTTCCACATCCAAATAGGGAGTGTTTATCCTGATCCACACAAGTCTCTGAAATGGAGCTGGACCTCCTCCCTGTTTGATAAAGGTGGAAGATGGGTGATGGAAAATGACCAATCTTTCTACTTAAGAAGGGCCCTTACACTTGCTTAATGTATGCTCATCTAATGAGGCTGATCCCTGTCTTTGCCCACGTGTTTGACTCCCTTGCATCCTTCAGAAATGGCTGTACTCAATGGGCAATGATTTTAGTCTTATTCCCAATCCCTCCTTAGGCCAGTCATTGGGCCTACATGACCCTCATACTAGGGCAGCACAAACCCTATCTCACCTCCTGCAGAACACTCTCTCACTGATGTGTGGAGAATATCCATTCCAACCTCTAACGACTATATTTAGTTTTCTAATTTTCACCTCTCCTCCAGCCTATTGACGTCTGGCTCACTGACCCTACCACCACCCCCATGGTTATGGGCAGTTCAATACAGCATATCTTTATATCAGCCTATGCCCCTACCACACTGCTAATGATTTGTGGACCAGCAACTCCCAAATCCTCCCTCATGGCACCTCAACCCTTTGCTGCTCTGTGACCTGAAATTCAGCACCTGTGTTCATCAGCAGCGCTACAAATATCTCACCTTAATTACAATGGTGAGGTGTCAGATGAGATATTATGGGATGCAGGAAAGCCATCCTATGAGGTTGCATCATAGGGTATGCAGTGCACCATAGACACACCAGGGAAAAGAGGCCAAAGAATTAGAGGCCAGACTGAAAGAATTAGAGAGGTGGTATAATGCCAACCTCAGGCAGGTCCTTCCAAAATGATAGACATGCAGACCCACTGAACACTCTCTATATGCTCAAAAGGCAGAGCTGGCCCTATTTTTGAATCCACCACACATACTGAGAAGGGAGAGAGGAATCAGCAAAATCCTAACTTATCGACTTTACAGATGCCGATCAAAGCAACACATACCAGGCCTCAAAGATCTTTAGGGTGGTCATTCAAACATCACCCAAAGATTCTTCTGGTATCGTGAACTTTACTCCAGCCTCTATTTGTCTTCCAGTCCACCCAATCCAGACTCAATCACTAAATTTCTGATTCCGAGATCTCACTCATCTTACTCTTCCCAGGATCAGATCTTAGAAGTCCCATTACCCAGAGTGAGACAGAAACATAGAAACATAGAAGTTGTTGGCAGATAAGAACCTTTTGGTCCACCTAGTCTGTCCTAAATTCCCTACCTACTGTTCTACTGCAGACCCTGCTTGATCTCCAGAATTACCCCCCAGCCCTATTACTATGATCTCCTTGTCCTGTCTCATACATGCTTGAACCTACTACCATTTTGGCATCCACCACCTCCACTTGGATGCTGTTCCAGGCGTTCACCACCCTTTCCGTGAAGTAGTATTTAGTCACATCCCTATAAGTCTGTCCCCTCCAGCTTCGTGTCTTGACCCCTTGTCCTCAAGCATCTTTTTCTGTGTAAGATGCTACCCTGCTGTATTTTATTAATACCTTTGAGGTATTTGAACATTTCTATCATGTCCCACCTTTTCATCTTTTCCTCTAGGTGTGCATATTTAATTTCTTGAGCCTTTCCTTCTAGGGCTTTTGATGCAGTATATGCACCATTTTTGGATGCCCTTCTCTATACCGCCTCCACCTAATCTATATCTTTCCAGAGATGGGGCCTCCAGTACTGGACACTGTACTGTAGGTGGGACCTCCCCATCGATCTATATGGAGTGTAACAATACATCCCTCTTTCTGCTGCGATACCTCTCCCTATTCACCCAAGCATTTTTCTAGCTTTGCCCACTGCCTTATCACCCTGCTTTGCTACCTTCAGAGTCATCAGATATGATGACCCCCAGATCCTTTCCAGTTTTATGTTGTTAATACCTCCCCACGCAATTGGTATATTGCCCTTGGGTTTCTGTGCCCCATGTACATAGTTTTGCACTTTTTGGTATTGAGGCCCAATTGCCAAACCCTTGACCAGTTTTACAGCTTTTTCAGATCATCCTCATTTTACACCCCCAGTGTATTCACTCTGTTGCAGATGTTTGAGTCATCCAAGAACAGGCATACTTTCCTTACAGCCCTCCTTCAATATTGCTAATGAAGACATTGAAGAGGACCCAGCCGAGTACTGATCCCTGTGGCAACCTGCTAGTTACCATGCCTTCTTAAGAGCAAACCCCATTTACCACCACCATCTGACTACTGTTTCTTAACCATTTCTACCTATTTCACTACTTTTGGACCCACTTTCAGGCTGCCCAAATCGTATACCAGTCTTCTGTGTAGAATGGTGTTGAAGGCCTTTGAAATCCAGGTAGGCCACATCCACCACCATGCCCTGATCCACTTCCCTGGTCACCCAGTCAAAGAACTCGATCAGGTTTGTTTAGCAAGATCTCCCCCGAATCATGTTGCCTTGGATCCTGTAATCCACTGGTCACAAGGTATTCCCCAGTCCTTTCCTTCAGTAGTTTTTCCATTACTTTGCCCATCACAGAAGTCAGGATGACAGGTCTGCAGTTTCTGCTCCTCCCTATTCCCACTTTTGTGAAGTGGGACCACATCTGTCCTCCTCCAGTTCCAGGAAACTTCCCTGGTATTTAGTGATAAGTTGAACAGGGCTGTAAGAAGCAGTCATTAGCTCCCTCAGTATCCTAGGGTATACCCATCCGGCCCCATTGCCTTGTCCACTTTTAGTTTTCTAGTTCCCTGTGGACATTCTCCTCTGTAAAAGGACTAGTGCCCACCTCTCTTCTTAAATGTCCTTTTCCCCTATCTGTGCCCAGTCACCTACCCCTTCCTTCATAAATACTGAACAAAAGTACTTGTTCAATATGTCTACTTTTTCTGGTCCTCCTCCACAACCCCTCCTTCTCAGCTATCCTTACTATCCTCCCTTTTTCTTCCTCTTTTCACTTATATACCTAAAGAATGTTTTATCCCCTGTTTTACTGGCTTGGCAATATTCTCCTCTGTTGTGCCTTCATGCTCCTAACTGCTTTCCCTGCCTCCCTTTGTTTCTCCTGATAACCCTCCCTATCATCTTTCTACGTGTGTTGACCTTTGCCTTCTTTTTGTCACAACATTATTTATACCACCTCTGCAGACCTGGCAGGGGCTACAACCCCAGAGGGGCTCCTCCGGCCCATCGGGGCTATCTGGGTCCCTGCCAGGTCCCAGTATTTTCCTCAGTGTTGTCCCCACACCTCGCCAATGCAATGGGTGCAGCAGCTGTCTCCACCTCCGAGGAGGCAGCCAAGCACCCTGGTGTGGGCTGAACCTCTTGTTTTGCTGACACACAGCACAAACCCCCACCTCAAGGAAGGAGAGCAGTCCTTCAGATGCTCAATCCTTACCTTCCTGGCCAATCCCTGAATAACCCGAGTCCATTCCCTAACCCAGGTCACCAGCATGATATGAGATGTGGCGCCAGTGCCTCAACCCTCAATGTCACCAGGCCGGCTGACTTTTGCCTTCTAAATGCCAGTTCTTTGCCATTGCTTTCTCTACTACTTCCTTAGATAACCGTAGTGGTCTCTTTTTCCTCTTACCATTTTAACTAGCCTGATAAAGAGGTCTGTTGCCTTCTCAATGCCTTCCTTTATTTTTGCACACTGTTTTATACTCCACCCAGTTTCCCTATTCCTGCTAGGGTTTCCTGAGGCATTCTCCCATTTTCTTGAAATCAACCCTCTTGAAGTCCAAGACCCTCATTTTAATGTGCTTTTATTCTGGCCAAGTTCTTTTATTGAACCACCGTAATATGATCACTGGTCCCCAGGTGGCTACCCACTGTGATATCAGTGACACTGTTGCTACTTGACAGTACAAGGTTCAGTACCCTTTGCCCATGAATGGCTCCTTAACTAGTTGCCTGAGGAATGCCACCTGCAAGGAGTTTAGGGTATCCCTACTTTTAAGTGTTACTGCAGCTGGGATGCTCTAATCCACATCTGGTAGATTAAAGTCCTCCATCAACAGTACCTCCATTTGTTTGCCATCCTCTGATTTCTTCTGTCATATTCTTATCCACCTCCCCCATGCTGAAAGTCTGTGGATACCCCCTTTAAGAATAGCATCCCTCTTCTGTGTCTCCAGGGTGACCCACATTATCTCTGCTTCTCCCTGTTCCCCTTTAATTTCTGTAGCTTTTATGTGTTCCTTCACATAAGAGCCACTCCTCCCCTTTTTCCCTACCCTGTCCATTCTGAATGAGAGCATAATGTGATATGGCTAGAGCCCAGTCCTGGTTTTCATTTCACTAGGATTCTGTAATTGTGACTATGTCCAGGTCCAGTACTACCATGGTGGCCTCTGGGTCTGCAGTCTTGTTGCTCAGACTTGAAGCATTTGCACACATTGCTTTAAAGATTGTACTGCCACCTCCCTCATTTTGCCCTTTGCTCTCCCTTATTTGCTCCACTTTGTTCTTTCCTATCTCCCGTTATTCTCCCCCAGTATTCTTATTTTTATTTGTTCCTTTTAGGTTCTTTCCTTGGGATTCCCTCTGCTGAGCTTGTAAGTGTATGTGTGTGTGTGTGTGTGTGTGTGTGTGTGTGTGCGGAGGAGGTGTATGTCTTCCTGTCTCTTTCTGACTCCACCATGGCTAGTTTAAATGCTCATCAATGTAGCATTTAAACTATTCACTGAGGATAACAGTTCCCCTCCAGTATGGATGCAGGCCATTATCCCTGTACAGGCCTTTATCTCTCAAGTGAAGCCCCAGCCCCAGTGAATCTGAATCCCTCTTCTCTGCACCATTTCTTCAACCATGCATTGAAGTTCCTGGTGCATAGAATCCTATCTTCCCCTGTCATAGAAGTAGCTAGCACTTTTGAGGAGGTAACAGATTGTGCTAATTGCCTAAGATATCTCCCCAATTTACTGAAGTCCTCCTAAACTGTTTCTGGTTCCTCCTAGCTAGGTCATTTGTCCCCAAATGGACAATGACATCAGTTCTTCCTCCTCTTTGCTTACCCAGCAATCCCTAGGATCCTCCTCCATCCCTTCAAGCTGTGGTACCAGGAAAGCACTGTACCTCCCTCTCCTCATCCCTACCTGTCCCCAACTGTATCTCCCCCACCTGCAGGTCCCCCACCAGGATTCCTCCTCCTTCCTCTCTGGGGTCCTTTGCTACCCACTTGGGTTTCCACTGTGAAGACATCCAACCTGGTCACTACTTTGAGTGCCTCTGTGGGACAATCCCTCCCAGCCAGTGTGGCATAGGAGTTTCATAGTGGTATCAGCTATGGGATGTGCCTGAGCTCCACCACCCTACCCTCTCTGAGTCCACTGTTGTCCAGACACTCCTCCTTTCTGACATCCTTTGAGGCAGCGGAAGTGAATAGGTGGTCTGTGGGTATGGGAGTATGTCCTCAAACCCAAGCTACCTCTACCTTGAGTCTAGTAAACTCTTCCCTCAGCCCAGAGGGTGCATGCAGATGGGGCAGCACCACAGTCTCAGAAGAGTCTCCCTGAGGACTGTTCCCCCAGCCAGTGCACTGTAGCACTCCCAGCATAGCTACTCACCTACTTCTATGCCTTAACTCACTACCCTATTTTTTTTACTACCACCTCTTTTCTTTCTTTCTTCCTACACCTCAGGATACAATCCCTTGTTGCAGATGTAATGCCACCCTCACACCTCAGGTTTACAATCACAGCCTGCCTTTTATACCTATGCTGTTACACAACCTACCAGAAACCCCTGTTAGCACTGCCTTTTATATCTGTGCTGTTACACAACCTACCAGAATCTCACTGTTAGAACTACCTTCTATATCTGTGGTGTTACACAACCTAAGACCAACCCCTGTTAGTGCTGCCTTTTAGAGACTGCATGGTCAGAGCCTGCAGTCCTTCAATGAACAAGTGAGGACTCTGCATTTTTTCTTAATTAAAAACCCTGGATTCTCTTCGCCCATCACAAAGCTGCCCCTCTCTGGTGCCTGTGCTTGTTGGTGCAGCTTCTCCCCACCAAATTCTCCGAAACCCTCCTGCTACTGCCCACTGTGCTGTAGCCCCACCCCATGTTCCCATCCCTTTTATTCTGAGATGGTACTCAGCATTGCGCTTCATTTATAGCAATCTAGATTTAATCTAAGCAACCTAATTGGCTAGTGACATAAACTCTACCTTGCATTACTTTTGATTAATATGCAAGTAGAACTGTCTCGCATAATAATCAGCCATGTCCTTTTGAATCTAGTCCTTCATGGAATGCTGGAGTTCTGAGATTCAAGTTCGCAGCAAATTCCATGACAATTTTCGGTAACCATCATACCGCTTTCACTGACTGCTCAGCAGTCTGCTAGTACTACTATTAATACTGTGAGTTCAGGTCACTTAATTTGTATTTCTTCATTAACATAAAAATAAATTAATCATCCACCTATGCTGAATCTAGTTCATCATGGAATGATGGAGTTCTATGATTCAAGTTTGCAGTTACGCTTCATGACCATTTTCTGTAGCTGCCATACTGCTTCCACTGACCACTTGTTAGTGCTACTATTAATATATCGAGTTTGGGTGCGTTCACTGCACAAAAAAAAGTTAATTTACTTAACTTGCAGTTCTTCAGTAATTTATTTTATTTAGCTTTTGTTGACCGGGTAAGTGCACTAGGCAAATCCTGCCTATTTTCAGGCACGACCGGGGAAGGGGATACAGATGAATGCCAACTGACTTTGAAACCAGATTAAGCTGTTGGTGGTATTTTTTTTTAGTGAATGAGGGAAATTTGGCCAGGACACGGGAAATTCCCCTACTTTTTCAATAAGTGTCATGGGATCTTTAACATCCACCTGAACTACCACCAATCCAGGCAGATGGGACCTCGGTTTAACTTCTCATCAGAAAGAGCGGCACTCAAGTGCAGCACCCTCTCATGCTGCACTACAGTGTGAGTACTGGGATACTAACCCAAGTGCCAGATGTAGAGACTGAACCCACAGCCCTCTGATCTCCGGCCTCAGAGGCGGTGTGCTACCTACTGAGCCACTGACACTGCTAAGTAAGATCAAGAACACTAGAGAATATAATCTCCCACAACCAGCTTTGTATCTACTGAGCACATGTTTTATGAATTGCATTCTAGTTGTGGTTGTCCTGGAAATATTTCTATAACACACTGCACTATGCTCTTGCATAGCAACCACCATAGCAACATTGAGCATGGCTCGTGCCATGGTTGTCATGTAAACTGCAAGGATTACCCCAAAATTTCCTACATGCAAAACAAAGAAATTAGAAACTATCTCCACCATAGTGTTACAGTGCTTATATAGCGAATAGTCTCATGAGATTGCGGTCACTGTCATGGTAATAGCCATTGGTTTATCTTAAGACTTTCACAAAGATATCGTCTCACTGGTTTCCACACAAAAGTACTCTTGTACTATGGAAAGGGGTGAGCTATTGGCACTTCATGGGTAGTGCTATTATTAGAATGAGCACCATATAAATTTACATGAGCTCCATTTTCATAGTAACTGGGGCGATGGTAGGTAATTAGGAGCCGTGAATTTTTTTTCTGAACTTTATCTACTTACTATTCAGATACAATGCTGAGTAAGATTCAGCAGCATGTCAGCATCTGATAGCTCACTGAAAACATTTCTTTTCACAGGCTCTAACTGCTGTCACTTCTGTTTAAGTTCCTGTTACCATGACAACAGCACTCATGATACTGATTGCACTAATCATGATTTGACAGAAGTTCTCCTTTTTGTGCATTTTTGTGTGAGAAATCAGTTGAGAGTTATCAGTTTAAGCATTCCACATCTTCTCTGAGCAAGCGCTCTGCATCACTCTTGCAGCGAGTCTCCAGCATGAAGTCAAAGCAGCTGAACATTGAAAACTCAGCTGTTCCATGTTACTGTGGAAGGACTATTTAACTAGCAAAATAGGTACTTTTGATTTTATAAAGCTAACTGCTGACCTTAAGGGTTGCAGCTTAGGCTGCACCTACTTAATCGGTTCGAGGAGAACATCTCGAGGCGTTACTGCTTTTCAGGACTCTGTCCTGGTTGCTAAAAAGCAACAAAGTGCTGGCACTGGATACCTATTGCAGCTGACTACAGGAACATTCACGTGGTAAGATACAAGACTATCTAGTAAGATGCACATGTTCCTGGGTATCTAATAGAAAGGCAGCGCATTCTTGAGGAGTTTAAAACACAGCTCCTATCTCAACATACAGCTCCCTTTTTCGGAGGGAGGCGGACTGGGACCCATCATAGAAGACTGCTTAAAGGGAAAATAGTATACAGAGATAGCTTATAGAGGCCCTTTTCTGGTGGCCTGCCTGAAGAAAGGGAGGAAAGGGTAATAAAGCAAGCGTAGGACAGTTAGAGGTGCTACTGCAGTAGTCTTAGAGACTTCCAGAAATCAGACTTCCTGAGGGGTCACCAGTCTGCCCCAAAAAGAGATAGCTGTGTGTTGAGATAGGAGCTGTGTTTAAACTCCTCAAGAATGTGCTGCCTGGTTCTATAAATTCATAAAAACAGAAGAAACTGCTTCTGAAAGCAGTTTCCTTTTGGAACGTGCATGGTGGAGCCTGCAGTCCTTCAATGAACAAGTGAGGACTCTGCATTAACCCTGGATTCTCTACACCATCACAACCCCACCCCTCTCTGGTGCTTGTGCTCTTTTAGTGCAGCTCCTCCCACCAAGCTCTCAAAATCCTCCCGCAACCATCCACTGTGCACTGTACCACCCGCACCCCTCTGTTCCCATCCCCTTATTCTGAGCATCGATACTCAGCCAGCCATAGCTGCACCTTACTGTACCGTTCCCACCCCTCTGTTCCCATCTTAGAATGGCAACACCTCCATTGCAGGCAGGTTTTCTACTATTCTCTGGTTTTATCTGGTAGCAGAAAAATATCTCACCCTGCCCTCCTTGTTTCCCACCCTTCTCCTCCTCTTCTCTCCTTGGCTTCCTGTGCCCTCCCTCCTCCCTACGAACTGCTGTTCCTGAGATGCTGGAGCTCAGTGGCATCACTCCTCATCTAGCATTGCAGACATGGTGTCACTGGTTCAGCTGCTCACATTGGAAAGAGGTAGGCTGATATTGTTGCTACACATCCACTTCATCTCACAAACTGCAGATTTAAAATTATTTTTAAAGAAGAAAAAAAAGTGGCAAGCCAGGGTTGTCACCTTTGGATGAGGCAAAAACGGATCCTAAGCTCTACCCCACCCACCTTTTCATGACTCATCATGCATTGTTCCTCCTAAAGTTCATTTGTTATATCAATAAAAAACAACACTTAAAGCAGCAGTTCAACAAAAATGTGAAGATACTTTACTGTACCTGTTAAAGTTACTTTCCTAGGTTCTTCCTAATTATTTATTTACTTATGTATTGAGATAAAAGAACTCTCATTCACAGATATGATCTGGCGGGACACAAGGGAAATACTGTAAATAGCACACAATAGTATACATACTTTATATCTTTTCAGGCTCCATTTCTGTTCATGTCCACAGTACTATTTCAAAGCCAGAGTGACTATAGTTTTTCTTAAGGAAATAAAATAATTAAAAACATTTAAAATGCCTAAATTGTATTAGCAATGAAAATGTTTACCAGTAAATGAAAGTGGAGACAACTGACTCTGTTACTGTTACAAAAATGGGGGCAGCTGTGCTGCTATGCCACTTTAGATGCAGTGAAAAGATTAGGTTAGTACGTGCTAATGGAGTTAATGGCCATACTTTACACCTCCCAGGGTGACTGCATTCACAAACAAAGACTACATTGACAACATAACTTGTTTGTAACTTGGACATGTAGCTGAAACAATGAATGATATGACAAAATTTATTTCAAAAGTATGTGAGCACTCAAAATGGCTCAAAAACCTGATCAGCACAGAGCAAAACGGATTACCTGATAGGGACCCTGAAAACCTGACCACCAGGTAAAAACCTGATAGGTGGCAACCCTAGCATAAGCTGAACTGTCATTGCTGGCCCTGGAGCAGGTGGGTTGCACTTAAGGTCAGGGTTGAAGAAAACCATAAGCCATCTTTATCCAGGTGTTTGGAAGAGGAGAAGCTGTATTTCTGACAACAGCTGACTTGCGGTGTTGTAAACAGAAGGCTCAGGTTCTTCAATTATGCTGTCAAGTACAGATTAAAGAAAGTTTAAAAGGTTGCAAAGCCTCTTTTGCTTCTGTATCCCTCTGAGGTGTGCCTCAGGTGTCTAGTCTGGGATGTGCTGCCAATGATTTTGCTAAAGAATGGCAATGTAACTACAGTATGTTTTGTGACAAGGATATTTTGATGCTAGTTAACTGTGGTGCACTGTTGCTGGGCAATCCTGTAGATCACTGTAATGTTAGGAAGATCAGTGATGAAAGAGAACTGAACTTAATTGGTAAGAGGATGTTTGGCAAATCATCAGTAAAAGTTGCGTGTATTGGAGCTAGCTTTAAGCTTGCACGCTCACCATGGTTGTTTAACTTTGAGGTTCACAATGCCTTTTATCTCTGCTTAGTTACAGTAAATTAATTCAACTCAGAAGTGGTGAGGGTCCATTTCATTACAGTATTTGGATATCAGTATGAGATGCAGTAACAAACTCAGCTAAGTACCCAAACTTTCTAGGCATATTGGCAGTTGATAATGTATTAGCTGGTTCTGCCAATAAATTAACAGCAGTGTCATGTAAGTGTCCAGAGCTGATGATACTGGTATCTTCTGATTAGTACAGTAGTAGGCTCTCTGTAGTCTCCACTCCAGTGTAGGATACAGACAACTTGGGGATACTATATGCAATATTTTAAAATAACTTGTCTGTCATTTTTCTGCATTGTAATTGTCATTGTGTCTGTTATACCTTTGTAAAGCAGCTCATATGGTTGCCCTTTTAATCTGCTATAGTGATCTGCAAGGCAGGAGACTGAATGCATGCATAATTGTATGGTTTTATATTTACATTGTATTTACAGGGTACCCCAACTAAGATGCAACATCTTGTTTTCATTGGGATCCTGCTTCTACTCATTTCCTCAAGACTAAGTGACTTGTTTATGGCAACATAGGGAGTGTTTGGCTCTAGCTGGGTATGAACCTGTGATCTTCAGTTCCCAACTTCGTGTTCTAACCACTGCACTGCACTGCACTGCCTCAGTATCATCATGGCAGTCATATCAAATTACTCTGACTTCAGTACTGTTGTTCAATACAGCAACATTTATTCACACACCAGTGTTTTGAAAAAGGGTGATGAAGTTACAGTCATGCCAATGCTGCTTTGAGCAATTTCAAACACTGAAGACCACCACACCACACAATATTGAATATTCAGGAGATTTTTACACCACAGTTGCATTTCCATACTTTTGTGGTTTTGTGCTTCTACTCTAAGTGATGCCTAACTGTGTTCCCCCGGCATTTCATTTCCACACTTAAAAAGTTATTATAGGGATGTGATAGTGCACATTCTGTGAGTCATTCTAGATAAAGGGCTGACATTTGAGGCTTTTGTGTTGGCAGTAGTCCGGACTGGCTTTACCACCTCAGGAACATATGTCAGATTAGATCCCTTATCCTTATGGATGATTTGCCCTCACTTGGTGTATGCTCTTGTGACCTCATGGTTGGATTACTGTAATGATCTATACCTTGGAGCCAGTGGAGGTATGCTGTGGCACCTTCAGCTGGTGCAGGACGCAGATGCTAGGTTGTTGATTGGTCTTCTGAGGCCCAGTAATGTTTCACGGGACTATGCAGTGTATTTCCTGCAAAGCTGGGTTACTAAGTTATTGAGTTCTCTTCACAGGCAGGGCCCAGGTTACTTAAGTGATCTCCTGCACCTTACATGCCCATGTGCCCCATCCACTTTACTGATGAAGGCCTGTTGGCTGTTCCAAGGACCAGGCTTATAACCTTGGGGACTGGACCGTCAGGGTTGCAGATCTAGTCCTTTGGAATTTTCTCCCCAGGGCCCTAAGGAGACCCCTTGGTAGAAACCTTTAAAGGCATCTTAATAGCCATCTTTTTGCACAGGCCTATGGGGAGTGAGATTCCCCAAATGCCATCCCAACACGATGTTACATGGCTGCTCAAGTTTTTATCTTTGTATACTGAAATTTTATTTATGTTTATTACTTATATGGGATGTCATGATGGAAATGTGAATGGAATAGTGTGACTCCCCCAGGACTTGAACCCAGGCCCCTAGCATTCCGTGCTAGTACTGTAACCCTAAGCAATGGAAAGTTGTATGGTGTCTCTGACATATGCCTAAGAGTACACTTCCATATATTTTCCTAATAATGTGCATGCCTTCCTTAGAACAGAAACTAAAACAAAGCTTACTATACAAATCATTGTGTTGTTTCTTCATACCTCCTTAACAATTCCACACAACTTCACTAACTTCATTATGTAGCCCTGGTGGATCTGACAAGATCTTGTTTATCTGTGCTATTACCCAACCTACCAGAAATCCACTGTTAGAGCTTCCTGTTATACCTGTGCTGTTGCACAACCTACCCGAAACCCACTGTTAGAGCTGCCTTCTATATCTGTGCTGTTACACAACCGACCGTCACTTCTGTCATCCTAGATATGAAAAAATAAGTCTGGGGATGGGCTTCAGTTGACCTCTACCAAGACCTCCACAAAACAATTGCCCCATCTTGAGATGGGTATTCTCACGCTCAGCCTCCAGCTCTTCAAGACCACCTACAGTACCCTTGGGGAAGCAGTCATTACTGTCCTACCCAAAAAGGAAAAAAGCAGCTACTGCCTAGCAGCTACAGACCAATCTTCCTAATTAATGCAGATGCCAAAATTCTGGTGAAAGCTCTAGCTTCTCACCTGAAACAGGTGCTCCCAACCCTTATACTGTACATCCTTCCCAAGTCGGCTTGATGTGCAGGAAACTGAGTGCAGAACCACCTAGAACCCTAATGAATTCACATACCATGGCACAGCACCTGTTGACCCCATCAGCCACACTAACTGTTGACTTTGAGAAAGTCTTTGCTTCTCTGGAATGGGATTATCTGTTTGCAACTCTTAAGCAATTGGGAATGGGTCCTACCTTTTTAAACCTGGTTCTGATCCCATATACTGAGCCTTTGTCTCACATCATGACCAACAGCCACCTAACTCAACCTTTCCCTCTTGCCAGAGGTACAAGACAAGGCTGCTTGCTGTTCCCATTCTAATTTCTTCTCACCATTGAACCACTAGAGGCAGCAATCTGCAAGCACACAAATTGCTCGTATCGCCTGTGGTCCCGTTGAGGTCAAATTCCTTATGTATGCTGATGACTTTTTCATATTACTGGCAGACATTGCCAGTGCAGTCAACACACTACATCAGTTACTTTATACATTCACCCGACGGTGTCTGGCCTTAAGGTCAATTGCACTGAGTCGGAGGTCCTCATACTCAACAGACATTGCATACAATCCTCCTTCCAAGGAATGGGCTGGTAATGGGCTGCATCTGGTATTAACTACTTGTAATATGAATTACCTTCTCAATATCTTATATGTAGCAAAGCCTATTTCTCCCCACTACTGGCATAAATATGAATGTGGGTAAATAGATGTAGTATCCCCATCTTCTCTGTTATGGGAAAATAGGTGACATGGTGAATGTTAGCACCTAAGGTCTTCCACCTCCTTGCACATCTTCCAATTCACATCCCTGGTAGACGGTTCACTGCACTTAATAAACTAATTGTTCACTTCATTTGAGAGGATAAGCTTCCTAGATTGAGAAGAATAAAGCTCAGGAAATAACGGTCAAATGGGGTCTGAGTCTCCTTGATTTGCAAGCTACCATGTAGTCTTAATAACCACCCAAACCCTTAAATGGTTTCACTCCAGAGTCAATCATTCTCCACTCTGAACCACCATTAAAGGCCATTTGGTGGGGGCCTATTCCCCTTGTCTTTCTCTACTCTAAACCCACCAATAAGGTGCATCAACACCCTACCATTAGTATCTGCCTCTGTTACTGGGCCAAAAGTATTGCACAATCTGTATATCCTACAACCCCCATTATTTATGCCCCACTCTGGAAAAATCCCATGTTTATGGTTGACAACAAACCCGTTTTGGCATGCCTGAAAGTATCTGGCATCACTGCAGTCTGGGACCTTCTCTCCTTTGGCACCACTGTCTCACCACTTTTAATGAGCTTGCCCACCCCACTTCAAACTCTCTCTGACTGACTTTTGGTGGTTCATGCAGATCAGACCTGCTATTTCTCCTCAGTTAAAACCCATCCTGGTAGACCCAGCCAGACACCTAGGATGAAATATTCATCTCTGGTTTGCTTTGAAAAGGGTGTTGTAGGATCCATATACACGAGTGCTGAGGGACCATAGACTATGGATAAGAGCAGGGTGAAGAGGGAAGAAGAATTACAAGTTAGGATTCCTGATGCAGAATGGAGCAAATGTTGGTTCTAAACTCATGTCTCCTGTAGAGATATTTGGGCACAGCTAATTCAATTGATGATTCTACACAACTGCTATCAAACCCAACAAACTCTGTAGTACCTGGGCATGATCCAGGATAACAGCTGCTGGAGATGTGCATCTCATCCAGGGTCTCACATCCTTTGTCCGGCCCTTTAATCCTACCATCTGGGGACCAAGTCATATTATAGGCAGGTTTTACCTGACTCCTTACCTCTCAATGAGCCCTTTATTTTTACTTGTTTTTACAGATCCTAAATTCTCAAATCCTATCCAGCAGTTCTGTGGGGCATTGCTGCCTCAATTATAATCAAAAGACTACTGTTTGTGCAATGGAAGTCCTCTAATTTTCTGACTTTTAGTGACGGCTTCAGATGACGGTCAACTGGCCTCCTTGGAATGCTCTCATATATTGCTCTTAACAGACTGTCTATGTATGACAAAATATGGTCCATTCCTTGCCTTTATGTCCATGACAAATTAAAACCTGTAATGTTTTCTGTAATGGTTACTTAGTCATTGTTTGAATTCAAAACTATAATGTAATGTATTCTACTGATGTATTGTTTACATTTTTAAGTGTGTTACTTGTATTTGCCGGTTTTGTTGTACGTTGATAATGTTTAATGAAGATTATAACAAAAAAGAATATCCAGTCACCTACAATGTTACAGTATGCTAATACATATGTTTTGTGGTCTTTTGTCCAGGACATTCTAATCCATGTATTAACAGTCAACAGTAGGAGATGGTGCTACATTCCAGACAGGACCCCATGGGGCTTGCCTTGGTATATCAAAAAGAAACAGCTGTTGGTGCTCAGAATCTGAGCCTCCTTTTCATGCATGAGCTCCAACAAATGCAATTTTGTGTCCTCTAAATGCCTATATAGATGTTCCTTCTCCAGACAAAATCAGGGAAAATACTAAAGTCTCCGCCAACCAGAGGGACAGTCCCGGTTAGCTCCTTTCCTTTCATACAATAACAGATAAACTAAGGCATGGTCACACTCTGTTTGTTCATTTCATTGCCCCCTCACAGTGTAAGTGGGCTTACAAAAGGAGAGATGACACCATGACTACATCAACACACTCCACTTTCTCTAATCTTGCCATGCTCATTCATGGGACCCACAAACAGAAAAAAACTGGGGTCCTAACCCTTCCCTGGAAGAGAGAATTTCACTGAAGAAAAAAAACATACAAATTAAATAAACAAACAAAACAAACATTTGTCAATGGCAAATATTTGCTTGCTAGCATTGGCATTGGTAGTGTAGGAGTTACAGAGCTGCATAATAGGAATGGCAGTGAAGTATTGAACTGAAGCCAACCCCATCACCACTCTGCAGATAGTGACAGGCATTGGGGTGTGCCTTTGGGTTTGTCAGGCATAACAGCCATGCCATTTCACCACACCTTACTTCCAGCAGACACTGACAGAGTCTCCGGTGTGCCTTGGCATCTTTGGCCCTAAAGTTCACCCCATTCTATCAGGAAATATGGTGAGATGGGTGCAGTATAGAGAATAAGGTGAACTTTGGGGTCAAGAGTTCAAGGCACACCTCAATGCCTCTCAGTGGCTGCAGAGTGTGGGCGGGGTGGAATAGTATGAGCATTGCAGGTGACAGTCCCAAGTCACAGTCCTGACACCTGTCATTCTCTACAGGGTGGGGCATTATGGTCGGAAACCCTAACGCCTCAGGCATTCGTTGGTATTTTCACTCAAATTTTCAACATTTTTTTTGTGACCCCACCTCATGAACAGTGGCAACATCAGTTTGTTAGCTTAAAGCTGCTTTTGCACAGTGACTACGGCACTTGTCACAACAGGTGCAAAAACTCATTCGAACAGTATGTGAAAAATGACAGCTGTACTGTTCAAGGGGAGGTGTAAAAATAGCAGCGTTGAAAATCTGCAGTGAAAATATTAAAAACTGGTGAAGTCTCGAGCATGCATAGAAACTGTACAATGTGCACCCGTAATGTAATTAGTTGGGGATTTTTACAGCAGATTGTCAGCACAGGCATTTTGGGACCTCCGGTTATGAACAGTGTCACTGTGATTTTCTTTATCTGTTCCGAACAATGATTTCACACAGCGACCATGCATTTCTGTGCTGAAAGTGTGAAAACACATTTCGACATGTTGTGAAAAATGACAGCTGTACTGTTCATAAGGAAGTGGAAAAATTCCACTGGTGAAAATCTGGACTGAAAATATTACAAATTCATGAACTTACAGTGCGTGGAAACTGTGCAATGCGCGCTCATAAAACAGTCAATTTTAGGAATTTTCCACCAAATTTTCAACATAGCCATTTAAGACCTCTGCTCATGACCAGTGTCACTGTGATTTTCTTAATCTGTCCCAAACATTGCTTGCTTGCGCACCGACTGCACCATTGTGCGCTACGTGAGCAGAAACACATTTTGGATGAGATGTGAAAAATGTCAGCTGTACTGCTTATAGGAGTGTAAATGGCAATGTTGAAATTTTGGCTTGCAAATATTAAAAATTTGCAACTTAGAGTGTGTTTAGAACTGCGCAATGTGCTCCTAAAACAGTCATTTTTGGGAATTTTTTCACCAGATTTTTAACATGGCCATTTTAAGACCTCTGCTCATGAACAGTGCCACTGTGATTTTCTTAATATGTCCCAAACATTTTTTTGTGCACATTGACTGCACCATTATGCGCTTCTAGCGTGGAAACACATTTTGGGCGAGATGTGAAAAATTACAGCTGTACTGCTCCTTAAAGAGGTGTGGTAAAATAGCAATGTTGAAAATCCAAGTGCAAATATTAAAAATTTGTGAACTTAAGGCGTGTGTAGGAACTGTCAACGCATGCTCATAAAACAGTCATTTTTAGGAATTGTTTACCAAATTTGCAACAAAGACTTTTGATAGCCCACCTTATGAACACTGGCACTGTCATGTCCTTAATCAGTCCCAAAGGTGATTTTGTGCAGTGACCATGAAATCACCCTTCGGGCCCGATTAACGCCATGACAGTTCAAGAATTCATGAGGAGGGTCCCAAAACCCATGTTGAAAATGTGGTGCTAAAATTCAAAATGCCTGAGATATGCATCAAAGTTGAAAAACATATTTATTCCATTATACAGCTTACCAGCATTTCCTCAGTTTGTGGTCAGTTTTGAAGAGTGCAGACGTGTTCCTGGTCCACCGAAGATCATCTGGCCAGACTCTGGAGGTAAGTATGGGGTGAGAGGCGGTGTGGGAGGCAGGGTGCACAGTGGGTGGGTGCGGGTGGGGGCAGGAAGACTACAAGGATCATTTTCTTGTTTACAGGTTTTCCAAGATGGCGGATGTTTGCCATGCTGGGGTGGGCTCCCAGCGTGGCAGCTGGGCACTGTTTTGGGGGTCTGGAGCCAATGGGGATTGGCACCCCATCCGGCAATAACAATTTTTGCCGCGTTGGGGTAGGCTCCCAGCGTAGCAAATGGAAAGATTGTTATTTGGGGTCTGTGAAGCTGACAGAAGTTGAGCACCCCATCGGCCATACAGTGCGTGCGTGGGTGGGGAGGGCGCATGAACATGCAATATGCATGTGTGCACGAGTGCATGTGTGTGTGGGGAGGGGAGCACTGCTCACTCAAGCAGTGCTCTCCCTTTCAACTGTACGACACTGCATTTTGGATCATTGCACTATGTTTCTTGCACATGCATGCAAGCAAACATAAAAGAACAAAATATTATAGACTCCTCAACTGACCATAACAGGAAAAAAGAACAAAACAAACAAAGATTTTCAATGGTGTACAGCTGTATGCTAAAAGGGAAAAGAAATTAATCAAAATTCCACAAAAGTGCAATACGTATACTTGTATGCAAAAACCAAAAGAGAATAGGCAGCCACAAAACAGACAAGTTACAGACATACTCTTCCTTACTCTAAGTATTATTTATATCTCCATAACTCCTTTCCAGAAAATGTGAAGCTATACGAACCTAGTATTAGCTCTTTCTGAGATGAATCCTGCAAACTGTTTCAACCATCTGAGCTACTGTCAGAAGTGGGAGGATTTTATTGAAAGAAATGAAATCATATAAACAGTGCAAACAGCAAAACCAATTTCAAACTTACACAAAAAGAAATAAGGAAAGGTTAGACGGGGAGAAGATTAGAGCATTAAATCAAAATATATCAGCTATATTGAAAACATAGCGTAGGCTGATGGAAATCCCTGCACACCAGCACCCATAGTCATTCTTCAGTGTCATTAGTTATCCAAGGGCAGCAAGCCCACATATACAGAAATATCATGGACCAAAACAATGGGTTTCTGCAGAACATATTCTCATAGTGCTTCAGTAACATCATCTATAACTTCAAAGTGGGACAATTGTTATTATTATAAAGAATATACACAACATGCTTGCTATAAGTGGTATTTACAACTAGCATAAATAACTCTTAGTGTACTTTTATTGAAGTTATTCCATGCAGATGAAAAAATGCCAGTACTACACTATCATAATTTGAGTGTAGAAACACAAGCGCATTCTACACTTTCGCTAGGTAGCACATCAAGATGGCAAATAAAAGGCAACCACTAAAAGGGCTCCAAGGATAATGCTGAATGACAAATTCAGCAATGCCTCTATACCCTCTCCCCAAGGTCTGCTCTCCCCAGAGTTAGTCTATTAGTAAGGGTGCACCCCACAAAACAAGACATTGTTGAATTTGTCATTCAGCATTATCCTTGAGCCCGTTTAGTGGTCGTCATGTTTTATTTGCTGTCTTGACAAAGGAACTCTTTGGCTAGTTCCTGCCCAAGCACCTGTGCATAAGGGCAGCAAACAAAAAATGCTCCTCTGTTTCTAAGATCTGTGTGCTTGATGGTGTGGCATCCCCATTCTTCAAACCTCTTTTGTTAAAAGGAGCCTTTTCTTTCAACTTACCACATGCACAGAATCAAGTTAAATCCAGCATGATAGGGAATATCCTTTATCCTGAAGATGATGTAAAACATCCATCACTTTATTTGGATGACAGTTTACAAAGCTTAAGAAAATGGGAACTAAAGAATCCATAACTGTATGGTATAAGGCTTTCCTTGTAGTAAAAGTAGGGGTATTTTTATTAGCCTTGTGATACCCAACCATTTCACATGAAAAGTGCCTATTGGCTGAAGCAATTTTGAGAAAGGCACTGAGCCATTAATGCATTCCATATGCCAGCATTCACCAAGCCATGTTATCATAGGTACCAATGTCATACATTGTTTTAATCGGTAGACTATGTACTTTACAAGGTAGTGCCTGTCACTCAAAATTATGCAAATTAGCCATTGTGGTGGACATGATAATGAAATACAACACACAAAAAAACAGCCACTAAGAAATATATTTTTAGGCTACTATACACAACACTGAAACAATATATTTATCAGTTATTAGGAACCAAGGGTAAACAGAAAAATATTTAGAAGAACATACTTAATTCATGGCCTCAGGAAATAAATGCACAATCTGAAAACCATGTGAAGAAAGTACAGTGCTAAAACCTCCCACCTTCCAGAACTACAAGAAACTTTTCAATTAAAAACATTGCAAGAATATGAAGTATACACTAATCTCCTGTGACTCATCTCAAAGAGAAGGCAGAATGAAAGACACCAAGCAAAGAAAATAAAAGATGGAAAAGAAAAGAGAGAAAAATAAAAGAGTGATGATAGAAACCCAAACTATAATTTAGCCACTATGACAGGAAGAAACACCTCTGTCGTACCCTGGACACATTTTTCCAGAACGTTACCCATTTGTATTATGCAAGATTCGTGTGTTCATGAGTACAGACAATTTACAATTCATGGGTAATGTTATTAACACCATGTAATGGGACTGATTTCTGCTGAAATAGAAATAAATATCTTGACTGGCATGTGCATCATTTTATACTACCTATAATGATGCATAAGGTACTATTATCCCAAGAAGACCAAACTTCAGAGATATTTAGTAGAAACAAAATATCAGCCTTCCATTTTCCGCTCAGATTGGGCCAAAAGTCCCGAATGTATGGACACTGAGGGGGAAAAAGATGCTCCAGGATGGATTCTATTTTTTAGCTACAGGAGTTCCGAGGCAGAAACAGTTTACAGCCTTTTATGTTTATGATTGCCACATACTTGCAGTTTGCAGTGGTTGCACAACCAAATCAAGCCTTTCATTTTATGACAGATTATTCTATCCATCGGAAGTAGGGGAATTTTATTTAAACCATAAGAAACAAATAAATACAAAGCAATATTTACAACATACAAACTCATAAAAGGAAAATCAAAACTAAAATAATTATTTCTTCATACAGTAAACCCAAACTTAGCCAACCCCAAAAAAGTAGGGGAATATTTTTTCAAAGAAAACAAAATACATCCAAAGTCATAGAAAACAATGCAAAAAGAACAAATTAATTATTAATAAGTAGATAAAAAATATTTCAAATAATGGAATAACTGCATACTGTTCTAAATCATGTCAACAAAACTGTAAAAGAAAAGAATCTCTAAAAAGAAAAATAAGGCCACCAGAATACTTCTATTTTCAAAAAAACATAAATGATCGACTCTCAAGGGACATAGAAAATTAATGAATAAAGTCAAAACCCTGCCAAAGCCTGTCCCATTGCTGAACACTAAAAAGTTCCTTTTCCATCTGTTTCCATGAAAGTAAATCAGCAGTCAACATAAAAAGAGCTCCAAAACCAAAATATGTTGTTGCTCAAAACCAAATGATACCTGCTAATCCACAACCAATACAAAAATGTGCATGAAGAATTTGGAATGTACTAAAATTGCCTAAAGTATCCAATCCTGTAAAATACCAAAATACAACATCTGTGAACAGGGGAGTTCTTACCAGCCCCTTCCATCATTCTTTCATCACTTCCCAGAACAAACCCGCATATGGACATATAAAATAAAAGATAATCCATAGTTTCAATTTGCATAACACAACATTCTCTTGGACAATATCTGTCAGGTAAAGCTTTGTGTTTTGATTCCATGAACATTCACCTGCCATGAATTCCTAACCATACCGTATCCCACAATTTCTCAGGAATTCTAATTTCAGAAATGTAAGCAGAAACCCTAGTACGATCAGGAACAGAGAACCTAAGAAGGAAAAGACAATAAACATTGAATTTGTATGTCACCATAATGAGCTTTGCAAGGAAGTTTTAAAACTGACTCATAACTCACAGTCACAACTTAATTTTATCAAAGACCTTTACCCAATGAGAAATTAATTGTGGATTTTGTTTTATTTTATGCAAAAAGCAATTAGATTTCCATTCCATTAAAACACCCTGCAGAACCTCTAAACCCCAATCTTCCATAAATACCCCTTAAGTTGCATCAATGGTACCACATTCACGATACAAAAAAAAATAAAAATAAAGGATTTATCATCCTAACCCCCCATCAACAATAGAATTATACAATACTGTTCTCGAACTGGATTAAGATGACTATGCCAGAATCCACTAAAAAAAAAACCTTAATAATCGTGTTTCTAAAGATTTTGGTATAAAGAAAACTGAACTTAAAAATAAAAATACTGGAATTAAAATGTATTAATACAATAAATCCACTTCTTTTTGACAAATGCCATTTATTCCATTCCATCACCATCCTTGTCCCTTTTTATATAGCAAAGTCCCAATTATTGCCACCATATCTGCACCTCCAAAAATATTCCCAATATACGCCAAGGGGCCCTTGCAACTGGAAAACACAACTTCCATAAGAGATGTCCGATAACCACCCAGTTGTAAACATATTGTCTTCTCATCATTGAGACAAGCACCAGTGATAGTTCTCAATCCTGAATTAGATGACACACCAACTGAATAGAGTCCCCATCAAAGCACTACCAAACAGACATCATCTGCATAAGCCAAAACTTTACAATGCTTTCATAAAGAACCTGAAACCTGTTTTATACCAGGGGACCACTGTAAAATTCATAATATAGGATCTAAAGCAAAAACACACTATATGGGGCTCAATGGGCACCCTGTGGGACTCTCGTATGAATCCTATGAAAGTCCTCTTTCCACCCATTATCACATGGTACTGCTTAAGCCAAAGAATAACACAGCTTCAGCCATTGACTAAAAGGGTCCAGAAAATCATAAGCGGCCAAACAAGATGACAAAAATGAGTATGAAACCTCATCAAAGGCTTTTGCCTGGTCTAAACTAACAAGTATCCTTGCCCATGGTGAGATGCTTCATTTTCTCCCTCCTGTTCCATCAGCTCTTAGTACAAACAAAGCTTCATTAATACCATGGCCTGGGACTGAACAAAACTGCACAAGGCATATAAGATCCATCATTACTAAACTAGGTTGATTACCAAGAAGTTTAGCAAAGATTTTAAAATCAGTGTTCAGCAATGTGAGGTCTCCATTTCCAATATCAGCCTTATTTGCCTTTCTATAAGGAAAAATCACCAATCCTTCATACATGGAAATGGGTAAAACATGATCTGAAAGAAAACAATTATATAGAGAAAGCAACACCATAGGCATAATATCCCATAAAATGTTATAAACTTCACTAGATAATTCATCAGCTCCAGGAGAAACATTAGGATGGAGAGACGTATTACTGCCTCCAATTCCAATCTAATAAAAGGTGTTATCAAAGATTTTTGTAAAGATGGAGATAGCCTAGGCAAGTCAGCTGCCTGTTACATCTGAGCCATAAACTGAGACACCCTAAACGGGTCACCAAATTTATTGTTTATATAAATATCCAAAACCTTCATAATACCTACAGTACATTATCAAAAACGTCTACTCCAGAAGAATTCAACAAACTATAAATCTTCATACATTCACATCTGCTTTGACTAGCCATAAAAGCTTCATTTGTTCAGCTTTCCTTTGGTTCCAAACATCAGTTCTCTTTTAAAGAACATAACCTATCATACTGAAAATGCAACATAGTTTGTTTCAATTTTCTGGCATCCTCAAAAATCTGTTCATGTCCAGCAGATTGTTGTGAAATCAATTCTTGTAATTCACAATGTAGCTTCAAATATCTCTAGTAATTAGAAGATGCTGCAGAAGCACCAGAAGACTGAAAAAACCCTGTAAACACACTTTAAAATCTTCCCACCATAAACCAATATCATCAAATAAAATTATCATCGACAATTTATCCTGAACAATAATTTTAAATCTCTCAAAATATTTGCCTGTGTCAACAAGGAGGTATTTATCATCCACACTCTTTGTCCCAAAACCCTAGCTGGAGGGGTAAAAATTTCCAGACCAATTAAAGTATGATCAGAGGATTCAACTGGTATGTTCAAAGCCTTATCCACTACTAAAGACTGATGTGTAAAATAAAATCAATACAGGAAGATAAAGTGCCTTTATAGAACATAGGTTTAGCCCTTTATGCCCCATAACATGTACATCACTTAGTCTTGCATGAGTAATAACATATTTAAGAAAACACTGTCACAATATTGTTTGCCTGATACGTGTTGCTGGAATTTAATATTAAAATCACCACAAAAAACACTTGTCTACCAGTATATAAAAAGGTTGCACCTTCTTTAATAGGGCAATATGAGGAGCCTTCTTCTGTGGACCATATAAATTAATCTATCTGCAACTAATGCCATAAATAACAGCATCAAGCAAAAGTGCTCAGCCAGGATCAATATCTATCATTCTAGACACTATAACTGCTTGGGAAAAACAAAAACCCACACCACTACACATCTCTTCCCCAATAGACCAAAGGAAGAACCCCAAGCCCAGTCCCTAGAAGCTGAATTCATCTCACTCAAGTTATGCAACCTAGTATCTTGTACAAAAACTACATCAAAATCCAAATGTTGCAACACTCCAAAAGTGGATAAACGTTTCCTTAATGATTTAATACTATTAACATTGAGGTTCACCAACCTCAAAAAACAGCTCAGGGGGCTTTAAAGTTTACCACTAGATCTAGTGACTCTTTTAGGTTTCTCAAAGTTTAGATTGCCTGCAAACTGATGCCCAGTACTAACAGGTCAAAGGTGCTCAGTTCTCTCAGGCAAATCTGTCAATCCATAGGTGCTCCTCGTCTACCTGGTCACTCCATGTTGAAAAAGGTGCAAACCGGTTGGATAATGTCAGGGTGAAACTGGAACACTAAAAACAACATCAGCAGAAGAATCCTTAAACACTGGAATATTAGGTGTTGTCTCAGAAAAACCTGCCTGCTCAATGCTAGTCACTAAAGTGGCCTTAGCAACTGTAGCAGCATCAGTAGAAGCCCTCTTGTTAGAGAAACCATCCTTTCAGGAGTGTGCACTTCCCATCTGGGAAAGCCCTAAGGAGTCACAAAAGGCATTTCTTTCTCTGTAGAGTACAGGTCAAAATTAGGAGTTAGTGGTAAATCAGTTTGTTTAGAGGGATTTGGGGTGATGTCCAAACATGTAGGATCAGAATCAGGTACCACAGTCCTGGTCCTATCTCCAGTATAACCTCCTCAACCTCTTTGTCTTCTTCTACCTCAGAAGGTAGGTTCAGCCTCTGGGTGAAAAGGGTGACCAAAGGAAAGTCTGGCTTTAGATAAGAAAAAATCCTGATCTGAGAGGTCATCGGGACTTAGAGCAGCCCAAGGAGAGGCAGCATAAACATGATCCCCTCCCCCACAGATCACATTTTGGTGGATCCATACATTGTGCAGCTGTATTCCCCAACACCCCATTAGAAACACTATACTTGGTCACAATCCACATTAAGATGAGATAAAGAACCACACTTATTGCAGCTCTTAGGCTGCCCAGCATAACATAATATACCCTGTCATGACCTAAAAAAGGAGCTGGGTAAATGTTGATTTCCATCATAATTTTGTTTGAGTTGAACCTTACTGCCACCCCTCAGTCCAAAACCCATTATTATCCATAATAGGTTTAGTGACATCAAAATTGAACTACGTTTTCAAGCCAAAATAATATATTGTCCAAGTTCACGCCTTCATTCCTACAGTAGTAGCCACAGACATTGCCAGCTATTTCCAGATATTTCACAACATTTCTAAAGAGTTTCTCCCTGCTGCCCCTACTGTGGAAATGAAGAAAGCAGGAGATTTCTCTAGAAATATCACAGACAGTTTGGGAAATAGCTGGCAATGTCTGTGCTACTATTGTAAAAGGATAGTCACAGTTTTCATAGTAGGTTTGGTGATGGGAATCGCTATAAAGTCCACCCACACCTCAGAATTATTTAGATCATAATACAACTTCCAGAATTTATCAGGAATCTCTGTACAGAAACCAGTGTTATAATTATGGTCTCCTGGGGAGTGTAGTAGAAAGCATACACTTCTGCTGGAGTAAATCCCATAGAATCCATCAATAATGTCTTCCCAACCCAAAGTCTATCAGGGACAACTGGTGCTAGACCCTTGTAGCATAGCCGTACTAAAACTGTCTCTTTGCAGCTTCAGCTGGTTTCTTAAAAAGTCCAGGATAGCTTTTACATTGATGGGCTTCAGTATTGTCTTTCCCGCTTGATCAGTTAAAACTCTTACATGAGCAGAATCTGGTCTCTGGGTCTGAGAAAGTGGAGATGTACTAGAACATGAATCTCCTGTCATTACCCTTATATTATCGCCCAGGAACTGAGCATCTGATGTAGCAGCTTCTTCCTACTCCTCGCTTCTTACCAACACAGCCCGAGCCACAGAAGAAACATCCGAATAGGTGGTGGTGGATCAACAATTAGACTTAACAAAGCTGGCAAGCTCTCAGCATTTAATTTGACCAAGTCATTCTGGAGATCCAGGAAGGGAATAGTGGGGTCCAGTACCCATATGTTTTTCTGCCGAATCCAACTCACTCTGGAGAGTGCTCCTGGTGGACCACTGAGCAGAAGAATCCAAAGATCTTGAATCCACATTAGAGGTTGTTGGTAAGTCTAGAGGAAGGTCTTGTTGTACAAAAGTAGAAGTAGAAATATCCATAGAGTCATCTGATGGAATTTTTATGGCCAGATGATACAGGACTAGCCACAGAAGGTTTTTCTTCTTTTTCTTCCTCCAATCATTGTCTGCAAGATTGGAAATTATGTTCTGTCACAGAAATTAATTTTAATAAATGCAATTTCTTTTTCTAGTTTTTGTAACTCATGTTCCACTTCCGTAAAATTACCTTCAGGTAAAGAGGTCCACAATATCCTCAGCATAAAAGCCTTATCCTGGGTCATGTTCAACAATTCACAGTCACTGTCTGTAGCACAATCAGGTAAAGGCTTCTGAGGGTCAGTAACACATCCTCCTCCTCCAGTATCCTGAACAAGAATGGGGACCTCCATCCTCTCTACCGGCTAACAGTGCCACCTGCAGAAAGAGTAGGGAATTTTTATTGGACAAAACTGCAAGGCAAAACAGGGAAAATTATACAGGAAAACAAGCAAACAAAATACAAAACAATAATGCAAGAAACTAAAACCACTAGAATAAACAAGAGAAAACATATATGGTGCCAAAATTCCGCATGAAGGAAACAAAAATACAAAAGAACAGAAAGAAGTAATAGCTCAAAATATAGAGAGCATTACACCAAAAGTAAAACAAAACACATAAGGTCCAGAAACAGCCATCTAATCCCATTCCCCTCCCTATTGAACTAGAAAATGAAGGCCAAAATAAAGGCAAAAGAATTTTCCTGAACAAATAATCAATAGTTCATAAAAGGAAGAAGACCCCAACCCTTCCACCAAGAATGGAAGGAGGAGTCAGAAAGAACAAGTCTGTCCTTGTGAAGCACTCTCCCAATTTCCTGTTCAAGTTTAAGTTTCACACCCAATAAAGATAGCTGTTTCTCTTGTAACTACAAACTTACATCTAGTTTGCCAGATAATCAATTTAATAAGAGCAAAAATAACCCAGTTGTCCCCGCATGAAAACCACCCCAACATTGCATATCATACTGCCCATAAATCAAAGTATTATAATCCATGTTCTGCAATTGTGGTACGCACCAAGAGGATGTCAACAAGGGCCATAAACCTATAATATAGAGACAGTGAAAAGTAAATGTGCCATCATTTCCACCTACAACCCACAACCCTCCCTCAGACAGGATCTGTCCTGTATACATTTATGAAAATGGTTTCCATGAACATTTAATCTGGAATGGCAACAGAGCCAAACTAAGTCCCATACTTTAGGAGGATCCTAGGATCCATCAGCTGATGAAGAACATCAGAAAGGACCACTGTTTCAGTAAAACAAGACAGGGGTAGTAAAACAAACAGAATGCAAAAGGGATCCATATTCTGCCTTCCTAGTATTGTGCAAAAGATCATGAGAGGTAATACACAGAGTTTTAATTTCTTACATACCTCCAAAAGATAAGGCGATAAATCAGGTGGAACATTTTGAAACACACCCAATGACTGAGTAACCCATCGGTTTCAAAAATATTGGCATCGGTCCTGGAACAGGGGCACCCAAGGAGTTGTTTCTGCATTAAAATGGGCACAAAATTGGCATAGAAAACATAGTAAAAGAAAAAGCACAGGGCTTAAAATATTCAGACCACCCTCACTAATAGGCCGGTAAGTACTGTGTCTTTTAATAGGGTTAAGCTGGCTCCCCAGAGTAATTGAAAGGCCACACTGTACATTTTTACTTTCAACTTTACCGCAAAGGGTAAAGATGGCTCTCATTCAAGAATAAAGGCAAAATAAAAGTTTTATACATATAAACTCTTTTCTTTTTGTTATAAGGTGACCCTTCCATCTATCCACCTTTTCAGCTGCCTGAGATAAGGCAGGTCCCAATTCAAAAAGCCAAATCAGGGACACCAACCAAAACCCCAACATTTTAATAGAAGGATCAGATATAGGGACACCTCCGATCTCATGCAGAACAACACTAGGAACACGAATATCCAAAACCTTACTCTTTTGTCTATTAATTCTAGAACCTGAGATCACAGAAAAGAATCCACTACCCTCATAGCATGAACACCTGAGACTGGATCAGCAACTAAAATGGTGGTGTCATTACTGTATGCAAAGGCAACGGCGACAAACTACCCCTATTCCCACCATAGGCAAAATATGTACAACATTCAACTTCCTCAATAAAGGGTCCAAAGAAAAAAACATAGACAAGCGGCTCAATAGGCACCTTGGACTAACTCCTTCCGAATCAAAACTGACCTCCCAATCTACCATTCACCAGGGTCTGAGAAGAGGCATATTGAGAAATAATCTGTAACCAATTAACAAAAACAAGAGGATGCCATAATATTCTAGCACCTGGAACAGAAAGATATGAGGCACTTCATCAAATGTCTTAGCCTGATCTAGCAAAAATCAGATGCCCTGAGGGACCCAGGCCCATCAAAAACCTCACGTAGCAGCTTAGCCACATCTTCCATACCCTCTGGGAATAGCACAGGTCTGCCCAGGGAGATAATATCCTGAGCCACCCAAGATAGATGGTTACACAAAATTTTACACAACATTTTCTAATCTACATTCAGAAGACTAATAGGACACCAGTTTCAAAGGTCAACCGTCTCCCTTTTATACAAAAAATTGAAAGACTGTCAACAAGTGCTGTAGGAAATGCAACAGTACCAGACAAAACATCATTAAAATGAGAACCAAAAATTTACTTATAAGGCCTACTGCTTTTTATAGAATTCTCCAGGTATACCATCAGGACCAAGAGAAGACCCATTATGTAATGTACCAATCACTGCTACACCTCCTGCTGAGGTAGACATGAAATAAATTTTGCTTATCAGCCTCTAATAATTCAGGCACATCCAACTGACTTAGAAAGTCTGCAATACCAGCCAAAGGGGAGAATTATTGCTATAGGAAGTTTCCACAAAGTCAGTAACAATGCCTTCAATTCCCTCCCAGTGTCCACAAGCATACCAGAATCATTTTTAATGCTTCCATATACTTAGACTCCACTCATCTAGCACAACAATCATAAGGATTCACGGTCTGTGATTTACCTTCGTACCAAATTTTTGTTCCAAAAGAGAGATGGGCCCTATCATATTGAAACCGACACATTTCTGCCTTAACAGCTTGAATGTCCTCAGCAAAGTCTTCCCAGTTTCAACCGACTGAGATAAAAGCCGCTGAAGCTTATCTCGGAAATACAAATAAGTAAGATATATACTATTTGTGGCTGTTTTAGACAAAGAACCGTATAAAGTTTTCAAGTCTCGTTTGGTATCCTGCCACCAAAACAGGAATTATCATATAATTCATATACAGAAAATCTGACATCCAATTCCTCCTTAATAGTAGCCCAGGCAGCATCATCTGATAATAAGGTGGAATTCATCCCCAAACGGGATTAGGGCCAGGTTTATTTAAAGGACTTCCCACAACTGTTATAATTAATCTGTGGTCAGAGGTTTCAACTGGAAAAACTGAAAAGACCATACCGGGACCCAATGAGAGGCAAACCAGAAGTCAATTCATGTTGACAAATGACCTCTAGAATATGTATGCTCTGGTATCCTGAAAAACCACGACAATTTTAAGCCTAGTCTGAATATACATTTTGTTCAAAAGTTAGAATCAGAGTACAGCTTTTGCGCCTGCCAGTCTTATCTGAAAAAGAGAGGATACAATTAAAGTCTCCCCAAAAACACAGATCTGGTGGTATATAAATAAGGCTGTATTTTATGTTGTAAAGCAATCCTCTGAAACTTAGTCTGAAAACTATAAACATTAATAAACGTATATCATGAGTTCCAAGTCCAGCATCTAAAATACATGCCTCCCAGGAACCAAATTAATAATGCGGAAACATGAAAATCAGGATTCAAGATTAGAAATCCCAACCCTGAACATGGATCCTCACCAAGGACCAAAAGAAGAACCCCACAACCAATCTTCAGATGCCTGGTAGGTTTCCCAGTTGGTGTGCAGCGAGTATCCTGCACCACTCAAACATCCAGTCAATGACCTGCAAAGATAGAAAAGTGGTTAATCTTTTTTCCAATTTTTAATACTATTAACGTTCAGGGATCTGACAGATAGGCACCACTCCACGGTCAAATGTTAGAAGCAACCGGACTTCAGATACCACAGATGTCGTAGTTTTAGCAGTAGAGCGCTTTGACTTTTTCTTCTTCTTAACTCCGCCTTTCTTAGAAACTAGGGGAGTATCAGTGTCAGTCACATACTCAGGTTGAGAAGAAATCAAGGAGGAGGAATCTGAATCGGCCTCCCCATCTTCCCATTGTTTTCGCTTAGTGAGAGGTTGAAATTGATTGGACACACTAAAGCCTGTAACAGTCCCCTCACAAATACTCTTACTCAGTTTCTGAGAAGCGCTGCATGTCAGCCATTTAGATTTCTGAAATTCCCATTCATCAGTCAAGGGGAGGCATCCGAGAAATAGGGAGTGAAGAAGGGCCTGGCAGCACATTAGAGGTACAGGGCAATACATCAGATTCAGGAGGAGATGATGCCCCAGGGGTTTCCACAAGTGCCTGGATAACTCCATCAGAAAGCCAAACTCCTTTAAAGGGCAGTCATTGGATACAAAGAAAGAACCACTTGCGAAGGAAGGTCCGGGAGTGAACCAGGCCAGAAGACAGGGGCGGACATGGGTGAGTAGAAAGGTCAGGACCAGACTGTTCCTCAGGCTGTGGAGGATCAACCTCAACAATATCATCAGAAACTGGTTCTTCTGTATTGTGAGGCCCAGGGACAATCCTTGAAAGTGTAGGTGAGATCATCACAAAGGTTCACGTACCACGAGGTCTGACATGTAAGCTACCGACCAATACCTCCAAAGGGAGTACTTCATTTTGTCACAGGCATTGCTCAAGTGGATGTGTGCCCCACACCTAAAACAGGATCGAGGTTCACCTGCATAAAAATAAAGCCCTTATCTCATCCAAGATAGAAACAGCTAGGCATATGCTGGATACTGCACTTGTCTTGAAGCAATTTCACTCAGATCAACCATATCCCAGTCCAAATATCTTCAGAATCCATAATAGGATCAGGAGACCCAGAACAGAGCATTTCGTCTGCAACCAGAACAAAATATTTGAGATAGCCACCCCTCATTTTGAAATAACTCAGTAATAATCAAAGCTGGTTAAGTCAGAGGAATAACAACAAAAGCCTTCCACTCAGGATTATTATGAACCCCTGGTAACGCTCCCAAAACAACTCCAGGCCACCAGCAGTCTTAAAACTGGCATCAAAGTTAGGGTCATTGGAGGTGTGTATCAAGACATAAATTTCATGAGCTGAAAAGCCAATACTATCCTTCAAGAGGTCGACCCACATAGACACGGTCAGGATATACATCTAGACCCCTTTATATTTGATACATACTGCATTTCTACATTTAGCAGAAACAGGGGTTCATGGAAAAAGGCCTGCATAAGATCTATGAGAAGAGCCCTGGCCAGAATTATCCTGAGGCCCAGGACCCCTGAGGGAGGGCGAGGGGAGGGAGGCTAGATGATCAGGGTAGGCTCAGGAGGAATGTGCACAGAATCTGGTATTGAATGTACAGGAGGGTTACTATGCACAGTGGAAGCTACTGCAGGAGAAACAGGCAAAGAGTGTAATTTGGCATCAGGAAATAAAACTGAGGAAATCACAAAAGTCCAAAGATGAAGGGAGTTCCAAAGGGTCAGCTGAAGTAGTGCTCGTGCTAGTAGGCAACACCCAAGGGTGACTAGGACCAGGCATAACCCACCCAGCAGCCTTCAAGGCCTCAGCCACCGTGTGACCAGTCACTAAAACATTCTGGTCATAATCAGAACCATCCTGAAAAACAGCATCCCTGTTTCAGTGGGCAATGGTTGAGGAACAGAAACCTGGGTGAATTCCGTGACTCGGACCATCAAACTCAAGGTCCTGTTGAACACCCCAATTCCACAACAGTACATGAAGTCACAATAGAAAAATGTTATTGGTACTTTCCTGTGAGCTGGAAGGAGTAGCAGTCTGGTCAGATGAAAGGTAAGCAGCTTGCGAGGAGGTGCATCCGTATCAGGGCTTCAGCGTACTGCAGGAGATAAACTGGAGCATGTTTCAGGAGGAAGAGCCTTCAGAGGTAGTGACTCAGTCTCTAAAGATAAACCATCACAGGGCTATGCACCTCAGCTTGGGACTCGTGCACTCCACCTCCACCAAAAGCGCCCGCAGAAAATTGCTCCTTTTAGAAACGGAGGACCAGATTGCAAGTCCATCGGGTGAACCAAAAGGTTAGGTAACTTAGGAAAAGCACTAGAAACACTAAAAGACAGAGAGTCATGTACCATAAAAATGGATGAATCCTCAGAGTTAGGCAGGGTTAAATCCACAGCAGGTATCTTTAAATCCACTTCCATCTTCTCAGAGACAGAAGAAGCCTCATAGAGATTAGGTACAGAGGAATAGACAAGCTCCCTGCACCCACAGCCAGTTCATGACCACCTCTACCACCAAAGTCCATAGGAGCCGCCATCTTGGTCCCACAGGAAAATGGGTCCCCCTGCTTACAGGAAGCAGGAGTAGGAAATTTCCTGTTGTTCTGCCTAAAGTTCCATCTGTTATTAATAAACAGGTTTATGTAACCCACCACCAGAACACACCTGAAATGTGCTATCACCACTCATCAAGATGCCTTCATGGTAAGAAATTCTAAATAAAAAAAATAAATATATGCACAACAAGACTAGCTGAGGTTTTAGGAACAAACAAAGACATTTTTCCCAAATCTAGGCACAGAAAGACAATCTGAAAATCCTAAGTTAGGATTTACAAAACCGAACATTAAATGCATATGCATCCTCCCAAGCATGGTAAAAGCTTTATGTTTTATACCATCAAGGGACATTAACTGCTGTTAGTAAATGTGTGGCAAATAATATTAGGATGTGCTATACCTGTTTAACATTTTGATTTAAAGTTACTTCCTAGTGGTATAAAACACATTTATTTTGCCTCGTTAGAGAGTTTGCCATAAAAGTGTGATTTGATAAACTTATGTTGGATTTCCTGACTTTTCTTATTGTGTTCAACAACCCTAATGATACATTTTTCTATGTTTTATTTATTCTCTCTTCCTTTGGCCTTTAGCTTACACCATTACCTATATCTTCAACTCCCCTACTGACACCATCTGCTTCCTCATCCAGGTATGGGTGTGTTCCTCAGTTTGCCCTCTGGATCTCAAAACTCCACCATGCTTATGATCATTTGGAGACAACAGGGGAGGTTGTGTGGAGCCCAAACACACCTGGGCTAATAGAAACTGAAATGTCAAGCAAAAAGACTGTTGGTTTATGCTGTGTGTTCTGTTTTACTCTGTTCTACCTTAGAACCTAATGTCTAGTCAGGTTATTGCCCTCCCTCCCTCTGTCCCCTGCCTTACTTCTTTTTCCCCATGTCACTATTAATCATTTTGCTTGGTCCCAGCCATGTCTGAAACCATTAATTGTTCTTGCACCCACCATCTTTGCTGGTAGTAAGCTATTCCATGGCTCAGCCACTCTCCGTAAAATTTAAATTTCTCATATCCCTCCTTAATCCCCTGCCAATTTCCACTCATGAGCCCATGTTCTTAATCTATCAGTCTTGTTGAATATTGCACTGCATTCCACCTGGTCCATTCCTTTTAGGAACTTAAATGTTTCTATTATATCACCTCTTTCCCTTCTGGTCTCCAGTGAATACATTTTCAGTGCCTTAAAGAGAAGATCCTCAGGCTTTTTTTCTGTTTACTTGTGTAGTTTGCAGACATACACAATGATTGCCTCTATTGTACCCTCCTAATTTCACTAAGATTTAAATATAAATAAAGTTACTAAGTCTGGTATGAAAACCTGCTTCACTCCATTACAAAGGGTATGATCTGACTCATGTAAGGCCTCCTGGGTTTTGTGATGCTTTAGAGCTAAAGCTTGCATCAGTTCTACTGCATCAGTTAGTGCTGTTCCATGTCCTCTGCAGTCCCTATGTTCTTGTCTTGCATTGACCATCAAACATTTGAAGGTACTGTGACTGCTCTGCTGTTTTTGGCAGTTCAAAGTATATCTGATTTGGAAAAATGTTTTAGAGAAGGTTTGGGTTTATAAAGTTTGATTTCTGCTAGAAGATTGAGCATGCAGTTTCTGTATTTGCATTGTTTTTTTCTGTGCTGGCTTACAAATAAGGTTGACTGATACAGTAGAACTGCAGACTTTAGCCTTAACGCATCATCAAATTCCATAATTTCTGGCATAAATTGGGACACAATCTTTGTAATGGAGTCATGCAGGTTTTCACCCCAGCCTTAAGTATGTTTATTTAAATTTAAATCTGGTGAAATTAGGGGATGCAATAGAGGCAATCAGCGTTCATGTCAGCAAACTACACAGGTAAATAGAAAAACAAAACTGAGGAGACCATCCTTAGGTTGATCCTCATAAGACCTGCCCTGCTGGCCCTGAATACTTTTGGTTATCCCACTCTGTACCATCTTTAGCCCCTGAGAAAGATAGTTATTGCTTAGAGTATGTAAGGGAGTAATGTGCTTGTCTGATGAGCATCTCTGGTTCATGTTTGAATATGCACTTTATGCTGTTTGCACTATAAATACATGTTTGCTACATCATTCAGCTCTGGTGTACTGCCTTTTGTTGTGCTCACTGTATCATCTGTAGCTAGAATTTATCTTTTCTTGGTAGGTGATCCCAAACTGAGTACAGTATTCCATGTGGCCTCGCCAGTGATCTATAAAGAGGCAGTATCACCCTTGCCTCCTTCCCCTGCAGACAACCCCATCCTGATACACCCACACATCATAGCTGCCTTGCTGTAGGTCTTGTTACTTTGGCTAGATTGTTTTAAGGAGTTGCTTATAATGTCTACCAGGTTACTTTCCTCCATTCAGGTGTCCGGAGTAACTCCCTCATCCAATATTCTTTCTTGGGGTTCTTGTTCACTATGCATCCAGTTGCACTTTTTGGCACTGAGTTTCAGCTTTCAAACTTTGGATCACCCATCTAATCTTTGCAGGTCCTCTGTAACTCCCTAACATCATCATTTCTGTCTACCTTGCCAATCGTCCTTTCAAGCTAGGGTAAGTAAGTAAGTAAAAGTTTATTTATATGGCTTTCAATCCCTAGGGCTCTGGATGCCTTACAAGGGTCAAACGGGCATGGTTATACAAAATGACAAACAGGGTATATAATTTGGATAATAAATTAAATCCAATAAATAATAGTAATAAATGGTTGACATTTAAAAGAGCTGCAGTTATCAGGATATGCTTCTTTAAAAATATAGATTTTCAGACTCCTCTTAAATGCCTTCACTGATGGAGCCTTCCTCAGAAATCTGGGGAGTGAGATCCAGAAGACTGGCTAGCCACCTCAAATGCATTGTCACCTGAGGTTTTCAGCCTGGCCCTTGCAACCACTAGGAGACCTTTGGTGGAAGAGCAGAGGCAGTGCACTAGGATGGCAGATGTAAGGAGGTCAGACAGGTAGCCAGAGCCCAAGCCTTATAGGGCCTTATAGGTGAGCAAGCCCACCTTAAAGATGATCCTCCACCTAACAGGCAGCAAATGCAGATCCTGCAGAACTGAGGTCATATGACAAGACCTGGGTAGGCCCATCAGCAACCTGGCCATACGTTCTGCACTAGCTGCAGTTGGCAGAGGTTCCTTCCACTGATCCCAAAGTACAGAGCATTACAGAAGTTCAGCCTGAATGTAACAAAGCATGCACTAGTGAGGGCAGGTCCTTCAGTGGAACTAGGGATTTAATCCTGGTGACATTCCTAAGTGGTAAAACACACTTTGGGCAACAGATGACACCTGAGTACTAAGTGTCAGCCTGTCATCAATGATGATGCCCAGATTTCTCACCCTAGAAGATGCCATCAATGGGGTAGAGCAGAGGACCAGCCCTGTCACCACTTCAGAGGAACCCTATGACTCCCACAACCAGGCTCAATCACCAGTACATCTGTCTTGCCAGGGTTTAGCATCAGCTAGTTAGAGGATATCCTGTCCTGGATCTCAGCCAGGCAGTTTTTAACACTTCAATGGCATTATTTGTTCCAGGGACAAAGACATACACAGCCGGGTATCATCTGCATAATAGTGAAAAACCAGACTGTAACATCTAATGAGCTCTCCCAGGGTCAGCATGTACCCATAAACAACATCAGAAAAAGGATCAGACCTTGAAGAATTCCACATGACAGGGACTTCAGAGAGGAGGAGAAATTCCATATCACCACCTATTGCCTCCTGCTAGTGAGACAGACCTCAAACCAGTTAATGACCGTGTCGGTGAGTCCCTAATACTCTCTAAGGCAATCCAAGAGCATAATGTGTTCCATTATGTCAAATGCTGAGGTGAGATCAATGAGAATGAGCATTGACCAGTCTCACCCTGAGGAAGTCATTTGCACCTGAACCAATGCCATCTCAGTGCTATGCCTAAATCCAGACTGGAATGGCTCGTAGATGTCAAAGGCATAAGGTGTGCTTCCACTTTCTCAACAACTTTCCCTTGAAATGGGAGGTAGGAGATAGATTGATAATTCACCAGTACATCAGGGCAGAGTGATGGTTTCTTCAGAAGGGGCTTTACTAGTGGCTCCTTCAAGGCTTCATGGAAGAACCCCTCTGAGGTGAACACCAGACTACCCTGGCAAACACTGGGCCAATGGTCTTGGCGCATCTCACTAGGAGACAAGTCAGGCCTGGGTCCAGTTCACAGAAGGTGGCCTGCAGCTTCTAAATCACCTCAGTGACCACAGCCACCCCCACTGGCTGTAACTTCTCCCAGACAATAGGAGTGTCCCTGTTCCTACCAGCACCCCCACACACTGTGGGTCTGATCTTGCCCCATTGGGAGATCTTGGACCAAATAGAGAACACTCTGTCAAAGAAGAACAGAGCAAATTCTTTGCACAGCATGACTAATAATGCCTTTTTGGCTGCAGACAGACTGGATGAAGTAGTCTGTCCACAGTCAGAAAGAGCTGAGCTGGTCTGTTCCTCTCTGCAGCAATCTCCCTGGACAGGAACTCTGCCTTCTTATGGTCAATCACCCTTTGATAATCACCATAGTGATTTCTCAAACCCAGTTTATCCTCCTTGGACTGGATTCTCCACCAGCAATGCTCTAACTTCTGATACTTGGTCTTCATCTCCTTGAGAGCCCCATCAAACCATGGGGTCTCAAGTGAAAAGACTGGGGTTATATACAGACTGGTGTGATAGCATTGAATGCCTCAGAGACAGCCCTATTATAGGCCATAACCACTTCACCCATGCCAATCACATATGCAGCACTCACACCAGAAAAGTCTACTACCACCAAAAGTCCCACAGTGGACAATCCTCTTAAAGGGTGACAGTGGACCATCTTAACAGGGAGGGACTATCGGGGTCCCAAATGAAAACTCCACCATGCAAAGATCAGACCAACCGACTCGATCAGTCTTGAGGTCAGGAACCTCAAGCCCCAGTGAGAATATCAAGTCCAGGGAGTGGCTGTGGTGTTGAGTCACAGAAGCAACTGCTTGTGCTAGGCCCAGTGATGTCATCAACTGGAGGAGGTCATGTTCAAAATTTGAGGATTTATCATTGACCGGGTAGTTCCTCAGTTTCTTCCATACCCATGGGATAACATTATTGAAGATATCATGGTGTGTGTTCATGTAATGCATGACATTGCACTGATATCTGTGATGCCCCACCCACCAATAAGTACTCCTACCACACTGCCACCTGTGGTCATGCAGGTGGTAATATTTCAATGGCGCATGCTATCCTCCCATTCTGGAGAAGAAGCAAGTCCTCTTAGACACTAAATCCTTCTCCTTCCCCAGTCAACCCGAAGACCTGGGCTTATTCCCAAACCAGAGTTGTTGGCAGTGCAAGCGTAACCCTACACTGATAGGCCATCAGTGTAGGGTTACTACACTACTAACAAATGAATTATAATTAATGGGTCTCCCTTTTTTCCATAGAGAGACTGTGGCTTAATTTGCCATTTAAAGGAGTGTTTATAACAGCAAACACATGCACAGTTCTCCTCCCTCTGCACATCGTCCTGCAGCGTCTCCCTTCTTGGCTCACTGTTTCTTTTGACCCAGCCCAGCCACCAACCAAACACAGCACTAAGTAGAATTAAATATATAAAAAACAAGAACTTCTGCTTTTACAGATACGGGGATACCAAAATATTTAAAACAAAAAACGTTAAACGCTGAAAATGAAACCTGCCGACTGGACGAAAACTATACGGAGCAGCCACACTGAAACTGATGCTATTTTATAAATTGCTGTGGCCAAAGGGAGACTCAACAATTATATAAAATAAAATATAGGGTAGTGGTGTGCAGACTTCAAGTTTACACACACCCTTGAGGTTAGATGCTTTGCACAAACCCCTCGGCGTCGCTCTCGGGTTTATGTAGCATCTAACCCCTCGGGTGTATGTAAATTCTCATTAAACACACCACCCAACACTTTATTCTATATGTAATACATTCTTGTCACGTAAGAGTTGCCTTTCTTGTTGATAGAGTAAATAATATCTTGTATTCTCAATCCAAGGCCAGCCATGTAGTGTGGTGGCAGTGCTCTACACTATCATCTGGAAAATCAGCACCTATTTTCAGACTGGGATATCCAGCTGCCCTGGGTTTGGGCATTATTATAGAGAAGCATACAGCCTTTTATAGTCCACTGTTCCTTCAGTGAGTGGGTCTTAATTTGGGCAACTGTGTGAAGGCACTCATACTGTAGTAGGGTGCCAAATGCTAAAGATGAAAATACTAAAAAATAGAGCTCTGTTTAATAAAAGCTACAACTACAGTTTACACTATAACACTTATACAGTAGCTCCACTTGCTACCTCATAGGCCTATCTTTAATGATAACAGGGCTGGAAACTATTTTTTTTCACATGTCAACAGCGTGATCAGTAGCAGAACTCCACAGGAACATTTGTCTGTTGGACTTCAAGGCCTTAGTATCTTCCCAAATCTCCTGGGACACCTACTGGAATGCCATCATATGGCTTTTGAAAAAAAAATTATAAGGCAGATTATTTCAGGGTCAAACGTAACCTCAGGCAGATGTGTTGAGGTATGTTTCCCATGTGGATTGGAGAAAGGTCACTAGTTCATGTATTACGAAAAATACCATAATATATCACTTCCAGCAGTAAATTGTAAACTGCATTTAAAATTGCTTAAGAGGGCTACTTAAAATGAAATGGTTAGCTTTTGGAGTCCAACCCTGTCTAAACTGGAGAATGTATATCATGTCCATTCTTAAATGAATGTTAAGAAATAGAGTACTTGCTTTTCTATGAGAACAAATCAAGCCTAGATTTCTGGTAGAGCAGATCAAAATTAGTTTGTTAAATTTGAGTTGTTTTGGTGGGGATGGAATAGTTTAATAATTCTGTCCTTATATTTAATAGCTATTCCACTTTCTCTAATTGTTTTCAGATAACTTCTCTTTTAACTGAGTAGCACCCATCAGATGGAAAAGGGTCACCCATCTTACCTTGTTTTATATGGCTATGGAAGCTGTACACTGAAAACAAAACTATGCCTTCCTGAGTGTGACTGGAGGAATAATGATGTTGTGGGATAAGGTTGCTACTAGCCAATAAATTTGCATCTTGTGTTTCTGTGCAGTGTTTCTGATAGCTTCCCAGAAGGCTTAGCCTGAAAAATAGAATTGCCTTTTAAAATAGTGCCTTGGATTTATTGGGTTTCTTTTTACAATTCATTCAGCAAGCTGGATACCTGGGAAATTAGAATTCCATGAATGCACTGGTGCTGAACATACTACTGATCTGGGATGAAGTTGCAATCTGGGCCAGCTCTCTAGAATGATCACATATGTGCAGCATCAATCAAGCATTAGCTAGCATGGGACTAGTCTGAACTGAGCCAGAATGACTCCTGGCCAGCTGTCAGCATTGCTTTCATGAACCTTTTGAGCAATATTCATGTCTGCTTGTGTATGACCTAGCATATTGGTACCCTTTGTAAGTCTGATTTGAGCAGAGCAGTGCTACACTACTTGGGCAGCAACAGCTGAAGATATATTAACCATCTGAATTGGGATTTTAGCATTCTGCACATGCACAGACCATGCTCGGCTTTAGCTGGGTCTTTCATCCTTGCTATTTATTACAAAACAATTGACAACATATATTTTTATTCAGCTACCCCGAAATGCACAGGTTTACTTACATTAAAACATTGGCTATTGCACTTGTGTAAAAATGGTTGTGTAATTAGTTTTCATATTCTTTTTTCTGCTGTGAAACACCTATGACATTTTGAATAGAATGAATGCTTTACTAGGTTTTACTAAGACTCTAACAGCAGGCAGCCAGGAAATGACAATAATAAAAACAATATAAATGAGTACTGGCT
Organism: Neoceratodus forsteri; assembly: GCA_016271365.2. Lineage (NCBI taxonomy): Eukaryota > Metazoa > Chordata > Ceratodontiformes > Ceratodontidae > Neoceratodus > Neoceratodus forsteri. Next base: position 739,958,275 of record CM057458.1, read on the forward strand.
GGCATCAGCACTTGATACAATTTAGTAGTCAGCATTCTAGTTTATTCACAGTTTTTGGCATGATCCTCATTGTGCAGAAGCCACACAAAGCAGGATTTGCTCATTAGCAAATTACTAATTATGGACTGCATCTTAAACAGCAGCAAGTGAAGTTCAATGGCTCTGTTAAACCAGCCAGAAGTGAGGTGACAGAGAAATTGTGGCCATGATACATTCGGAAATAAACTACAATTTGAGTATTGTTCATAATTATACATATCAAAATGTGTCAATAAAGCAAGCATTGAAACTGTGAAGAGAACTGACATATATTTAGCACAAATATAGAGTTACTTATCTATTAAGATATTATAGTCTCTTCCAGGTAAACAGTAAACAGGTGAAGTAATGCAGTGAGAGTGTTTGTGTGTGGGGGTAGTGGGGGATTGATAAGTAAGGGAGTACGTATAAACATGCCTATACATAGGCAGGTACAGTTTGTTGATAGGATATCATTCATGTTTCTTACAGTCAACAATGTACCCATCACCGATGTAATCACATAGTGTATGCATTTTCTTCTATATCCCAAATTCACATATGATAGAAAAACAAAAACTCACTAACTTAGTGCAAATGATTTTATCATACTTTTATTACATAAATATTTAAATATAGCAGCCAAAATAGTGGTAACATTGTTCAGTGTCAATGTTTTGCACAATATGTATGCTTTGTCAAGAGTAAATCTGTGACTGGCAAACATTATGGCTTTATAGTGCCCCTACTGAATTAAAAACACATATAAATCAATGAAATCCAAACATCACTTTAAATACATCTCAATTAATTACAGTACATCATTACACAGAACAGTCCCTGACATATAAACAAAACAACAGTGAAATTAAATTAAAAGGAACTATGCTGCAGTAATCACTATTCTTTCATATATACAGCATGAAGATAATCTAAACAGCTTGGATATCTAGCTGAAGCAGCTTCTAATGTATACAAGCTCCACATGTACATCTTTAATTTATTTAGTTTTATTTAGTTTTTGTTTACCAGGTAAACACCATAGCCAAGATGTGACTATTTTCAGGCATGACCCAGGAGATTACAGTGGGTAGGAATATTTAAGGAATACTGTACATACACTAGCAATACATACATTTTGCCAATCAGGATTAGCAACATAGATACAGCACAAGATCAAAATGACACGATTTGAAGATGTAGTTGATAATAGGTAGGGATAAACAGGGAAGCATACATACATTTTGAATTTAGTGAAATTATTAACGACACAAGGATTTCACAAGTTGCAAGCATGCATGACAAAATAGGTATTACAGTAGCATACATTTAGTGGCTATAACTCACTCTTTCTAGCAAACCACTAGGTTGAGAGCAGCTTGAAACAGATACTAAACATACAACATAAGTGCTTATAATCTGAACTAGAAGAGCTAACCAGAGAGTAGTTTTTAGCAGTTGAGAATGTGAGGGACAGGAGTCAGATAATGGGTTCATGAGGGTTTGAAGCAGTACAGAAGACCTAGCTAAGAGGAAGGAGCAAAAATTACTTTTAAGGAGATCACGTGATGCAGAGTGCTGTGTAGAAGCTCCTCCGCTAAGCTCCTGCCTCCCGAATATAAACTCGTCTTTTACATTGTTAAAACTTATCTATTTCCTCTGTTATGATCTTTTCCTGTGTTTAAACATCTTGTGCTCCAGTTTTGGGTATCAGAAGCGGTAAATGGAGGCTTATATGAAGAAAGCCCGCAAGCATACCCCTCTAACCACTCCTGAGAAGGCCTCAAAGAATTCCCGAGCCTCGAGTGGCCCAGACAATCCAGATCCTTCGTGCCAAGCTGGGGAGCAAGAACCTTTAACCCTTAACAGGTTTTGGAAGAGTTTAAGCCATTTCGAGAAGAGATGAAAGATATAGTGACTGACTTGAAATCCCTCTCCAGAAAATTGGATGAAGTCTCTATCACGGTCTCGGATAACATGGCCGCATAGTCTCGATCGAGAGAAAACTGGAAAGCCTGGACCCTGAATTTCTGCTAACAAGACAAAAGTTATTTCGCTTAGAAGCTAAACTCAAAGACTTGGAAGGCCATAGCCGAAGAAATAATATTGTAATACTCGGGCTTCCAGAAGGAAGAAGGCCAGAATGCAGTACTCTTTGTGCAGAAGTTGGTAGACCGGTCGCTGATCCCTCTCCTTTGGCCCTGTGTGCATGATAAGAGCATGCTCATCAGTCCCTGCGACCAAAACCCCACCTGATGCTCCCCTCGTCCCATTATCTACCACTTTCTGAATTATCTGGAAAAGCAGCACTTCTTGCAGAAAGTCAAGGCCTTACAAGAAGTCAAATGGGAGAAGACAAGCTGAGAATTGCTCAAGACATCCCTGGCTCTGTTCTCTTGAGCGGAAAGCCTTCCATCTGATTGTATCCAAGATTATAGCGGCAGGGTTAAAATTCAGGATGGGGTACCCAGCGAGTTGCAAAGTCTCAGTAAATGGTCCCTGGCTTAATTTTGAAGATCCTGAAGCTGCGCTACTAAGCCTTAAATCAACACTGCCAGATTTGTTCCAGACAACCTGAGAGAGCCTCTGGAGTATCGGGATTCACGAAGCTGCTGAGCGAACTGTTATTCATTTTCCTCGTGGAGAAAACTTTTCCAATGACCGAGTTCTGCTGTGTTTATTTTCTCATTTGGAACTAGCCTAATAGTATATGGCCTGACTTTTACCATATTCATGCTCTGGCCTTTTGGGGCTAATATCGTTTCTGAGCGAATCCCTTTGGGGTTCTGGTGATAGCTTGTTTGGGACTATGTTCTGGAGAATATTACATACTTAATTTCTGGGGGTAGCATATGGGGGAAGGTTTTGGTTTTGGCTAATGGCTCCTGATTAGATCTTACATGTTAGTTTCTCAGGCTCCTGGTGGTTTCAGGCTTTCACTGTGCTTTTGGCAGGCCGGTTGGATTGGGATATGACCACAAGGCAGCGCGGTTCACCCAATCAATACAGGTCTGGGTGATCTTGACTCGAGAGGATCTCTTTCAGACCCTATGTCATTTTGGCCTCACAGGAGGCGTTTTGAATCAGGGGTTGGTAACTCCTGGGCGATTATTCCTGTTGTTTTCTCATGTTAGGGTCTGGTTCTGGTTTTCATCTGGTTTCCCATTTTTTCATGCTCTCAGTTTGAGATTAGGGTTACCTTCGTGTTAGCCTTTCCCCTGGCTCTGGCTCTTGGTGCAGTTTCCCTCTGGGGACAGGCAATTTCAATTCTCTTCTTGGAGTTTAGTGGATACCAGTCATATTCACATTTCTGAAACCTGGTTTCAGTATTCTCCTCTAAATCCAACGGTTTCACTATCATACATCCATAGGCTCTGGAAGCGGAGACTACTTCTTAGATATCAAGGGCCTGTCAATGCAATTCATAATCTACTTTTATTTAGAGAGATGTGAGTGAGCATTAGCAGAGGACATTTTCAGGGGTGGGAGGAGGAGGAGGATGTGACCCAGTGCTGTGCTAAGCATTGTTTGTGGCAGATCGGGGGTTGGGAGGGGTGAGGTCATGTGTTTTGTTGGGGGGTGGAGGTGTACTGGAGGGCTTAAAACTGGGCTTTTGATGGGGGTTAGGGTGGTGGGAGGGCCTTACAGCAGCAACAGGTAGGGTTAGTGTGCTAAGTATATACCCTGAGTGCAGGGCCGAACCTATTACACCTAGTAATCCTTATCAGATGGCCAAGGAGGTGACTTTGCAAGTGGAACATTAAGGGGATCAGGAAAAATCTAAACAATATCAGGTTCTTAGACATTTAAGCCTATTCGTTCTCAGATAACTTTCCTACAAGAATCACATTTATTAGAAACAAAGCCTCACAAGTACGGAGACAACAGGTAGGGATGGTTACTGAGGCTCAAGGCTCCTCTAATAGTTGTGGGGTCATGCTATTATTAATAGGGTATTCCTTTGTTTCTACACAAGTCATCAAGGATCCTGAGGCGAGGTTCGTCTTAGTTATAGGTACTCTCAGGTCAGTGCCACTGTTACTGGGCATCATATCTGACCCCTAACATAGACGACCCTGAGTACTTTATGAGACTTATAAACTTAATCCTGCCTTTTCTTCCTATAAGGATTATTCTAGGGGTGACTTTAGCAAGTCATAGACTCAAACCTCGACAGGTTAAGTAGCCGGATCGGGGTGGCCTCTCCAGGTCAGAGGGCTTTTAGAGACCTACTGGATCAATGCAGACTCTGTGGCGTCTGTTGTCCTTTATCCAGACTCCAAGGAGTTCACCTACAGGTCATTAGCACCACGGCTCACAGTACCGTATTGATTACATTCTCATTTCTCAGACTCTCTTGCCTGGTGTCAGGACCGCGTCGATCCAACCTGGTCCTGTCTCCGATCATTCCTTGGTGTTATATAAACTAGCATTCCAGGAAGTTTCAAAGAGAGAAACAAGATGGAAACTTAATGACCAAATGCTAAGACTCTAAAAATTGTAAAAGCACAAGGAACATATCAAGGCCTTTTTTTCTAACCCTTTAAATAGTGCAAAGCGGATATTATCTGGGGGCTTATAAGGCTACATGAGAGGCATTCTTATTAGTATGGCAGTGACTAGGAAAGAGCTAGGGAAAGGAATTACTATCTTTATTATCCCAAATTAGGGTGCTTGAAACTAATGTTTGCCAATACTCAGAAGAGGATAGGAAGAAGCTCCTATTATTGCAAGAGATATTTAGAATTACTCCGGAAAAGGCAGAATTAGCTATCATATGTACTAAAGCTAGCTACACTGATCAGGAGAGAAGGCCGGCGTTTATTGGCACTCCGTATCAAGCAACAAGAATCTGTGAGATGCATCCCTTCTATCAGGGCGTCAGCTGATGGGTCCCAGAAAATATCTTCTACTGAGATAGTCCAACAATTTGCATTATACTACAAAAGCAGATGTCTGAGGGGACATGAGTACCCCCTAGCCCGGCAAGTGTGGAGAAGTATTTGATGGACTCCCACCTACCCTCCCCCAGCACATTACAAGGACTCGCTTGTCTCCTCTATATCATAGGAAGAAATCGCTGAGGTTATCAATGGTTTACCTTCAGATAAAACTCCTGGTCCTGCAGATTTTCTTCCCTTTTCTACAAGATGTTTGGGATCTCTTACTACCAATACATAATAGATTATTTCAACATATTCTATCAGGGACAGAGGTTGATTGTCACCTCTTTGAAGCCTTGATAGTGCTTCTTCCCAAGCCAGACAAAGACCCAGAGCTTGTCCAAAGTTACAGGCCTATATCTCTCTAAATCAAGACATTAAAATTCTCTTAAAGATTTTAGCTAACAGACTATCTGTGGTACTCCCTGAGTTAATAGGCATGAATCAGGTAGGATTTATGAAGGGCTCCTCGGTGGACCACTTGTGTCGTTGTCTCCGTCTTCTCGGCTACCAGAGACACTGTGTTCCCTGCGGGCTTAGTCTCTCTGGATGCAGAGAAGGCGTTAAAGTAAATAGGGTTTTTGTTCAAGGTACTGAGTGCCTTTAAATTCCATCTGGTATTTATAGCCTGGGTTGCTGCACTATATAAATCCCCCACTGCAAAATTTCAGCTAATGGGGCTTTCTCTAACCTCTTCCCTCTATTCAGGTACTAGGCAGGGTTGCCCTCTATCGCCTCTGTTATTCAATTTATACTTGGAACCCTCTTTCAAAACATTCTTAAAAATACCTTGATACAAGGTATTAGGGTTGGTGACATGAAATTAAGGTCACTGCGTATGCAGATGATTTGTTGATACATCTCTCCCATCCGGTTTCATCTTTACCGCCCTTACTGAATGAAATAGCTAGATTCAGTGAGTTATCTAATTACAAGCTGAATGCCATAAATCTATATTTTTCCATAAAACCACAAGATAATTAGGAATGATATTAGTCCCTAGGTTTATGCTGGGCTCCTAGATTATTCAAGTATTTGGGCATTAAGTTATCCTGTAACCCTTCAACATGGTTTAAGGAAAACTTGGATTCTCTCTCACAGGTTATTATTCATGACCTTGACAGATGGTCTAAACTCCCCATATCATTATGGGGCAGAATTAAAATAGTTAAGATGAATGTCTTTCCTAGAATATTCTACCCTCTTTTCCTTCTCAATTCTTTTATCCCTATTCGTTGGTTTAAAAAATTGCATGGTATATTACAAGATTTTTCTGCTGATAAATACCCCGCCTAGGCTTATTATAAACTAGCTGCTCCAAAATTTGAGGAGAGCTGCGGATTCCCCATATGGCATTATACTATTGGGCTAGTCACCTAGTAAAACGTGTGAGATGGATATCCCAGGCCTTGAAATGGAACAACCAGTATGGCTTAAGATTGAATTAGATGCAATTTAGCTAAATGTCTGGACCCTTCAACCTTATTTTATCTCAAACTGTCACACGTAAAGACAGCTGAATGTCCTACAGTAGGTATTTCTTTAAGAGTTTATGTACATTTATGTGCATTTCTTCATTACTCCCCACAGACTGACTTAGCTCAGTCCATTTGGAACTCCCATCTTTTACTATTAACAGGAATCAGATTTCCAGTAAGTGGTTGCCCCAATTAGGCAATGGAAAACTGTTTTTCCCTGGTGGATGGAGAGGGGCACTGGTTGTCCCCTGGTGGAATCATTGAAAAATTTCTCATTCCGGTTTCATTCTCACTTTAAGATTATGCAGTTAAGACACCTACTCACAATAGTCCTGGGGAATACTTCCCTTCCCAGAAGGTGTCAGCCTTGATACCTGAAATCTCTCTACTCTCTGGATCTTCAGGCACTGTATCTAAAGTGCACAGAATCTTGTACTATAAAAATATGGGGACTCCTTCGGACCCACTAGTTTCTGGAACTCACTTCTCCCTCAATATCAGTTGAACTGGCAATCCCTAAGGAGATTCTGTCATAAATATGTTTCCCAGGATAGATTCGTCTCATGCAATACCACATATTACATAATATGTACTGTACCCCTGTTAAACTAAAGAAATGGTGTTTCTCGAACTCTAGTACATGTACTAAGTGCACGAGGAAGAAGAGCTCCTTCATATGTTTTGGTCCTGTCCCAAAGTTTCCCTATATGGAATTCAATCAAGATGTCCTTGGACCCTTGCTGGGCCTCAGGAGTATTTTATTCCTGAGATCTGTCTCCTGGGGATAAGTCCCTTGTCAAGGTCAGAATTGGAAATTTCAAATCTCCATGATTGCTTTATCTGTTAAAAACTCATTTTATGCCACTGGAAAGACAAATCCACCCAGCTTTCCAAGAGTGGTTGCACAAAATTATTGCTAATCTCCGACCAGAAAAGCGATAGCAACCTTCATAATAGACTTGCAGCATATAGTAAAATATCGGATCCCTCACTCCTTACTCTCAATGTCTCACTCATGATTATGTCACACCTCAGTTTTTCTCATATGTCTACTGAAACCATCACTGTAACTTACGGTTACATGGTTCGTTGCTGCTATGTGAGTGGGGGTTGGGGAGTGGGCTGGGCAGTTCTTTCTATACATGTGTTATGTCACTCCTTGTTCATTGTAACTGCCCTTCAGAAAGAAATGTAATAATAAAGTTTAAGTTATAAAAAAAACATTGCTTTTAAACTGGGCATGATTGGGGCTAGGCAAACCTCCAGAGGCAGGGAGTTCCAGAGTTTGTCCACGAGTGAGAAAAGGCAAGGTGCCTTTGTTTGATTTACATCTTGGTATTTTCAGCAATGCTTTATTAGATGAATGGAGGCCATGGGAGGTGTGCAGCAGAGTTAATAGGGAGGCCAGCGAGACTGGTATGTTGGTTCTAATGACATTATCAGTCAATGATCCATGAGCAAGAGTACTAGCATCAGAGGGGACAGCCAGTTCAGATCCGCATAGAGCAGACAATGGTGCTTCTACCAGGGAGAGGCCGAGGCATACCTACATATGCTGTTATGAATGGTATCCACTTCCTTAGGAGAGTAGAGGATGCATTACAATAAGTGACTACCCATAAGATAAAGACAGGAGTAAGATCCCATGGGCTATGGCTAATCTGGCAGGCTGGATTAGGATGTATCTGGTTTTGTAGGCTACACCAATTTTAGCACTAACTGATTTACAGGTAGTTGTTATATGCTTGCCAAAGTTAAGATTCCCATCAAGGAGTACTCACAGATATTTAAAAGAGCGGACTGGATCAAGAATCATCCCACCCTTCCCTGTGACTTTAAAAGGTCCGGTTGTTATTTAATTTAGATGCAGAGCCAAACAGCATCGTAAGCACTTTATCAGCATTAAAGATTAGTTTGTGTTGGAAGAGCCATGATTGAATAGATTTAAAAGCAGTAGTGAGGGTCATGTTGATATGGTGTATATTTTATCACTACAGTATAAGACCAGGTCATCCACATACAGGATAGCCGAGCATTCGGGATATCTGATGAGATAATCTTAATAAAAATAGAAGAGAGGGGACCTAGTATTGATCTCTGGGAACACCTAGCTTAACAGTCATTGGGATGGACTGCAGAACTGAATCTAACAAACTGAGTTCTATCACATAGATAGCTACTGAACCAGTCCACCACAGTTTGTCTTTCAGCCTTATATTTAAAGGAGACTGCAGACACTGCAATCACTGACATTTCTATGGCTAAAATGGAACATTTACATAGGAGAACATGTCTAAACTGATAATGCTGATCAGGACAATAAATTATTTACAAATAGCATCTAGTATACTAAAAGCTTACAGTGTTACTTCAATTTACTGATCTCAACTAGAGATGCAGCAAATTTTTAATTTGCTGGTGAAGTGAACTTGAAGTGGACACTTTGCATTTGAGGAGCACAACGTGAAGTGGGCACTGTAAAGTGCTCACTTCGTGTTATCATTATTACTTCATGTTGCCATTATGCCTTAACATAAAGTAAGGCAAAGTGACAAGTAAATAGGCAGCCCCCACATCACATGGCTTACAGTACTGTAAGTCACATTCTTTAACCAGGCAGGAAGGAAGTGAGTCAGAGAAGCAGATTCACTTTATCCTTTGCATTAGAGCGAGAAGGCTTTGTGAGTGACAGCAGTGTAGAGTCAGTGACTGAAAATGCTGTGATTGCCTTTCCGTGAAGAAAACAACTTTTATAAACTATATCTTTATTTAGTTTTTGTATTGTGTTTGTTTTTTTTTATAGTGAATTTTTGTATAAGTTTTGTTTTGTTTTGTTTTGTGTGTGTGTGACTGTGTGTGTGTGTGTGTGTGTGTGCATGTGCCAAGGACTTGTGTGGGAGGATGGACCCTGGAGAAGGTAAGTCGCTGGCCTGTGAGTGTGGTCAGAGCAGGTAAGTGTGGACATGTGGGGTGGTCGTGTGATGCTGGACCGCTCCCAACTCCTGGGTGTTGCTTCCCCCGCAGTGGAAACAACAGCAGCAGCACAGCACCAATGCCACCGGTGGCTGCTGTGCATCCACCTTTTCCACCACTACTACCACTACTGGCAGCAGCTGTAGGGGCTCCAGCAGCACCCTCCACCACATCCACAGTCACAGGAGGTGCCTCTGGGAACCACTGGTGGTGCAAGGACTGTGTCTGGTCCCTCCCAGCTCCCCAGTGTGGGAGATTTTTAACTCTGTGGGGGAGACAGCACAGTCATGGTGTGTCAGCTGTGTGGTGTGCTTGTGCACCGTGGCCCCTAGGGGACACATTTGGGGACAGTGACCAGCGCACTCACATGTTCAACCACCACAAGGTGGAGTGGCAGGCTGGCACAGATGGGGCCAGGCGTCCACCTGCTGGCCCTTCTGTGGCAGTAGCCGAGGGTGCTGCTGGGGTTGTAGTTGTGCCTCCCCACAGCAGGAGGAGGCCATTACAGCAGCTGCCACCACCACCACAGCCACCACAGCCACCAGCACCACCCTGTCCACCACCACCACCACCCTGGATTTCCACTGCAGTGGACCCCACCACAGTCCCTGCAACAGAGGCCGACATCTCCCTGCTGTGGGTGGCCCTGGAGGAGAATACTTAGAGGGTTGGTGCTTTGCAGCAGCAGGTCAACACAATACAAGAACAGCAGTGACAAATACTGACAATGCTGCCCTGCTGCTGGACCACCACGGCATCCACAGCTGCATTAAGGGATTGTTTTCTGCCCCTCACTCCACTACTATGTTGTACTGTTTTGTGTGTTTTTTCTTTGTTGTTGTTTAATAATACACATTTTCCTTCCAGGGAATCTTTCTTGCTCCACATAGTGCAATGCATTTCTATGAAAACCACCTGTGATTTCATTACAGTGTGTCACGTGATGGAGGAATTCCCATTCTGAAAAGCCACCCACATTCTGCCTGCCTTCTCGGCAATATTAGGATGTGATGCCAGGAAAAGCGCGAGTGCATGCTCTATTACAGTGAATGTCAATTGTTTGGCAGCTTTCGAATGTTTCTTTATGTTATAGTGGTCAGTTTGCGGTGAAAGCGTGTGGGGCGTGTTGCCAGTAAAAGTGCCCTTGTTGGTGGAAGCGTTCACATTTCACCACAGTGAACCTTGCCAACATAACAAACATTGGGATAGCTGGACATTCACTATAGTGGAGCATGCACCTGCCTCCTCTGCATAGAAACATAGAAACATAGAATTTGACGGCAGATAAGGACCGGTTGGCCCACCTAGTCTGCCCATTTCCTACCTAACAGATAAGTTGCAGATCCTAGTTAACCAACAGCTTACTTCCTCCTACCCCCACTAGGACTGCCTTATGTCTGTCCCATGCATTCTTGAATTTCCCCACTGTTCTTGACTCCACAACCTCCTCAGAGGCTGTTCCATGCATCCACAACCCTCTCCATGAAAAATACTTCCTCCACATTACCTCTGAGCCGTCCCCTCTATCTTCAAATGTGCCCCCTTGTTCTTGCACATCTCTTTTTCTGAAAGATGCTACCCTCTTGGACTTTGTTGATTCCCTTGTGGTACTTGAAGTTTCTATCATGTCCCTCTCTCCCTTCTTTCCTCAAGAGTATACATATTAAGCTCCTTTAGTCTTTCTTCTTATGTCTTCTGGTGCAGACCCTGCACCATTTTGTTGCCCTCCTCTGGACAGCCTCCACTCTGTCTATGTCTTTGCGGAGATGGGGTCTCAGAACAGCACATAGTACTCCTGATGGGGTCTCACCAACTGTCTGTACAGAGGAATAACAATGTCTTGTTTTCTACTATTGATGCCTCTTCCTAAGCATCCCAGTATCCCCTAGCCTTCCTTACTGCCTACTCATTGCTTGCCCACCTTAGGTCATCTGATATAATTACCCCAGGTCCCTTTCCATTTTACTGTTATCAGTATCTCACCCCACATTGTGTACTCTTCCCTGGGTTTTGTTTCCCATGTGCATTACCTTGCACTTCTTTGCATTGAATCTGAGCTGCCATACGTTTGACCATTCCTCCAACCTTGTCAAGTCCCTTCTCATCCTTTCCACTCCATCTTGTGTATCAACCCTGTTGCAGATCTTTGTGTCATCTGCAAAGAGACATGCTTTCCTTCCAGTTCCTCTGCAATGTCACTTACAAAGACATTAAAAAGGACCGGTCCCAGTACTGAACCCTACGGTGCCCGCTAGTAACCCTCCTTTCTTCACTGTGTACTCCATTTACTACTACCCTTTGTGTCCTGTTGTCTAGCCAATTTTTATCCAGGCTATCACCTTGGGGCCCACTCAAGGCTGGCTAACTTGTGTATTAATCTTTTGTGGGACTGTATCAAATGCCTTGCTAAAATCTAGGTAGGCCATGTCCACAGCCCCTCCCTGGTCTACTACTTTGGTCACCCAGTCAAAGAAATTTATTAGATTCATCTGACATGACCTTCCCATCATGAATCCATGCTGCCTTGGGTCCTGTGCCCCACTGGCCTCTAGGTACTCAACAATTCTTTCCTTCAGAAGTGATTCCATCATTTTCCTACCACTGAGGTCAAACTAACTGGTCTGTATTTTCCTGCCTCTGTTCTGCTCCCACTTTTGTGAAGAGGAATCACATCTGCCTCCTCAGTCCTCAGGTACCACCCCATCCTCCCATGATTTGTTAAAGAGAGTAGTCAGTGGTGTCACTAGTTCTACCATAGTTCTTTTAGAATTCTTGGGTGAATTCCATCAGGCCCCATTGCTTTGTCCACCTTCAATTTTATTAGTTCTTTCAGAACCCTTTCTTCTGTAAATGGACTGGTATCGACTCCCATCTTCAGAGTGTTTCTCTTGTTTGGTTTAGGTACCTCCCTCTTCTTCCTTTGTGAATACTGAGCAGAAATATTCATTCAGTACCCTGCTTTTCACTGTCCCCCTACCCACATTCCCTCTCCTTTATTAAGCCTCAGTATCCTTCCTTTGGTCTTTCTTCACTCCCTAATGTACCTATAAAGGTCTTATCCCCTTCTTAACAGAATTGGTTATCCTTTCCTCGGTTTGGGCCTTTGCTATTCTGACTGCCTTCCAGCCTCTTTCTGCTTCTAACTGATAAAGTTCTCAGTCCTGCTCCTTCTGTGTTTCCTTATATTTCCTGAATGCTGTCCTTTCTCCTTAACCTTCCTGCCATCTCTTTTGAGAACCATAGCATTTTTTCCTTCATTGTGTTTTATTGATTTGCTTTACACAAAAGCTTGTTGCCTCTGTGATGGCTGTTTTGATTACTCCCCATTGTTCCTCCACCCTCCTTCTTGCCTGTTTGCTAGTGCTTTTCTAAGGCACTCTCTCATTTCCCAAAGTCAGCCCTCTAAAGTCCAATACTCTTGCTTTTGTATGGCTTGATTGTATGGCTGTGTTTATAGTGAACCACACTGTTTGGTGGTAGCTTGTTCTCAGATGGCTACCCACCTCTAAATCTGAGATTCTTTCTCCATTCCCATTTGAGAGTACCAGGTCTAAGATTGCTCCTCCCGAGTGGGTTACAGTACTCAGCTGTCTGAGGCATGTCCCTGTAGGCACCAAGAATGACCCTGCTCTTGGATGTGCCTGCAGCAAAGGTGCTCAGTTAACATCTGGCATATTCAGGTCCCCATCAACAATATCTCCCTTTTTCTGCCATTCTAAGGAAGCCTTCTATCATTTCCTTGTCCATTCCCTCCCCTGAGATGGGGTCTGTATACAACCCCACGTGTAGTTGGTACCATTTCCTGTCTCTAGGGTGACCCAGAGTGCCTCATCTGCTCCCTGTTTACTCATTAGTTCTGTTGCTTTGATCCCTTTCTTTACATGAGAGCTACTCATCCTCCTCTTTACCCTCCCTGTCCCTCCTGTAGATTGTATATCCTGGTATGTTGACATCCCAGTCATGGTTCTCTGTGTGCCATGTTTCTGTGACTGCCACAATATCCAGGCAACCCTCTTCCATCAAGGCCACTAGTTCAGGAGCTTGTTACACAGACTACGGTGTTGGTACTCATCACCTCCACTTTTTGATAGCCTTACCCCTTTAGCCCCATTCCTGTCCTTACTGCCTTTGCCTTTTTTACATTTACCTCTGTACTACTCCCTAATAACTTCTCTACCTTGGTGTTTACCTCACTAATTACCATGTTTTGTGGGGAGGCTGGGATTCCCTGCTCCTTTCAGTGCCCCCTTGGCTAGTTTAAATGCTTGCCAATGAAGCATTTAAACCTCTCACCTAGGATCCTGGTTCCCCCGGACAGATGCAGACCATCGCACTAGTATAGGTCTGCATCCCTCCAAATGTCCCCAGTCCCCAGTGAAGCCAAAACCCTGAGCTCCACACCAGTTTTCAACCACTCATTGAATTCTCTGGTGAGTAGTGCCCTAGCATCACCCTTGCCATAGACAGGCAGCACCTCCGAGAAGGTTACCGTGTCGTTACTTGTCTAAGGCCACTCCCCAACTCCACAAACTCCTCTTGCACTGCTGTGATCCCATTCCTAGCCAGGTCATTTGTCCCTAGGTGGACAATGACATCCATCCCCACTCTCCTTGTGCAGCTCCTCCCACAATCCTGAGGATTCGTTTCCTGTCCCTCTAAGTCGTGGTGCCAGGAAGGCGCCACCTCCCTCTCCTTCCTCCCCATTTCTACCCCACTAATGATTGAGTCCCCACCAGGAGTTGTTTTTCCCCTGTGGGGTCCCATGCCACCCTCCTGTGGGTCTCCTTTATGAAGATTCCCAGCATCCTCCTTGGTCTCCACTGCAGGTGCCTCATAGAGGAACCACTATCCACCAGAAGAGCAAATGAGTTGTGGAGAGGTACAGCTGGAGGATGCAGCTCTGTTCCACCACCCTCTCCCTCCCTGAGGCCACCCTGGTCCAGCCTCTCTCTTTCTTGGCAACCTCTGAGGTAGTGGCATTGGCCCTGGTGGTCCCTGGCTGGGGAGGAGGTTTCACGAATCCTAGCCAGGTCAGCCTGGAGATGGGCAACCTCCTCTGTCAGACCAAGAGGTTCCTGAAAATAGGGCAACATCTGCAGCCTCCAGAATGTCTCCCGGAACACTGCTGCTCACAGCCATTGCACTGCACCATTCCTATCATATCTTATTTTGTGTCTCTTCTCCTGTTTCTCTGTATGCTTACTCTCTCCTCTCCTTACAACTCTCACCCTTCCTGTTCTGCGACAGCAACTTCCTATCTTCTTTAGTAGCCTCTTCTTCCTTGCTCAGTGTCAGACCACCAGCAGCTGGGGAGAGTGAGCTACTTTTTTCCTTTAGGGTTGACAAAACCAATGTTTCTCTATGATCCTTCCCGTCCTACTGCCAAACAGGAAGTTCCTGTTGACAGTCAGATCCAGTGGCTATAAAAGTAGAACTGGCTTAGGGTGGGATGGAGGGCAATTAGTAAGAAAAAGGCTAGCAACAGGAAGTTGTAATTTGAGTCACCTGCTTTTATAGTGTCTAAGCCACACCCCAATTAAGCTCTCCTTCTCCTACTGGTTTAGCAAAGTCAGCTGATACAATACCTTTCCCAGCACAGAACACACACTGACTTTCTTTCTTTCTTTCTTTTTAACCCTAAATAAGACCCTTCTACTTCTAATAAAGTATCTATCTACTTAATCTCAACAGACACTGACTCCTGCTGAGATATAAGTTTTAAATTAATAAGAAAATGTAGCTTTTTAGTTAGCTGCTTCTGCTACAAGCAAGGCTAGCAACAGGAAGTTGTAATTTGAGTCACCTGCTTTATAGTGTCTAAGCCACACCCCAATTAAGCTCTCTTTTCTCTACTCGTTTAGCAAAGTCAGCTGATATAATACCCTTCCCACATAGAACCCAAACTGACTTTCTTTCTTTTTCTTTTTTAACCCTAAATAAGAATCCTTCTACGTCTAATAAAGTATCTGTCTACTTAATCTCAACAGACACTGACTCCTGCTGAGATATAAGTTTTAAATTAATAAGAAAATATAGCTTTTTAGTTAGCTGCTTTCTGCTCTACAAGCAAGGCTAGCAACTGGAAGTTGTAATTTGAGTCACCTGCTTTATAGTGTCTAAGCCACACCCCAATTAAGCTCTCTTTCCTCCTACTCGTTTAGCAAAGTCAGCTGATACAGTACCCTTCCCATCACAGAACACTCACTGACTTTCTTTCTTTTCTTTTTAACCCTAAATAAGACCCCTTCTACTTCTAATAAAGTATCTGTCTACCTAATCTCAACAGACACTGACTCCTGCTGAGATATAAATTTTAAATTAATAAGAAAATGTAGCTTTCTTTGTTAGCTGCTTTCTGCTCTACAAGCAAGGTTAGCAACAGTCATCACATCCTAATGTTGTTGAGAAAGGGAGGTAGAATGTGGGTGGCTTTTTGAATGGAATTCCTCCATCTCGTGACACACCATAATGAAATTATGGGAGATTTTGTCAGAAATATATTGCATTCTGTGGAGCAAGAAATATTCCACTGGAAGTAAGGCCCCACATATTAGGTTACATGCTTCACCAAAACTATGTAACATGGTGAATCTCTGTAAAGTAGCAGTGCAACAAGATGTTGAGAACTCTCCTATAATTTTTAATGCTATGTTACAACTTCCTTTACTTATATCCTGACTGAAATGATACGAGAATTTCCAGTAGTTGAGTCTGCTGTACTACCTTTTTCATGTGTGAAATAATGAAATGAGCATTTCCTTTTCAATTGGCACTGACCAGGTCTTTGTCATTGTTTTTCTGCTTTTCTTCATCACATCAGTTACTTACTATATATCACTTCTGTTGTAAACTAACAGTTATGCAGCAGGCAGTGTTTTATGATACCACAGAACAATATTTATTGAAAAGCAGCTACAAATAAATACAAATCTGGTCAGAACAAAATTGAAAGCATGTTCATTTTTTTCATGCACAAAAAGTAGTCAACTAAGAATAACGCAGACAGAAATTGTGAAAAGAAGCGTATCATTCAAGTCATGACTTGCAATAACTAGTGGCTGTGGCAATGTAAAGTAGCATGAAAAAAGTAAAGTTCAAAATTGTCACAACATTCTTGCAGTGCTGCTTTAATTGATAATGTCAGTATGACATCACGAGCTCACAACAATCACACAACACACAAAATGCATCCCAGAATTAATGGTGCACTCCAGTCAAGCGTACAGTGGTGGCATTGAGTCTCCAGATTTTTCTACAGGCCCAAATACATCCTCCTTGTGTGCAGAAAATTGACAAGTGGTAACACAGTGAAATGAGACTGTTTCAGCAAATACAAAGTCACCCAGAATTAATGGCGCACTCAGTCATGCACGCAGTGGTGGCACAGAGTCCCCAGATTTTTCTGCAGGCCCAGAATGCATCCTCCTTGTGGCAGAAAATTGACAAGTGGTAACACAGTGCAATGGGAGTGTTCAGCACATACAAAGTCCCCCAGAATTAATGGCGCACTCAGTCATGTGTGCAGTGGTGGCACAGAGTCCCCAGATTTTACTGCAGGCCCAAAATACATCATCCTTGTTTGCAGAAAATTGACAAGTGGTAAAACAGTGAAATGGAGTGTTTCAGCACATACAAAGTCCCCAGAATAAAATGATGACTGTGAGCATCCTGTTTCTGGTCCAATATGTTCCAGCTGAGGTGATTCAAGCAAATGCAATGTGATCATCTCTCAATTGGATGGAAGGGTGCCCTTGGCTGTACACTAACAGTAGCCTTGGTAGTATATATATATATAGATATATGTATGTGTATTTTGTAGGTGGGGGGTTGACATGGACATGTACTCATGCTATTGTTCTGTATCACAGGTCACAGAAACTGTTGGTGTGCACATTCCAGTGCTCAATGAGAATTTTGCATTTATATTGGAAAATGATAATTATCAAGCACATGAAGGTAAGTATTTTTGGGGTGGGGAAATCATATCTGCAGGTTTGTCTGTAATGGTTTCTTATTTTGTTACTTTGTCACAGATTTCACCTGCATCCTTCTGGAGTCTAGTTGGTAATGATGGTCATGGTCATCTAATGAAATGACTTCTGCGTGTTGCATGTGTGCCCAAGCCCAGGGGAGGGGATGCCTGATGATGTTGAAGAACTTTGACAGAACAACAAAGCATCTGGAAGTTCCTAAAAAAAAAATGAATGACTTCTTACAACTTAAATGTTATTTGTCCCTCCTTGGTTCTCAATTTTAAGTCAAGTTACATTTCAAACCCACATCTTGTCAACTAACACAACCTGTGTACAATATTTGCTGCAGTCCTTCCGAAACAATGAAACTGATGAAATAAAATCTTCATACTTAGCAGAATGGATTTCACATTGATATTCCACAGGTTTCTCTCTATGCGATACAGCTGCAGTACCATTCCCACCGAGTTTTAGTGATGGAGACTTTTTGTTCTGAACATATGAAATTTGCCAGTAGATAAAGGCCTGGAGGTCTATCAAGTCTGCTGGAATGTGCAGCTAACAGCCCTTATTCTGCAGCTGCCCTCCCTTCCACCCTTTCCCTGCATTGACCCTCCCCTTGTCCTGTCCCATCCCCTTTTGAAGCAGTCCACTGTTCTACTGGATACCACTTCTGCAGGTAATGCATTCCACCCCTGCTACCACTCTCTCTGTAAAAGTGTCTCCTCATCTCCCTCCTGAACTTTCCTCCTCTGGTCTCATATCATGGCCCCTGGTGCCCCTTCCTCCCTTACTTTGAACAGCCCCTCTGTACCTGTCTTGTTTATTCCTTTCATGTACTTAAAGATTTCAATCATGTCCCCCTGTCTCTCCTCTACTCCAGCGAGTACATGTTCAGCTCCCTCAGCCTCTTCTCGTGTGATAAGTCCCCAGCCCCTTTAATCATCTTTGTCACCCTGCGCTGCACTCCTCCAGTAACTTAATGTCCCTCCTCAGATACGGGCACCAGTACTGCACACAGTACTCCAGATGCAGTCTAACTAATGACCTGTACAGTGGCAGAATCACCTCCTCCATCCTCAAGGATATACCCCTTGCAATGCAACCCAGCATTTTGTTGGCCTTTGCAGCTGCCTTCCTACATTGTGCCGAGTTGTTCATTGACCCGTAATGAGCAACCCCAGATCCTTCTCCTCCCTCTGTCTGGGCTAGCTGCACTCCCCAGCTGGTAACTCCTCCTTGGGTTCTTCACCCCAAAAATGCAGCACCTTGCACTTTTGGCATTAAACCTCAGTTGCCAGGTGTCTGACCAGGTTTGAAGCTTTGCAAGTCATCCTGCAACCCCTGCCATCCTCCTAGGTCATCCACCACCACTCCCATCTTAGTATCATCAG
Source organism: Neoceratodus forsteri (assembly GCA_016271365.2). NCBI lineage: Eukaryota > Metazoa > Chordata > Ceratodontiformes > Ceratodontidae > Neoceratodus > Neoceratodus forsteri. The sequence goes on from CM057458.1 coordinate 739,977,054, forward strand.
CAAACAGACTGATCTTGCTCTTGATGTCCAATGATATGTCTGCAATGAATATCCCAAACAACACTGGTCCCAACACCAAGCCCTGTGGGAGACCGCTTGTCACCCTTAGGTGTCAGGCTCCCCACCCACCACCACCCTCTGTTGCCTTCCTTGAAAGCCAGTTTCTACCCATCTCACCAGCTTTGTACCCGCCCCTGTGCCTTCTAACACTTCCCAGCCTCCCATGTGGCACTGAGTTGAATGTCTTACTGAAGTCCAGATACAGGACATCCACTGCATGACCCTGTCCAGTTGCCTAGTTACCCAGTCATAGAACTCCACCAGGTTGGTTTGGCAGGATCTGCCATGTATGAAGCCATGATGTCTTCTGTCCTGTAGTATTTTGGCCTCTAGGAGGCCACCAGCCTCTCTTTCAAGATAGTCTCCATCAGCTTACCCACAATGGACATGAGGCTCACCAGTCTATAGTTCCTCAGTTCATCCTTGGGGCCACTCATGTGGAGGGGCACCACATGAGCCATCTTCAATCCTGGGTACACACCCTGAGTGTAGTGAGGGCATTAAATAGATCTGCCAAGGTCCCGCAGGACATCTACCAGCTCCTTCAGTACCCTGGGGTGGATGCCATCTGGGCCTGGAGCCTTGTCCACCCTCAATGCCTTCAAACCCTCCCGAACTCTGCCCTCCATGATTTCTCAACTGTCACCCCCTGTTTCTGCCATTTCCTCCCCTTGGGTATCATGCCCCCCTTTTACTTAGTAAATACTGAGCAAGTAATCATTTAGCACTTCTGCCTTATAGCACCCTGGCTCCACCCAACCCCTCCTTCCTAATCCTTACTATGTGGTCCTTACAGCTCCTTTTCTCCCTGGTGCCCCTAAAGAAGTCCTTTCCCCTTCTTAATGCCAGCCTGAGCTCCATAGATGCCTTGGCTCCCCTTACTGCCCGTGTCACCTCCTTTGATTCTGTCAGGTACTCCTCCCTGTCCTCTCCCCTCCCTGTTTTCTTGTACCTACTAAAGGCAGCTCTTTTCCTCCTTACCTTTTCCATGACATCCTTGCTCAACCAGCTTGGTTTCTGAGCCTAGCCTTCTTTCTCTGGGTCTTGCAGCAGGGTTTTGATTGCCTCCACTATCCCCAGCTTTATGAGCTCCCACCTCTGGTTAGTGCCCATACTATGTTTAATTCTGGCTAGGTACCCATTTACCACTTCTTCCATCCTCTCAAAGTCAGCTCTTCTGAAGTCCACCACTCTTGTGCCAGATTCCACTCTTTCCTTGCCCATATCCAATGTGAGCCATACTGAGTGGTGGTCACTCCCTGACAGTGGTTCTTCCACTGTAAGTTCTCTCACAAACTCCCCATTTGCCAGCACAAGGTCAGGGTATTCCCCTAACCTGGTTGGTTCAATGACCATTTGTTGCAGGAAGCTGTCCTGGAAGGCATCCAGAAGCACCTGCTTCCTTCTATTCCTGGTTGCTAGGGTGCTCTAGTCCACTACTGGCATGTTGAAGTCCCCACAATCACGACACTACCCTTCCGCAGGTCCTCCTGATCTATCCTGCTAGTCACTGTCTAACTCCTCTATCTGAGCGGGTGGCCTGTACACCACTCCCTTTCTGAGAATCCTATTCTTGGAATCCTGGATTTGCATCCAAAGTGACTCTGTACTACCCTCCTCCTTCCTCCCTTACACACTTCAGTCCTTCCTTCACATATAGTGCCACCCCTCCTTTCCCAATCACCCTGTCCCTACGAAATAACCTGTACCCTGGTACAGACAGATCCTGATCATTGTATTGGGTGGCAGATGTTTCTGTGATGGCTGCAATGTCCACCTCTCCCTCTGCCATGAGCACCTGCAACTCTGCAGTTTTCCTCCCAAGGCTCCTAGCATTAAGGGTAACCACCTTACACCTTTCCTCAGCCTCCCATCCTGCCCTCCTTTACTAACATCACTGACAGTACTTGCCATTTGTCTTTTGTCACTGTTCTAGGGGGTCAGCTCATATGGTTTACCAACCTATGGTCTCTACATGTCTCTTGCTCACTTACCACCCCCCGCTCCAAGTTTAAATTCCCAGTTTCCTGTATGTACTTCTCCATCCTAGGTTTCAGCACTTTCTTTCCCTCCTCACTCAAGTATAATCTGTCCTTGTCATAGACACTACTGTCCTCCCAGGTCCCTCCCCACCCTCTCAACAGCCCATACCCTTTAGCATGACAGCAGGTTCTTAGCCATCCATTAAATTCCTCTATTCTCAGCTTTCTTGTTGTTCTTGCCTTGGGCACTGGAAGTATCTCTGAAAAAGTTACTGATCTTCCTGCCCCTCACATAATTGTCCTAGTTCCTCAAGCCTCCTCTGGACTATATCCACTGTCTTGTCAGCCAGGTTATTTGTCCCAAGATGTATAATTAAATGAGGCTTGTCCCTACTCCTTCTAGCATATTCAGAACAGACTGTCCCAACCTTTCTGCTTGTCATTCCTGGTATGGTCTCCACCAAATGCGACTATGCCACTCCCTTGCTGCCCCACCTGACTCCTCTTAGTATTGAGTCCCCAGCACTAAGATTCCACCCCTCTTACTCCCTGTTTGCTTCCATTCATCTCCATCTCTCTTTCCCAGCTCCTCTTCTTCCTCCTACACGTTATTTCCCCTTTTGCCCGTTGCAATTCTCTCAGCAGAACTTTCCCCACTTCAGTTTGGTTGAGGCATTTATCAATTACTCCTCCAACTGAATCACCTCCTCCTCCTTCTTCCCTCTAGCAATGCAAACTATTTTCTGAAGATCCTTCACAAATGCCTGCTTCCTCTCTCTTCTTAGTAACCTGTTCCTCCTTTCCACTCCATGACTGTTGCACTCTTCTCCTCCCTCACAAGTCCCTGTCTCCTCATTCCATTTGTCATTTGTCTCCTGACCTGGTTTCCCTAGCAATCGTTCTTCCTGGGCACCTTTGTCTCTGCTTCCCTTCTTCTGACACTCTCCTCACCACTGTTGGCTCAAATTACCCTTCCTCATCTCTCTTCTTACTCCCTCCAGTATGGGGCTAAACCCACCTCCAGTCTGCCTTGTCTGTCTCAGTTCCTCCTGCAGACCCTCAATCTTTTCTAAGTTTCTCTATGTGGTTGCACACTAAACATCCCCACCCTCCAGGCAATTTTTAGAAAGATTGGTGACCCGCAGTTGTTGTAGCCTACCACCTACCCATTGCTTCTGTTGCCCAGCAGTGACCCCCACCCTTCCAGATGAAGGATACCAAACACTCCCTCAAGTCTCCCTGTCCCCATCAGTGCAAGACATTCTTCTTTTCTTAATTGCCTTACCCTCTTTGTCATACACGTCTAGATAGATTGAGCAGCTGCTTTTTATATTTCTATCCTTCCTGTCACACCAAAAACAGACTTTACATAACTATTGCACAACCTTCTTCAAACCACTGCTCCTCCTTTCCACAATGCAAATAGCAATGCAAAGAAGTAACAATGAAAGCTCCATGTTTTGCAATTACTTCCTTCCACTGAGAAAGTAAACACCTCTTCACTGCTGCTGTTCCTTTCCTGGATGTCTGCTTCTGCTATGACATATGCATGCCCTTTGCCCTTTGGGGAAGTGATGTCAGAACCCCTGGCATAAAAATCACAGACCTGGGGTGGGTGGGGTGAGGGGTTTGGAGTGTGGGACCAGCTGTACCTTCCAGAACAATCAGGTAGCAGAGGCCCTAGCCAGACCATTAGCACTTCTTCCCCACTACACACTAAACTTTGCAGCTAGTGAAACCAATAAAAAGCAATCCCAATTCCACTCAAATCACAAAATGTAGGTTTGCTACCAAAGAACAAATCTCCAATTCAAACAGCCTCATCAACAACACATGAAAATAGGCTTGAAATTAGAAGATATAGGTTTCCAATTCAAAGAAACAGATCCAATAAAATCACACCAAATAATTTTTAAATCAGAAGAAATAGGCCTCCCAGCACAGCCTGCTAGATAGTGAAACATCAAACAAATGAGCCCACTTATAGCCACCAGAATAGGTTTCAAAATTTCAACAGCCCCAGAACAATGCCCTACTAGCCCCTTAGAATTAGTAAGAAAAAAAAAATAACCTTCTACCAAGTAAAATCCACAAGAAACAATGTAAAATCAGCAAGAAGAAACTACTGTACTGAAACTGATCTGATCCTTTCTCCTTCTGGTGACTTCTTTTGTTAACCTGTAAAAAAGCAAAATAATTGTACTTCATGTGTTTTACCATTGCGGCTCTGAAAAGCTACAGAAAGACAAAACATACAACAAAAGGAAGTGAAACAGCATAACAATCATGACTACACATACTCACTTTATGGTTTAAATATTAAAAGTTGTGTGTCTGTGGCTGATGGATGTGTGGTCTGGACAGACACATGCTCAGTGGTGGCAGTGTCTAACATCAGTCCGGTGGTGGTGGTCTGGGGTCAGACAGACTCATTCTCAGTGGTGGCAGTGGCTAACATCAGTCCCGGTGGTGGTGGTCTGAGGTCAGACAGACTAAAGGTGGCAGTGGCTAACATCAGTCCAGGTGGTGGTGGTCCAGGGTCAGACAGACTCATGCTCAGCAGTGGCAGTGGCTGACATCAGTCATAGTGGTGGTGGAGGTGGTCCAGGGTAGACAGACTCATACTCAGTGGTGGCAGTGGCTATCATCAGTCCCAGTGGTGGTGGTACAGGGGTCAGACAGACTCATTCTCAGTGGTGGCAGTGGCTAACATCAGTCCCAGTGGTGGTGGTGGTGGTCCAGGTGGCACACCGCCTCTTAACAACTTCAGTTAAAACCTGCCAACATTAACCCTGAAAATTGCACTGTCCCTCATCTATTCCTCATGGAAAACATGCATTTCACACAGAGGATCTCATGTAAATTTAGACTTTATGGCAGGGTGCCATTTCAGATTTCAGCAGGGAGGAGCCAACAACCAGTGGAGGCCAGGTGCTAGTTAGCCCTTATATGGCAAGCTCTGGAATGTCTGGAATGTCTCTAAAGGTAAAACTTATTTCTTGAGACTGAAAAGTGATATGCAAATCAGAAAAAATCCAATGTGTAAGATTCATCTGTCTATACCCCAGAGCAGAGTATCAGAGTTGGGCTTTAACCCACCCAGTTACTAATCCATTTTTTTTTGTCCTGGTTGAGTTATGACCCCCAAAAAAACTTTGTCCCAATTTCTATCCCAACTCCATTCCATTCAATACCCATCTCATATGGGTTGCAAAACTGCCTAAAGGCACTGAAACATGAAAAACACATCAATATTTCAATCCTTCCTCCTTTCCCAATCCCCTGTAAAAAAAATAAATATATTTAATTTTCCTTAGCCAGCCATCTGGCCAGAACCAGCAACCTAGCCCAGTGTGTCACCAGCCCAGTTTTCATTTGCTCCTCCTCTATCCTTCTACCAGAAGTTGGATGCTAGAACTGATCATCCCAGGTCCCCAATATGGTCTGTGACCAAGTCAGTTCACCTACCAAACCCACCAAACCTGTGTTGCTTACTTCTTGCTTGGCTGCTGCCAAAGGCTGTTAGTGCATTGCACTGATCAGGACCTATGAGGCCACCCACCCTCCTGTCATTGCTGCTGAGAGCCAAACTTGCTGCTGTGGAGGGCCTGCACTGTTTTGTTTGTTAGGTGAGACTAGTAGAGTAAGTAAGTAAGTAGCCTAATCTTGGGTTAGCTTCTAGATCACCATCAGCCTCTTCAGCCGCCAAGGAGACAGAGACTCATTAAGAACAGACCAACAAAAATGTGCCAACACAACACTACTATTGGGAGTTTTGTGCTCACTGACCCTAAGCTGTAGTGTGCTGCCTGTCTACTCTGTGGCAGAAAAGACAGTGTCCTACTTGCATGGCTTATGTTTTCTTGGTTGGCTGGAGCGCCTCTATGTCACATGTGATGGTGCTGCTGCTAATAGGTGGAGAGTGGACTAAACAAGACAGACATAGTCAAGTCAGGAGTGCATCTACAGCCTGAGTGCAACACAGGCCAGGGGACACTTATTGTGCAAAGCTTAAATCCAAATTTATTGCCATTATTGCCACACCATAAGAACAACCTAGGCACACATGCAGGAGGTGAAGGCAACTGCCCTCTCTACCCTACCTAAATGGCACCCCTACTTTATGGTGAAATTAATTCTCAGGGGCTAACAGCAGTACAAGTAAATACAATGGTTTCAAGTGTGTTCTCAGGTACTATATCTCCATGTTTCAGGATGTATCCTGATAATCATGAGGATTAGTGTCCCTCATTGTTCCTCATTTTGAGTGTCCATGTCCCTCATTTCAGTAACAAAATGTGATGAATGGTGCATGCTTCCAAGACCCTATTCAGCACAAAGAGTGCTGAGCTTGCCCTTGCTGTATATGCCCCATACAGAATGACAAAGGAAAGTAAGTGAGCTGTAACAGTCATGGAGAAACATATTTGTAGCACTAAATATGCATACATGGATTTGCATATGCCCAAAGCAAAAAAGTCAGGCTTCACAACACAGAGGCCCTTTTGCACATCCAGAATTGAGGATGTTGGCTGACTATATCCTAGGCTTTTAATGCAGTAAGCAAACAATACTTACAAATTAATGGTAAATTAATTACAAAAATCAAAAGCCATTGAACAACTTGCAAGAATGACTGAGTTTACCTAATTTTAATGGAAATCAATTAAAAGGTACTTTAATGGCTCTAATTTCTAGCAGTAGTATGGGAAATAGAAACCAATGTGTTTTTACATTGGCTGCACTTGAGCAAGCCAATGTATTGTGGCAATATGAGATTTCAGAGGGTGTCACTGCTGAACCTGTTGCAGTTCACAGAATCAGGTGCTCAGCAGTCTACACCAGTGACCTCTCGGTGTGGTCCTGACACAACTCTCTGCTGGGTGGACTGAACGGTCTTGCACTTCAAAGAACCAAAGCCACTCTAATCCAAGAAGGTTTCAGTCCTTAGATTTGCATGTAGCCAGTCAGCAACCAACTGATCAGCTTTCAACCTCCCCAAGCCGTCAATCTGTAAAATGGAAAATGTCCATCGATGTCCATTTCAGGCACCCTGCAAGTCTCCCCACCAAGATGCTGCTCCCAGAAGGCATTCTTTCTATGATGCTGGGGCTTCTGATGATGGCAGTTCTCAGGTAGCAGGAATGCTACATGGCATCCATGGTGGTCATGGTGGCGCACTCCAGCCAGCAGAGAGCAGGCACCACTGTTTGTGGTTTTCAGACCCAGGTAAAGATTCTGTGGAGACAGGCAACTCATGTACTGTGCCACTGTCATGATCCTGCACACTAGAATGCACATAATTTTAAGAGTGTGTGGGATAAAGTTAAGGGTAGGGTAAAGGGCTGAGGAGGGAAGCAGAATAGCATGTGACTTAGGGTACATCATAGGCTCTGAATTGTGCAGGCTTGATAGATTTCAAACTGCTTCACCATCATTACTACTAGAATTATGAGCAGTCAGCCATAATAGAACTTCTAAACATGTTGTTGTTATTGTTGTTTTGTTGAATATTGTTGACCTGGTAAGTCCACTGGGCCTAGAAGTCCCTTTTTCAGGGGCGACCCGGGAGGATACAGATGGCAAGCAACTGAAACTGAACCAGATTAAGTTGTTGGTGGAATTTTTAGTGAATGAGGAAATTTGGCCAGGACACGGGAAATTCCCCTACTCTCCTGTAGGTGGATGGGCTGTCAGACTGCATGATGGCCACTTTGGGAGAGAAGCTGGAGGAGGGGACATGTGTTTGGTGGGAGGACAGGCCTCTTCTTCCACTGTACTACTGACAGAGGATGTTCAGGCAGATGGCCTGAAAATGGAAACAAAATTAGAGGAAATTTTCCATGAAACCTTTGTTTCTTTAGAGGAGTTGGACTTCACAGTGAGCATCAAATTCTGGATCAAAATTGGTCAACAAGTCATCGGATGTTATAAGCACTGAGCCTCAAATGCAAATTCAAAAACAACAGTCTAATGGACTTCGGGGAGTCAATCCACGGCCCAGTGATTTTTCAGCTGCTACATCTGACAGACCTGTAGAGATGCCTGACAGCAGGAGGGTGACACAGTGCTGCAAGCTGATGAACAATTTGAGAGTGAGTAAAATTAAATTCAATGTTGGCTGACAGGAAAATCATGAGTAAGCGAGTGCCCAGAGCCATCCTTTTCAGTCAAAACTGTAAATAAAACTATTACTGACTTGTTTGGTGTAGCGCACCTATTAGAAATTAAAAGCCCTCCCTTTGAATCTAAACTTCGTTTGGATAAATATGCAGGATTTGTGTTCAAGATGCTGGTTTCCCATGAAAATACACTGAGAAATCTGGCCTGGTAACTTTTCAAAATACGGAATGCAACAGTCGGGAGTTATGGAATTTAGTTTACTAGTAAAGCGGCTACTGTTCTGGTGGATGCCCACTTAAAGAAGAGTTGTGTAAACCCCTGTGGACTTTAAAAAAATTCAGAGAACCTCATGACGGGAAAAACTTGCTGGAAAAGGACTTACATGACGAAAATTGGTTGCTGGAGAAGGCGCTCCTAGAGGTTGGATGTGAGAAGACAGTTACAGGTGTTTGGTCACCTGATACTCTGTGGGATTCCTCTTTTGATTTTCAGTCAGCTTCTCCAGTTTGGAAGCCAAAATCACTGTGGCGGCACAATCTGAGATCATGACTGTATCCCAAACACCCCAGTTGACCCGATTGCAAATGTTGTAACCTGAAAGGATAGGGTTGGTTCTAGTAATTCTATGACTGGGATTCAGATGTACTCTCTGTGACTTCTGGTAAACCAGAGGTCTTTAATGAAGGAAATAATGGGTCCTTATCTGTCAATAAAAGCCCTTGATGTCTGAGTTATTTTCCCATGCTAAAAAGAAGCTGCTCAAGGTGGAATGCAGTACACATTCGTTACAAAGGGGCTTAGCAGAATGTCCTGACTGATACTACGTGGCCAAATGTTTAATAAAGGACTCACTTCAGTTTTCCCTTGGGATGTTTTTGCTCATATATATCTCAGGGAGGATAGTTATGATATTAGTTTTAGAACATCCTATGCTTTAGACTTATTTTTGAAGCGTTATGGTCAGGTAAAGTTTTCCCCACATGGACACCCTTTTTAGTAATTCCTCTGACAAAACCTTTAATTAAGTATATAACGTGATATTTAGGAATGAGGGGTTCATGTGGAGGACATAACTTACTGGCTTACATACAAATGTGAGGTCTTGAGTGAACTGACCCTTCCTTGACTCAGAACAATTCTGGACGGGGGTTGGAAATATAAAGTTAAACTATGACAATCAGACTTTGGAGTGGAACATATACTTAATTCCTTTTGTTGGGGAGAGATACAGGAGTATGTTTTTAGGGGTCAGCCCAGGGCTTGTTACAAATGTGGGTCAAAATCCATCTGAATAGTGTATGTGACCAACCTAGGTGAGATAATTGTGGGAAACTGGGCACATAACGATGCAGTGTGAGAATCACTCTAAGTGCGATCTATGTGGGGGGATGGGCATATATTTTGTGAATGTCCTAGGCGGCTAAAATAAGGCATCCTGCATTAGCCTGGATTTACTAATCCAGAAAGCTCAGGATTCTTCTTTAGAGAAGTCAGAAATCTCCCTGATAATACTACCCTCCCAGCTACAGGTGATCAAGTCAGACCAGGAACCCGTAGACAACCCCACTTCAGAGCTGGATCCTGAGGTTATGATCCCTAAAACTACTGAAATTGGGTTGGGAGATAACAGGGACATAGAAGACAGCCAGGTAAATCTTGAGCCCTTGGAACCACTGCGTTATAGAGAACCAGAAACTGCTGACAAAATTCCTGGTGATAACACTACCTTTTCCCTTTACCCCGAAGAAGGTCTACTAGGAATAGTAGAGCTAAATCTTCCCTTCCACTACCAGCATAGAAACCCTAATTCCTATGCTGCATTGTTTACAAACTGCAGAGACTCCAAATGGATGTTAGGTCCCTGATTCCCAAAATCAGTTCAGGTCACCATAGGTTTGCCTGCTGAGGATTATAAAGGGAAGAAAAAGAAAAAGGAAGAAATAAAGTTTGTTAGCTTTATCTAATTATAGAATGGTTGTATACAAATGGGGTTAACTCAACACTCACAGTTTACTAAACAGTATTAAAGCATAGCTCTATTTCAGACACTTCAGGATTTTAGCATTTCAGTGTGTTTTATACAAGAAAACTGGATGTTTTCCTTGAACAAATCTCTTCCTTTAAAGAGACTGACCATGGGGACCCACTTATTTGTCCTTTGGAAGAGAATGCACTGATGAAGTAGGTATCTTATTCAATGCTTTTCTTTTTATAGAATGATTGATTTAATTCCAGGAAGGGTTTTAATTCTGGATGGAAAATAGAAGTCTATGGATTGTAGATTTATTAAAATCTAGAACCCTCAAACTAAGACTGAACATATTAAGTGTATAAAGCTGTCCAGCCTTATTTAGTCACTTCATATACAATGTTTTGGGAGGTGATTTTAATTGTAACCTATTGGCTAAAGGAGAATCAAAGAACAAAATTGATTGTGATTCACATGCTTTGGAATCTGTCATTAAAGTAGCTGGCCTTATTAACTGTTTTCAATTCCAGAAGAAGGGCCTAGATGTACTTTTATGAAGGGTAGATTATTCTCTACAATTGATTATTTATTTTTATATCTCCATCAGTACCTACGGGACTTTTCAAACTAATTCTGTGGAATATTCTGACCATATGCTTTTACTATATTCTTTTGGAGAATGGTCTTCTGTTCCTCAAAGAAATTTAAGATGGAAATTGAATACCTCTATCCTTCATAATTCTTATGTTAAATAATCAGTGCTTTCCATTTTAAAAGCCTGTTTATCTGTAGCCCTTTTATATCCAAACATAGGGGTTTGGTGGATGGAGACCAAAACAGACTTAAGCAAATGGTTTAAGGCTTATGGGACTCAACAGCAGAATTCTATTTTTCTTTCTTATCTAAAACTCAGTAGACATTTACAACAGTTGATTACATTGACAAATACCTCAAAAGAGATTACTCTGATCAAATCAATTGGTTAAAAATAAAATGAAACAAGTGCAATATGATAGAGCTAAAACTTTGCTGGCAGTACTTTCAAATCAAATGCAAAAAATAAAAATAGGGGATCCTTTTGAACTTTGTAAAAATTTGAAGGAGTCTACTACAATGGATTACTTAGTCTCAGATAATAGACAGGTACTGAAGGAGATGGAAATGTGCTCTGTCATAGAAGCTCACTATGAATCCTTTATTCTACATCTCTAATATTGGAAGTAAATGTTTGTTCATATTTAGACTCAGTCCCTCCTCCATTATTATTAAATGATTCATTAAGGTTATTGGACCCTATCTCTGTATCAGAAATAAGTTAATTATTCAGAACTTGAAGGATGGATTTCTCCAGGATTGGATGGGCTCCCAAATTTATTTTATAAAACTTTCAACTCTTATATTACGACTTACTTAGTTTTAGTTCTTCAATTTATAATGAGGGACAGGTTATGCCACCTTCATTTATGGACAGGCTAATTATTCATATATATAAATCTGGAGATAAAGGCAACATTAAAACTGGAGGCCCATCACAATTCTAAATTCAGATTATAAGATTTTACTACGCTTTTGAATAATAGATTGAAAGCTTATGTGGAAAAAGTAATTTCACCTTATCAATATAGTGGATTACAAAATAGGCATATTCAATCTGCCTTTATGATTATAAGAGACTTTAAAGAGCATTTGTCTTTAGAAGACAAAATGAGATTTTGATTTCTACAGATCTTGAAAAAGCATTAGACAGAGTAGATGATACATATCTGTTTATGACCCTACAATGTTTTGGAATTCTACTTTTATTTTGTAACATCATTAAATCCCTTTATACTTCTGCCAGCGTGTACTCTTTTTAAATGTATACAAACAAAAGGTTTTGCTTGAAAACAGGTATACATCAAGGATGCCCATTAAGTCCACTCTTATATATTTTCTCATTGGAACCCTTAATCATAGAAACATAGAATTTGACAGCAGATAAGGACCGCTTGGCCCCCAGTCTGCCTATTTCCTACCTACTGGATAAGCTGCAGATCCCAGTTAACCAGCAGCCTACTTCTTCCTACCCCACCCCCAGAATTGCCTTATGACTATCTCATGCATGCTTGAATTCCGCCACTGATTTTGACTCCACAACCTCCTCCGGAAGGTAATCTGTATCTTATCATTTCTCCTAGATGAACAGAGATTAGAGGTGCCCATTTGTATTCTCAAGTGCATATTCAAGCTTATGCAGATGATGTCCACCTATTTTTAGATAAATATGATAGTTTGCAACAATTTCTTGATGAATCTGACTTTTTCTTCTAAAGTTTTAAATGCAAAACTTAATATGGGTAAAACAAAGGGTCTGATCATAAGGGCAGGTTGGCATTCAGTCATTCATTACAAAAACATTAATATATCTTCAGAGCCCTAAGCATCCTAGGTGTTCTTTTGGTCCACAAAATATTCCAGCTGGAATTGGGATATAACATTGAAAAAACAGATCTTAAAGTGATCTGGTGGAGACAGTACACATTTTCTAAACCAAAGCACATCCAAATTCTCAAACAATTTATAATTCCTGGCTTACAATATATAGCCATGCTTTTCCTCTGCCATCCCAGTTTGAGACCAGATTTTATAGCTATTTCTTCCAGATATTATGGGAAATAGGCTAAATCCAGTAAAGTGTTTTACCTATTTAGACAAGAAGAATGGAGGTCTATGTATGATTGACCCTATTATTTTTTCCACTCTCTTTTTTTCACAAACCATTAAATCAATGCTTTTATTTCCTGGCAGTAGAGAAGGTATTTGGATGGAAACAGTGTTAGGTTGATATTTTAAAGCCTGGAATGGCTTAGCCCCTAAACTAAACCTGCACATTCATGTTCCTGAGTATTTCAGACCTGCAGTTCATAAGTTGTTTAAATGGCAGATAACAAAACACCTTATAGTTTCTAATATGGTTAAAGCCTTATATAAATAAATTATGAGCCATATTCACCCTTTAGTTTCCAGTTTTAAGAATTGCCTCAAGGCTCAGAATGTCTTTATATTGGATCAATTAAAAACACTAGAGTTCTGTCCTACATGTGGAAACACAGTGGTTGATAATATATGGTAAACTGAATGCAAGGGGCAATGCCAAACATAAAGCTATTAACAAAAGATACTGTCCTTATCCTGATTGTGTTAACCAGGAAGAAACAATGGAACATTTTTTCTTGCATTGTTCATTGTAAAGCAATTGTTGGGATATGCAGCAAAAACTTGGGAGTTTCCTTGGTTAAAGAATCTAGATTATGATACCTTGATTCTCTGTAAATTTCCTCCTAGTTTAGGTGTATTTCACAAAAGTACTTTAGCAGTTTTTTGGATGTTTACATTTTATTTATGGCAGGTTAGATGTCAATGGGTAATGTATCAGAAAAGAGTGTCTAAAAGAGGGTTACTGTATGCTAGTAGTCAATGAATTACAGAAAATGTATTTTAAAGATACCCAATTATATAATTCCTCTAAAGTCAGGAAGTGGTGGAAGGATTTTCACACATTATTAAATACAAATAGGAATGTTATTTATTCTGTGACTCCTAAGATTGATGAAGTTTTTCCAAGCATGAGTTGTACTGGTTTATTGTTTTGTTGGTTCTTTATATTTGAGTTGTGAATTATGTCGATTTCTCAATAAAAACTCCCTACTCTTTTCGATAAGTGCCATGGGATCTTTAACATCTACCTGAACTACCACCAATCCAGGCAGATGGGACCTCAGTTTAATGTCTCATCCGAAGACGGCACCTCAGAAGTGCAGCACCCTCGATGCTGTACTACAGTGTCAGTACTGGGATATTAACCAATGCCAGATGTGGGAACTGAACCCACAGCCCTCTGATCTCCCAGCCTCAGAGGCGAGTGCACTACCTACTGAGCCACTGAAAATTATGATAGTATTTTAAATAGTGCATTTAGTTCAGGGACCTACTCTGCTGTCTTTGAAGGGAAAGGAGGGTATTTATTTGTGGAATTCATTGTTCAGGGTGGTGATCAAAACAATCACACAAAATGATTACAAACTGACCTTGCAAACCTTCGGGATTGGGAGGACATAGTCCAGACCATTTACAAAATGGAAGAGTCACTTTCTCGTGACATTTATTAACAGTTAGTCTCATTGGGTGATGCAGTTGTGCAAGTAGACATTTAAACTTTACCACTGAGTTATGCAATTACATTAGCAAATTTGTCTCTATGAAGTATGTTGCAATACTGGCCTCCTTATGTACACCACCCCTGCCCAACTCCATGCACAGCAGTTGAGAAGATAGCAGCGATGTAGAGCTGAAACTGCAGAGACCGAATGTGTGCCATTGTATCTGACAACTGAAGTTAATTGCTAGGGCATTATAAAACCATAATTGCAGGCAGAGTTAGAGGAGGCAAGAAGGTGGTGGCAGGTGAGAGGGTGGAAAGTAAGTGATCCAGTTGGACAATTTCTTTTGTTATGATGCCCACTGTGTCCCATGTAAAATCTTCCTATGGTCTGTCTTTTGAGTGAGTTGGTGGGCTTTTCCATTTCTCCTCCGGTTTGTTGCAGTTTCTTATGTTTTACAATTTCACTCCGGGTGGCTGTAGCCAACATATTTTGGTCTATACCCTGCAATTTCAAGCCTTCCCTGAATAATTCACTGCCATAATGTCAGTGCTTCCTGCTCCCGTTGACTTTACTCTTGGCAGCAGCTTAACAGGCACCACTGCCTTCCAGCTCTCTACTGAATCCTCTGTTCTGGGTTCACCAGACTTGGCTGCTCCACTGCTCACAATCCTGTATCCTGAACATCTTTATTCCAGTCAGTTTGATTTTCATCCACCTAGCCTAGTTACTTAATACCAACATTTTACATGTTTATCAGAAAGTTCTAAAATGCTAGATCCTATGTACAGCTGAGGGTGGAGAGAATTTCATTTCTTTTACCCAAAAAGCAAGTTCTGTGATTGGTACATAAAAAAAAAAAACAGCAGATGTACTGTATCAGATCACAGCTGATCAGGTAGATGGTAATGCACAAGTGAACATGTGTGAAAATATACTGCCTGATATATAAACAGTCGGTGCTTACTGAACTGTGTGTTTCATGATTTTCTTCAACTATAATGAACTGGGCAAAAAACAGTAATGAAAAGCTTATGTAACAAGTGCATTACTATGCATGAATTCAATACATGAATATTAATTTTATAAAAGAAGGGCAACTGCCCTGTACAGATAAAGGTGTGTGGGGGAGGTGTGGGGGGAGGTGGAGGGAGAGAGAGTGAAGAAGCGAACACATAACAATTAATACTACGTAAGGGACAGTGATTACTAACACTTTTACTACTAGAGCCATCTAATTTACCAACAAAAGTCCTTGTCAGATATGATCACTTATAAGATCAGAAAGATCATTATAAAGCTAATAATTAAACTATAACAAACAGGGCATTAGAGCCATTACTGTGTAGTTATTAATAATAATAATAACAATAATAATAAAATGAATGCATATCTGCTAAATTTATGTATGTGTTATTGTCCAAAGTTTGCTATTTTGTTTACATCTTGCATAAGTGTTTTGCTACATCATGCATATGCCTTTGCTACCAGTTCTAATGCTCCATTCATTATAGTTTACTTATTAGCAGTACACATCTTTTGCATTCTTATAAATTATGGTTATCTGCCAAGGGCTTTTATCGGCCAATTAGGTCGCTCTAAGTAGTAAAAAGTTCAGTAAACCCAGCAGTTTATGTAATATTAAGTGTTGAGTGTTCCTATTTTTCACCCCCAACACAGACAAACATATCTGTGCAGGAGATTGCTGCTTTTTGACAAACTTAATAGTTATGTACTGATTTCATGCCACCATATATGCCCAGTTCTTTAAATAGAGGATGAAGTATGGGTCTGGTGTGTAATGAGAATTTACACACACCTGAGTGGTTTATGTGCAGCATCAAGCCCGAGGGTGTGTGTAAAATTCAGTTATACAGACCCAGACCATATTTTATATTACATAATTTTTGGAGGTTCACCTTTTTTCCTTAACAATTATATAAAATAAAAGAAGGCTGCTATGCACCCCAGTCCAACTATGGCATGGTGTACGGTTAGCTTTCACTTTTATTTCAAACATTTTGTGGGCAAATGTGGTATATTTAAGTTTTACAATGCTACCTACAGTGTCCGTGGCAGTTTGTATCCATGCTGGGTTTGCGGTTCAGGAGACAGTGACAAGAGTCGGAAGTTGAAGTGGGCACATGCATGAGCGCGGAAACTGTCGCATGTTTGCCTTTATAAACGCTCCTTTATAGCAGCAAATTACACCATGGTTTACCTATGGGAAAGAGGAAACCGTTAATTATAGTTTAATTATTAGCTGTATATAGTTTTGGGAATTTTACAAATGATGGTATCTGACAAGGACTTTCATATGAAACTTAGGTGGTTCCTGCTGAAAAGCATTCTTCAGTTAGGGAACATGCATTTACACATCACCAGTTACTTGTAGAATGCAATAAAGTGTGTTCCTCTTTGGGAGGAGTGTTTGAATTAGCCCAGTTTATTCTTTCCTTAGTGAGGAACTCCTCCCAGCTGTCAAATAAATTATTGTGGGGAGTACTCACTTCCTTTGCCATCCACTTCTTGGAAACAGTGCTGAAGTCAGTTGTTGTCTGTCTTTTCCATTGTGGCCATAACAATCAATAGCAATGCTGTGCTTATTTAAAAAAATGCTTTTTATGTGATGTTATAATAAATATTACATCAAAAACACCATCTGTTGTGTATTCTGGGTCATTTCTTTCAATATATAATATTTATAATGTTTCATATCTGCTGTGTCTACTAATTCTCCATGCCATTTTTCTCTAGTCTGAGATCTCAGATGACTGTTACTGATGTAATTCAAGGTGACAGCAATGACAGCCATGCATATGCTATGCTGGAACAAGCCAATGTCCTGAGACAGTGACAATATGTTTCCAGGCAAAAATAAAATTAAGTAAAATATAATAAAATATTTGTTATAGCTTTTCAAGTGTTAAAAATGTTGTCCCTGCATTACACCCTCCCGTAATGTGTGTTTTTGGATTGCTGTGTGACAGAAACTTTCCTTTTAATGTCTACACACTTCTTTTTAACCATTTTGAAAATAAAGTAAAAAAAAAATATTGTTTCAAAATAACTGAAATAGTAGTGCCCAAAGTCACAGAGTATTACAAAAACATTCCTGTAATATCTACACACATTTTTTATAGGCCTTAATTGTTAAATTAAAAAGCTTCTCTCCTTAAGTTGAAATTGTGAAAGTCCCTGCCCTATCCCCAGTGTTAGTTTTGTATAATAACTGATTAGGGATGACTATCAGTTGTGGGCAGAAGCAGTCAAACTTCATTATACATGGGTGATTATACCGCGGTTGTGTATAATGGAGTATGATTATACGTGTGTATAATCACCAGTTTGAAAATTGTCTGCACTTGTTCATGAGGGTGGTGTCTTAAGAAGGCTATGTTGAAAAGTTAGGAAATAATATTTAAAAGCAACAAAGTTATAAGCATATGTTGAAATTTGCAAATGCAGGCTCGTAACTTTGGTAAATGGAAATATTTTGGCTCCAGATTTTAAACACGGCCATTTCCTCACAGCACTTCATAAATGTGACAGTTGCCATTTTTCAAATCCTGGCCAAAATGTATTTTCACCTCCTTAAAGGTGATTTTGCAGTTGTGGCACAAAATCATCTTTTGGGCAGGAATTGGACATTTTCTCTATATTTGTTCATGAGATGGGTCTCTTAAAAGGTTATGTTGAAATTTTGAGGTAAAATATTAAACAATAACAAGTTATAAGCTTATGTTGAAATTTGCAAATACAGCCTTGTAACTTTGGTACATTTAAATATTTTGTCCCCAGATTTTAAACATAGCCATTTCTTCACACCATCTCATGTACAGTCTATAATGATGTCATTTTTAAAATCCTGGGCAAGATGTGTTTCGCAACTCTGTTGCAAAGGACATTTGACCAATATACTATAAATGGTACATGGCATGTCTATAAGGCAGATCCTTAAACAAGTATATTTAAAATGTGGGTCAGAATTACAAAAAAAAATATTTTGCAAGCCACCAACATTCAACATTAATAAATGCTTGTTTAGATGAGATCAGCACCAGCTTAGTTTACTGAACACATGACAAGCATGCAACATGTGTACCTGATGTGATTTTTAAATGATGTTCACACCAGCTTAATTGTTGCACTCATGTCAAGTATGCAAAATGTGAACATGTTGTGATTTAGAAGATGTTTGCACCAGCTTACTTGCTGCAAACATGTCAAGCTAACAACATGCAAACCTGATGTGCTTTTTAGACCTGGTTCACATAGGTTCACTTTTTGTATATGAACCGCATACAAACATTGCACAATTAAGCATGTAGCATGCATTCTGCATATGCACAGCACACTTACCTTTCTGTAAGAGGCTGACACAGCATGGCAACAGCTTTGGCTGTGCTCAAGGTGGTTCATGAGGCTGTTGATAAGGGCAATTTTTCTATGGCTGTCTTCACTGACCTCACCAAGTCCATTGACCTTGTAAACCACCAATTGTTACTAGTTGCTTTACAAGAGTGTGATTTATCAGAAGACATCCCTGGCTGGTGTAAAGTTATTTGCATGGAAGGTCCCAGAAGAGCAAAGACTCTGCTCATTTTCCTTCTTCTCCCAGTTATTATGTGTGTTCCCTAAGGATCAATTTCAGGTCCTCTTTTATTTAGTTTATTTTAATTTCGCTTCCTTTAGAATGTAAAACAAAATATTACTTTATGCTGTTGACACAGTATTTTTTTTTCAAATGGGTCTTGTTCATCTGAGTTTTCTGACTGTATTCGAGCTGATGTTGTGAATATTCAAAGTTTTTTTTAGCATTAACTGGTATTAAATGAAAAAAAAAAGATTATGGTTTTCATGGTCTGAGACTGAGGTCTCACCACAATCCAATGATTTCATTGAGAACATTGGATGGTTCTGTTATTCAGTAACTGACAACATTTAAATATCTTGACCTCACCCTGGACAGGTCCCTCTTCTATGAACCAGACATGCCACTGAGGGTCATAATGGTACATCAGAGATTGTGTGTTCTGTACTGGATACCTTATTTCTGTTTCCTTCTACCAAGAAACTGTTAGCACAGAGTATCCTGCTTCCAGTTGTTAATTATGGCATTTTGTTATACTTTTTACAAGGGAAGGTTTGCTGTCCAGAGTGAGGGCTCTTTACAATCACGTTGCATGTTTTGCTCCACAATTACCATACTGAGGTTCATACTGAGAATCATCCTAAGGGATGTACAGAGTGAGCAGGCAATTGCCCACATATGCTCTGGTGAGTATCAAACAAAAATATTTAAGGAAAATATCACAATGATGCTGCTGATAAATATAAAATTATCCAATCTTGACTTGAATTCCTTTTTGTTTTACTTAGGATATTATATTCAGTAAGGGATTCCATGAATTTACACTCTGTGATGTGAAAGCATATTTTCTTTGGTTTTGCCTAAATCTGTTCCCTTTTATTTGTAACTGGTGACCTCTGGTATCCCTCATATCAGATTTAAAGTTAATTCACAATTCACATATCAAGGCTAGATCCTGCATCACATCATACATGAATAAGAGATCTGAATGCATCCTCCTGGTTTCTATTGACATCAATTTTGCAGTTTTTACCCTATCCTCATATTCCGTTTCTTTCAACCTATAAATGCATTTAGTAAATTTTCTTTGCACTCTTTTTCAGTTAGATCATTCAGTTTTTCTAAATAGGAACTGGATTTGAGATGCATATTCAAGTTATGGTGAACATAGGCATGATACACCACTGTATTTTACTTACTAATCTTGATTGGCTACCTTTAGACCAGAGATTTTTCTCAAACTAGGGGTCCTAGCTAAGAAGATAACTTTGATATTATATTAACTTTTTTCATTCAATTTTTCAATAACGAAATTATGTATTGTTAACTAGATCAGCATCCCATTGCTTTTTTTATATGCCAAGAATGAGAACCACCCCTGAACAAAAACTTTGCATTATAGGCTGACTCAGTTTTTTCATACATTGTCTACTGTGTTCACAAGTACCGTTGCTACTGCTACCATCATTAAACATACTTTAGAAAAAAGCTTTGTGCAGATAGCCACTACAAATATTTTGATGGATAAAGAATATTTATGTATTGCATTATGTCTTTTAATATTTGATAATTTTTATCAGTAAGTTTTTTAATTCTGGTAGCCCTTGAAAATGAGCTTTGCTCATGGACTTAACAGATTTTAAATAAACAAATCAAATCAGATTGTTGGTTCCTTGGTGAAACATAACATCTGACTTCAGCTTCAACTCTGGTTAAACTCTACAGTTGTAAAATTACCTTTACAGATGTCTTTCTAAGGAAGCATATGACAATATTAAGATACAAAGACTGTCATGTCTACCAACTAAAAAGAAAAACATCTTTTCAACCTCTGTCTAGTCAGGAACCTAACACTCACTGCCCTCGTGTCAACAGGCCACAAAGTAAGTATTCGAGAGCCTAGGTTCCGTTCCCAGTAGAGTTACAATATTTCTTTCTCACTACAATTTGTGATTTTAAATTGCTGAACAGTGGCAAATACTGCACCAAAAATCATCTAATTATCATCTTAATTATTCCTAGCTACCGAATATGCAATATCAGAGAAAGAGTGTGTCTGTGAGCACCAGGTCCAACCATGTGAGCCTGTATCTCAGTGTTTAGAGCTCTGGGAGGGTATTCTGAGACCATGGCTTAAATTCCCAGTAGCTCACATTATTTCATTCTCACTAGAATATGTGACTTAAATTGCTTAACAGTGGCTAATACTGCATCTAACAACATCTGATTGTCATCTAGCAAAGAGTAATGTTCTTTTATGCAAGACCATTTATTATGCTAAAATAGTAATTATTTGTTAACCAAAAGGCTAATAAAAGGTATTGTCTCTGCCAAACAAACAAAACCTTCTTGGTTCCTTCTACAGCACAAACACAGATTGTCCACAAGGCCACAATAAAAAATAATAATGATAATAATCATGTTTATGTAACATAAAATACACCCTAACAAAATCCTATTGGCCTCCATCCGTGAAGCCTATCCACCATTGATATATGGGGCTGGATTCTCAATGAGAGCTGGAAATTCCATAGTTGTGGAAAAATGGCTTGCAGCACTGCAGAAATTTACTTGCAGCATATTCACAAAGAACATTTCTGCAGTTGCAGGAAATTACAAAACAGGCAAGTTGCAAAATTCCGCAAGTGCTGAAAATCTGCAACATTTTTTCCACAGCTGCTGAAAATTTGCAGTGCAGATCTGCAGCTGAGGAAAAAGGATCAGCAGGCACAACAACAGGTGATCCACATTAACTGAAGCAGCAGACTTTGACAGTCTTGCCATAGATGCAGCAGAAAGTACTTAAAGAGAGACCAGCAGCCAGCCCTCAATTGAGACCACTGCAGCACCACTGGTACCAGCAGGACCATGCACTAAAGTGGCTATCTGTAACTGATGGTGGAACTGATAGTTGTGTCTCTCCTGGGGTCTTTATGTTGTCTGCTTCAGTAGCACTCATTGCAGGCTGTTAGCAGCTCTGCCTCTACTGCCTGTGGGACTCCTTTATGGGTTGCACTGGGTCTAATGGTTGTGGTTTGTCACCTTTCAATGAAAACATGTGTTATTTTTGTTGTAACAACTAACACTACTCTACACCCACTGGTTTGCTGCTACTTGGTGGCTGAACCTCCACTATAATTGTATCCCAATTGTTGTTACACTGCATTTTGCTCAGGGAGAGTTACCTAACTGTGAAAATATACCAGCTAAGAATAGCCTTTAAGGGGATATGCCATACTTTTCAATGGCTTTTTTCTTCAGGAACTTCCGTGGCTGCACTTTTTCCACACTCCCCAGTGTATTTTTTCTGCAGCTGCTGAAGTTTGTGTTACAACTTAGCACACTTTCCCTTTTTCCACAACTGCAGAACTTTTAGGGACTTGCAGATGGTTTGCACCTTCAGAGTGTTTTAGAATCCAGCCCATGGTGTGTAGGATTTGTTACTGCAATAAGCCACACAGTGGAGGTGGTGCAGAAGCCCCACACATGTATGATGAGGTTCCCCACCACCTCCACACCCTTAACACAACCAGGTTCAGGCTAGATGCACAGCCTGGCAGGGAGGGTAGTTGGGGGGCTTGCCATGGCTACATGCCACACACAAACACTTTTTGCATTTGCATTATTCTCTGACTATGCTAGCTATGACCCTGTAGCAACCAGTTATGTGCCCAACCTCTGGCACCATGGAGTAGCAGACATCGCTGCCCCCCAAACTGTACCCCTGGAGCATATTAGGAGGGGCATGAGTATGTTGGTCACAATGGACTGAAAAGTCTATCTCTTTATGGGACATGCTGGTCCCTGAAGGAACAGCCATATACTAGAATCACCCAGTACTTCATGGAGCAGGGATCAACTAATTGGATGGCTGCAGCTGATCATCATGCTAGACTTGCCATGCCCCCACACACAACTACATGGGGGTGGCACCCATGCTGTGTGGCTTGGATCCATGAATATAGCCTGTGTTGTTTGGCACTGCAGGTGAATGTCTCCACAGTGCAGTTATACTCCGTTTGAGCATAAACTGGCTGTTCACATGAATAGAGATTATTATTTGTTAGCTTATAGCCTAATAAAAATGTGTGACCTCCACAAATAATACTGTTTCTGTTCTCCTGAGACAGGAATCTTAAGCACATGAGAACATAAGAAAAGTGTCAGTAGTTGGGGACCATGTGGTCCATCTAGTCTGCCCAAGGTGGCTACCCCCAATTATATTTTTTTCCTAAGTTGACCACATTGCTTATCCCAAGTGAGTTTGAATTCCTTACTGTCTTTGATGCCACCACTTCTAGTAGCAGGCTGTTCCATGAGTCTGTCACTGTCTTGGTGAAAAAGTACTTTTTAGAGTTGCTTTTAAACTTGCCTCCACCAGACATTTTGACCAATATACTATAAATGGTACATGGCATGTCTATAAGGCAGATCCTTAAACAAGTATATTTAAAAGTGGGGTCAGAATTACAAAAAAAAAATATTTTGCAAGCCACCAACATTCAACATTAATAAATGCTTGTTTAGATGAGATCAGCACCAGCTTAGTTTACTGAACACATGACAAGCATGCAACATGAGTACCTGATGTGATTTTTAAATGATGTTCACCAGCTAATTGTTGCACTCATGTCAAGTATGCAAAATGTGAACATGTTGTGATTTTTAGAAGATGGTTGACCAGCCACTTGCTGCAAACATGTCAAGCTAGCAGCATGCAAACCCTGATGTGCTTTTTAGACCTGGTTCACATAGGTTCACTTTGTGTATGTGGAACACATGCAAACAGTGCACAATTAAGCATGTGGCATGCATTCTGCATATGCACAGCACACTTACTCGCTTTCTGTAAGGGCTGACACAGCATGGCAACAGTTTTATTGTGCTCACGCAGGTGGTTCAAGGAGGCTGTTGATAAGGGCAATTCTTCTATGGCTGTCTTCACTGACCTCACCAAGTCCATTGACCTTGTAAACCACCAATTGTTACTAGTTGCTTTACAAAAGTGTGATTTATCAGAAGACATCCCTGGCTGGTGTAAAGTTATTTGCATGGAAGGTCCCAGAAGAGCAAAGACTCTGATCATTCCCTTCTTCTCCCCAGTTATTATGTGTGTTCCCTAAGGATCAATTTCAGGTCCTCTTTTATTTAGTTTATTTTAATTTCTTCCTTTAGAATGTAAAAACAAAATATTACTTTATGCTGTTGACACAGTATTTTTTTTCAAATGGGTCTTGTTCATCTGAGTTTTCTGACTGTATTCGAGCTGATGTTGTGAATATTCAAGAAGTTTTTTTTTAAGCATTAACTGGTATTAAATGAAAAAAAAAAGATTATAGTTTTCATGGTCTGAGACTGAGGTCTCCACACATCAATGATTTCATTGAGAACATTGGATGGTTCTGTTATTCAGTAACTGACAACATTTAAATATCTTGACCTCACCCTGGACAGGTCCCTCTTCTATGAACCAGACATGCCACTGAGGGTCATAATGGTACATCAGAGATTGTGTGTTCTGTACTGGATACCTTTATTTCTTTTCCTTCTACCAAGAAACTGTTAGCACAGAGTATCCTGCTTCCAGTTGTTAATTATGGCATTTGTTATACTTTTACAAGGGAAGGTTTGCTGTCCAGAGTGAGGGCTCTTTACAATCACGTTGCATGTTTTGCCACACAATTACCATACTGAGGTTCATACTGAGAATCATCCTAAGGGATGTACAGAGTGAGCAGGCAATTGCCCACATATGCTCTAGTGAGTATCAAACAAAAATATTTAAGGAAAATATCACAATGATGCTGCTGATAAATATAAAATTATCCAATCTTGACTTGAATTCTTTTTGTTTACTTTAGGATATTATATTCCGGTAAGGGATTCCATAATTTACACTCTGTGATGTAAGCATATTTTCTTTGGTTTTGCCTAAATCTGTTCCTTTTATTTGTAACTGGTGACCTCTGGTATCCCTCATATCAGATTTAAAGTTAATTCACAATTCCATATCAAGGCTAGATCCTGCATCACATCATACATGAATAAGAGATCTGAATACATCCTCCTGGTTTCTATTGACATCAATTTTGCAGTTTTACCCTATCCTCATATTCCGTTTCTTTCAACCTATAAATGCATTTAGTAAATTTTCTTTGCACTCTTTTTCAGTTAGATCATTCAGTTTTTCTAAATAGGAACTGGATTTGAGATGCATTATTCAAGTTGTGGGTGAACATAGGCATGATACACCACTGTATTTACTTACTAATCTTGATTGGCTACTAGACCAGAGATTTTTTCTCAAACTAGGGGTCCTAGCTAAGAAGATAACTTTGAATGTTATATTAACTTTTTTTCATTCAATTTTTCAATAACGAAATTATGTATTGTTAACTAGATCAGCATCCCATTGCTTTTTTATATGCCAAGAATGAGAACCAACCCAGAACAAAAACTTTTGCATTATAGGCTGACTCAGTTTTTTCATATAATTGTCTACTGTGTTCACAAGTACCGTTGTTACTGCTACCATCATTAAACATACTCTTAGAAAAAGCTTTGTGCAGATAGTCACTACAAATATTTTGATGGATAAAGAATATTTATGTATTGCATTATGTCTTTTAACATTTGATAATTTTTTTCAGTAAGTTTTTTTAATTTGGTAGCTCCTTGAAAATGAGCTTTGCTCATGGACTTAACAGATTTTAAATAAACAAATCAAATCAGTTGTTGGTTCCTTGGTGAAACATAACATCTGACTTCAGCTTCAACTCTGGTTAAACTCTACAGTTGTAAAATTATCCTTTACAGATGTCTTTCTAAGGAAGCATATGACAATATTAGGATACAAAGACTGTCATGTCTACCAACTAAAAAAAGAAAAACATCTTTTCAACCTCTGTCTAGTCAGGAACCTAACACTCCTGCCTCGTGTCAACAGGCCACAAAGTAAGTATTCTGAGAGCCCAGGTTCCGTTCCCAGTAGGTTACAATATTTCTTTCTCACTACAATTTGTGATTTTAAATTGCTGAACAGTGGCAAATACTGCACCAAAAATCATCTAATTATCATCTTAATATTCCTAGCTACCGAATATGCAATATCAGAGAAAGGAGTGTGTCTGTCAGAGCACCAGGTCCAACCATGTGAGCCTGTATCTCAGTGTTTAGAGCTCTGGAGGCATTCTGAGACCATGGCTAAATTCCCGTAGCTCACATTATTTCATTCTCACTAGAATATGTGACTTAAATTGCTTAACAGTGGCTAATACTGCATCTAACAACATCTGATTGTCATCTAGCAAAAGTAATGTTCTTTATGCAAGACCATTTATTATGCTAAAATAGTAATTATTTGTTAACCAAAAGGCTAATAAAAAGGTATTGTCTCGCCAAACAAACAAACCTTCTTGGTTCCTTCTACAGCACAAACACAGATTGTCCACAAGGCCACAATAAAAATAATAATGATAATAATCATGTTTATGTAAGCGAAAAATACACCATAACAAAATCCTATGGCCTCCATCCGTGAAGCCTCATCCACCATTGATATATGAGGGCTGGATTCTCAATGAGAGCTGGAAATTCCATAGTTGTGAAAAAGAGCGCAGCACTGCAGAAATTTACTTCAGCATATTCACAAAGAACATTTCTGCAGTTGCAGGAAATTGCAAAACAGGCAAGTTGCAAAAATTCCGCAAGTGCTGAAAATCTGCAACATTTTTTCCACAGCTGAAAATTTGCAAGTGCAGATCTGCGAAAAAGGATCAGCAGGCACAACAACAGGTGATCCACATTAACTGAAGCAGCAGACTTTGACAGTCTTGCCATAGATGCAGCAGAAAGTACTTAAAGAGAGACCAGCAGCCAGCCCCTCAATTGAGACCAACGCACCACTGGTACCAGCAGGACCATGCACTAAAGTGGCTATCTGTAACTGATGGTGGAACTGATAGTTGTGTCTCCTAAGTCTTTATGTTGTCTGCTTCAGTAGCACTCATTGCAGGCTGTTAGCAGCTCTGCCTCTACTGCCTGTGGGACTCCTTTATGGGTTGCACTGGGTCTAATGGTTGTAGTTTGTCACCTTTCAATGAAAACATGTGTTATTTTTGTTGTAACAACTAACACCACTCTACACCCTGGTTTGCTGCCACTTGGTAGACCTCCACTATAATTATATCCAATTGTTGTTACACCGCATTTTGCTCAGGAAGTTATAACTGTGAAAATACTCACTAAGAATAGCCTTTAAGGGGTACCCATACTTTTCCAATGGCTTTTTTTCTTCAGGAACCGTGGCTGCACTTGCACCACACACCCCAGTGTTTTTTTCTGCAGCTACTGAAGTTTTGTGCATACAACCAGACACTTTCCCTTTTTCCCACAACTGCAGAACTTTAGGGACTTGCAGATGGTTTTGCACCTTCAGGTGTTTAAAATCCAGCCATGGTGTAGGATTTGGCCTGCAATAAGCCACACAGTGGAGGTGGCAGAAACCCACACATGTATGATGGGGTTCCCCACCACCTCCACACCCTTAACCAACCAGGTTCAGGCTAGATGCAGCCTGGCAGAGGTAGTTGGGGGCTTGCCATGGCTACATACCACACAAAACACTTTTTGCATTTGCATTCTCTCGCTATGCTAGTACACCTGTAGCAACCAGTTATGTGCCCCAACCTCAGGCACCATGGAGTGCAGACGCCTGCCCCCAAACTGTACCCCTGGAGCATATTAGAGGGCATGAGTATGTGGTCACAATGGACTGAAAGTCTATCCTTGATAGGACATGCTGGTCCCTGAAGGAACAGCCATATACTAGAATCACCCAGTACTTGGGCAAGGATCAACTAATTGGATGGATGCAGCTGATCATCATGCTAGACTTGCCATGCCCCACACACACAACTACATGGGGAGTGGCACCCATGCTATATGGCTTGGATCCAAGAAATAGCCTGTGTTGTTTGGCAATCAAGTGAATGTCTCACAGTGCAGTTATACCGCTTGAGCATAAACTGGCTGTTCAAGATAAAGTTATTTGTTAGCTTATAGCCTAATAAAAATGCCATGACCTCCACAAATAATCTGTTTCTGTTCTCCTGAGACAGGAATCATAAGCACATGAGAACATAAGAAAGTGTCAGTAGTTAAATATGTGGTCCATCTAGTCTGCCAAGGTGGCTACCCCCAATTATATTTTTTTTTTCCTAAGTTACCATATTGCTTATCCCAAGTGAGTTGAATTCCCTTACTGTCTTTTGATGCCACTCTAGTAGCAGGCTGTTCCATGAGTCTATCACTGTCTTGGTGAAAAGTACTTTTAGAGTTACTTTATTTGCTCCACCAGACATTTGACCAATATACTATAAATGGTATGGCATCTACAAGGCAATCCTTAAACAAGTATATTTAAAATGTGGGGTCAAATTACAAAAAAAAATATTTTGCAAGCCACCACCATTCAACATTAATAATGCTTGTTTAGATGGATCAGCACCAACAGTTTACTGAACACTGACAAGCATGCAAAATGTATACCTGATGTGATTTTAAATGATGTTCACACCAGCTTAATTGTTGCACTCATATCAAGTATGCAAAATGAACATGTTGTGATTTTAGAAGATGTTTGCACCAGCTTACTTGCTGCAAACATGTCAGTAGCAACATCAAAACCATGTCGTTTAGACCTGGTTCCATAGGTTCACTTTGTATGAACGCATGCAACTTGCAATTAAGCATGTGGCCGATTCTGCATGCACAGCACACCTACACCCTCTCTGTAGGGCTGACACAGCATAAGCAACTTTGGCTGAAGCCTCACGCAGTGGTTCATGAGGTGTTGATAAGGGCAATTTTTCTATGGCTATCTTCACTCACCTCAACAAGTCATTGACCCAAACCACCAATGGCTACTAGTTGCTTTACAAAAGTATGATTTATCAGAAACATCCCCACTGGTGTAAAGTTATTGCATGGAAAGTCAGAGAGCAAAGACTCTGCTCATTTTCCTTCTTCCCCAGTTATTATGTGTGTTCTAAGGATCAATCTCAGGTCCCTTTTATTTAGTTTATTTTAATTTCTGCCTTAAAATATAAAAACAAAATATTACTTATGCTGTTGACACAGTATTTTTTTTTCAAATAGGTCTTGTTCATCTGAGTTCTGACTGTATTCGAGCTGATGTTGTGAATATTCAAAGTTTTTTAAGCATTAACTGGTATTAAATGAAAAAAAAAAAGATTATAGTTTCATGGTCTGAGACTGAGGTCCACCACAATCAATGATTTCATTGAGAACATTGGATGGTTCTTTATTCAGTAACTGACAACATTTAAATATCTTGACCTCACCCTGACGGTCCCCTCTATGACCAGACATGCCACTGAGGTCAAAATGGTACATCAGAGATTGTGTGTTCTGTACTGAGATACCTTTATTTCTGTTTCCTTTCTACTAAGAAAAAAACTGTTAGCACAGAGGTCTTGCCTTCCCAGTTGTTAAATAGGCATTTGTTATACTTTTTACAAGGAAGTTTACTGTCAGAGTGAGGGTTTACAATCACGCTGCATGTTTCAACACAATACCATACTGAGTTCATACAAAGATCATCCTAAGGGATGTACAGGTGAGCAGGCAATTGCCCACATATGCTCTGGTAAGTATCAAACAAAAATATTTAAGGAAAATATCACAATGATCTGTAATAAATATAAAATTATCCAATCTTGACTTGAATTCCTTTTATTTTACTTAGGATATTATATTCATAAGGGATTCCATGAATACACTCTGTGATGTGAAACATATTTTCTTGGTTTTGCCTAAATCTGTTCCCTTTATTTATAACTGGTGACCTCGTATCCTCATATCAGATTTAAAGTTAATTCACACCATATCATAGATCCCGCATCCATCATACATGATAAGAGATCTGAATGCATCCTCCTGGTTTCTATTGACATCAATTTGCAGTTTTACCTATCCTCATATTCCGCTTCTCTAACCTATAAATGCATTTAGAAATTTTCTTGCCTCTTTTTCAGTTAGATCATCCAGTTTTTCTAAATAGGACTGGACTTGAGATGCATTCAAGTTGTGGGTGAACATAGGCAAGGATACACCACTGTATTTTATTAATAAACTTGATTACAACCTTAGAATGAATTTTTTCTCAAACTAGGGGTCTAGCTAAGAGGGCCTTTGAATGTTATATTGCTTTTTTTCATTCAAATTTTCAATAAACGAAATAATATATTGTTAACTAGATCAGCATCCCATTGTTTTTATATGCAGAATAGAATACCCTGAACAAAAAACGTTGCATTTATAGGCTGACTCAGTTTTCATACATTATCTACTATGTTCACAAGTGCCGTTACTACTACCATCATTAAACATACTTTAGAAAAAAAACTTTAGATAGCCACTACAAATATTTTGATGGATAAAGAATATTTATATATTGCATTATAGGACATACTGAGAATCATCTAAAGTGTACAGGTGACAGGCAATTGCCCACATACTCTGGTGAGTATCAAACAAAAATATTTGGAAAATATCACAACGATGCTGCTGATAAATATAAAATTATCCAATCTTGACTTCTTTTTTTGTTTTACTTAGGATATTATATTCGGTAAAGTTATAATTACCTCTGTGATGTGGCATATTTCTTTGGTTTTGCTAAATCTATTCCTTTTATTTGTAACTGGTGACCTCTGTATCCCTCATCAGATTTAAAGTTAATTCACAATTCACATATCAGGCTAGATCCTGCATCACATCATACATGAACAGAGATCTGATACATCCTCCTGATTTCCTAATGACATCAATTTGCAGTTTTACCCTATCCTCTATTCGTTTCTTTCAACCTATAAATACATTTAGTAAATTTTTTTGCACTCTTTTCAGTTAGATCATTCAGTTTTCTAAATAGAAACTGGATTTGGATGCATATTCAAGTTATGGGTGAACATAGGCATGATACACCCTATATTTTACTTACAATCCAGTTGGCTACCTTTAGACCAGAGATTTTTCTCAAACTAGGGGCTAGCTAGAATACTTTGAATGTTATAACTTTTTCATTCATTTTCCAATAACAAAATTATGTTATTAACTAGATCAGCATCATTGCTTTTTATATAAGAATGAAACCACCCTGACAAAAACTTTGCATTATAAACTGACTCAGTTTTTTCATACATTGTCTACTATGTTCACAATACCGTTGCTCTATACCATCATTAAACATACTTTAGAAAAAAAGCTTTGTGCAGACAGCCTCAAATATTTTGATGGATAAGAATATTTATGTGAAGCAGTATATCTTTAATATTTGATAATTTTTTATCGTAAGTTTTTTTTAATTCTGATGCCCATGAAATAGCTTTGCTCATGGACTTAACAGATTTTAAATAAACAAATCAAATCAGATTGTTGGTTCCTTGGTGAAAATAACACCAGACTTAAGCTGCAACTCTGGTTAAACTCTACAGTTGTAAGTCCTTTAGATGTCTTCAGGAAGCATATGACAATATTAAGATACAAGACTATCATGTCTACCTAAAAGAAAAACATCTTTTCAACCTCTGTCTAGTCAGGAACCTAACACTCCTGCCTCGTGTCAACAGGCCAAAGTAAGTATTCTGAGCCTAGGTTCCGTTCCCAGTAGGTTACAATATTTCTTTCTACACTTTATGATTTTAAATTGCTGAACAGTAGCATCTGCAAAATCATCTAATTATCATCTTAATTATTCCTAGCTACCAAATATGCAATATCAGAGAGAGTGTCTGTGAGCACCAGGTCCAACCATGAGCCTATATCTCAGTGTTTGAGATCAGGAGGGTATTCACAGACCATGGCTTAAAATTCCCGTAGCTCACATTATTTCATTCTCACTAGAATATGTGACAAATTGCTTAACAGTGGCTAATGCAAATAACAACATCTGATTGTCATCTAGCAAAAGTAATGCTTATGCAGACCATTATTATGCTAAAATAGTAATTATTTACCAACAAAAGGCTAATAAAAGTATGTCTCTACCAAACAAACAAAAACCTTCTTGGTTCATCTACAGCACAAACAGATTGTCCACAAGGCCACAAAAAATAATAATCAATAATCATGTTATATAACACAAAATACACCCTAAAAATCTATGGCCTCCATCCAAAAGAGCCTATCCACCATTGATATATGAGGCTGGATTCTCAATGAGAACAAATTCCATAGTTGTGGAAAATGGCTTGCAGCACTGCAGAATTACTTGCAGCATATTCACAAAGAACATTTCTGCAGTTGCAGGAAATTGCAAAACAAACAAGGCAAAAATTCACTGAGAGTACAAAATTGTTTTAAAAGCACCGAAAATTTGCAAGTGCAGATCTCAGCTGAGAGGATCAGCAGGCACAACAACAGATCCATTATGAAGCACCAGACTTTGGCAGTCCCGCCATAGATGCAGAGGTACTTAGAGAGAAGGCCAGCCCCTCAGTGAGACCGCAGCACCACTGGTACCAGCAGGACCATGCACTAAGTGGCTATCTGTAACTGATAGTGGAACTGATAGTTATATCTCCTGGGGTCTTTATGTTGTCTGCTTCAGTAGCACTCATTGCAGGCTGTTAGCTCTGCCTCTACTGCCTGTGGGACTCCTTTATAGGTTGCACTGGGTCTAATAGGTTGTGGTTGTCACCTTTCAACTGAAAACATGTGTTATTTTGTTGTAACAACTTACTCTACTCTACACCCACTGGTTTGCTGCTACTGGTGGCTGAACCTCCACAATAATTGTATCCCAATTGTTGTACACTGCATTTTGCTCAGGAGAGTTCATACTGTGAAATATACCAACTAAAGAATAGCCTTTAAGGGGATATACCATACTTTTCAATGGCTTTTTTCTTCAGGAACTTCTCATGGCTGCACTTTTTTCCACACTCCCCAGTGTATTTTTTTCTGCATTCTGGGAGTTTTTTGTCCTACCCTAACCAGCACACTTTCCCTTTTTCCCAGCTCCAGAACTTTTAGGGACTTGCAGATGGTTTTGCACCTTCAGAGTGTTTTAAGAATCCAGCCCATGGTGTGTAGGGTTGTTACTGCAATAAGCCACACAGTGGAGGTGGTGCAGAAGCCCACACATGTATGATGAGGGGTTCCCACCACCTCCACACCTAACACACACCAGGTTCAGGCTAGATGCACAGCCTGGCAGGGAGAGGTAGTTGAGGAGCTTGCCATCGGCTACATGCCACACACAAACACTTTTGCATTTGCATTATTCTCTGACTATACTAGCTATGACCCTGTAGCAACCAGTATATTACCCCTAACCTCTGGCACCATGGGTAGCAGACATCCTTACCCCCAAACTATACCCCTGGAGCATATAGGAGGGCATGAGTATGTGTGGTCACAATGGACTGAAAAGTCTATCTCTTTATGGACATGCTTGGTCCCTGAAGGAACAGCCATATACTAGAATCACCAGTACTTCATGGAGCAGGATCAACTAATTGGATGGCTGCAGCTGATCATCATGCTAGACACGCCATGCCCCCACACACAACTACATGGGAAAGTGGCACCCATGCTATAGTGGCTTGGATCCATGAATATAGCCTGTTGTTGTTTGGCACTGCAGGTGAATGTCTCCACAGTGCAGTTATACTCCGTTTGAGCATAAACTGGCTGTTCACATGAATAGAGATTATTATTTGTTAGCTTATAGCCTAATAAAATGTGTGACCTCCACAAATAATACTGTTTCTGTTCTCCTGAGACAGGAATCATAAGCACATGAGAACATAAGAAAAGTGTCAGTAGTTGGGGACCATGTGGTCCATCTAGTCTGCCAAAGTGGCTACCCCCAATTATATTTTTTTCCTAAGTTGACCACATTGCTTATCCAATGAGTTTAGAATTCCCTTACTGTCTTTGATGCCACCACTTCTAGTAGCAGGCTGTTCCATGAGTCTGTCACTGTCTTGGTGAAAAAGTACTTTTTAGAGTTGCTTTTTAAACTTGCCTCCCATAAACATTTGAACAATACTATAAATGGTACATGGCATGTCTATAAGGCAGATCCAATAAACAAGTATATTTAAAATGGGGGTCAAATTACAAAAAAAAAAAAATATTTTACAAGAAGCCACCAACACATTCAACGATAATAAATGCTTGTTTTAAGATGAGATCAGCACCAGCTTAGTTTACTGAGACACATGACAAGCATCACAACATAGTAATACCACCAGATATGATTTTTAAATGATGTTCACACCAGCTTAATTGTTGCACTCCATGTCAAGTATGCAAAATGTAGACATGTTGTGATTTTTAGAAGATGTTTGCAACAGCTTACTTGCTCCAAACATGTCAAGCAGCTAACAGCATGCAAACCCTGATGATAACTTTTTAGAACCTGGTTCACATAGGTTCACTTTGTGTATATGAACACGCGATACAAACGTGCACAATTAAGCAGTGCCATGCATTCTGCATATGCACAGCACCCCCATTTCTTGTAGGCTGACACAGCATGGCAGCAGCTTTGGCTGTGCTCCACAGAGTGGTTCATGAGGCTGTTGATAAGACGCAATTTTCTATGGCTGTCTTCACTGACCCTCACCAGAGACCAGTGACCTTACCTTATAAACCACCAATTATTTACTAGTTGCTTTACAAAGGTGTGATTTATCAGAAGACATCCCTAGCTGGTGTAAAGTTATTTGCATGGAAGGTCCCAGAAGAGCAAAGGAACTCTGCTCATTTCCTTCTTCTCCCAGTTATTATGTGTGTTCCCCTAAGGATCAATTTCAGGTCCTCTTTTAATTTAGTTTATTTTTAATTTCCTTCCTTTAGAATGTAAAAACAAAATATTACTTTATGCTGTTGACACAGTATTTTTTCAAATGGGTCTTGTTCATCTGGGTTTCTGACTGTATTCAGGACTGATGTTGTGAATATTCAAAGTTTTTTTAAGCATTAACTGGTATTAAATGAAAAAAAGATTATATTTCATGGTCTGAGACTGAGGTCTCACCACAATCCAATAATTTCATTGAGAACATTGGATGGTTCTGTTATTCAGTAACTGACAACATTTAAATATCTTGACCTCACCTGGGACAGGTCCCTCTTCTATGAACCAACTGCCACTGAGGGTCATAATGGTACATCAAGTTATGTGTTCTGTACTGGATACCTTTATTTCTGTTTCCTTCTACCAAGAAACTGTTAGCACAAGTATCCTGCTTCCAGTTGTTAATGATGGCATTTGTTATACCTTTTTACAAGGGAAGGTTTGCTGTCCAGAGTGAGGGCTCTTTACAATCCGTTGCATGTTTTGCCACACAATTACCATACAGAGTTCATACTGAAAATCATCCTAAGGGATGTACAGAGTGAGCAGGCAATTGCCCACATATGCTCTGGTGAGTATCAAACAAAAAATATTTAAGGAAAATATCACAATGATGCTGCTGATAAATATAAATTATCAATCTTGACTTGAATTCCTTTTTGTTTTACTTAGGATATTATATTCCGGTAAAGGATTCCATGAATTTACACTCTGTGATGTGAAACATATTTCTTTAGGTTTACCTAAATCTGTTTCCCTTTTTTATTTGTAACTGGTGACCTCTGGTATCCCTCATATCAGATTTAAAGTTAATTCACAATTCACATATCAAGGCTAGATCCCATCACATCATACATGAAGACAGAATCTGAATGCATCCTCCTGGTTTCTATTGACATCAATTTTGCAGTTTTACCCTATCCTCATATTCCGTTTCTCAACCTATAATGCATTTAGTAAATTTTCTTTGCACTCTTTTTCAGTTAGATCATTCAGTTTTTCTAAATAGGGCTGGTTGAGATGCATATTCAAGTTGTGGGTGAACATAGGCATGATACACCCTGTATTTACTTACTAATCTTGATTGGCTACCTTTAGACCAGAGATTTTTCCTCAAACGAGGGTCCTAGCTAAGAAGATAACTTTGAATGTTATATTAACTTTTTCATTCAATTTTCAATAACGAAATTACGTGTTATTAACTAGATCAGCATCCATTGCTTTTTTATATGCCAGAATGAGAACACCCTAGACAAAACTTTGCATTATAGGCAGACTCAGTTTTTCATACATTGTCTACTGTGTTCACAATACCATTACTACTACTACCATCATTAAACATACTTTAGAAAAAAGCTTTGTGCAGATAGCCACTACAAATATTTTGATGGATAAAGAATATTTATACGTATTGCATTATGTCTTTTAATATTTGATAATTTTTTATCAGTAAGATTTTTTAAAATTCTAGTAGCCCTTGAAAATGAGCTTTGCTCATGGACTTAACAGATTTTAAATAAACAAATCAAATCAGATTATTAGGTTCCTGGTGAAACATAACATCTGACTTCAGCTTCAACTCTGACTAAACTCTACAGTTGTAAATTACCTTTACAGATGTCTTTCTAAGGAAGCATATGACAATAAGATACAAAGACTGTCATGTCTACCAACTAAAAGAAAAACATCTTTCAACCTCTGTCTGATCAGGAACCTAACACTCACTGCCCTCGTGTCAACAGGCCAAAAGTAAGTATTCTGAGAGCCCTAGGTTCCGTTCCAGTAGGTTACAATATTTCTTTCTCACTACAATTTGTCAATTTTCAAATTGCTGAACAGTGGCAAATACTGCACCAAAATCATCTAATTATCATCTTAATTATTCCTAGCTACCAATATGCAATATCAGAAAAGGAGTGTGTCTGTGAGCACCAGGTCCAACCATGTGAGCCTGTATCTCAGTGTTTAGAGCTCTGGGAGAGTATTCTGAGACCATGGCCCAAATTCCCGTAACCCACATTATTTCATTCTCACTAGAATATGTGACTTAAATTGTAACAGTGGCTAATACTGCATCTAACAACATCAGTTGTCATCTAGCAAAAGTAATGTTCTTTTATGCAAGACCTTTATTATGCTAAAATAGTAATTGTTGTTAACCAAAAGGCTAATAAAAATTATTGTCTCTATGGAAACAAACAAAACCTTCTTGGTTCCTTCTGGCACAAACACAGATTGTCCACAAGGCCACAATAAAAAATAATAATGATAATAATCATGTTTATGTAACATAAAATACACCCTAACAAAATCCTATGGCCTCCATCAAGTCGACCTATCCACCATTGATATATAGGGAACTGGATTCTCAATGAGAAGCTGGAAATTCCATAGTTGTGGAAAAATGGCTTGCAGCACTGCAAAAGTTACTTGCAGCATATTCACAAGAACTTGTTCTGCAGGTGCAGAGTGCAAAACAGGCAAGTTGCAGAATTCAAGTGCTGAAAATCTGCAACATTTTTCACAGCTGCTGAAAAATTGCAAAGTGCGGATCTGCAGCTGAGGAAAAGGATCAGCAGGCACAACAACAGGTGATCCACATTAACAGAAGCAGCAGACTTTGACAGTCTTGCCATAGATGCAGCAGAAAGTACTCAAGAGAGACCGAGCAACAGCCCCTCAATTAGAACCACTGCAGCACCACTGGTACCAGCAGGACCATGCACTAAAGTGGCTATCTGTAACTGATGGCGGAACTGATAGTTGTGTCTCTCCAAGAGGTCTATATGTTGTCACCAAGCTAGTAGCACTCATTGCAGCTGTTAGCAGCTCTGCCTCTACTGCCTGTGGGACTCGCTATAGGTTGCACTGGGTCTAATGGTTGTGGTTTGTCACCTTTCAATGAAACCATGTGTTATTTTGTTGTAACAACTAACACTATACTCTACACCACTGGTTTACCTGCTACTTGGTGGCTGAACCTCCACTATAATTGTATCCCAATTATTTGTTACACTGCATTTGCTCAAGGGAGAGTTATGCAGCTGTGAAAATATACCAGCTAGAATAGCCTTTAAGGGGATATGCCATACTTTTCAATGGCTTTTTTTCCTTCAGGAACTTCCGTGGCTGCCTTTTTCCACACTCCCCAGTGTATTTTTTCTGCAGCTGAAGTTTTGTGTATACAACAACACCTTTTTCCACAACCGCAGAACTTTTAGGGACTTGCAGATGGTTTGCACCTTCAGAGTGTTTAAAATCCAGCCCATGGTGTGGAAGGTTGTTACTGCAATAAGCCACACAGTGGAGGTGGTGCAGAAACCCACACATGTATGAGGGTTCCCACACCCACACCGCTCTAACTACACAAGGTTCAGGCTAGATGCACAGCCTGGCAGGAGGCCAGTTGGGGAACTTGCCATGGCTACATGCCACACACACAAAACACTTTTGCATTTGCATTATTCTCTGACTATGCTAGCTATGACCCTGTAGCAACCAGTTATGCCAACCTCTGGCACCATGGGTAGAGACATCGCACTGCCCCAAACTGTACCCTGGAGCATATTAGGAGGGCATGTATATGTTGGTCACAATGGACTGAAAAGTCTATCTCTTTATGGGACATGCTTCAATCCCTGAAGGAACAGCCATATACTAGAATCATGCAGTACTTCATGGACAGGGATCAACTAATTCGGATGGCTGCAGCTGATCATCATGCTAGACTTGCCATGCCCCCACACACAACTACAGCAGGGGGTGGCACCCATGCTATGTGGCTTGGATCCATGAATATAGCCTGTGTTGTTTGGCACTGCAGGTGAATGTCTCCACATGCAGTTATACTCCGTTTGAGCATAAACTGGCTGTTCACATGAATAGAGATTATTATTTGTTAGCTTATAGCCTAATAAAATGTGTGACCTCCACAAATAATACTGTTTCTGTTCTCCTGAGACAGGAATCATAAGCACATGAGAACATAAGAAAAAGTGTCAGTAGTTGGGGGACCATGGTCCATCTAGTCTGCTCAAGGTGGCTACCCCCAATTATATTTTTCCTAAGTTGACCACATTGCTTATCCCATGAGTTTGAATTCCTTACTGTCTTTGATGCCACCACTTCTAGTAGCAGGCTGTTCCATGAGTCTGCACTGTCTTGGTGAAAAAGCACTTTAGAGTTGCTTTTAAACTTGCCTCCCACCAGACATTTTGACCAATATACTATAAATGGTACATGGCATGTCTATAAGGCAGATCCTTAAACAAGTATATTTAAAATGTGGGGTCAGAATTACCAAAAAAAAAAATATTTTGCAAAGCCACCAACATTCAACATTAATAAATGCTTGTTTAGATGAGATCAGCACCAGCTAGTTTACTGAACATGACAAGCATGCAACATATGTACCTGATGTGATTTTTAAATGATGTTCCACCAGCTTAATTGTTGCACTCATGTCAAGTATGCAAATGTGAACATGTTGTGATTTTTAGAAGATGTTTGCACCAGCTTACTTGCTCAAACATGTCAAGCTAGCAGCATGCAAACCTGATGTGCTTTTTAGACCTGGTTCACATAGGTTCACTTTGTGTATGTAGACGCATGCAAACAATGCACAATTAAGCATGTGGCATGCATTCTGCATGTACACAAGCACACTTACTGCTTTCTGTAAGAGGCTGACACAGCATGTGGCAACAGCTTTGGCCATGCTTCACGCAGGTGTTCATGAGGCTGTTGATAAGGGCAATTCTTCTATGGCTGTCTTCACTGACCTCCTAAGTCCATTGACCTTGTAAACCACCAATTGTTACTAGTTGCTTTACAAGAGTGTGATTTATCAGAAGACATCCCTGGCTGGTGTAAGTTATTTGCATGGAAGGTCCCAGAAGAGCAAAGACTCTGCTCATTTTCCTTCTTACTCCCCAGTTATATGCTGTGTTCCCTAAGGATCGATTTCAGGTCCTCTTTTATTTAGTTTATTTTTAATTTCGCTTCCTTTAGAATAAAAAACAAAATATTACTTTATGCTGTTGACACAGTATTTTTTTCAAATGGGTCTTGTTCATCTGAGTTTTCTGACTGTATTCGAGCTGATGTTGTGAATATTCAAGAAGTTTTTTAAGCATTAACTGGTATTAAATGAAAAAAAAAGATTATGGTTTTCATGGTCTGAGACTGAGGTCTCCACCACAATCCAATGATTTCATTGAGAACATTGGATGGTTCTGTTATTCAGTAACTGACAACATTTAAATATCTTGACCTCACCCCTGGACAGGTCCACCCCATATGAACCAGACATGCCACTGAGGGTCATAATGGTACATCAGAGTTAGTGTGTTCTGTACTGGATACCTTTATTTCTGTTTCCTTCTACCAAGAAACTGTTAGCACAGAGTATCCTTCCAGTTGTTAATTATGGCATTTTTATACTTTTTACAAGGGAAGGTTTGCTGTCCAGAGTGAGGGCTCTTTACAATCACGTTGCATGTTTTGCCACACAATTACCATACTGAGGTTCATACTAGAATCATCCTAAGGGATGTACAGGTGAGCAGGCAATTGCCCACATATGCTCTGGTGAGTATCAAACAAAAAATATTTAAGGAAAATATCACAATGATGCTGCTGATAAATATAAAATTATCCAATCTTGACTTGAATTCCTTTTTTGTTTTACTTAGGATATTATATTCCGGTAAGGGATTCCATGAATTTACACTCTGTGATGTGAAAGCATATTTTCTTTGGTTTTGCCTAAATCTGTTCCCTTTTATTTGTAACTGGTGACCTCTGGTATCCCTCATATCAGATTTAAAGTTAATTCACAATTCACATATCAAGGCTAGATCCTGCATCACATCATACATGAATAAGAGATCTGAATGCATCCTCCTGGTTTCTAATGACATCAATTTTGCAGTTTTTACCCTATCCTCATATTCCGTTTCTTTCAACCTATAAATGCATTTAGTAAATTTTCTTTGCACTCTTTTTCAGTTAGATCATTCAGTTTTTCTAAATAGGAACTGGATTTGAGATGCATATTCAAGTTGTGGGTGAACATAGGCATGATACACCACTGTATTTTACTTACTAATCTTGATTGGCTACCTTTAGACCAGAGATTTTTTCTCAAACTAGGGGTCCTAGCTAAGAAGATAACTTTGAATGTTATATTAACTTTTTCATTCAATTTTTCAATAACGAAATTATGTATTGTTAACTAGATCAGCATCCATTGCTTTTTTTTTATATGCCAAGAATGAGAACCACCCTGAACAAAAAACTTTGCATTATAGGCTGACTCAGTTTTTCATACATTGTCTACTGTGTTCACAAGTACCGTTATCTGCTACCATCATTAAACATACTTTAGAAAAAAAAGCTTTGTGCAGATAGCCACTACAAATATTTTGATGGATAAAGAATATTTATGTATTGCATTATGTCTTTTAATATTTGATAATTTTTTATCAGTAAGTTTTTTTTTTAATTCTGGTAGCCCTTGAAAATGAGCTTTGCTCATGGACTTAACAGATTTTAAATAAACAAATCAAATCAGATTGTTGGTTCCTTGGTGAAACATAACATCTGACTTCAGCTTCAACTCTGGTTAAACTCTACAGTTGTAAAATTACCTTTACAGATGTCTTTCTAAGGAAGCATATGACAATATTAAGATACAAAGACTGTCATGTCTACCAACTAAAAAAAGGAAAACATCTTTTCAACCTCTGTCTAGTCAGGGAACCTAACACTCACTGCCCTCGTGTCAACAGGCCACAAAGTAAGTATTCTGGAGCCTAGGTTCCGTTCCCAGTAGGTTACATATTTCTTTCTCACTACAATTTGTGATTTTAAATTGCTGAACAGTGGCAAATACTGCACCAAAATCATCTAATTATCATCTTAATTATTCCTAGCTACCGAATATGCAATATCAGAGAAAGGGAGTGTCTGGAGCACCAGGTCCAACCATGTGAGCCTGTATCTCAGTGTTTAGAGCTCTGGAGGGTATTCTGAGACCATGGCTTAAATTCCTGTAGCTCACATTATTTCATTCTCACTAGAATATGTGACTTAAATTGCTTAACAGTGGCTAATACTGCATCTAACAACATCTGATTGTCATCTAGCAAAAGTAATGTTCTTTATGCAAGACCATTTATTATGCTAAAATAATTATTTGTTAACCAAAAGGCTAATAAAAGGTATTGTCTCTGCCAAACAAACAAAACCTTCTTGGTTCCTTCTACAGCACAAACACAGATTGTCCACAAGGCCACAATAAAAATAATAATGATAATAATCATGTTTATGTAGCAAAATACACCCTAACAAAATCCTATTGGCCTCCATCCGTGAAGCCTATCCACCATTGATATATGGGGCTGGATTCTCAATGGAGCTGGAAATTCCATAGTTGTGGAAAAATGGCTTGCAGCACTGCAGAAATTTACTTGCAGCATATTCACAAAGAACATTTCTGCAGTTGCAGGAAATTGCAAAACAGGCAAGTTGCAAAATTCCGCAAGTGCTGAAAATCTGCAACATTTTTTCCACAGCTGCTGAAAATTTGCAAGTGCAGATCTGCAGCTGAGGAAAAGGATCAGCAGGCACAACAACAGGTGATCCACATTAACTGAAGCAGCAGACTTTGACAGTCTTGCCATAGATGCAGCAGAAAGTACTTAAAGAGAGACCAGCAGCCAGCCCCTCAATTGAGACCACTGCAGCACCACTGGTACCAGCAGGACCATGCACTAAAGTGGCTATCTGTAACTGATGGTGGAACTGATAGTTGTGTCTCTCCCTGGGGTCTTTATGTTGTCTGCTTCAGTAGCACTCATTGCAGGCTGTTAGCAGCTCTGCCTCTACTGCCTGTGGGACTCCTTTATGGGTTGCACTGGGTCTAATGGTTGTGGTTTGTCACCTTTCAATGAAAACATGTGTTATTTTTGTTGTAACAACTACATTTACTCTACACCCACTGGTTTGCTGCTACTTGGTGGCTGAACCTCCACTATAATTGTATCCCAATTGTTGTTACACTGCATTTTGCTCAGGGAGAGTTCTTGTAACTGTGAAAATATACCAGCTAAGAATAGCCTTTAGGGGGATATGCCATACTTTTCAATGGCTTTTTTTTCTTCAGGAACTTCCGTGGCTGCACTTTTTTTCCACACTCCCCAGTGTATTTTTTTCTGCAGCTGCTGAAGTTTTGTGTATACAACTTAGCACACTTTCCCCTTTTTTCCACAACTGCAGAACTTTTAGGGACTTGCAGATGGTTTTGCACCTTCAGAGTGTTTTAAGAATCCAGCCCATGGTGTGTAGGATTTGTTACTGCAATCAGCACACAGTGGAGGTGGTGCAGAAGTCTCCACACATGTATGATGAGGGTTCCCCACCACCTCCACACCCTAACACACACAGGTTCAGGCTAGATGCACAGCCTGGCAGGAGGGTAGTTGGGGGCTTGCCATGGCTACATGCCACACACAAAACACTTTTTTTGCATTTGCATTATTCTGACTATGCTAGCTATGACCCTGTAGCAACCAGTTATGTGCCCCCAACCTCTGGCACCATGGAGAAAGTAGATGATCGCACTGCCCCCCAAACTGTACCCCTGGAGCATATTAGAGGGCATGAGTATGTT
This sequence comes from Neoceratodus forsteri, assembly GCA_016271365.2. Lineage (NCBI taxonomy): Eukaryota > Metazoa > Chordata > Ceratodontiformes > Ceratodontidae > Neoceratodus > Neoceratodus forsteri. Next base: position 740,020,487 of record CM057458.1, read on the forward strand.
GGTCACAATGGACTGAAAAGTCTATCTCTTTATGGGACATGCTGGTCCCTGAAGGAACAGCATATACTAGAATCACCCAGTACTTCATGGAGCAGGGATCAACTAATTGGATGGCTGCAGCTGATCATCATGCTAGACTTGCCATGCCCCACACACAACTACATGGGGGTGGCACCCATGCTGTGTGGCTTGGATCCATGAATATAGCCTGTGTTGTTTGGCACTGCAGGTGAATGTCTCCACAGTGCAGTTATACTCCGTTTGAGCATAAACTGGCTGTTCACATGAATAGAGGTTATTATTTGTTAGCTTATAGCCTAATAAAAATGTGTGACCTCCACAAATAATACTGTTTCTGTTCTCCTGAGACAGGAATCATAAGCACATGAGAACATAAGAAAAGTGTCAGTAGTTGGGGACCATGTGGTCCATCTAGTCTGCCCAAGGTGGCTACCCCCCCCCAATTATATTTTTTTTCCTAAGTTGACCACATTGCTTATCCCAAGTGAGTTTGAATTCCCTTACTGTCTTTGATGCCACCACTTCTAGTAGCAGGCTGTTCCATGAGTCTGTCACTGTCTTGGTGAAAAAGTACTTTTTAGAGTTGCTTTTAAACTTGCCTCCCACCAGACATAAGTTGTGCCCTCTTGTTCACACTGCCCTGTTTTCCTGGAAGAGGTTTTCCTTCCGAGTTGTGTTAATTCTTTTGATGTACTTAAATGCTCCTATCATGCCCCCCCCCATTTTATTCTCTGTTCCAAAGAGAATAAATTCAACTCTTTTTGAGTCTTGTCTCATATGACTCATGATGCAGCCCCTGCACCATCTTTTTGGCACTTCTCTACACCATCTCTAGATTGTTGATGTTCTTTTTTGGTGAGGCCTCCAGAACTGGACACAGTTCTCGAGGTGTGGTCTCACTAAGGATCTATAGTGGGACATGATAACATTCTGCTTTCTGCTCATTATACCCCTTCCTATGCAACCGAGGATAACACTTGCCTTCTGCACTGTTTTTTTTTTCCATTATTTTCCTACCTTTAAGTCATTGATAATGATCACAACCTGATCCCATTCCATCTTTGTCTCCTCTAATTGATTCCCTTCTAGTATGTACTTTTTTCCTGGGTTCCGCTTCCCCCAAGTGCATTACCTTACACTTCTTGGTGTTAAATTTTAACTGCAAATTTCTGGTCTCCTTAGGTCAGCTTCCATAATGAATGCCCCCTCTAGTGTACCCACACTGTTGCAGAGCTTTGTATTGTCTGTGAACAAGCAAACCTTCTCCTCCAGTTCATCAGTGGTGTAACTGTTGAATATGTTGAAGAGAACTGGACCCAGTACTGATCCTTGCGGAATGCCACTGGTCACATCTCCTTCCCTTGATAATGCCCCGTCAACCAAAACTCTCTGGGTCCTTCTTTGCAGACAATTTCTAATCCAGTTTACTATTTCCTGTCTACCTCCTGTGTGTTCTAGTTTGTTAGCAAGTGTTCTGTGGTGAATGGTGTCAAAGACCTTGCTGAAGTCTAGACACTCCACTGCCCCACCCATGTCCACTGTTCTGGTAACTCAATTGAAGAAATTAATCATGTTTATTTAAGTGCCCTGCTGTGAAGCCATGCTGTCTGGGGTTGAGTTTTTCAGATTCCTTTAGGTAGTCAACTATTCTCTCCTTTAGTAATGTTGCCATTATTTTTCACTCTATAGAGATCAGGCTGACTGAGTGGCAGTTTTCTGCCTCTTCCTTGCTTCTTCTTTTGTGCAAGGGCACAACTGTTGCCCTTTTCCAGTCCTGAGGTACTCTACCACTTTCCAGAGATATATTGAACAGCTCAGCTAGTGGTGCAGCTATTTTTTCCCAAAGGTCTTTTAGAATTCCGAGGTGGATACCATATGGCCCCATGGCTTTAACCACCTTAAGTTTGCTTAGCTCTTCTAAGACCCTCTCTTTCATTAAGGGGCTTGTGTATTCCCCTCCACTATCCTGCTCTGTCTTACTTAGTGTAGGTCCTTTTGTCAATATCTTCTATTGTGAAGACTGAGCAGAATACTTTAACAACTCTGCTTTGTCTTCATCTTTCTCTAAGTGCTGGTCCTCCCTTGTTTCTAGTTGGACTTTTCCTCCTTTACTCTTCCTTTTTTCTCTTACGTATCTATAGAAAGTTTTAGTTCCCTACCCAACCCCCTGTGCTATTCTTTCCTCAGTTTGTGCTTTGGCTGTCCAAATTGCTTTTCCTGCTTCCTTCAGTTCATTCCTATATTCCTCCCTGTTCATTTCTTCTTGTCTTTCCTTGTACTGCTTAAAAGCCTTCTTTTTTTCCCTTGATTTTCCTTTTGAGAACCAGACAGCCTTCTTCCTTCTTTTGGCATTGCTGATTTGACTTGTGCATTGCTCAGTGGCTCTTTTTAAGGCATTCTTTAAGTTCTCCCAGCAGTGATCTGCATCCCGCTTATTACTAGTGTCAAGCATGGTCTTGATCCTAGATTTTATTTCAGAAAAGTCTGCTTTCCTGAAATCAAGTATCTTGATTTTTGTTTGACTTTCACCTTCATCTTTATTTACTGATAACAGACTGACATGTGGTTGCTGGTCCCCAGATTGATACCCACATGAATGTCTGAAATCCTGTTGCTTTTTGTGAGCACCAGGTCCAGGGTTGCTTTTGTCTCTGGTGGGTGAGTCGACCAGCTAATTTAGACCTACCTCTCACAGCATGAACAGGAATTCTCTGCTCTACTCTGTGGCTGCTGTGTATGAGGTCCAATCCACATCTGGCAAATTGAAGTCCCCAGCAAGCAGCAAGTCACCCCTGTCCACCATCACTGAGATGGCTTCCAGGAGCTGCAGAAAATCAGTAGAGGTACCCCTTACATAAAATCAGTAGAGGTACCTGTAGAGAAAAAGAATTAGCTTTTGGCAGTGGCTCCAACAAACATCAACAACCACAGCACGCTCTGATGAAAGTAAAGGTAACCTGACCCTTTAAATCTGACCTTTTAAATCTTCTTTCTGTTGGAAGGTACTAAGCCTTTACCATTTCCAACCCCAAGTTACACTCCGAATCCCCTGGAGGAGCTGTGAAAGAAAAACAATTAGCTCCTTCAAAGTGAGAAAGAGACTGCAAAACATGTAAGCCCAAAACAAAACCTTTGAAAACAACCTGTAAGCACAAAACAAAATAGTAACAAAACAGCAACTCTGCTTAGCCTAAAGATAGATAAAAATGTAAAACCTTTAAGCAAAAAGCAAAACAATAACAAAACCTGTAAGCACAATCTGTAAGCACAGAACAAAATAGTAACAAGACAGTAACTCTACTTAGCCAAAAAAAGCCTCAATGTTTCTCTTAGCTCAGTTAATGTTGTTCCTTACTCTGTCCTTTCAAGCAAACCTAAAAAACAAAAAGCTCAGGTAAAGCTAGGTGCATTTTGTCAGCAAACTTTAGTCTTCCACCACAACACACCAACTCACCTGACCTTTTAAATCTTCCTTCTGTTGGAAGGTTCTAAGCCTTTGTCAGCTCCACCCTCCAGTTACACTCCTACTCCCCTGGAAGAGTTGTGGAAGAAAAATGATTAGCGACTTCAATGTAAGAAAGAGACTGCAAAACCTGTAAGCCCAAAACAAGACCTGTAAGTACAAACTGTAAGCACAAAACAAAATAGTAACAAAACAGCAACTCTGCTTAGCCTAAAGAGAGGTCAACCTGTAAGCACAAAACACAACATTAACAAAACCTGTATATACAACCGGTACGCACAAAACAAACTAGTAACAAGACAGTAACTCTGCTAAGCCAAAAGAAACCTTAATGTTTTTTACTTGGTCTGTTATGTTGCTCCTTTGTGCTAATTGCACAAAACAAAATGGTAACAAGACAGTAACTCTGCTTAGCCAAAATAAGCATTAATGTTTCTCCTTGCTCTGTTAATGTTGCTCCTTGAATCAACGGCCTTAATTTTCCACAAAGATAAAAAATATATATTATTTTGTGTGATACACATCTTTTTCTGTTCTTTTTGTATCCAGGTAAGGCCCACTAGGCACAAGTGCCTGTTTTCAGGAGCACTAGGGTTGTTAAGTGACTCGCCAGAGGCACACAGTACACAAGTGGAATTTGTGGAAATCAAACCCAGGTCAGCAGGATTTACCAAGCTCATTCACAGCTTGTTACTCTAACCTCTAGTCTATACTGCCACCGTATAATGATGAAACATAGCTTATTGTTAAAAAAAAAAGAAAACTTCATAGGTCTACCTTTGGACTACTTACAAACTGATATATTCTGTTGAATCTTTGTACAGCTCAGATATGGGAATCCTACCTTTGAAGAAATTCTATTGGTTGTCTACATGCATTTATGCATCTGTTGTAGACTTAGTTGCACATCAACAGTGAATTTGACAGCATCTCAGTTCTGATTTTATGTGCTGAAGTGTAACTGAGAATTGAGATGAACATGTTACACTAGTATAGCAATTTTCAAAAAAGAGTTACTCTCTCCTATTTTGTCAGTGTCAGTTTACTGATGTTATTCTTTGTTGTCAGTCTAAACACTCTTTATCAGAACATGTACCACTATCCAAACTGAAAGGAACAAAATTTTGGTACATGCATCAGTCAAATGGTAAAAAAATGCCACAAAGTTCATAGTGCCTAAACCATATGTGATAATACACTCCGCACCAAAGCATGGATGTATATTGAATTATAATTAATGGGTTTCGCTTTTTTACATTGACAAAACCGTGTATTAAATACCATAACACCTGAGTAGGTGTTACGACATTCACGCGCCTGCTTCCAATCGAAATCGAAAGTACAATGCGGCTCGAGATGTTCAAAAACATTCTGCCTCTCAAAAAATACACAACGATAAACACTCACTTCATCAGCCACTATAAAACGAAAGCACATTTTCTTCTTTCCACTGACTACCTAGATTTCTCCCAAATCTTTCACCTCTCCCCCTCCCTCTGAAGATCACAAGACTCCACTGCCAGGCAACATGTAGCAACAGCCGTAGCAGCGTAAAAAAAAAAAACAGCCAGGCGGAAGATTCAAACGGACGTTTTTTCTTCTTTCTATTTGCAGTAAAAGCAAATGAAATTCCAGTTCTAAGAGTTAATTTAATATTGCTACTCATTACAAAGTACTCTGCCTACCAAATAAAGAAAATCTGGCGCAAAGTACGACTGTCTGCATTTTATTTATATTCAGATCTCTTAATGAAAGAAAAGCAAAAGCATGAATTATATAAAACAAAAATATGGGATGTAGTGTTTAACTGACATTTAACACACATTCCTTGTTGTTGGCTATCAGAACCCTCGGGCTTCGCCCTCGGGGTTTATGTGCCATCCAACAACTCGGGTGTGTGTTAAATTCTCGTAACACACTGCACCCCATACTTTATCCTATATAGAGCATATCTTTTATGCCGATATTCTGGACATAATGCTGAGAAGTGTGTGTATTCTGTATCTGTCTTATTTCAAAGTGCTTTACTTTGCAATTAAGACAGGTACAGTGTGTACACTTCTGATGCACCCTTTTCTGACCAAGTACATGCTGTAATTGGTCACTGACCAGTGTCGGGAGGCCACTGATGCAACAAGCATCACTCACAAACAATGTGTGTTGCATCAGTGGCTTCCCCACAATAGTCACAGAGCAATGGCACTGCTTACTGAACAGTGGAGGAAGATCAGAGATGCATTCCTCTCAATTTTAATTTCCAGAAGAGCTTGGCTGTTCAGTTTCAGGGTATAAGAAAGACTGACACCAACCCAGAGATAATCTTTTTAAGATTTATTACAAAGAATCAAGCAGCAGAAGGGCTCCCATGACAGCAGTGACTGTGATCTTGTTTACATGTCATTCAAAATGATTCTTGCATGGTTAACTGTTTTGGATGTGGTGTGCTTTAAGAGGAATGTCAATATGTCATTTAGGGGAACTGTCAGATGCAAGAGTGCTTGCTGGAGATAGTGATTAGCATGGAAACATAGACACTGATGGCAGAAAAGAACCTATCAATCAATCCAGTCTGTTCAGCCTTACCTATGTTTTGTTGCAAGTATCCTAATGCTCACGCACTCCCCCTTCCCTCCTGCCATCTTCCCCATTAACATTTATGAGACCCATGTACTGTACCTATGCCACCTGTAATTAAATCCTACTATTACAGATGTGGCAAGGGCCACCTTCCATGGCAGTTTATTCCACTTTTCCACCACTCTTACTGCAAAGAAATGCTTTTAGAGGTCCTTCTTGAATCTCCCTCCTGCCAGTTTCCTAGAGATCCACCTTGTGCTTATGTTCACTCAGAGTGAACAATGAACAATGCCCCACTGTCCACTCTGTTCATCCCCTGTAGAAATGTGTGTCTTTATCATGTCACCCTTCTTCCTCCTGGCCTTTAGCATGTACATGCTGAGGCCCTCAAACCTTTACTTATGGAATCTCCATTGCTGACCCTGCATCATTTTGGCGACCCTCCCTTTTCACCTCTATCTTTATCTCTGTTCTTCAAGTGCAGAATCCAAAATTGTGCACAGTAGTCAAAGTGCAGCCACACCAGGGATCTATACAGGGGAGAGACCCCTCCTTTGTTCTGCTGCTGATTCCCTAGCTATGAAACCCAGCATTCTGTTTGCACTCCCCCTGCTCTATTACATTGTGCTGATTGTTTTAGGTGGTCTGCAATTATCATCTCAAGATCTCTCTCCCCTATTGTCTTTTTCAGTCTCACATCTCATGCTGTACTCTGTCATCTGATTCCTTGCCACTGTGGGCATGAGTTTGCACTGTTGTGTGTTAAATTTCAGCCGTTAGATTGTGAATAATTTTTTTACCTTCCCCAGTTATTCCATCTCTGCCCTTATATCCTCTTTGCTGTCCATTCTTCTACAGATTTTCATGTCATCTGCAAAAAGGCAGATTTTCCCTCAACTCTCCTGCCCAATGACCTCTGAGAATTCCCCATTAAAGATTACCATTTGTGAGCTTCCCCAGCCAGTTTTTGATCCACCCTGTAATTATGTTTCCCATACTCAAGTTCTTCATTTTTTAAGCAATCCGTTAATGTAGGACTGAGCCAAATGCTTTTCTAATGTCCAGGTGCAATACATCCATTTTCAGGCCTTTGTCAGCTACCATCATGACCCAGTCAAATAAATCTATTGGATTAATTTGACAAGACCTCCACCCGGTGAGCCCATGCTATATTTCATATTGTAGACCATTTTCCGACAAGCAATCCACCAGCCTCTTAATTATAATGGCCCCTAGCATCTTAAGCACAATGAGTGTCCAACTTGTTGGTCTAATGTTCCCTGACTCATCCCTCTCCCACTCTTTTTTTCATGAAAATAATATACTTTATTTAAATATGTTGAAAGTACAACAAACAAAAAGGAACTCATTAAACACTGAAAATGAGAGAAAAAAAAAACAATACATGTTTACATGATTTGCTCAGCCATCCCCTTAATGATCAGGGTATATTGGAGACTGATTAAGGAGGTACATCAGAGGACAAAATTATACAGAGAATGGCATTTATAAGAAAAAGCAGTTATCAAAGTACTGAACATTGCTTTGTGTGCAAGAGGTAAAATAGGTCCAGCTCGCCTAACAATCAATAAATAGGAGAGCTTCCAATGCCCCCACATCAGATGGTATACGTTTTGCCTATGGTGAAGAGAGAGAATGATCTTTTTGATACAGAGGGCTTTTAAGACAGAGTTATGCCATTTCTGGAAGGAGTTAGGTCATCCATCCAATGCTTAAGAAAGGTTTTCTTAGCAATGGTGGAGATTAGAGAAATGTGATATTTTCTTTGCCACATGAATTGGTGTAAGTTGAGTCCCAGAAGGCAGATTTTGGACCTAAAGCCTGACTCTAGGCCCAGTAAAAGGTGCAAGTGTTTTTGCATATCTTCCTAGAGTGGTTGGGACTTTTGACAGTCCCACAGAATGTGCCTGAGAGTGCCCATATGGGTTTTATATTTAGTGCACGTGTCTGTGGTTAATTTCCCAATTTTGTGTGGCTTGATTGGTGTGCAATACAAACTATTGGTGATCTTGTATTGTGTAAGTCTTTAACCATAGATATTTTCCCACATTTTGGCCCTAACCTTTGGTTCTGTGATGTCTTAAAATTTGATGCAGTAATGGCATAAATCCCTATCTTCTGGAATGATCAAGTGAACTACTTTTTGTATATCAGGGAAGTGGAATGTCATTGAGTGGCTAGCTCTCCAAGTTCACCTCAGACAAAGAATTTATTTTGTTGCAGAATCTGGGGCATAAAGTGTTGGCCAGCCTATGTTGTAGTTGGAGAAACAGGAATACTGGGACTGAGGTATGGGCATTATTTATTTTGACTTGTTCAAAAGAGACCGGTCTAACACTGTCTAGCTTGGCCTAAACAAATAGATGAAACTGGGTGTTTCTGGATCTGAAAGTTGGGGTTGGCTGCAATAGGTTGCTTAGGGAATAGGATTGGGGTGGTGCCTAGCAACTTGTATAGCTACTTGCAAAGCAACAGGGAGGTGCCCCTGGAATGGGCTGTAGCAGTTTTGAAATCTTTTGGAATGGAATATTTAACAGGGCCATAATACCAATCCTAGCTTTGTGACACAGGTCTAGTTCCACTTGTTTCCCATTGCAGAAAATAAGAATTCTCTCACTCTCTCTTTCAAGTATGCTTCCCCCTCCACTATAGAAATTGGCTTACATGCATTGAGAAGTAGTAAAGATGACATCAGACAACTGCAATTCCCCTCCCCCGGCCCTTGAAAGAGGTGATTTTTTGATAGGATCTCCTGGGCTTTTTGTTATCCCACAAGAAGGATGATATCATTGCCTTAAGTTTAATGAACCAGCAATGTGGAACTAGCACCCCAGTCATTCCTAAAGGGTAAAGTACGCAGGGCAGAATATTCATTTTAGCTATACTGATGCATGCCCAAAGTGTTAAAGGTAGAGTTGACCATTTTATGAGATATTATTTGATCTGACTTAGTAATGGATCTCGATTTCTAGTCAATAAGATTTTTTTTTTATTTCTGCATACAATTATGCCCAGCTACTTAATTCCAGCTGGAAACTAGGAACCTCCCCCAGTGCATTAACTGTGACTTAGTAGTGTGACGGTTTAGGGGCATCAGGACTACTTTTGTGAGGTTGAATTTGTAACTTGAGAGCTGATCGAATGTAGTTAAGATATTTAGAGCAGCTGCAACTGAGGTGTTCAACTCTTCCAGGTGCAAGAGAACACTGTCTGTATAAGTTGCAATCTTGTAATGGTTATAGCCTACTTGTACTCCCTTAATTGAGCCTTTAATTGTGTAGAAACATAGACTTTGACGGCAGATAAGGACCACTTGGCCCACCCAGTCTGCCCATTTCCCTACCTACTGGATAAGCTGCAGGTTCTAGTTAACCAACAGCCTATTTCCTGCAACCCCCCACTATAATTGCCTTTTGTCTGTCCCATGCATGATTGAATTCCTCCACTGTTTTAGACCCCACAACCTCTCCAGGAAGGTGGTTCCATGCGTCCATCACTCTCTCCGTGAAAAAGAATTTCCTCACATTACCCCTGAGCCGTCCCCCCTCTAACTTTAAATTGTGCCCCCTTGTTCTTACACATCTCTTTTCTGAAAGATGCTACCCTCCTGGACTTTGTTGATTCCCTTGAGGTACTTAAAAGTTTCTATCATGTCCCTCCTGTCCCTTCTCTCATCAAGGGTATACATATTAAGCTCTCTCAGTCTCTCTTCATATGGTTTCTGATGTAGACCCTGCATCATTTTAGTTGCCCTCCTCTGGACTGCTTCCATCCTGTCTATGTCCTTGCGTAGATGAGGTCTCCAAACCGCACGCAGTACTCCAGATGGGGTCTCACTCAACTGTCTGTACAGAGGGATAACCACTTCCTTTTTCTACTTGTGATGCCCTCCCATGCATCCCAGTATCCCCTGGCTTTCCCTACTGACTTCTCACATTGCATACCCACCTTTAGGTCTTCTGATATGACTACACCCAGATCTCTTTCCATTATTGTTGTTGTTAGTACCTCCTGCTATTGTGTACTCTTCTCCTGGATTTTTATTTCCAGGTGCATTACTTTGCACTTCTTTGCATTGAATCTAGTTGCCATATGTCTGACCATTCCTCCAACCTGCCAAGTCCCTTCTCATCCTTTTCTACCCCTTGTGTATCAACTCTGTTACAGATCTTTGTGTCATCCGCAAAGAGGCATACCTTTCCTTCCAGACCCTCTGCAATGTCACCTATAAAGATGTTAAAGAGAACTGGACCCAGTACTGAGCCCTGAGGTACTCCACTAGTAACCCCCCTTTCTTCAGAATGTGTTCCATTCACTATTACCTTCTGTGTCCTGTTGTGCACCCAGTTTTATACCCAGGCTACTACCCTGGGACCCACTCCTAGGCTGGCTAACCTGATTATTAATCTTTTGTGCGAGACTCTGTCAAATGCCTTGCTAAAGTCTAGGTAGGCCATATCCACAGCCCCTCCCTGGTCTATTACTTTGGTCACCCAGTCAAAGAAATCGATTAGATTTGTCTGGAATGACCTTCCTGCTGTGAATCCATGCTGCTTTGGGTCCAGTGCCCCGCTGGCCTCTAGGTACTCAACAATTCTTTTTCAGAAGTGATTCCATCATTTTCCCCACCACTGAAGTCAAACTCTTTTAGGATTCTAGGGTGAATCCCATCAAGCCCCATTGCTTTGTCCACCTTGAGTTTTAGAAGTTCTTTCAGTACTCTTTCTTCTTTAAATGGACTGGTATTAACCCCACTATCCAGAGTGCTTCTACTGTTTGGTTTAGGTAACTCCTCCTCTTCTTCTTTTTGAATACTGAGCAAAGTATTCATTCATTATCTCTGCCTTTTCACTGTCTCCCTGCCCACCTCCTCTCCTTTATTAATCTTCCCTATCCTCCCTTAACCTTTCTATGTTCCTAATGTACCTATAAAAGGTTTTATCCCCCCTCTTAACTGAGTTGGCTATCCTTTCCTCGGTTTGGGCCTTTGCTTTTCTGACTGCCTTCCTCACTTCTTTCTGCTTTAATTGATACAGTTCCCTGTCATGCTCTGTCTGTGATTCCTTACACTTTCTGAATGCAGCCTTTTTCTCCTTAACCTTCCCTGACACTTCTTTTGAGAGCCCTAGTGGTTTATTATTCCGCTTTGTTTTCTTTATTTGTTTCACACAAAGGCTTGTTGCCTCCATGATGGCAGTTTTGATTTTTCTCCATTGTTCTTCCACCCCTCCTTTCTGGCCATTTGCTAATGCATTCCTCAGGTATTCACCCATTTTGCCAAAGTCAGCCCTTCTAAAGTCCAGTATCCTTGTATTTGTATGGCTTGTCTCCATGGTTGTGTTTATTGTGAAGCACACTGTGCAGTGGTCGCTTGTTCCCAGGTGTCTACTGACTTCTAAGTTTGTGATCCTCTCCATTTGAGAGTACCAGGTCAATATTGCTCCCTCCCGAGTGGGTTCCACCACTAGCTGTCTAAGGCATGCTCCCTGTAGGGCATCAAGGATGACCCTGCTCTTGGATGTGGCTGCAGTCCATGTTGCCCAGTTAACATCTGGTAAATTCAGGTCCCCCATCAACAGTATCTCCCCTTTTTCAGCCATTTTGAGAATGCCTTCTATCATTTTCTTGTCCATTTCCTCCCCTTGAGACGGGGGTCTGTATACAACCCCTGTGCAGATTGTGATGCCATTCCCTGTCTCCAATGTGACCCAGAGTTCCTCTTGTCCTCCCCTTTACCTTTTAGTTCTGTTACTTTGATCCCTTCCTTATGTAGAGAGCTACTCCACCTCCTCTTTTACCCTCCTGTCCCTTCTGTAGATTGGCGTACCCTGGTATGTTGACATCCCAGTCATGGTTCTCCATGTACCATATTTCTGTGACTGCCACAATATCCAAGTGTTCCACTTCCATCAGGGCTACTAGCTCTGGAAGCTTGTTTCAAGACTAGGGGCATTAGTACTCATTGCCCTCCATTTAATGTTGTTTTATCCTTTTTACCCCATCCCTGCTCTTATTGCCCTTGTCCATTTTTCCATTTACTCCTGTCCTGCCTCTGTCAAGCTCTGTACCTCAGTGTTTACCCTACTACCTGCCATGCTTTGCAGGGGGAGGCTTGATCTTTCCTGTTTCCTATCAGCACCTTTTCCTTGGCTAGTTTAAAAGCTTGCCAATGAAGCCTTTAAACCTGTCACCTAGGAGCGTATTTCCCTTCCTGGACAGATGCAGACCATCATGCCAGTGTAGACCTTTATCTCTCCAGGTGGACCCCCAGTCCCCAATGAAGCCAAAGCCCTGTGCTCTGCACCAGTTTTGCAACCATTCATTAAACCGCATGGTGTGCAGTACCCTAGCCTCATCCCTGCCATGGACTGGCAGCACCTCTGAGAAGGTTACCGTGCTTGCTACTTTTCTGAGGCCCCTCCCTAACTCCACAAATTCATCCTGCACTGCACTGATCTCATGCCTAGCTAGGTCATTTGTCCCGAGGTGGACAATGATATCTAGTTTCCTCTCCTGTGATGCTGCTTCTGCAATCCTGAGGATTCTCTTCCTGTCCCTCCAAGCCATGGCACCAGGCAGGCACCTTACTTCCCTCTCCTCTCCCTTCCCCAGGTCTACACCCCTAACAATTGAGTCCCCTATCAGAAGCTGTTTCTTTCCCTTGTGTTGTCCCTTGCCACTCTTTTGTGGGTCTCCCTTGTGGATGTCCCCAGCATTCTTCTTGGTCTCCAATGAGGGTGTCATCATAGAGGAACCTTGATTTGCCAGACCGACATGTGATTTGTGTAGAGGTGCAACTCGGGGGCTACGCCTCTGTTCCACCACCCTAGCCCTCCCAGAACCTATTGTGGTCCATCTGCTCTTCACACATGGCAACCTCTGAGGCAGTGGTTGTGGAACTGGTGCTGTTTGGGTGGGGGAGTCCTCCTTAGTCCTTGCCAGTTCAGCTGGAGGTGGGCAACCTCCTCCCTCAGAGCTGACAGTTGCCTGCAAATAGGGCAGCAACACAGGTTCCAGAATGTTTCCTTGAAAATTGCTGCCCCACAGCCAGTGCATTGCACCACTCCCCACATGTCCCTCTTCCTTATAGTATACAATGAGTAATATACAAATGGATGGGTCTAGATAATGATACCAGACATAAATTAAACAAAAAAGGGGAAAATGTGATACTTTTTATTG